>JAEQBH010000428.1:0-600000 GCA_016808115.1 Tetrastigma voinierianum | reverse complement strand
ATTGATTCTAGGCTAAGGATATCGACACTTGAGTTCAAAACTTCATGATTCATCATAAGATCCCGATATTGAACTTAAAGTACACAAAACTCCGCAAAACAACCAAAAATACTTCTAAATGGCATATGCTACTAAGAAGACTCAACACTTCAATTGGTATAAATGACATGATTAATGGGCAAAAACACTCAAAACCTATTTAATATGTGGTTCAAAATAGACTGGGCACTAATCGTTGTCGATAGAGATCCACACATTTAAGATCCTCAAGGTTTTGAAGGAATTACACGGCTTTAGGCACTGTCGGCTTAGTACGGCATTCCATCCGAAGAACAGATGGACAATCGTAGAGAGATTGATTCAAGTGCTCAAGATATGCTTCGAGGTTGTGTCATGGAATTTTCGAAGTCGATGTATATTCCATTGATGGAACTTGCCTATAACAATAGTTTTCAATCAAGCATTGGTATGGCACCATATGAAGCTTTGTACGGTCAAGACGAGAACTCTCCCGTGGTGTCAGCGTGCACTGAAATGAGCATAAAGTGATTGGTCCAAACATAAAAGATACAGTAAGAGAAAGTACAAGTTATTCGACAGAGGTTAAAGGCAATAGTGATCGACAAAAGTCGTATGCCAACCTGGTAAGAGGAGAGATATTGAATATAACGGAGACAAGGTCTTTTAAAGGTATCACCATGGAGGAAAATTTGCCTGGTCGAAAGGCAAGTTGAGTCCAAGGTTCATAGGGCCATATGAGATTTTGGAACGTATTGGCCCTGTGGCTTATCGATTGGCACTCCCTCCGGAGTTGGCCAAATTACACGATGTGTTTCATGTGTCGATGCTTCGGAGATACCGCTCTGATGAGTCGCACATACTACCAGTGCAAGAGATACAAGTACAAGAGGATTTGTCATATGATGAGGAGCCAAAGACCATTCTAGCTCGAGAGGTGAAACAGTTGCGGAACAAACAAGTACCATTAGTGAAAGTGCTCTGGCAACACCACGGTAGAGAAGAAGCTACTTGGGAACCAGAAGCAACTATGAGAGCACAGTATCCGCAACTCTTTGAATCAGGTATGAATTTCGAGGACGAAATTTTTTTTAAGGGGGAGAGTTGTAACACCCCAAATTATACCCTAACGGTTTTATAACATGTTTAGGGTATAATAAAAGTAATAGTTGTCCGTAATAAAATAAAGATAAAAACAAAAGTAGGAATATGCATAAGTTAAATTACAAATAATAAAGAAGATTTGAGGCTATTGTAAAAATATCATAAATTGATTAGCAAATATTAGAAGAGTTGGAGGACCAAAGAGTAATAAAAGAAAGATATTAGAATGAAATAAGGATGAAAATTGTGGAAGAGACAAGTGGCTTAAAGGAAAGAGGGAGGAAGTTTCCTCCTTTGACTGGAAAGTGAAATGTGGGTGGATAAGACCAAAATAAATATCTCATTTTGGTCTTGGAGAGAGAGAGAAGAGAAGAGAAAGGAAGAATAAGAAGAAGAAGAAGAGAAAAGAAAAGAGAAGATCACAGGTATGGAATTACTAAATTTGAGTATGGATACATGGTTTAGAACCCTCTATCTTGTGTACGGTTTGGGTTTGGGAACTCCTAAACTCATTTCGTGTAAGGTTGAGTTGAGAAGAGCTCTAAGGCTTCTAGATATATGTTTTGGGAAGGGTCTAGTTGCAAGTTGAAACCAGGAAATTCCCTATTTTTGATCATATGCAGTAGCTGGACCATAGAACGGGTTTTTTGGGTCAGATATAAAGGGAATTTAGAAGTGAGTCCTTCTAGTAAATTGTAGCCACATCAATTAAATTGATTTTAGGCTTTTGAATTTCTCTATTTGGACCTCTATAGACCAAGTTATGGTCCTTTAACCGATGTCAGCTCAGCTAGATCTGGTCGGGTCAGTTCGTCAAGTTCGGGTCAACTAGCCGTACCTTAGAACGGGTTTTTGGGTCAAAAATAAAGAGAATTTGGCAGTAAGTCCTTCTAGGAAATTGTAGCCACATCAGTGATCTTGATGTTAGGCTTTTGAATTTCTCAATTGACCATTGCACTGCATGGCCTTTTTACTTCTAATAGTCAAAGTCAATGCACTCACGCAATGGGAGGTCGAAGACCTCATGCAGCAGAGGTCAGCAGGCATATTCATGCAACCGAGGTCAGCGGCACTCATCCTCAGAGGCCAGCTGGTCCCGTAGAGATCAGCTCGTCCCGCAGGTACCTACCGCCGCAGGCGCCAACTCGCCGCTCGCCACCGCTTAGGATTTACTACGCATGATCTCTCCAACTGAAGGTCATAACTCCTTCGTCTGAACTCCGATTCGAGTGTTATTGGACACTATGGAAATCCCATTGAGTCAAGAATCCATACATTTGCATGAGGAATATAGAATGTGTCAGATCGAGATGTCAGACCGAGCCTGTCTCAGAGGAGGTCAACTCTTGCCGGGCCTCAGCCGCCTGTCTAGTTTACTACGTATGACCTCAAACTTCGGAAGATCATAACTCCTTCGTCTTAACTCCGATTCGAGTGTTCTTGGACTCTATGGAAAGCCCATTGAGTCAAGAATCCATAAATATGAGTGAGGAAGATAGAATATGTCAGACCACGTCAGACCTGAGCCTTCATGATGTCAACTCTTCGGGCTTCAATAAATTTCGCCTAGGATCGACTATGTATGACCTCCAACTTCGGAAGGTCATAACTCCTTCGTCTGAACTCCAATCCGAGTGTTCTTAGACTCTATGGAAATCCCATTGAGTGAAGAATCCATCCATATGCATGAGGAAGATAGAATGTGTCAGGACTCAAGATGTCGACTCGAGCTCGTCTCCGAGGAGGTCAACCTGGCGCCCAGTCGCTGTCTGGTTTACTACGTATGACCTCCAACTTCGGAAGGTCATAACTCTTTCGTCTGAACTCATATTCTAGTGTTCTTGGACTCTATGGAAAGCCCATTGAATCAAGAATCCATCCATATGCATGAGGAAGATAGAATCTGTCAAACCGAGCTCATCCTATAGAGTTCAACTCGTCCGTTCAGGTCAGCTCGTCTGGGTTTACTACATATGACCTCCAACTTCGGAAGGTCATAACTCCTTCGTCTGAACTCTGATTCGAGTATTCTTAGACTATATGGAAAGCCCATTGAGTCAAGAATCCATCCATATTTCTGAGGAAGATATTAGATGTCGGACCAAGGAGATAGATAGAGCTCGGCCCATACCAGTCGCCGTCGCCTCAGTCACCGTTTGTTTACTTCAGATGACCTCCAACTCTAAGGTCATAACTCTTTCGTCTGAACTCCGATTCGAGTGTTCTTGGACTCCATGGAAAGCCCATTGAGTCAAGAATCCATCCATATGCATGAGAAAGATAGAATGTGTCAGACCAAGATGTCAGACCGAGCTCGTCCTATAGAGGTCAACTCGCCGCCTGTAGCCGCCTCGTCTGGGTTTACTACGTATGACCTCCAACTTCGGAAGGTCATAACTCCTTCGTCTGAACTTCGATTTGAGTGTTCTTGGACTCTATGGAAAGCCCATTGAGTAAAGAATTCTTCAATAGACAGCTTGATAATATTGGAACTCATATTAGTTTCAGAAAACACGAAAAACAGTAGGCTTTGTAGGTAACCATAGTTATTCATTTTATGAATTCATAAGTAACTCATAACCATACAGGGTAAGCATAGTCATTTATGCATATAATGAGACATGAAAAATGCATAGTTATGAATAATGATTGTATATATATTGAAGATATGATTACCGAATAACAATAATTATTCTGAGTATGATATAATTTAAATATAAAATACACATTGATCAGTTCATTAGAACCCGGGTAGAGGGATAGATGGGCATGCCTATTAGGAAAAACAAGTCTGCAGCATACAAGTTCTGATATCGAGGCCCCATTTGGGTCGATGAGATAGATCCCGTTTGATCACTGCGGTCTCCGAAGGTCATCACAAATACTTTCCGTGCCCTTATAGATGGTCATTGTCTCGTACAATGATAACAAATACTGGCCCTTATGCACCACGTTTCACACAAAGGAGCACAGCGCCGAGCTCCTTATAGCTCGTATCCACTTCTAAGGTTTGCGCATATGAAACATAAAAGAAAATTACGTGTATATGCAAATGAAATGCAGAGAATATATGATATGAGGTGAGAAGCATAGCACTGCTTATGTGATGATAGTATACAAGCATAAGAACAAGAAGGAAAGTACAAGATGACATGAAAAGTATATGGAAGATGATAAGAAATGAAACTCCGTTATGAAAAGTATATATATGAGAAACATAAGAATCAAATGCTATATGGGTTATATGTATTTGTATAGAAGTGAGGTGACCCCTTAATAGAGGTCATCCATGTGTATTAATTCTACTCAAGCTGCAGTTTAGCACGTGTTCAGTCCGTAGGTACGTAAGAGGAAACCAGAGGACCTGCAATCTATTATCGTACAGCCAAAGGCCACACATCAATAGTGCCCACCGAAGACCTTAGGTCTATTTTGTATATGAAATTTTGTAAAAAATGTAAATATTGTAAATGTTGAACACTTCCATATATGGAGCTTGTATATATATATTTTGTAATCCGCTGCTACATAATATAATACAAGTTAATTGTTTAACATTATATGAATGAACTAGCTTAAAGTTTATACGTGAGAAAAAAAAAAAAAAATGACCCCTCACTGGACACCCTATGCCGAGTTGGGGGCGTCACAATAAAAGCATCTTTGTTTGCACAAATATGCCTTGTTGCACCAGAGTCTACTACCCAATAACCGGAGATGTAGTAATCTACGAATCATAATCGAGGACTGAGGTGTGTGTAACACTGTCCTTAGGAATTTATTTCCCCAGGATCCAACAGTCCTTCAAAACCGAGAGGTCTGGATCAGGAATAGCAAGGAGGAGAAGAACAATGAGATTCAAAGTTGCAAAAGAAATGAGGTTGAAAAAGTATATCTCAAACTTAGAATCCATTTAAATTTATAGGCAAAATTATGGTCATTGGCCATTAAAAGGATTTAATTTAAAAACGTTATGAGTTAAATGCAAACTTAATTGTAAGGATTAATGCGAAACGTTATGAATTAAATGCAAACTTAATTGTAAGAATTAAAGAAAAACGTTACGAATTAAATACAAACTTAATTTTAATAATTAAAACAAAACGTTATGAATTAAAGGTAAATTTAATAGGTAGAATTTGAATTCAAAATAAACCCGTTGTTTTATTTAGGTAAGCAAAACTAAATTAATTGAGAGTAAACTCGAATGTGTCCCAGTTCACTAGCGGGAATCCACCGATTTGCATCGACCCTAATTCGCCCATTCCTCGTGCGCGAGGCTTCCCTTTCAATCCATGATAAGCCCATAAATGTTTTGATATATAAAACTCAAAAACCTTGTCTTTGTTCCATGTGGATACAACTTTTGTTTTGTTTTTATTGAAAAAGCCCATTGTTTACAACAAGATTTACTCGAGTGTGTGTTTATATCGATCATCAGGAGGGCACTTAGTGATAAACTGGTCTAGTGATCTCATCACTGACATAGTCACTCCACTCCGAGGAACGTTTCTTTGCAAATGGTGAAATGGTTTCAGAGAAGACGACTCATTTTAGAGGCCGATTTTGAAGAAAGTCGGGTTGTGGCTTTGAGGTTTTTTGCATAATATGTATTAGAATTGTAGATTTTAATATGTATTTGTATAAAGAGTAATGAAATCACTCTTGGACTATTGGAACATAGTTGCATATTTTATGTGTATTGGTATGTAAACAAGTGGCACTAATTTAGTACATCTCGTAATACGAGACGAAGCCAGATTTTCCGCAGTTGATGGTAGTCAACCCGACACCCCTCGGTTTCTTGGGGGCTGCCACAAAGATGGTATTATTCGTAAAACTACCTAGGAGCTCGGGTTTGGGTGATCCATAAGTTTAGTCCTCGATACTAGCTTCTCAGAGCATGGTATCAAAGCTTAGGTATACTAATACCCAGGGCTTGGAGGACTCGCCAGTTATGGTCATCACAGGTAAGAACATCACCGCTGTGGCTCGATGTCAGGTTAGGTATGCGATTACTTAGACAATCACGACAAAATTAGACAATCGCATTTAATCGTGTTTTATGCGTGATTTGCGTATAACATGTTGACTGCCATGTATGTTGTATGTGTTTTATGCGTGATTGGGTGTATAAATATGTTGATCAATATGTATGTTGTAATGAATTGTCAGGTATGATTTGTATGCCAGAATAGCATAGGATTATAAATAACCTTAGGGATTATGTGAAAAGCTGGAAAATTGGTCCAGGTTTTGTACAAGAAAAGGAGTTTATAATTAAACTCTTGAAAATGTTGAAGTGTAGAAATAGAAATTGCAATGTTCAAGCTAAAACATGTATGGAGCAACAAGGAGGCAACTGGAAATAAAAAAAATGTGTGATGTGAAGAAAAAAATTTTAGGTTTCACAGTGTGTAAAATTGAAGAAAAAAATGGATAAAATAAATTTTTATAAATTTATTGGGTGTACTAAAGAATGAGGAAAAAATATGTATATATATTTTTGGGTGATTTTCCAGTAGCTGGAAAGAAAAGAAAAAAAAATATGAGTGAAAAACGAAAAAAAAAAAAAAGAAAAGGTGCAGAATTGATTTGGGCTATTGCCCAAACTGTGTCATGATACAATGGAAATTGTATCGTGACATAGCCTTTCTAGTGTGCAGTGGGCTGGGATATTGTATTGCAAACATTAGTTGCTGTCTAAGTGTATCGAATGTGGCGCGCTCGCTCGATAAAGGTCAATGGTATACAATTGGTTGTATCGTGACAGGCAGTGGCTTGATGGCTGGGAAATTGTGTCGCAATACACCAAGTTGTATCGTGACAATGCTGAGGGGCAGCCTGGG
The DNA here is from genome assembly GCA_016808115.1 of Tetrastigma voinierianum. Lineage (NCBI taxonomy): Eukaryota > Viridiplantae > Streptophyta > Magnoliopsida > Vitales > Vitaceae > Tetrastigma > Tetrastigma voinierianum. Next base: position 593,029 of record JAEQBH010000428.1, on the reverse strand, counting down.
TGTGGTGTGTCACGATACAATGATTGTATCGTGACAGGAACGGAGGCTTGACAGGCTGGGTGGTTGTGTCACGATACAATATTTGTATCGTGACAAGCGGACTTTGGCTGGGCGTGTCACGATACAATAAATTGTATCGTGACAAGGGAGCAAGGAGGTAGGCAAGGGGCTAGGTCGCGATACAAAAATTTGTATCGTGACCAGAAGGTTGCTTGAGACACGACATTGTGTCGCCACCTAGGCCACGACACGCCATGCAAGGCGACATGTATTTCTCATGACACGCCACCCGGGCCCGCGACACGGCCGAGAGGAGCCACAACACCCGCCCCGCGCACGCGCTTAAGACTGGCTCGCAGGCTAGGCAAGCTGTGCACTTGATGCACCCAACCAATTTTTGGACTTAGTGCATTGTTTTAGTCACTATTTGGACAACTGTTCATGAACACTGTTCACAAAATTTTTCGAAAAAAAAAATTAATAATAATAATAAAATTTTGAAAAAAAAAATGATGATGAAATTTTCAAAAATAAAATTTTTGATGTTAAATATGAATTGATATATTGAATAAATTGTCTAGCATTGCTTAGGAATGCAGGGACTTAGCATATAAAATATTTTCTTAGTATGAATAGTGTCTTGGGGCTGTGTTTATGCCTTAGAGATACTGCATTGGATTTAACTTGCCATTTAACTTGTGTAGATGGCTAGTCTAGGACGAGGACGTAGAGGGCGTCCACGAGGTACTGGTCAAGCACTACCAGTATTTGATTAGTTTGCCTTTGTTGAGGCTGTAGGTATTATAGCTGCACAGGCTGGTATAGCAGGTAGTCAGTGAGGTCCGAGTAACCTCCAGAGGTTTAGGGCACATCATCCTCCGACATTCACAAGGGGAGGAGATCCGATGGTGGCAGACTATTGGTTTATGCAGATCGAGAAGGTGTTAGAGGCTATGGAGATTACCTCCGACACGTACTCGTGATTAGACTAGCGCGTCTGCCAGAGGGTGAGGCCTACACTGTGGAACTGCAAAGACCTCAGAGACCTAGAGGCAATGACAAGCATAACCCAAGACGTTCATGGGTAAGTAATTTCCTGATATCGGCGAGACATGAAGGCTCAGAGTTCCTAGAGTCGGGCGGTGGGACAACGACTATGTATGGAGTATGGGCTAGATTCACTGAGCTAGTCCGTTTTGTCGATGACTACGTGGCCAATGACATGGCCAAAGCTCCAGAGATCTCAGAGTTTCTGGGCCAAGTCATTCCATTGAGTGTAGGATAGCAGGACTCGCCACGGGACATAGACTCCATGGTTGGAGCAGCTTGACTATAGAAAGAGAGATCGAGATGCTCAAAGCACTTGACGAGTGTTAGTGTCAAGAGTGAAGGAGAGTCACCCTCTTTCTAATTCGGGAAGAAGCCAGGCTTCTAGTTCCACGTAGGGTTCCAGAGCCACGACCATCCGGGAAATAGGGACATCGGAGTTAGCCGGTCGGCCGCAGATGGTGTGCTACCATTGCCAACAGCCTGGACATATGAGACGGGATTGCCCCCAGAGACAAGGATCCTGTGATTTTCGGGGATGCATACCCCAGATACTTCATAGACAGAGCAGGTGCGTTTATTCCCACCACACCCTAATGTGGGTCAGAGAACTAGCTAACATGGAAAAGAGTATAAGTACCTTCGCAAGACATATGGGGCTATACGTAGTGTTAATGAGTGGTCAGATAGAGTCTGCATGCCAGGATGTCGAGACTCAGGGGTGGCTCCACGTCAGGCTACAGAGGTCATCGAGATGGATCAGCCGACATGCAGGTACGCTGAGCACCGCAATTATTTTTTTGCATCATGTTCATCATTGTTGCACCACGCGTGATAGGTTTGGGCATAGAGGTTGAGGCCTTTACAAAACCCATAATATGAGAGAATTCTTCCCTAGGATGTAGGGTGAGAGTTGGTAAGATGTGTCGAGATCATGAGTCAGGGATCTTAGTGATTCTTCTCATGGTGGACCAGAGGGTGGTAGACATATTGGGTATTGACGTCATTCTTGACATGGATGAGTTGACAATCATCTAAGTTGAAACAAGTATCGACCTTAATGTGTTGTCATATCTTACATGGTCTTGGAGTTGAGTGAGGTTACATATGCACGTGTTTGGATGCGTATGTGCATGGAATTTCGGAACGAATTTCTTTTTAAGGAGGGGAGAATGTAAGACCCAAGAAAATTCCAATTTTCGGAAAAATGGCAAAATCGTAATTTCGGTAAAAATTCAAAATTTTCTAGATCTCGGATGACGAAACGGATTTCACCGTTGGAAACGTCTCGCGAAATTTAGCTACCACGCCGAATTTCGTTGAATTCCAAGAGAGTTGGAATTTACACGTTTTTTGAGGCACTGAGTATCGGGTGTCGTAAAACGACATGTGATGTGACACAAGTCACCTATAACATGTACTCATGTGACACATGTTGCATGAGTATAGAGAGAGGATGGAAACATTTATCGAGATATGCTAAGTGTCAAAAAATCCAAGAAAAGGGGACATAAGGCATTATTTAAATTCTAGACAGTCAATAGTAGTCATCTTCTTCCAAAAAGAAGCCAAAACGCATGGGCATGCTGAGTTATTTTAGGTTTTTAGTGAGAAAGTGTGCAACTTCTCTCTAAGATCCCGAACGATCGGATCGCCGAATTTCTTCAGGCCAAGAAGGAAAGTGGCCCACGCGCGAGGACTTCACGCGGCACTCATTGGGGGAGTTTGACAACTCACTGCAGGTAGGGGTTTTCTCCCTACTGGTTACCTTCATATGTTTTGTAATGCTTGTGTTGGCTTGGAGGCCGTGAGTGGTCATTGATGGGTCCCAAATCTGGAACCGGCGTGGAAAATTTCGAGCCTGCTTGATACCAGACGCCACGAATCAAGCCATTGTTTCGTGTTGGAAATTATGCATTAAAATTTGTTTGTGAGCAGAGGCCGGAAATGGTTATGGGAATTCTGCCCACCAAGAGGAACTGGAGAAGATGAGTGGGCTGCCCACTGATGCCCACTTGTTTGCTTTGGGACTATAAAAAATAGTCCTGGCCAGGTGAAATGGACCATAAATGTCCATGTGTTTTGCATCAAAACCGGCTTGAAATGAATGGCCTGAAGTTGTGTGAAATTAATAGGTTAATGCTTGATGTTAACATGATACCATAATTATATAGAATATAATTGTGGGTGTAGGCTATTGAAATGGAATAGTGGATAGTCAAGGGTGAGCAAATTTGGGAGTTGGCTTATCAAATTTGAATTGTGCTGTGTGTGATTGAAATTCAAGAATATATGCATATTTGATATATTGGTCGGATTGTGTTGAATGGTATATTGCATTTCATATGCACCGTGACGAAATTAGGTTTGAGTGTGCATGATATGAAAATTTTCTCAAAAATGAACATGGTTTTGAGGAATTTCACATGATGATTTTCCGGCTGAATCGGGCCGGGAGATGGGCCAACGATCACTTCGTATGAGGACTACGACGTTTCAAGGTTCCCAACCAATTCACCTCTGAGGGTAGTCCCATATTTTTACCGAAACTCAGTAGTGTATTTTCAAGAACAACAAGTTTTGTTTTGAAAATGATGTTTTCTCATACATGGTTTAGGCAAGTGTGAGGGAGTCGGTGAGGACTCGAGACATGGGAACGGGCATTTAGACATTCAAGTAAGATCACGTATTTACTTGAGTGTGTGTGTAAATTAGATCATTGCATATGCAATTTAGAGCCAAGTAATCCATTTAGGTGATTCCAATTAATAGGCGATAGCCTCACCCGCCGAGGGAACATTTTACAGTACGGAGCGTTCGATAAGACGGCTCATTTTAGAGGCCAATTTTGAAGAAAGTTGGGTTATGGCTTTGAGGTTTTTTGGATAATATGTATTAGAATTGTAGATTTTAATATGTATTTGTATAAAGAGTAATGAAATAACTCTTGGATTATTGGAACATAGTTGGGTATATTTTTTTAGGCTATTGGTATATGGCCCAAGTGGCCATTTTTGTTAGGTATGTGTCTCGTAATACGAGACGAATAGATTTTCCACAAAGTTGATTTTGTAGTCAATCTGACACTTGCTTTTGGGGCCACATTTGGTCTATAAATCTATATTCGACCGCCCCGAACTTTGAATTTCTATAATTTGATGAAGCTTCATGATGATGTAAACATTTTCAAATAATGAGAGCTTAGTTTGAATTCTGCAATATTTGATGGAAATCTAACTAGAAGAAGTCAATTTCTACTCTCTCAAAAGCTTTATGGATTTCTCTTACAGATCATCTAATTTCATAAAAACTAAAATGATCATGAATAATGTTTGCTTTATAAAACAATGCCACTACAAATATAATTTGAGGAAATGATTAAGTTTTCATGAATAAGCTTATTCAGAAATACGTAAACTATTACCAGAATCCCTCTCTCTCTCTTCCCTTCACTTCAAGTTTGTTACATTTATGGATAACTATTCCTCACTTCGTGAGCAATTTGATGTGAAAAATCAATGTGAATGTGAATATTATTAATATTATCTTTAACTGTTTTACATTGTCATAAGTAGAAGAATGTGGAAGATCAATGTCAAATTTGAATTTCTTATACTTAACCGTTAATCTTAATTCAAAGGTAGTATTATTAGAGTTACTTGAATTTAGAATAGAGAACAAAAATAAATATAAGTTAATAACAAATGTTTTAATAATCTTAATTACTAGGTCAATATAATCTAAAATCTTCCGTGATATCCATCCCGCCCACCACTAATACCACTCCATGCCTCCGTGAGTTTAATAATAACTTCAATTTTAATAAAACATAACGTCTCAATGAAAAATAAGTATGTTCATTTATATATATATATATATATATATATATATATATATATATATTTGAATAGACTATACTTTCATTGTTCACAATGGCAATTAAACATGGTATCCTCATTCCTTATACCTTTATGCTTGATTGAAGGGTAAACACTCTACTACTATGATGAGCTATTCATTTTTATATATAAATGGTTCAAGAAGAAATTAAATTGATTTAACATGTAAATTAATTTTATATCATTTATTTACATTAAAAATGATTTATTTTGGTTAATTTTTATTAAAGTTAAATTTATTAAAAATTCCAAGTCAGGGCGCACAAAACCCGAGGGCCTTTTTTTTTTTTTTTTGAATGAACAATGTTACTGAATAGTGTCCATGAACAGTGACCAAACAACGCACAACATAGTGCATTGTTGCAACCTGGGTTACGTGCACAGTGCACGCACTGTGATGCCCCAAAACCCGAGGGTAATTTTATTTTTTTTTAATGAACAGTGTTAGTTAACAGTGTCCATGAACAGTGAACTAAAACAGTTACCCCAAACCCAGGACTGGGGCGTGTGCATACAGCATCGCACTACGCGCATCGAGCGCACACACGTGTGCGTTGTGCTACACGCCGCGCTTAGGTCACAAGACAATGCCCAAGTCCTTGGCGCACATTGGCGTTGTCGCCGCGCGTGGAACACCAACATGCCCGTCCCTATCGCGACACGAAGGTTGTGTCACCTCTGCGCAACCAAGTTAGGAATCTTGACTCCAATGGGATTTCCATGAAGTCTAAGAACACCAAATGTAGTTCGACTAGAAAGTTATAACCTTCCGCTGGATCGTCACACATGACTAGGCGCCTTTACCCTGCATCAGCCACCGACTCGTTTCCAAATTTCCGAAAGCTCCAACACCCATTGCCTCACGCTATTTGGATGGAATCTTGACTCAATGAGATTTACAGTAGTCTAAGATCACTCCAAAACGGAGTTCGACGAGAATGTTATGACTCGACGATTGGATCACATACGACTAGGCAAATTTTTACCCGATAGCCTACCCCGCGCTGCCCGAATGCCCCTTTTCGGCTAGCTATAGCACCCAATGTCCTCCACAGGCATCCGGTTGGAATCTTGACTCAATGGGCTTTCCATAGAGTCTAAGAACACCCGAAACGGAGTACGGACGAAAAAGTTATGACCATCCGAAGTTTGAGGTCACACATGACTAGGCAACCTTACCCGGACAGCCTACCTAACCTGCCCGAATGCCCCTTTTCGGCCACCTCTAGCACCCACTGCCCTTCACAGGCATCCAGATGGAATTTTGATTCAATGGGATTTCCATAGAGTCTAAGAACACCTAAAACGAAGTTTGGACAAGAAAGCTATGATCTTCTGAAGTTGAAGGTCACATGACTAGGTGTGTTTTACCCGGGACAAATTTACCCGACCTGCCCGACGTTCCCTTTCTAGCGCCTCCAGCGACTCCACTACTCCAGGAACCCGACCGAATCTTGACTCAATGGGCTTCCATAGAGTCTAAGAACACCTAAACGGAGTTCGCACGAGAAAGCAGGATCTTCCTCAAGTTGGAGGTCACATGACTAGCAAATTCTTACCAGACAACCCCACCGATGATTATTAGTGCTCAAAATGTGCTATTTTGAACCCAGTTTATTTAAAGTTTTGAGCACTTTTTGTGTACTAATCAGCGTAATTAACCCAACTTGCACATTAAGGTCCCTGCTATTCTACTAATCGCATTTTGTGGCTAATTTTATAGTTTTTGCAAGCTATTTATGTCAAAATTGTTGAGTCGATCCAAGCACAAAGAATTCTAGTCAAACTCAGCATTGTAGATCAGAGACCAAAAGGAAAGAAGAGCATAAATAACCACATTTTATATGTTAATGTAACATATTTTTTCTTAATGTAACTTCATTTTCTAGATTTGATTAAACACGAAATAACCACCGAAAGTTTTTCATTTTATCTAATATTTTTTCTTTCAAAACTAGCTTATTAACCAACATAATGACTCATATTTCACACAAATATCCTCGGCTTTTGTTTCCTGCACAAAACATTTTCACCCCAAAGGACATCTTAGATCTTAGATTTAGAAATTTGAAAAAGGTATGATTCTAGGCTTTAGACTGACAAAACTAGGGGCTCTTTTTTTCTTCCTCCCCCATCACCAAAACAGCAGGTGGTGAGTGACTATACTAAGTGCAAAAAGCTATTATTCTACATACTTATGCTCACTTATTTGTCTGTTGATATTATCCCACCACACCAAAATTTCCTCTTTCCACTAAAATACAAAATTCCAATTCCACAAAGATTCTTCAACTGGCAAACATTGGTATGTCTACCCACATTTTTCTTTCTTTCTTCTCACTACTATGAAACATTTAAGATGAAAGTGACACAGCGCCCATCAAAAAGATTATTACTTTCATCATAATAATCAGCACTGGCCGGGCTCGTTGTCGTGGGTGAGACAATGGGAAGAAAGCCCTCGGTTCGCCAAAATAAAACACAGTGTAGTCTGGTTTATAGATACTGCATAAATGAGTGCAGTGAGAAAAACATGGAAATAACAACAAGATTTCCCTTCATTCTTCAAAACACATTTCAAACAACACAGATGAGTTTGAGAAATGAAATAAGTCTGCTTATTTTATAGACGTCAAGAGAATATGAGAGGCCTTCAGATCCTCCGCATGCACTTTAACTTTTATAGGTGTATACAATATTTTTAACACTTTGGGATTAATCATTCAATCAAAACCGCAGGCCCCATCCCCGCCATGCGCAATGGGATTCACCACAATATAGATTTTGACACACGTCTGCTTAATGTGACTCGAAAGCATTTTTCAATCGCAAGCGCATTATTTATTCTTGAGATCAAATAAGAGAAAATTGCATAATTAATTATTACAACCAAATTCCTAAAATTTAAAACTAGCCTCTAAAATTTAAAACTAAAATAGAAGACCACAAATTTAAGAAAATTTACATTCCTTATTCAAATATTGTGATTTAAGAAAAAATTTAAATTCTTTATTCAAATATCAGAATAAGAAAATTTTTCCATTCCTTATTTAAGAAAAAATTTAAATTGTTATTCAATTAAATATATAATGTAAAATTTAAGAAAAATTTACATTTCTTTTTACATTCCTCCTTATTCAAATATCACGATTTAAGAAATATTTACCTTTACTAAATATCGTAGATTTAAGAAAAATTTCCATTCCTTATTTAAGAAAAATTACATTTCCTTTTTACATTCTTCTTATTCAAATATCGTGATTTAAGAAAATTTACATTCCTTATTCAAATATCGTGATTTAAGAAAAAAACTTCATTCCTTATTTAAGAAAAATTTACATTCATTATTCAATTAAATAAGGGTTGGCTGTAAAATTTAAGAAAAATTTGCATTTCTTTTTTACATTCCTTATTCAAATATCGTGATTTAAGAAAAATTTCCATTACTTATTTAAGAAAAATTTACACTCCTTATTCAATTAAAACAAAGTGGTTGGGTCAGAAATTTTAAAAAATTTACATTTCCTTTATTCCTTATTCAAATATCGTGATTTAAGAAAAAATTTTCATTCCTCATTGAATTGAATGTATCTTATTTACAATTTATAGATTTTCTTTCAATTTATACTAATTATTTAAAAAGATTTGAATACTTCTAAAAATCCAAACTTAAAGTTCTTATAAGTTACAACACATTTTAGGGTCATAAAGATAATATTATAACATAGGTCTTCTATTTTAGTTTTAAATTTTAGAACAAGTTACAACACATTTGTATACTAATTCTGAAGTCTGTGTTTTGAAAACATGATTTCTCAAGCATAAATTTGAAACTTCATATTTTCCCAAACACAATTCCAAAGGCAAAATTCCAAGTAGTGTTTTAAAGACACGATTTTAGTGTAAAATTTGGAAGTCATGTTTCGAAGACACAATTTCAATGTAAATTTCTAAAGTCGTATGTTGAAAATACGATTTCAATGTTAAATTAATTTGGAAGTCGTGTTTTCAAGACAAGGTTTCAATGTAAAATTATAAAATCGTGTTTTGAAGACACAATTTTAGTGCAAAATGCACGGATCACAACTTAGACATTGAAATGACCTTAAAAATATATCGACAACCTGTATTGACTCAACATTTCATAAATACCAAAACCAAAAATGTCTTCCTAACATCAAATTATATACCATGAACATAATATCAATAAATAACCCAAATGATTGAAAGACGCATATTAAAATAACCTTATTAACCAATATATATATTAGTGTCTAATATAATTATAGTCATACACCTTATGTATGATAACACCCAAAGTAGGTCTAAGTAGAAATTGTTTCAAAAATCTTTTAAGTACAAAAGTCATCAAGTCTAACTCATTCATAATGTCTGTCACATGAAGGAAATTTCTTCTTTCTTTGTGGTTGTCTATCATATATGTGACACCCCAATTCCCAGAGGTCTTTTTTTTCTTTAAACAAAGGCCGGAACGTTTGTGAGAAGTGCCCATGAACAAGGTCACAAACAAGGTACGACATTAATCAGGGCAAGTCCTGTTGGATTCGTGCCACCTGCAGGTGATCCACAATCAACAAAATTTTGTTTCATGTTCCCCACCGTAGTCGGGCCACCAAAGATAAATGGGTCTGGGGTGGTCGAACACTGGGATGGGGTTTCATCCCACCTAATGATTCACACGTGATGGAAACAGAGACTTTTTGTTTGGATTTTTGGATTTGGTTAAAAACAAGTGAGGTTATTTGTTCACTGGTTAACTGTAATAGCTTAAATGAAAGTGTGAAATGGTAACCTTGAAGGCTTGGGTCACTAGCTTGATAACATGGGGCTATTAAAGTGTCCTCGGGTTATATCCTCGCATTAGGGCAAATGACATATAGTCAAAGCCAAAACCGGATCTTTGTTTAGCTATAAAACCTAACCCTAGAACCACTCCTATTTGAGTCAAACCAAATACTAAGCATTCAAAGTCCCATTCAGCCAGTAAACCCTAACATTTAACCTCATTTCAATGGCCTGTGAATGCCATCTAAAGAATTTAGTGCATCTACCATTAAGAATGTAATCGAACCCTAAAGCATGGCAAGTATTGACCAAAGGAAAGACATTAAACGGCCTTAAACCCTAGTTTGAAAGTTTGGAACCATAAATGCAAGACCAGAATATTTAAAGCATGAGGACAACCCGCAAAGAACCCCAAAACCAGTGCCAAGAACCCTCCCTCTTCAAGGCGAGGTTAAGCGCTATCCCCTGAGTTGTCATCCTCAAGGGGTGTGTTTGGTACCGAGAAAATGAGAGAAAGAGAGAGAGAAGAGAGCAAAGTAAACCTAAATGAAAAGTCATGAAACTCTATTAATGGAAAAGTTACTTAGGGTTGCCAAAGTTTGTGAGGCTTATATAGCCAAACCCAAAGTGTGAAAATACAAAAATGCCTAAAATATGAAATTACATAAGGGACAAAATGGTAATTTATCAAAACGTAGTCGTTTGGAATCAAAAATACCAAAAACACAAGCTGAGCAATTTCGCTATGCAGCAAATTTCGCTAGCATAGCGAGTATCATTAGCCTAGCGAAATCTACGGTATAGCTAAATTGAGAATTTTCGCCAGTGAATGCATGAAATTTCCTCGCTAGCTAGCTTGGGGGCCTCGCATCTAGCGAAATTTTCACATAGCCTAAAATTTCCTCGCTTAGATTGCGAAGTCTTTCGCCATGATTGCGAAATTCGCAATCCTCGCGAAATTTTCTGAATCCCTCGAAATTTTCGCATCCGAAATTTTCGCGAATCATAGCAAAATTCCCGGCTTGCTCCTTCTTCCTCGCTTTGTTATCGTGATCGCTTCCCGTGACTTTTTATTCATCACTTTGCCTTCAATCTCTCAACCCATCTTGACATTTCATCGCCTCAGCTTGGTGAAATTACCGAGGATTCTCGCATTCAGCACCAATAAGAAGCCAAGCTCTCGACCGGGGGTTCCCAAGACCCGCAAAACTATCCAAAACTATCTCGAAAAACAACCGGCGCCATGGACATGCACATGACACCGCTTAATTATATAATTAGTGCGCACAAAGCACTCAAAACCTATCTTGAATGTGGCTAAAATAGCACCTCGGGCATCATCATCCGTCATACAAGACAACTCCGCAGACGTGCACCGTGGTGCGCGGTCGCACTATGTCACGTGCTTCGCGCCAAATACCACGCTCCGCTGTCCCGTACCTCAAGCCCCGTCAGCGACACAACAGTCGAATCTCTATCGCGATAGAGAATTCTTTGTCTCGACAAAGGAGCCATGGGCGCCTCACGCGACAGCTTTACCTTGCTATTCTCGAAGCGCTGTCGCATGCGGGTCTCGCTCTCACGCCACGCACGCGATGCCGTCGTGGCGCTCGCCGAATGCATTGCCGCACGCACTGGTGCGCACCTATCGAATGCATTGCCGCACGAGCTGGTGCGCCCCCATTGATGCAGGAGCATCTATAAACACACCAAACATTGGGAATTCAGCACTAATTATTGAAGGATTGGATTGGGGAGGTCAAGACGACAATGGCCACGTGCTAAAACTCCGACCCCATTTAGCCCTCGAAGGCAAAAACGTGGTAAGACTTGGACAAACCCCTGATGTGGAGCTGCCATATTTATTTTAGGAAGATTTGCTTTATTTATTTTAGAAAGTTTTCTTTTAGGAGTTGCTTTTTGTAATTTAAAATGTTTCTTTTCCTAGTTAAAGTAGAAGTTGTTTTTTGTACTCTAGGAAAGTTTTTTTCCTAGTTAAAGTAGAAGTTGTTTTTTTGATTTAGAAAGTATGGGGCCATATATACCCCTAATGTAGTCTTTTAAAAAGGGCCAAAGCTTAATAATATTTTCAGATTTCTTTAAGAGTTCTCGCTCTCTTATCTCGGGTGGACTCTCGTACGCAGTTCATGCTTCTCATACCTAGGTGATTCCCTGCGGCTTAAGTCTTTGTCCGCTTATCAATCAACCCATCCATAGTTGATTGTGGCGCCTTTCACTCCATCATCGATCTTGTGTGGATCAAGCTCATTAAACCTAAGTAACTACTCTTGTGCAAACTCTACTTTCCTCACCATCTCATATTTTCTTTTAAACTTTCCATAACCAAATTTTTAACCTCAACCCAAAACTTTCCAAATCTTGTTTCATACTACTAAAACCTTTCTAAATACCCTTTTCCCCTTATATACCATAATTATACCGCCCTTAACTTAGAAAATCTTCAAAATTCGTTCATAACCTATTTTCGCTAAAGAAAACTACCCCCAAACCCATATTTTGACTTACTTTCCAAACTTCTAACATCATCCATCACGGTCCCAACCTTGCATCAAAGTGGTATCGTAGCTCATGGATTGATGGTCGATCATAAACTAAACGGTGTGTTTGATGCTGGTAAACACTCCATCTCTAGATACGGTTTGAGTCGCTCACTCACCAAGGAGGAAAATATGATTTTTATGAAAGAGCTTTTGCACTTAGTCAATCCTCAAGGTTTCGGGGCAATAAGAAAGCCAAAGGTTTGTATGTACGAGACTATGATTATCATGGAGGTATCATTGCTACTACCACACGAAGATTACTATAAGAGGCATGGTAACTATGATGAAGGTGTTTTTAGATTCAATCCAAAATTTAACATCTGCATTCGATGAGCCGACGTGGATCCCGATGAATTGATTGGCTTAATATGGTGGAGCATGTCTTTGAGTATTATGATTCCCTTGAACATGTAAAAGTGAAGTTGGTGGCTACAAAGATGTGCAAGAATGCTTCTATTTGGTGGAAAAACATGAAGAGACAACGTGAAAGAGATGGTAAAAAAGAAGATTCAAACTCGGGGAAAGATGGTTAAAGAACTAAAAGGAAGTACCTTCCCTTTAACTACTGCCAAGACATCTACCTCAAAATTCAGAACTTTAAGAAACGAGATTTGAGTGTGGAGGAGTATTCGGCTAAGTTTGTAAACTTGATTATCAAAGGAGACTTGCAAAAGGCCGAGGAAATATGCATAGCTCACCACTATATTGCCGGGCTCGAGATCCGTATCGCTAAAGTTATTTTTTTGCAACCATAATAGTCTTCAAGATGTGATGAAACTTGCTTTGAAGGTTGGGACTAAGAAAAAGTATGGAAACTCTACTACAACTAAGAGTGTGGCTAATGAAGGGTTTGTTGAGGGTTCTAATTCTTGGAATCCTTAGTGGTAGAAACCACCCAATAATCTCAAGTAAAGAGTGAAGCGTGCAACAAGAATCAAAGTCTCCCAAGTCAAAGAGGTGTTTTATGCCAAGGGTTGGGGCATATTGATTCTGAATGTCCTAACCAAAAAGCGTTTGCCTTAATTGAGGAAGATGAAATAAGGAAGAAGATGTTGAACAAGGGATCGAACTACCATGTCCAAGAAGACGTGAGAATAAATCACCGCGTCAAAATCTAAGTCGGGATGTTAAAGAAGTAGTCGACCTAACCATATCCAAGAAGATGAGGAGAAGAGTCTTCATCACAAATTTTGATTTAGAAATAAAAGATGTTTAAGATGTGACGACTTTGGTTAAGTTGAAGAACCGAAAGTGAAAAGGAATTCTCATCAGAAGCAAAAAATCTAGATTATAGAATTTGTCAATGTAATGCCCTCGAAGAAATATTCACACGTATTTCAATATACGAGTATTCAACATCAAATAGACCTCATACCAGGTTTGGTTTTTCCTAATAAGCTAGCCTCTATGAAGAGCCCTATGAGCATGAAGAGTTTAACACAAGTTGATGATTTTCTTGACAAAGGGCTGTCTAAGAGAGTGAAAAGTTCCTATGTGGTTCCCACTATGTTGGTGCATGAAAAAGATGGATCTTGGAGTATGTGTTTTGATTGCCAAGCTTTCAACAACATTTTGATTCATGAGGAATCAAGATTCAACAATGGGTAAAGAGTGGAACAATATGAAAGACAAGCATATGAAGGTTATCAACAACTGGTATTTGATCCAGGAGGATGGATTCGGTTACACATGATAAAAGAGAGGTGTTCCGAAGTCAGGCACAAGAATAGATGGTTCTTCCAAGATTATTAAGAAGATCATAAAGAATGCTTACAAGGTTAAATTGCCCGGTGACTGCAATATATTGCCTACATTCAAGGTTAAGGATTTGAGGCCTTATCATGGTGAAGACTTGAGGACAAGTATTTTTTTCCCCAACTATAGGGGTTTGATGCAGGAGCATCTATAAACACACCAAACATTGGGAATTCAGCACTAATTATTGAAGAATTGGATTGGGGAGGTCAAGACGCATTGAATACATGTGAAAACTCCTTTTTTGGACCTCATTTGGGCCTTGGAAGGCAAACCTGGTCGACTGACAAACCCCGACGCGGAGCCGCCATATTTATTTTAATATTTCCGCTTTATTTATTTTAAAGTTTTCTTGCAGTTGCTTTTTGTAATTTAAAAAGTTTCTTCCTAGTTAAAGTAGAAGCTGTTTTTTTGTAATTCTGTGAAAGTTTCTTTCCTAGTTAAAGTGTGGTTGTTTTTCGATGAAAGTATGGGGCTATATATACCCCCTAATGTAGTCTTTTAAAAACGCCAAGTTTAATAATATTTTCATATTTCTTTAAGAAGTTCTCGTTTTTCTTATCTCTGGCGCATTCCTCGTGACGAAGTTCGCGCGCTTCTCGCTACCTAGGGTGGATTCCTTGCGGCGAGCCCTTGTCCTGTACTTTTATCAATCAACTCGTCCATAGCTGGTCGTGGCGCCTTCACTCCATCATCGATCTTGTGTATCAAGCTTCATTAAACCCAGAAGTAACCACTCTTGTGCAAACTCTACTCTCCTCACCATCTCATCTTTTCTAAACTTTCCATAACCAAATTTTTCAACCTCAACCCAAAACTTTCCAAATCTTGTTCCATACTATTAAAACCTTCCTAAATACCCCTTTTTCCCTTATATACCAAAAATTCACCTTCTTAACTTAGAAAATCTCCAAAATTGTCCATAACCTATTTCGCCCAAGAAAACTACTCCCAAACCCATATTTTACCTCTCTACCTAAACTTTTGATCATCCATCACGGTCCCAACCTTGCATCACTGTCAAGGCCACCTACCGTAACACGTGATTGTCAGAAGTCATGACACAAGCGCCTCCTGTACTCCTTGACCACACCCTGTCACAACACAGTCCACGGTCGCGACATAGGGCCAAAGGAACTATGTTGAGATAGAGAAAACCTCTGTCGCGACCCAAGTCACCCAGCATACCTGGGAACCCTGTCACGACATAGGAAGACCGTGTCGCGACATAGAACCCAAAGCTCCGCTTCGCGGCGCCAGTTCGTGTCGCAGCGCGACCCTGGGACCGTAGACAAGAACACGCGGGCCGAAGAAACCCCGGTCACGAAATAAATTTCTCTATCGCGACAGAGGACCCAAAATGGGCAGTAACCCTCTCTTGTCCTCCTGCACCTCCCGTTTTCCCTTTTTCTTTCCTTTCAATACACCCTAAACTCGATATAAATTTGCCTTTTATTAAAAAGACAACAAGAAACCTGCAAAACTTGTCAAAATGTATTCATCATACAAAACGAGTTTAATTACAACTCTTTTCTTCTTATATATAAAGCAATTGGGTTTTCTACCCAAATTTACAAAATACAAAGCAAAATCCAAATTTGGCTTTTTCTTCACCACTAAGGTCTTGGATGCGTTCTATCCCCCGATGTACCTCCAGTGCCTAAAAATATTTTCCCATGACGAGGTGAGCAATGCCCAGTAGATGAATTTTCCTTCGAGGGTTACTCCCCGCCTAAATGCACATGCAATGGCACACACATCATACCGCATTCCATACAGAAAGCAAAATCATAAATGGAATATATCATGTCATGCATGAGATGAGACTCCTCGTGTACCATGCGCCCGAGTCCTCAGAGCTCGCACCTGATGCCTAAGCCTGTCAGCGAGACAAGCGAATCATTTTCCCATGACATCCAATGATCATTTCTTTGACTCATTTAATTTTATATTCATGTTTTCATTCACAATTCTGTGCCTTTTGTGAGTAGTGGATTTTTGGTGTAGCACCGCGGGCTCCCCAAACCCAGACACTTTTATTGCCTTTCACCATTGGGGACTATGTCTGACCATAATTGATGGGTCTTTCACCCTGGGGGGAATCTTTCCCAACTTGCTGATACCCAGCGCATATTATCTTTTACCATTTTCGTAATCCGTGCGACTCATTTGGACACTGTCCCATTAATAGGAAACCCGCGTCTGACGCTGAAGCGTGGTATTGATTAATGTCGTGTACCCACGACACACGTTGAACACCAAACCACAGTGTCGATCTCACAACATGCACTCACGGGCTAAGTAGCGATGTTCTGATCTGCATGACATGCAATTATGCCATTTCATACATACAACATTCATGATTCATGAACAATTGTATTTTTCTACAATACGATTTCATATCATTCAAGCAATCCATGTTAACACATCAATTGAGCATGCAATAGCAACATCATTTTTCACACAACAAATCATTTTATTCCATTTTCGTAATAACACACAACAATACACACAGACCAACATGGGTCTGAAAATGAATCCCGGGAATGCCCATAACAATCCCAAAATTTCGATCACATTGCTCGAAAGCGATCCATAAATAAAGTGCGGATTGTCAGGAAAGATAGAAAAATTCGACTCCAAAGCGTTCGAAACTGGCCTCGGCGAGTCCTAGAATTTGTCAGAAGCAGTCCAGAAGTCTAACTTTCGAGTTCGAATCTTTAGGGTGAAATGCTCTCGTACATTCTGGCAACCATTCCAACCATTTGAATCGCTTTAGATGAAAATTAAGCGAAATGGAAAAACCCTACTCTTGGAGTTTGTCAAAATGCATTTAGGTCTACCTTGCAACTCTTGTCGCGAGGAAAGGATTTTCCTCTTGCCGTCGGGCTTAAGCCCAGGTGGGTGTCGAAATCTAAGAGAAGGTAGAGGCTTCTCTCTATACCTTCCTCTCATTACTCTTTCTTTCTCCTCTCATTTCCCTACTCCCGACCGGTTGGTCTAGCTTGGGTCGAGTGGGATGTCACTCTTGCCACATGTCACACACTCATTGGCTCTTTTTGGATTTCCCTTATTCACTTATCCTAAATTTTAGTTCCATCTCTTAGGTGGTGACACATCTACATAGGTCCCACTTGAAACTTAATGTTTGACTTGCTCTCCTTTCGATATGGCTCATAATTGACCTTATTTCTCGGTCGGGTTAATGACCGTCGACCGTAAATATTTGTGGATGTCGAGTAACTTCGACACCACTCATATCGAGCGAGTCCTTTAATGCGAGGAGCTCTACCTAAGGTACAACTTTGTCGATTACATGGCCTTTGTCCTGATATTTTACAAAAGACCACCAGGAGTCCACATACGAATAAAAATGAGTAAAATGGCCGCAGGCGTGCATTAATACTCACGAAATTACATCAACTATTTACCAATAGTTGAGATTTATTACAATACTCTTAACGAAAACATATATCAAAATTTAATGTTAATACATTCTACAAAATGAATACCAAAACATGTACAGCCCGGCTTTTTTTGAAAAATCAACCTCAAATGTCTTCTCGAACAATCCACTGTACGAAATAATGATCCCTCAGCCCGAGGTGAAACGATGCCCAGTAGTGAAAATCTCTTACATGGGTTACTCCCCACTAAGTGCACATGCAATGATCAACATAAACACACACTCAAACAAATACATTGCTCGTACTTGAATGTCTGCATACGCGATCCGTGTCTCGAGTCATCGTAGGCTCCTCGCGCATGCTGGCTTGATGCGAGAAAAAAACCTCCTTTTCATTTCTTTCATGCCATCATCCTTTAATTTTAGGTTGTACGGGTCATATGAAATGCATTATGCCATTCCAAACCACACATGCCAATATATATCACTTACATATATTAACAAAATTTACATACATGCCACGTATTATTTAATTCACATCGATAACATCAAAATTAGCTCCTTTAGCTAATTACATTTCATTTCAATAAGCTTACACAATTATATTTGTATATAATTCCACATCATGTTAACACATTTAATTACATACTTGTAACATATTATTCCTCCACACAATTCCAAGCCATTCAATTCAAGCAATATTTGCTGTACACATGAACCATTGCATTTGACCGAAGCAAGCTAGGAGCTGATACTATGATCCCTAAATGAAGCGATTAGAGCACAGTGGGTGTACTCTGTATTGGTTCCACTTTGTGGAGCAAGAAATCCATGGCATTCAGGTAAACACCAAACCATAATTTGTGCATAAGAATTATCACCTGACAACTGACCCTAAGCGTCAAAGCGGGTTCCATATATTGAAATTCGGTCCCAGTTTTGGGATCGATCAAATGGCCACTCCGGCCTCAAATCAGCCAAACCATTAACCACGACTCTTAAGCAGAAAAATAGCAAGTAGGAGAAGACCCTACTTCTTGGAGTTGTCGAACTCCGCTGAGCCGGTGTCATTAGCCCCTCGCCTCGTAGAACAACTGCTTCTTGGCCCGAAGGCCAGCCCAGTCTGAGCAATGAAATCAGAAGTAGCTCTCTCTAAAAACTAGATCCAGCAACCTATTGCACGTTTTCTCTCCATTTGGAGAAGAAAACTATTCCATTCTTGTCTTATCTTTCATTTCCTTTATTAGATTATCGTATATTCATTCATTTTGGATTTTTAAGCACATGGCTTAATCTAAATACATTCATTTCCATCCTCTCTCTAATCATGCAACATATTGTCACATGAGTACATGTACTAGGTGACATTTGTCACATCACATGTCTTTCTGAAGCCATTTCGACACGATTGCCTCGGCGTGAAATTCACATTTGTCTCGGAGTGTAAAATTCGACATGGTAGCTAGATTTCGCGAGACAATTCCAACGGTGAAGTCTGTTTTGTCATCTGAGATCTAGAAAATTTCCGGATTTTGACCAAAATTACCATTTTACCCTTTTTTAGAAAATTAGATTTTCTCGGGGTTTCACACTAATAGCCATCCAACTTGTGCCAAGTGTCACTCGTTACTATCGGTGCGTAGAAAATGGTGAAATTAAATTGTCTCGGGAATCGACGGGGTTCTTTAGATTTTGTGAGCGATTCAACGGTAAAGTCCATTTCGTCATGAGATACAGAAAATTCCAGGATTTTCAGCGGAAATTTAGTTTACCATTTTCAAAAATTGAATTTTCGAGTTTTACAATATACATGCGGCTCACGATATATCAAAAAGGACCCTCATGTATTTATACATTATCCTCACCCATTGCCTCGTCCTTGTTTAGGTTGGCCTTGATCTAATGGTTGTGGTGATGACATAATCAAAGATGTTGGTTATTTAGTAGATAGCTCTACCTCCTCAATATTAAATGGTAACTCTGAAGATGTATGTGCATTCTAAGGTATTTCACTAGGCATAGTGAACACCTTCTAAGGTGTGGAGTTGACTTGCATATGTGTCACCCCCTCGTCACAAAATGAAGGATGTTAGACTAGGCTTGATGATGGGTGACCCACATTCTGACCCAACGGAGAAGCTACCTCTGACCTTGTCTGAACCCTCACTTCCTTTATCTGTTCCCTCCTATCTCCAAGGGGTAACTGTGTCACATCTAAATTCAAATTCAAATTACTCCAAATTCAAATTTTCTTTTGAACTAAAATAGAAAATAAATAAAAATATCTTGAGTATAATCTTGTAATCATAGCTAATTCTTTTGAAAAATAAAAAAATTATTACATTTCACCATGTTATGGCTTCGTGTGTCTATAAATAAGCGTGACCTATAAATTAATTTTTAAAGTGTCATGTTTGTTAGCTCTACAGAGGTAGAAATAACAAAAAAATAAATAAAAATAGTTGGAAGACTGAATTGACACATGTGCATAGTTGAGGGGCAAAAACTCTCTTTAACCCATGTCTAGCGTTGGTAAATGGGCTAGCCCAATCCTTTTCGGGGAGCGGGCCAAAACCGGAGTTGGACTAATCCCGATCCAATTTTTATTTGGACTAGCTTCGACTAGCCTGACCCAGCCCACATTCGAGGTTGCGGGCAATCATTAAAAACCTTAAAAATCTTCAAAAAATCGATTTCTGAGTGTATTATTCAAATAAAAATTAATAATATATAAATGTATAATAATAATTAATATATAAAATAATTGAGTCTAAACAATATAATAATAAACAAACTTAAATAAATAAATAATGATGAACCTTGTCCATGTACCAAACTAACTAGCTAAATAATATTAAACAAATAAAGTAACAACTTAATAACATCTTTGAAAAAAAAAACTTCAAAGTATGAAATGAAATCTCATATACCTCTAATCTTCATTCTCATCCTCATTATATCAAATAATAACATATGATACATATTAGAAATATGTGCATCATAGATGCTAGATTGAGTCATCATCATCAGGTAATTAATTTATTAAAATGTTAAAAATATAAATTTTATTTATATTTAGAATAAAAATATATTTTTTTTCCCAAAAATGCATCTCAATAGTATAATAATGAAATACCCTACTTGTTTTGAAATTCATAAGATATAATCATATTAGGAAAGAAATAAGTGTATGATTTTTTAAAATAATAATATATTTGTTATTAAAACTAGTTTAAGTAATAAAATTATTTAAAAATATCTTGATAATTTAGTTATTAATTAAATTAAATTTATAAGTGTGACGTCCATTTCACGGGGATCCGTTGACCACCATCGATATCGCGGAAATCTTGTGTCTCATATCATGGGACACCGTACATGATAAATGTGACACCCCGATTAGGAGTGTCCCGTTGACTATACTTTAGCACCGCGGAATATTCGTCGATGTCGGGTAACGACTTCGCTCGTGAAAATCGGGCCGTCTCGCTGTACGGGGAGGCTACTGCCAAGGTACAAACTTGTCCCGACAGTTTACAATGTTCCTACCAGAGGGTCCACATGCGGAAATGAAATAATGGCGTAGGCCCGCACGTGATACTCGCGAAAATCTGCTTGCGTATATCATATAGTTCAAGAGTTAATAAATCCTCTTAATTCAACATATATTAAAATTACAACATTCTAATTCTTATTGCTACCATGACTTATAAGCCAGTCGGCTTTAACTGCCAAGCGACCTCACAATGAGTGTCGCCTTCGTCGCTCCTTTATTTTCCGAAATGGTGATCGCGATAGGGTGAAGCGAAAGCCCGATAGAGATAATTTCCTACATGGGTTACTTTTAACCTAAGTTCACATGTTATGGCAAACAATCACATTCAAGCAATTTCATGAACCTACTTTCGAGATATGCGCATCTTTGATTAGTGCCTGAAGTGCTATTTGAGCCACCTGATGAGAGTTTTGAGTGCTTTACTGGCGTAGTAATCATATCAATTAAGCCAATTGATTATTGTTCAGGTCCTTAGTTCACGATGCCATTCAGGGTTTGTTTTGGTGATTTGATTTTCTTTCGGCCATTATGTTAAAGTTTGATGACAAGTTGTGTCTTTGAATGCGGAGGATTTACAATGTTTTCAACCGCCAATGAAGGAATATATGAAGTGGATTTTGAAGGAAGGAGGGATGCGGTGGGGATGCGATAGAAAAATTTGGATGCGATAAGCGAAGCGGAATTTTCGTATGATTGCGAAAGGGATTTCGCTAGGATTGCGAAAGTTTTGCGATCATAGCGAAAGTACTGCCGATCTGACGGGGGTAATTTTCTCTATTTAGCGGGAATTCTTGTGTCTGCGAAAATTCATTCGCTATCTCTTTGTTCGCTGAAATTGAGAATTTAAGCTGGCCTAATGAAGTCATTGATATTGAGGAATTTCTATATATCGTTTATCTCTGTGTGTTATGTGTTTACCCATGGAGGCTGGCCAGTACACCCATATCTTGGTCCCTTGCCACTGCGGGTGTTAACGCCTGTGATTTTGTTGTTCTTGATCTAGCGACCACAGTTTTATGTATTACCATTTTGGCCCTTATGTAAGCCAATATTTTAGGCTTTTTGGTATGTCACACATTTGGGTTGGCTATATAAGCCACCTTATAACTGTAACCCTAACTTCATTTTCAGTCGACTTCCGGCGTAGCTTTGTTTAGGTTTGCGGTTTGCTCTGTACTCTCTCCCTCTTTCTTTCATTTTCTCGGTATGGCACACCTTGAGGATGACAACTCAAGGGATGCTTGGCTTCATTCCTTTCATGAAGGGAGGGTCAGCAGTGGAGGTTTGGAGGTAAGTTTTCATGCCCTCTCATTTATCACCTTTGCATTTATGAGTATTAAGCTCTGTGTCTCACTACTAAGTTGCGACTATACAGATCAACCTACTTGATGTGTATTTGACTTGAAGCTTTGTGGTGGTGGATGCTTAATCCTCTTAGATCCTTTGTCATCCACTGGTTAATCTCCTACTAGTTGCCGTAGAGTGCCTCTTTGAAGACCATATACCTGTATAAGGACTTGAATGCTCGATGAATGCCATATCTCATGAGGGGTAATTTGGGTTTTTGGGTTTTGGAGTAAATTAAGGTCGGGTTTGGGAAAAGACTATAGGTCATTATCCCAGCGAGGAAACAAGCAGGCATGAATACATCTTAAAAATCGATCCGACCCCAGAGACTTGAGGCCTTCTTTCTAAATTTTCCTTTAATTTATTTGCGGTTTACAACCATCCGACTCGCATTTTGAACAAAACCTTAAAATCAAGAAATCCATTTTCAACTCCATTTACTTCTCATTTCACGAAGAAAACCCGTCAGTGTTGACCACAGACCACTATCTTTGCGGTAGCCGCTGTAAGCGATAGGACACACAGGATACAAATTTTGTTGTTGATTCTATGGCAAATGCGTGGCGCAGTCAAATGGCGTCGTTGCAGGATGGTGCCTAGTGAGATTGGAAGTTGTTGTTGAACTTGTGATTCATATCCTGAAGTTTTGGTAAAATCTCATTCCCTTTTGATTTTATCATTTTTTCCACTTGGAGTTAAGCTGCGGGGATTTCAATTTTTCGATAAATTCGAGTTTTTCTTTGCTTTAATTTAGCTAACCTTAACCTTTTTGTTAGTTTTGTTTTGGTTGTTTTCCTGTTGATTGTGGAAGTGTGCGAATTTGTTGTTTATGCAGTGGGATGGGAACACTGTATGTAGGCTTGAGAGGTGGCCTCTTTGCCGCCCGAGAACGGGGCTTGAAATTGATCCTCACGATTAACGAATGGATCCTCGGGGAGGAGCAGAAAAGCCAGCATGTGCTGGGAGCCCGATGCATGTCGATCCATGAGGATCGCCACCCGCCCGGGGTGAGTGCGCCCTCGTATAATTCCCCTGCGAGGTGGCGGTGAGACCTGTTGGTGCCACTGCTTCCCACGTTCCATGGCGTGGAGAATGAAAACTACGATCACATAAGGGAGTTTGAGGTATGCACCACACCTTCAAATAAGGTGCGAGTGGACATGGAGCTCCTCAAGTTGAAGCCTTTCCACTTGACCTAAAGACGAGGCAAAAATTTGGCTAAATGCATTAAGACAGAACGTAAGGAATTGGGGAGAGTTACTTGGGAAGAATTTCTAAAATTCTTGATTATCACAAGGCAAACAACGAAGAGCAAATTTACACATTTGCGGCTCATGATGGTGAGTTCTACCCGATCTTGGGAGAGATTTATGGAGACTATCAGTGCATGCCCACACCATGGGTTTGATACATGGATGTTAGTGAACCATTTTTATGATGGAATGTCCCCTTCCATGAAACAATTATTGGAAACTATGTGTGGAGGAGATTTCTTGAGGAGTAAAAATCCTGTGGGCAATGGACTTCCTGATTAGTAATAGTAGAGACCTCAAGAGGCTGGGATGAGCCAAACCCGAGACGGAAGCTGATTCGAGCCACCGAGTGAACGAAGAGGAGGCATGTATGCCCTCTCCCAGAAGATATGGAGCTGAAAGCTAATTATCTACCTTGGCTAGAAAGATTGGAGGAATTAGAAAGAAAAAGAGTCCATGAGGTGCGAGTAGTATTTGAAAGCCATGCCGCAATTAAGTGTTTAATGCGATCCATGACCGCTTGGGAGAACCATGTCCAAACCCCCATTTTGAGGATGCAAATGTGGTGAGCTGAGCGCAAACCCTGAAACAAATGCTCCATATGGCAGCACCACAGCCCTAATTGGAGGGTCACCTAACCTTTCACGGAAACCTCGACCTCTGTATATGTACTTGGGAGCCGCAGCGGCGGCGATACTGCCACCCAGCTTCCACGGCTTAGTGGCACCCCACCTCCTCTCTGTTGAGCAAGCCATTGTGAATATGAGCAAGGTGGTGGGAAATTTTGTGGAGGAGCAAAAGGCATCAATGTAGTTGAACAAAAAATTGAAAAGTAAGCTCCTTGAGCAAGAGAATAGATGGGAATTGGAAAGTAGCCTTAGCAGAAGAATTAATGACTCACGGGCATTCATAACAAGAATGGAAAATCATCGGCAAATGAGAGGTTCTTCATTAGCACTTGCCAAATCGAGGGAGTCCATGAAATGAGCTATTCGATGAACCTCCCAAAATGGATGAAGTCCAAATTTGTCATTACCTTAAGAAGTGGAAAAAGGGTTGATCGGCCCGATGCCCGAGCGCTGTTGAGAAACCGGGAAAATGGAAGAGGTGGAGCCATAACATTTCTTGAAGGAGGACTCAATGAAGCAGCATGCCACCTCCATTCCCCGAGCATGAAGAAGTAAGAAGAAGGCATCGCGGGCGAGGCATCTAGAAGTCTAAGGCGGGTGAAGGTGGCTTATACCTTTTGGACATCATCAGGCAAGTCCTGCTATGCAAAGTTTTGAAAGATCTCTGTATTACCCAATCAAAAGGGTTGGGCATTGAAAAAAGCATTCTTAAGCCCCGAACAAGTTGGCTCCGTCATCGATACCAAGACAATGGTGGAATCTGAGGATCCGGGGACCCCATTTATCTCGGTTAACATTGGAGGAACACGCATTGACAAAGCTCTTGTTAGACTTGGGTGATGTGACTCTTGCCATACTCGGTGCATAGGCGGCTAGGTTTGGGAAGGCTAAACCAGCCAACATCACCACATCTTTAGCCGTCGTTCGGTGAAAATACCAAAAGGGATAGTGGAGGATGTGTTAGTAAAGTAGATAAGTTCTATCCAGGATTGGATTTCATGGTTCTCGACACGGAGCGGGAGCGGGGGCACAATCAAGTGCCCATTATATTAGGAGGCCATTTACGCCACATCGAATGCCGTATCAATTCTTAGAGATGGTCATGCAGCTCACATTTGGCAACATGACAGGCTCGACATTTTCCGTGACGATAAGAAAAGCCCGGTGAGTGAGGAGCAAATCGATGAAGTTTGCTTGGGTGACTGCGGGTAGGAAGGCATGATATTAACAAACGGCGGGAAGAATTGATGGAGAAACTGATGGAAGCCGATTAATGTAGAATCCACCATTCCTCTGCGATAGTCGGCCAGCTGCCCACGAGGGCGGATTGCCCCAGCAGTGGGCGAGCATGAAGGCACCTACAAGCGCACACTGCCCACATGCGTGGAGGGCTTCTTCTCCTGGACCCTCGCGAGATCAATGGCTACACAGTGGGAGTGGTTCTGCGGGAACACGGATACCACTCGAATTTTGTTGAAATTTTTTACTTTATATTATTTTAAGTCTTTAGAATTTGGGTTTTAGTGGTGCCTACTTTTACCTATTTTCTTTTCAAATATTTTAGCATTTACAAGCTTATCTTATCACAATTTTGTTTTGAAATGTTGCGGGAGTTGCGGTGCGGGAAAAATCTCATTTTCCTCTGCATTGTAGTGCGATGCGGGTGCAGCTGTTTAGCCACATGCCATTCCTCCACAGTTGGCTTAGTTGGTTTCATCTATTGGAGTACCACTTTGATTTCTTTTAGAAAAGCGATAATTTTGTGAAATATCTTGAGCACAAAAGAAATATACCATGCGCTACATTTTCTACACTTTTACCAAATCATTCTCGTACTATGTTACGGTATTTCTGCCACTTTAGTTGAAAAATTGAAGCCTGTATGTTACTTTAATGTTAGAACAAGTCCATGTATGGTTAGTTTTTGGTCGATTATGGAAATTTCAGCATGTTCAACCTCGAACTTTCCTTGTTGATTCACACACTTTGCACTCCGAGGTTGTACCAATAGGGTTGAGAAGCTATATACCTCTTTCCACTTTGCAAGTAGGCCTTAAACTTGTTGATGACCCTGTGGGTTTTGTTACGTGTATGAAGACCAATGAAGTCTTCAAAAGAGGAAAAAGAAAAAGAAAAAGAAAAGAAAAGAAGAAAAAGAAAAATAAAGGCATGGCGCTTTGCCTTGAAACTTCGAACACGGTCAAGGGGTATATGGCGAAAGCCTT
This sequence comes from Tetrastigma voinierianum, assembly GCA_016808115.1. Lineage (NCBI taxonomy): Eukaryota > Viridiplantae > Streptophyta > Magnoliopsida > Vitales > Vitaceae > Tetrastigma > Tetrastigma voinierianum. Next base: position 566,545 of record JAEQBH010000428.1, on the reverse strand, counting down.
TAAAGCCGATGCCTAAACCTTAATTGGTTGGGAGTCATCGACTTTGTGTTGCTCTACGGGTGGATGGATTTGAAGTTTAGCGTGTTGTAGGTGCTTAATTCTCGAAGTCGTCGAAGTCGAGTGAAGCACAGCCAGAGTTTGTGATTAGTGATCCTTTTGGCTTAATGCCACTAAACCTTAATTGGTTAAGGTCATCGGTGGACCCAGATTACGGACTTTGGTGAAATCGGGGGTTTAGCATTACTACATAGCAATCAAGGAAGAAATAAGAGCGTAGCTAGTCTGACTAGGTTGGTCAACGGTTTAAGGCCATGGCAGTAGCTAGGTTGGGGGAGGGAACAGCTTTGCAATTTATTGGCTCGGCGGATTTACCTTAAGGCAATTAGATTTTGGTGGAAATTCAAGTTGATTTCATGAAATTGGCATTGCCCCAAAACTTGTTCTTGCCCATGGTTTATGTTCTCTCATGTAGGTTTTCATACGGGATGTAAATTATTCATGCTAAAGGTAAGGCTTACTGTACATACACACTTTTGAACCATATACTTTTTGTAAAATCCGCGGTATACATCCCGTATTGTTTTTAGCATTGCTATGGGACTAGCAGCGTGTCGGTTGAAGTGTGATTAGTGCCTGAAAAGTGCTATTTCAGGCCACACTGATAGAATGGGTTTGAGTGCTTTTGGTAAGTAATCATATCCAATTAAGCCAATTGATGTGTTGAGTCCACTTAGTTCCATGATGCCATTAGAGTTTGTTTTTGGTGATTCGCGGTCTTTGCGTACCTCGGCCATTATGTTGGTTGATGACAAGTTGTGTCTTTGAATGCGGAGGATTTACAATGTTTCAACCATAAAAAATGAAGGAATATGAAGTGGATTTTGAAGGAAGGAGGGGATGCGGTGGGGATACGGTAGAAAGATTTGGATGCGATGTAAGCGAGGAATTTTATTATGATTGCGAAAATTTCGCTAGGATCACGAAAATTCGCAATCTGAAGAAATGAAATTTTCGCTAGGCTATGAAATTTACGCCTTCTGCGAATTCACGTGTCTAGCGAATTCCAAATTTCTCTATCTCACACAAATTTCGCTGGAAGCTATGAGAATTACTTCAGCTAGCGGAATTCACTTTGTTGATAAGCGAGAATTTCTAAATTTCATTATCTGCAGCAGAATTTCGCTTCAAATTGCCCAATTTTATTTATCTTTAGCGAAATTCCACATAAGCGAGTGCTTTGTGATTTTGGTATTCTTGATCCTACGCATTAAGTTTCATGTATTACCATTTTGGCCTTTATGTAAGCAAATATTTTAGGCATTTTGGTATTTCACACATTTGGTTGGCTATATAAGCCACCTTATAACGTAACCTAACTTCATTTTCGGTCGAGCTTTGGTAGCGGTTTTGTTTTAGGTTGCGGTTGCTTCTCTTCTCTCTCCTCTTTCTTTCATTTCTCGATTTGCGAACACACCCCTTGAGGATGACAACTCAAGGGATGCTTGGCTAAGCCTAGCTCATGAGGAGGGTCCATTTAGTGGAGGGAGGTAAGTTTTCATACTTACTCTCATTTATCCTGCTTGCATTTATGAGCGTACAAAAGCTCCACATGTATCTCACCACAGAGTTTGAAACCTCCTAGATCCGACTCGCGTGTGTATTTGAAGCTTTGTAGTTACGATGGATGCTTAATCTTAGATCCTTGTCATCCGTAGTTGTCTCCTATTAGTTCTTGAGTAAGGTTGCCTCTTTAGAGGCCATACTTCTGCTTGTAAGGGACTTGAATGCTCAATGAGATATATATCTCGCGGGGAGTAATTTAGGGTTTAGGTTTTAGTGCCAAATCAAGGTCAGGTTTAGGAAAAAGACTATAGGTCATTATCCCCCAGCGAGGAAACAAACCAAGGGCATGAATACACCTTAAAATCAATCCAGTGACCCAGAGACTTCAGGAGCCTTCGTTTCTAAATTTTCCTTTAATTTATTTGCCGGTTTACAACCATCCCGACTCTTGTTTTGAACAAAACCTTAAAATCCAAGAAATCCCATTTCAACTCGATTTGCACTTCTCATTTCCACGAAGAAAACCACGTCCAGAGTGTTCGACCCTAGACCAGCATCTGCTGGTAACTCTCATTTATGTGATGGGACACCCCTAGGATACAAATTTTGTTGATTCCTATAGCCTCTTGTGCACGAATCATGCCCCGAGCCATGTCTGGGAGTCCTCACTGACTCCCTCACATATGCCTAAGCCAAATGCGAGTAAAATGTCCCGAGTTTTTCAAAACAAAAATTGTTGTTCTTGAAAACACACTCTGATTTTGGTAAAATGTTGAATGACCTTTCGGCGAATCGGTTAGATAACCTCGAAACAATTCATGGGCCTCGGCGTGAATTGACAATCTCGACACGATTGTCAGGAAAATCTTCCATCGAAATTCCATTCACAAACATTTTTACTTTTTGTTTCATTTCATGTCATGCACTCACCTAATATTCTAGAGCTGCGGTGCATATGGAATGCATTATGCAGTCAAATCATTTAATACTAATACAATTCACATGCATATATTAACATAATTTACTCCCCCAACAATCATGTTATTCCAATTTTCATTAATAACACCAAGTGAAAGCTCCTGTAAATTTAATTACCAAAAATAAACAATTCATTTGAATCACTTACAAAACACATTTCACCTTAAGAAAATCCGTCACTATTCATGAGCGATTAAACCCTTGGGTTCTTGTTCTCGACATAAATTTGTGATTTTCCGCTCGGTTCAAAAGGTTTTTAGGCCAAGTTGCGGCTAAATCATGCCTGAATATCCTGGCTTATAAACATGGCTCTTAGCGAAGAATATCCTAAGTAGGAAAGATCCCTATGTCTTGGGTTGTCATAACTCCACCCGAATACGGGTGCCCGGTACGTAGCCCTCGCCGCGTTGATCGACTTTGCTTCTTGCTTTCGGTCGAATCAAACCAGGTCAGGGCAATATAAATCTAGAGAGAATAGGCTCCTTCTCACAAAATCACAAATCCTGACCTCTTTGCTCCACGCCCTCTTGCGTTTTGGTCTTCAAATGGGAAAATGACTATTTGCTTTTTGTCATTTTCATCATTAAACATTCCAAAAATTTCCATCATGTCCCTAAGCTTTGGATTTTTGACACTTTGTACAATCTAGGCCGTCCATTTCCATCATCTCTCTAATCTTGCAACATGTCCACAAGAGTACATGTAGTAGGTGACTTTTGTCATCACATATCGAGCAGTTTCTTGCAGGCACAGTACCTCGAAAAGCGTGAAATTACATTGTCTTGGAATTCTTGAAATTCGACGTGTTAGCTGAATTTCGTGGGGCGATTTCAACGATAAAGTCAGTTTCATCATACGAGATCTAGAAAAATTTTGGGTTTTGACCCGATTCGTTTGACCTTTTTAGAAAATTGGAATTTTCTGGGTTTCTGATAAAAGTGGCCACATTGGCCTACACAACACGCATACTCACTAAATAAGATAACTATGTTACAATAGTTTCAGAGTTTGTTACATCACTGTTAAAGCGAGCATGTTTCAATTGTAATGTTTCATACATGTTTTACAAAAACGTAATCAAACCCACATTTCGGTTTTCTTCTCAAGCAGCCTCTAATGAGCGGCGTCTTCCCGAACACTCCCTGTAAATGAAATAATTTTCCCTCGACAGGGGTGAGCAATGCGATAGTTGAATGATCCTGCATGGGTTACTCCGCTTTAAGTGCGTGCTGATAAAGTAGCAGCGCGTTGAGTGATTCATGATTCTTTATTCAAATGTCTGCATGCAATCTGACACACCCCCGCTTTACTAGTAGTGTGTCCCGGCCACCCCACGAAACCCCGGTTCATTGCTTCCAGCGACTAGAGAATCTATGAAGCAAAGCGTCTTGCTTGTTGAAAACACAGCTATAAAATATATATATTTTGGCATGATTTATAAAATTTTGGCAGCCTCTTGGTGCATCTGAGACATATCCCAAAACACAACTATATCTGATTTACAATTTGCAAAATATGGCAACCAACATAATCTTTCAAAGCCTTAGGCTCATCACATTTCTGGCTTACATTATGTACATACATATATCAAACTATACAATTTCAAAGTTTCTTACTAAGCTATTAATACAAAGATAATACAAAAATCTCGTAAGAATCCTAATCAGCTCCCAAACCAAGTGCCCGTACCGGAAAAAAAATAGTTTTAAAACAGAAAATAATGAACTAAACGAGCTCAAAGTGGAGTGTATGCTTTATAAAATGTTTACTTTTCCTGAAAATATCTCAAACCTGTAAAACTCTCTTTACAGATATTTCCAAGCCTCGTTTCCTTACTTTAAAGTTCTTAAAACTTTCTCGCACTTGTTTCGCTTTCTAAAAAGTTTATAAAACTTTTCATACTTACTTGCTTGCTTTGCTTTGCTTTTTAAAAGTTTATAAACTTTTCAAATCTCTTGCTTGGGCTGCTTTTACCTTGTTTTCGTTTTTTCTATAAAACTTTTCTCTCAAATCTTTGCTTTAAAGTGAGAACACGGAGCCTCGGGCCTCAAACCGCATGCTTTAAAATAAAAAGGAGCCCGGCTCAACCGTTGCTTTAAACAAACACTGAGCCCTGGCTCACCAGGTACCAAAGGGTCATTTTTCAAACTCTATAAACATGCTTTATAAATCATCAACCACTGGAGGCCTGGTTTGCTTGCCATAATCTTTCTAGTTAACACCTTTGTTCGGCATTGATCGTGCCGGTGGCTAGACCTTGGTCCACTCACCTAGGTGGAAGAGCCTTGCTCAATTCCCTTTTTCCTGAATATGGTCGAATTGACTGGTCTCCATCACCATAATTTAGTTAACACGTTAACCCTATATATTTCAGTATGTGCTACTGCCTTCCTTTAAATGCCATGATGCATGACCTAAGTTTGTCTACTGTGCAAATCTAAAATGCATGAATGATATCCTAACACCACCATGCATCGCATTCCGAATACCTCGACCTAGATGTCATTAAAACTAGGATTTTAGTTGTGCTCTATTTTCAAAATATTCTTTGTTTGTTTTAAACATGGTTTAATAATTTTAAACCATTGTTATCTTGAATATGGCTTGATAATAAAAACCATTGCTTGCTTACTAAACTCATTGCTTTCTTTTAAAAGTATGGCTTAATAAATAAAAACCATTACTTGTTTGCTAAACTCATCAGCTTGCTTTTCAAATATGGTTTACAATCAAAACCATTAAATACCAAAGTGTAAAATAGTTTATAATAATATTAATTAGTATTTGAAAATAGTTTTAGAACACTACCTTTTTTGTTTACCAAAACTCGAAAGCACGACTCCACAACTTTCCCGCCTTTGCTTTTAGCCTACACACTCAAACGATCACAACGAAACATTAATCTCCCGTGGTATACTGTGAAACTTAACGTATTTCACACGAAGTCACTTTAGGTCAAGTTACAACATTCATATAAAGAAAAATTAACAATTTACCTTTGAGCACTAAAAAGCCCCTAACAAAAAAAAAACCACTCATTTTGGTAAACATTTTTCCAACAATACTCTTTGGACTTTATTACCCAACAATTATTCAAACGGTTTTCAAAAATTATGAAACTCTCCATATCAGTCCTTTATATATCCAATGACATCTCTTTAAATTTTTAATTTAAAATTCCTTATCTAAGGCCCTCAACCACATAACACAAATTACAGCAATTTTTTTTATGCCAAATTGGTTAGCTCACTCGAATCAATTCCATCAAGTATCCTTGGATTATGGGTCTTAACTCCATAAATTGGAAATGGATTCTACACTCATTTTAAGCTATGGTTCTAAGGTTTCTTCTCCAATTGGAATCACCCAATTTGGATCACCAAAACTCAAGTTATTGTATTTTACATCTACATTACTCAATTTGGCAGAATAGAATCTGCACATAGCTCCACTTTGACAAATTTATGGGCACATTGGGGTTACAATTTGCATGCACTTCCTTTAGCTACATTATTCCCCTAGAATTATATTTTACCCAGAATTTTGAATCACTCAATTTGGATGAGTGAAACTTCACTTATGGCCAAAACACTACAACAATACCAAAAACGTAGTATAATCGTTGAGCTACACTGAGCTCACCTTTCAGTCCGTATTTGGGAGCTCTTAGCTAATTTGCTCTTAGTCCTTCTATACATTTGTAGCCCTATCTCTTATGGTTCTTTACCAATTACAATCAATTCATTTGGATGATTATAACTTAATCTATAGCCAAAACCAAAACAGGGGTTTTACCAAATTTTGACAGAATTTCCTTTAAAAAAACCCAACATTCTCTTTTATTTTTTTACAGCCATTCCTCAAAACCAACATGGAATTTACCCAAAACAACTCCACCACACTTGTATTGGTGGTTTAGAACTTCTTACAACAAACCCTAGGTTAAAATCCAAGAACTCTTACTCAAGCCCAATTCATATACAACCCATAAAATTTTGATGGATTCCATGTTTATTGTATACCAATTAAGGTTTTACCCACAAAACTTCAAGAATTATAGGGTTAGGATAATCTTATCTCCTAACAAAACCCTAGGAAAGGAGCAAAAAAATTGCTCTACTAATCATCCATGGAAACCTTAGAATTCATATCAAAAACCCAAATTAAAGGATTCCATACCTGAAATTCTTCCTCTCCTTCTTCTTCTTCCTCTTCTTCCTCCTCTCTCCTCTTTCTTTTCTCTCTCTTCTAATCCTTCTCCACGTTTTGCCCTAGCAAAAAGGAGACCAAAATGAATTGGTTTGTTCCTCCTCCTTTATATTGTATCATTTATGCCTAATCTGCAATTAAGTCCTCCATATCTTTAACATTTGCACTCAACTTCAAGTTATTTCTATTAGCGCCTTTCTTTCTCTTCTTTCGATTATGGTTTCTATATCCCATTCGATCAATTATGATTTTACCCTTTGTTCTCTTAAAACATTCCAGGTTCCATAAATTATCATTTCACGATTCCTTCCAAAAAACTAGAGGACACTTAGTGCCTATGTGTGCCCCTTACTACTGCATCAGACACCCTAGTGGATTCGGAGCTACAAATCCTCCCTCCTTAGAACATTTGTCCTCGAAATGAACAAACTAAACTCAAAGGAAAGGAAAATACCTCATCTGAAAATAATTTAGGTACCTGACTGCATCCTCGAGCCTCCGCTCCTAAGTAGCTGCCTCCCTCTCATGATTCTTCCATAGGACTTTAACCAAAGGAATCACCTTACTCCTCAACACCTATTCCTTGCGATCTACACCGCACAAAGCTCTCATAAGTCGATTCTCCTTAGCTTAAGACCGGGCTAATTTCTCTCTCAAAGACATGTGAAGGATATGGGATGTACTTCCTTAACATCGACACATGGAATGTGTCATGAATCCTTGATAACTCTGGGGGTAACTTCAACCTGTAAGCTACTGGCCCTACCTTGCTCACAATCTCATAAGGTCCTATAAATCTTAGATTGAGCTTGCCTCGCCTCCGAAATCTCAAAACACCCTTCCAAGGGGAAATCTTCAAAATGACCCGGTCACTTATCTCGAACTGCAAGTCTCTACGACCCGTTGTCCGTGATAACTTTTCTGGTTTATCTCTTTGCTTCTTTGCTATCGAACAACTTTCACTTTCTCTCGAAGTGATCTCGCACTCAATTCAAATGGCCTACTAGTCTTCTCTCTCACCAACCCATCCCTGCCGACACTAGAGTCCTACATTTCCTACCATACAAAGGCCTTAAATGGAGCCATCTCACTCGGCCTAATAGTTGTTGTCAGGAAGTAACTCCATTAGTGCCAAATGAGTATCCCAACTCCCCTTAAATTCCATCACACAAGCTCTCAGCATATTCTCTAATGTCTGAATGGTCCTCTCTGACTGGCCATCCGTCTGAGGATGAAATGTTGTGCTGAAATAAAGGCGAGTACCTAAAGTCGCTTTTGGTAACTGGGGCCAACTTTTCAATAGAATCTTCAACATTAACTCGTTAAATGAGCAGACTTCATTAATCGATCAACTATCACCCATATAAAGATCATGTCGCCTTTGAGTCCGTGGAAGACCTGGTCACAAAACTATAGTGATCTTCTCCCATTTCCATATTGAATAGGAGTAATTGTATCTCCTATGGGCCTCTAATGCTCTACCTTCACCTCGTCGACAAAGCCGTATTATCCGGGAGACGAAACTTGCACCCTTTCTTCATCCCATTCCACCAAGAATGTTCTTTCAAAGTCCTTTACATCTTGGTACTACTCTGGATCCATAGCATACTTAGATGAATGCTTCTTCCATAATTTCTCTTTCAGTCGCCATACTTTGATACTCCACACATTCTCCTCGACCTTTCACTATCATGTCGCCATCTCTAATTTGAAACTCGCTTTCCTTTCTTTTCTATCTCTTCCTTAAGCTTAATCATCTCGTGGGATTCCGCGACCGCCCCGCTAGAATATGATCCATCAGAGAGGTCTAACATGAAATGTGGCTAACAATGCTTTGAATCCTCACCTCCAATATCACCCCTAAAGCTCCTTAGATCCACCAATGTTGGAAGATAACTCGATCCTTACATGAGACAAAGAACTCTCCTCGGTCGCTCACTCAAGGCATCCGCTTATGACATTAGCTTTTCCCGGATGGTACTCACTAGTACACGTAGTCCCCAATCAACTCAATCCATCTTCTTTGCCTCAGTTTTAACTATTTCGGGTGAAAAATATATTGAAGACTCTTATGATCTGTAAAGATCCCGCAAGGAACACCATATAAGCACGTTCCATATATCTTCGTAGAGCAAACACGACTCCGCAAGCCTCTAAGTCATACAGTGTAATTTCCTCACGCCAAATTGCCAGAGGCATATGCAATCACCCTATCATTCCGATCAAACACAACCAAGGCCTTGCCGAAGCATCACCGTGAAACCACAAACCCATATCTCCTATCAAGTAAAGCTAGAACTCGGAGCTGAAGTCAATCTACCCTTCAACTCCCTCAAACTTGTCAGTGCATCCACCCAATCATACTTGACATTCCTTCCTTGTCGCCTTGGTCATGGGCCGCTATATTGGAGAACCCTCAACAAACTTCCCGTAATACCTTACAAACTGCCAGCTTTTGACCTCTGACACATTCTTTAGCGGTTTCCAATTTACCACAGCTTCTATTTTCTGGGGATCCACGCTCACCCCCTAAGCTGAGATCACATGACCTAGGAATGTCACCCTGTCAAGCCAAAACTGGCACATGCTCAACTTGGCATACAACTGTCGCTCCCTTAGGGTCTACAACACAATCCTTAGGTGCTCAATGCTCCTCCTGCCACCAATACACTAGGATATCATCGATAAAGACTATGACAAACCTATCCAAATACGGTTGGAATACCCGGTTCATCAAATCCATAAACGCTGCCGAGGCATTAGTCAAACCAAACAGCATCACCAGAAACTCATAATGTTCGTAGCGTGTCCTGAATGCAGTCTTAGGTACATCACCCTCCTACACCCTCAACTGATGATACCCCGACCTCAAGTCTAGCTTAGAGTACACTCGAGACCCTTGGAGTTGATCGAATAACTCATCGATCCTAGGGAGTGGATACTAATTGCGGATGGTAACTCGTTCACCGCCTGCGACCCATAAGCCACAAACGCAAATCCTTATCTTTCTTTTCACTAAGAGAACTCGAGCTCCCATGGGATATGCCTTACCGAATGAATCCCTTACTTAACAATTATTCTAATTGAGCCTTAAGCTCTCTCAACTCTGCAGGAGCCATCCTATAAGGAGGAATGGAAATGAGCTTAGTCCCTGGGATCAAATCAATGGTGAACTCCACCTCTCTATCTGGAGGTAATCCTACAATATCCGAATACATGTATCACCTAAATATAATTCTCAGTAGTTTTCAGACTTATTAGGTATATATTATAAGTTAAATATGAATTTTCGAAATAAAAATTAGAGACCGAAATGAATATTGTAGACAAGGGCAAAGTGGTCTTTACCACTTTAGGACATAAAAGCCATAAAAGTATAAGATTATATGTAATTGTGGGAATTTGAGGAAGATTATGGGTCAAATTAGAATATGGCATAATTTGAATTTCAAAAAGTGGAAGAAACTAAAGGCTTAAATGCAAAATGAAGACTTAAAACAAAAATGGATTTTTCCTTGTTCAAGCAACACGGCCTTAACTCAAAAGTCGGATTTATGACCAAAATTGGTCCTACTTGAGGGAGACCAAACCGTAAAAGAGAGAGAAGAAGGGGAGAAGAAGAAGAAGAGGAAGAGGAAGAGAAGAAAAGCAGAAGAAAAGAGAAGGGAAGTTCAAGCCAAGATCAAAAAGGTATGGAACTACTAAACTTGAGTATGGATCCTTGGTTCGTATGAATTTAGCTTCGCTTCAAACCTGTGGTTTGATAAAAGTTCATCCCAACATGGGCTTCTTGTTGGTAATTGATTTCTATAAGGTTTTGATAGGACTTCATCCTCTAACCCAAATATTTTTGAGAGTAAGGTGGGTAAACCCCAAATGTACAAGAAAACAATGAATCCTCCCTTCGAGGCTGGATTTACGCTTAATTGTAGAGTAAAGGTCAGTTAAACCAACCCTAGAAAATTTATTTGCATGAGTATGGGTTATGACCCATATTAGAATTGTTTTTGAGAAAATCATGAAAGATTTTAAGAAATGAGGTATTGAAAGATGATTTGAGTATAATTGAGTTTACAAGGTAGCATGAAATGGTTTCTTTGAAAGGGGTGTATATGGAGTAAAGAGTTGAATCGGGTATTCTAAATATGAAAGTACAGAGAAATACATTCTGGACATTTGAAACAGTGTGCACCGGTGTACACCTTGAATGTGTACCGGTACACCCTTCCAGAACCCAATGTGTACCGGGTGATACGCTAGTGTACGCACACCCTGCTCGCTTTCCCGCCAATTTAGCTTGTATTTTTCCCATAACTTCCTAATTTCTTTATCCGATTCGAGGATTCATGGCCAATTAAAATTGACTTCAAGGAAAATCAACATAAAGAAATAGGTATCGTCAAATTATGATCCTAAGTGGCCTAAAATTAAAGTGGACCATGTATGTTTAAATTCGTTCCAAATTCTTAACATGAGTAGTACTGCTGTCTGACGTGAATTTTGAGTTTCGGTGGTCCGAATTGGGTGATTCCAATTGGAGAAGGACCCTCAGAACTTTAGATTTAAAAGAGTACAAAGAGATAGTGTCAAATCTGGAGTTAAGACCCCGGAAAAATTAGTAGTACAACCAAGCTCCTCGTGGTAATCCCCGGTAAATTCGGCCAGTTTGGCATGAAAATGCCATAACTTTAGTTTGATGATCCGATTGATTGATTCCAATTCTATAAAGTAGATTCATAGAGGAATAAGAATACGTGAATTATGCATTTCATAGACATCATACTTATAAGTATAGAAGTGCCATGCGTAATAAGTATGAAACAAGGAAATGGGAAAATTTAAAATATATAGATGTGTTCATGAAATATGAAAATGATGTGGAAAAATGAAAATGAAAAACGAATTGAAACATGAATGTGAACATGGCAATATGTCATGAAATATTATTAATGTGGTTAAGTGATATATGATTATACTACATATAACCGTAAAATGATAACAAAATGATAGGAACACATGAATGAGTGTATGTAAATGAGCATATGAATTAATGCAACGCGGAACGAGTATAATGAAATTAGTATATGAATGTATATACGTGGAATGAGCATATGAATGAGTGATATATAAAATGATCACATGAATGAGTATAGATTGAGTATATCTTTGAAAAGATAATACGAAGGTGAAAATGGAATTGAAATGTGATATTTGAAAACCGAATGAATGTGAATGATGATAAGGACGGGATGCATCAAACGGAATCCGTCATAAATGTGAATACGAAAGTGAATATGAAATTGAAATGTAATATTAAAAACCGAATGAACGCGGAATAATAAAGATCGATTCATTAAACGGAACTGGCCGTGAAATGGTGTTCGAATGATATATTGAATGAATCTCGACGGATGCACTAACGGCATCCGTCACGAAGGCACCTGCAAATTATCCAATGTCCCACTTGGCGATGCACCAATCGGTATCCGCGCGATGGCGTATGGCATTAAAGAAATGTCTCACGGCGGGATGTACCAATCGGCATCCGCCTTAATGGCGATGGAATTTAATTGATACCACGGTCGATGCACCAAACAAAGATCCGTCATGACGGGAGACCAAATAAAGCGATACTATCGCGGCTGGATGTACCAAACTGACATCCGGCCATGGAGATGGGAGATTGAACCGAATATTGATACCACGTGTCGGGATGTTCCAAACAAGATCCGCCATGATGGGAGATTGAACTGGGGCCATGATAACTGACGTGGTTCGGGATGTACCAAACGCGATCCGGGCTGCGATGGGAGATTTAAACCGAAGGCGTGATACCACGTGTCGGGATGTACCAAATGGCATCCCTCATGATGGGAGATTGAACCGAATAAGTGATACCACGTGTCAGGATGTACCAATGGCATCCGTCATGATGGGAGATTGAATCGAATAATTGATACCACATGTGTCGAGGTGCACCAAACAAAGATCCGCTCATGATGGAGACCGACAATTGATACCACATGTTCGGTAAAACCAAATAAGATCCGGCATGATGGGAGACCGATCTGTAAAAATGTGTGTGCACACACGAATGATAATAAGGGCGATTCGCTAAACCACCGCTTAAATGTGAACGAATTGAATACCAAAGTGAAATAACCAATATTGACGGTGGTGTAAATGATTTTTTATGTATATGCTTAAATCATAAATCGAATCAGATAATTGAATTTATTGCATTGAAATGCATGTTGTGATATGATAATGAGGTGTAAAATGGAAAAGCATGCGAAAATGAATAGCATGAGTATATGTTGATGTAAAGGCATTATTTGGTAAATGCATTTTGTTAATTGTAATTGTTATGGGCTTGCCCTCAATGAAGTAAGCTCGTAATTAAAAGTTTATAATGGAATAAAACTTAAGCAAAATGTTTTGAAATTATAATTTAAAACGTCTGGTGAACCGCCCTTCGATCCACCACCTGGGGTCAAGTCGATTTGGGTCATGGTTAATTTCTTTTGAAAACGAAATTTAATAACATAAACAAAATGTTTTGAGAAGATAATTGAAAATGTCGGAGTAAACTGCTCCGGCTTGGATCCACCAATCGGGTCGTCGATTCTGGTCGCATTACCTTGAAATGAAAATTTAAATAAAACGATAACTAAATGAATTAAGCTGTATCGCCTGAATTTGATCTTTGTATGCATTTGATATGACTTCGATATGTTCCGATTTGTCATCAGATATGTATAAGTTGTTTGATTTATGATCCGACATGCCATACATAGAAGAGATGAAGTGAAACTGCAAATGACATGACACATGGAAGTAATACAAATAAGATAATGATATGGAATCTAAAAAGGATAAATTCTACATGTATAATATGAAACTATGCCAAGTCACATAATAATAGCTTCGTTATATATACAAAAAGTAAATGCGATTGTAATTCACATACTACACTGTTATTTAATATATCTATTTATATATGTTCTACCTGTTGCAGTTTTAGCACTGTGTTCAATCCAAAACAAGAGGGAGAAGAGGACAAGATATTCCATATCAAGAAGACGAGCCATCTCGTAGATGTGTGCTCACCCGCACTATTTCGCGATCTCCGATGATTTGTATTAGATATGTATATGTATGTTTGTATAAGTAATGTAATTTCTAGTATATGTGTATAGATTTTTGATGGACACCACTCCTATGGTAGTTTTTCGGTAAGGCAAATGATCTGGTTATTACAAAAAATTGTTTGTAAAAAAAAAAAGAACAAAAAGTAAAGAGTCCTGTGCGATATGGTTTCCTCGGGCACCGCACTAAACCGCTCCGCTGATTCGCCACCGGTCATCGAACGGGCGTGACAATACATCCGAACACTTTAACAACTGAATCTAATCCACTAGAGCCCCCTTCGCTCTACTAATGCGTTGATAACCCCGACAACCCTTACGCAGCAAGATTCTCTCGCGCCGTGGCGAGATCATAATGGAAGATAACTCTCGCGTATTCCCAAACTTACCCACTTCTCAAGCTTCCACAACTTTACTTCCTTTATAATGTACTAATGTGGCCCCATGGCGAGACAACCAATCCATGCTCGAACCACATCAAAATCCCTCATATCTAAAGTTATTAAGATCCGCCGACTGGTCCCCCAACTCGAACTCTACTATCTTTGATCACTTCTTCTAAGAATAAACGGATCTTCAACCGGAAGGGAAACTCTTACACGACTTCAATGGCTAGGTCTCTATCCGAAGGACCAAACAGCGCCTAGATGCAAATGAACGCGTGCTCCCGGTCCACTAATGTATATGCATCATGATCATGATAGAAATAATACCAGTAAACTATCCGAGCCGCATCTCGCATCCCGCCGAGTCATAGCATGAAACCCCGGGCCCCCGGGTACGGTCTCGTCCCGCATCCCCGGGTACTACCTCCCGCCTCTACCACGGCCGCTGCCCCCACCCCGCGGCCGTATCGCCCCTTTACTGGGGAAACCCCCCAAGACCTCCCAGCCCCTATCTCGGGTGTGGGGGTAGCTAGGCTGGTTATTGATGTCTCTGCACTAATCAACTGAGGGCACTCCCTAATGAAATGGCCTCTCCCCAGCCACAATGGAAACACCCCAGACGGCATTCCTACACTTCATGGTGTCGCCCGACACATATGACACGGAGGAAAGAACTGCCAAGAAACTCATAAACTCGGGGTCCTATGACCATTAGGAAAACTAGAAAAACAAGACTCTCCGCTTCATCCAGGGGCTCCATAACTCAGAACTCTGGTTTCGACTGGCCTGAACCATAACCAGCACTCTAGATCGCCACCTGTTGGCCATACGGTTATTTAGCGCCCAACTCTTCAGTTTCCTCGATAGACTCCCTGTGTCTCTTCGAACTTCTAGGTGCGGGAGGTCGCTGGACCGCTGACGAGTCGCATGGCCACCATCCGAGCAACTCAGGCCACTTTGCTCTACAAAGAAACCATCCTAGAACTAAAGCCCTCGGTTTAGATGGTCCAAATTTCGACTCAGTCGAGGCCGATTCATGAGGCTGCATGGAACCAACTACGCGGCTCATCTCCTCAGCACCCAGACACCTTAAAACCTCCGGGACCTGACTCTCCTAAGACGAATTTCACTCGACATAGTGTCGTATTTGCAAAAAAATAAAAAAATCAACCTGCTTAATACTTTGAATCACCCTTCATATGTACGTACTGAAGTTTGAAAAATGCATGGTCACTGGGCAAGAGATCAGGAACTAGTGTACACGAAAACTATGATGCTTAATAACATAGGTTTCTTAAGATCCTGCTCTGATACCACCTTGTGTTGGTATCATATCCCCTCAAGCCTTAGGTTATCGTATACCTATGCTCTGATACCAACTTATCACACCCCCACCCCTACTAGCTGCAAGTGTTCCGCTACTCCCACGTAAAACCCCCAAATTGCTACTTCCAACAACCAGAGAACCCATGGCGGCCGTCTTGCTTGTCAAAACCCAGATTAATTTTTTATTTTTTTTAACTTGTGATTTTATAAAATTTCGTCAACATAACAGCTGCATACAAGACATATCCCAAAACCTGTATATACAGTTTACACTTTCCAAAATATGGCAACCAACACAATCTTCCAAAGAGCCTTAGGCTCATCACATTTTCACAAAACTACACTATGTACATAAATATATCAAACTATACAATTTCAAAGTATTTCCTTACATAAGTTAAGGTTAATACAACAATTAATATAAAAGTCAGTGAGAATTTTAATCCGGCCTCCAAATTGGTCCGAGTGCCCGTATTCCTGAAAAAATACGTTTTTAAATAGGAAAATAATGAGCTAAACGAGCTTGTTGAGTGCATGCTTTTATAAAATGTTCATTTTTTCCAAAGATCTCTAAAAAACTATAAAACCTCTTTTATAGGATATTTTCCGTGGTTTCTGGCTGTTACTTTAAAGTTTCTAAAACTTTCCCCTAGTATTTCGTCAAGCCTTAAAGTTTATAAAACTTTTTATACTTACTGCTTGCTTTGCTTTGCTTTCTTAAAAGTTTATAAAACTTTTCTCAAATCTCTTGCTTGCTTGTTTACCTTTGCTTTGCTTTTAAAGTTTATAAAACTTTTCTCAAATATTTTGTTTAAAAGTTTATAAAACTTTATAAACACTCCAAGCCGTGGCTCAACCGCATGCTTTAAAACAAAACGGGAGCTCAAGCCAATCGCTTATGTAATAAAACTGGGAGCCTGGTCAACTGGGGCTTGTTTTAAAACAAACACTTTGAGCCAAGCTCAACCGTGTACTAGTGGTTGATTTTTTCAAATCGTATAAAACATGCTTTATAAATCATCAACCACCGAGGCCTTTTCGGTCAATGCACTTGCGAACACTCGGAGTCTCGGGCATCGATCATCATGCTTCTGGTCGACTGGGGTCCACTCACCTAGGTGGAAGAGCCTTGGCTCAATTCCCCTTTTTCCAGTAAATATGGTGGAATTGACTTGGGTCTCCATCACCATAATTTAGTTAATGCGTTAACCCTATATACTCCAAAGACGTTGTCTCCTTTTAAATGCCATGATGCATGACCCAAGTCTACTGACCAAGCAAATCTAAAATGGCTGAATGATATCCTAACACCACCATGCACGCATTTTAATACCGACCGATGCTTGCTTAAAACTAGGAATTTTAGTTAGGCTTGTTTTCGAAAATATTCTTTTTGTTTGCTCTTTGAAACATGGTTTAATAATTCAAAACCATTGTTTGCTTTGAATATGGTTTGATAATTTAAAATCATTGCTTTCTTTTTAAAAGTATGGTTGAATAAATCAAAACCATTACTTGTTTGCTAAACTCATTGCTTGCTTTTCAAATATGGTTTACAATCAAAACCATTAAATACCAGTGTAAAGCAACTTTATAATAATACACTAGTATTTGAAAATAGGCTTAGAACACTCACCTTTTGTTTACCAAAACTTGAGCACGACTCCAATAACTTTCCCGCCTTGCTTTTAGCCCACACACTCAAACGATCACTTGCGAAACATTAATCGCTCTGCCAGATAGCGTGAAACTTAACGTACTCACACGCAAGTCACTTTAGGGTCACACAACATTCATATAAAGCAAAAATTAACACCTACCCTTGAGCACCAAAAAAGCCCCTAACAAAAACCACTCATTTTGGTAAACCTTTTTCCAACAATACTTCTAGACTTTATTACCCAAAAATTATTCAAACAGTCTTTAAAAAATTGAAACTTCCAGATTTACCCTTACATATCCAATGACATCTCTTTAAATAATCAATTTAAAATTCCTTCTCTAAGGCCCTCAACCACATAACACAAGTTACAGCAATTTTTTTGATGCCAAATTGGTTAGCTCACTGAATCACCTATTGTTATCCTTGATTTATGGGGTCTTAATTCCATAAATTGGAAATTTTCTCTTCACTCATTTGAAGCTATGTTTCTAAGGTTTCTTCTCCAATTGGAATCACCAAATTTGATCACCAAAGCCTGCTATTGTATTTTACATCTATATTACTCAAATTGGCATAACAGGAATCTGGGTACATAGCTCCACTTTGACAAATTGGCACTTTGGGGTTACAATTTGCCTGTAATTCCTCCTTAGCTAAATTATTCTAGAAGTGAGATTTACCCATAATTTTAGAATCACTCAATTTGGATGAGTGAAACTCCACTTATGGCCAAAACATCATAATAATACCCAAACAAGAGCATAATCAGCGAGCTACACGAGCTCACCTTTCAGTCCAGATTGGGAGCCTTAGAGCTACAATTTTCTCTTGGTCCGTTCTATACATTTGTAGCCCCATCTCTATGGTTCTTACCAATTGAATAAATTCATTTGATAATTATAACTTAATCTATAGCCAAAGCAAAAATAGGGTTTTAATTAAATTTTTGACATAATTTCCTTTAAAAACCTAACATTCTTTTTTTTTTACAGCCATTCCTCAAAACCAACATGGAATTTACCTAAAAACAACTCCACCACACTTTATATTAGTGGTTTAGAACTCACAACAACCTTAGGTGAAAATTCAAGAACTCTTACTCAAGTCCACCAATTCATACAACTCCATAAAATTTTGATGGATTCCATGTTTATTGTATACCAATTAAGGTTTTACCCACAAAACTTCAAGAATTCTAGGTTAGGATAATTTTATCTCTAACAAAACCCTAGAAATGAGCAAACTAATCATCCATGGAAACCCTAGAATTTTATCAAAATCAAATTAAAGGATTCCATACCTGAAAATTCTTCCTTCTTCTTCTTCTTTCTTTCCTCTTCTTCCTCTTCCTCTTTCTTTTCTCTCTTCTCCTACCTTCTCCACGTTCTTAGTCTCTAGCAAAAAGGAGACCAAAATGAATTTCTGGGTTTGTCTCATCTCCTTTTATACATTACGGCGCCAATTGCAATTCTAGTCCTCCATCTCTTTAACATTTGTACTTCAACTTTGGTTATTTCTATTATGGTCTCTTTCTCTTCTTTGATTATGGTTTTCTACATCCCATTTGATCAATTACGATTTCACTGCTCTATTACTACATTCCTGCTTACATAAATTAGCATTTCACAATTTCTTCCAAAAATACTACAGTGACACTTAGTGCTCATGTGTGCCCCTACGGTTACCCGTACCGTACACCCTCTTGGGACGGGCGTTACAAATCCCATGTCTGGAGTCCTCACCGACTCCCTCACACATGTTTATGCCATGTATGAAAATCATTTCCAAACAAAATATTTGTTTTAATTGTGGGCAACCCTCTGATATAAATACGTTGAACAATCTGAGTAGCTGAATTTGTCAGGGTAACTATCCGAAACACCATGGGCCCCTCCGACGTGAATCTGTTGACAATTTTCCCAACACAATTCTTCGAACAACTTTCCCGATAAAATTATTTTTAATAATTTTACAAAAGAATTCATCGCTTAGACAACCTCCGATTTTATTTGTCACACACTCACACCTACCATTCTAGTGACTCGATGCATACGAAATGCATTATGCCATTTTCAACAATCTTATTTTTTTTTAATATATATATATATATATATATATATATATATATATATATATATATATATATATATATATATATATTTAAGTATGCATATATTAACAAAATTTAACCCACAACAACATGTTATTCATTCATAGAAATAACACCCAAATTAGCTCACATGAGCTAATAAACAATTTAAGCAATATTATGCAAACAACACACATGAACAATTTACCAACTATCAACCCGATCGCTTAACAAGCCCCAAACAAAGACGTGGACTGCCCATGGACAAATTTCCTCATCGCATCGGTTCAATTTCGAACCAAATCAACGGCCATTTCCGCCCCTACAAATACCTTAAAACCACAATTTGCATGTTATTCAAATATCAAGCAATAACACACAAATATAAATATGCCACATATAAGGCACACAAGGACCTTTAGTCCGGTGATCCCAGACCCGTCTGAAATGGGTCCCGAATTTCAAGATTCACCCCACTTTTCGAGACTCACTCAAAGGCCAACATCACACCTCATACCATCCAAACCATTTTAAACGGTCTCCTCTTAAGCCAAAATAAACCAAGTAGGAGAAGACCTCACCCTGAAGGTCAAACCCACAAAACCGCGCCCTCACGCGTAGCCTCTGGTGGTAGAGCAACTTTGCCTCTTGACTGCCCTCTGGGACCATATCCCATCTCCGGTAAATTCAGAGAATTTAGAGTTTCAAAATCCTTCTTTCTCTCTCTTGTTCACGCTTGCTCTCCCTCTCTCCCAATCCTGCCAAGACGTCAGCACTGTCTCTTTCATGCCACATGCCAACCTACTAAGGTCATGGGATTATTAATCTTATCCTCTTTTATCCATCCACTTTGATTTATCTAATCGTGACGCCACGTCCACGTGTCCCACTTGGCTCTCCTGTTTTTGACTAATTCTCGCACCGACATGTATGACACCATGAGCCACCCTCCACCCCATGCCAAGTGTCCCGCACCCTGTCTCGAAACGCGAAATTCGACTTTCAATCTCGACGAAATTTACTGCAGTAGCCTGGGATTTATGAGACTTTACTCCCAATGGCGAAGTCCACATATTCGAGATCTATAAAATTCGATTTTGACTAAAATTACAATTTTACTCCTTTTTTCATAAAATTTGATTTTTCTTGCTCTTTTACAATAAGCTACTACAACTTGGTTTTTATCAAAAAGCATATATCATTAAATAAAATTTAAAGGGATAAATACAAAAAAAAAATTATAAATACTTAAAATAGGATTAATTAGAGGATAAATAAAAATATATTCAAATATTAAACTAATTTCTATTTAATTCAAATGCATCGTGTAATTTTTCATACAAGATTTTTAAAATATTAATGGTCATATAAATTATATTAAAAAGTTATCAAATTTGAAAATAAAAGATAGTTAAAAAACCAAAGTTGAATATATTAATCATGTATTATAATAATAATTATTATTTTTAAAACTCCTATGCTACAAAAGCAGAGATTTGACTCCATATTAAAAGCCCAAAATATCGAATATTATGGATGAATCCTTAAACATCTCAATTACTAAGCTAGTTACTTGACAAAAATTAAATAAAGATTTCAGGCCAACTAGAACAAAACCCACATGGGCCACGGGCCAAAACGGGTCAAGCCAATTTGACCCGATTTTATTCAAGCGCTTAAATTTTGCATGTACCAACCCTTAAAAATTTGGGCAATAAAGTGCTTCTGACCAATGGAAACTCAACCCATATTACCAAATTTCTACCCATGTCTTCGGGTCAGTTTATTCCTTTCCGTTAAACTCGTTTTTTTAATTTAAGTGTTTTTATATTCGAATGATGTTTAAACCTTGAGGGCTTAATAACTTCGATTTGATAAAAATAATTTAAGTAAAATATTTCTACAAAGGATATTTCACTAAAAATATTTATTTTCATTTTATATATAAAGAAATAAAAATGATTCAAGAAGAATTTAAATTGAATTTAACACAAAGTTAATTTTATATCATTTTAATTTAAAATAGAAATGATTTTTATTTTTGGTTAGTTTTTAGTAAAAGTTAAATTTATTAAAACTCAAGTTGGTATTAAATTAAGAAATATTTGGTTAAAAGATATCAATAAGTCAAAATTTGTTAATCTAACAACAATGTCCATGTTTTTTCTTGAAAATTGACTCATTGTAGATAAAAATGTCAATTTTCATTTTATGTATCTATATTTATCTTTGAAAATAAAGAGTTATTTTTATAAGAAATAATGAGAGTATTTTTGTCCCAACGAGGATAAAAATTGATGAAAAATTACATTTCCAAATTTTTGTTTTTACAATGTCTTTTAAAGCAACCTCTCTATCAAAGATATGGTGATTTAAGACAAATTTTCATTCATAGATTTTCTTCTAATTAATAATTATTAAAAAAAAGAAACATTTGAATACTTTTAAGAATATCCAAATTTCTTACCAGTTACAACACAATAATATTAGAACATAATCAATTAAGCAATTTTCTATTTTTTGATGTCAAAGAATAAATGATCCTGCATAATTGTATAATTCTCATAGCTCCATTTATGTTGTTTGCGAAGAGAATGCGTAGAGAGATCAATGTCAAATTTGAATTTCTTATACAGAGGTAGTATTGTTAGAGTTACTTGAATTTTTGCACATTGGCATAATCAGAATCACTGTAGAACACTCTTAGCAGTTCTTTTTCCTTGCTTGAGAACTCTATGATCTCTGCCAAATTGCTTGGATTTTCATAAGGAACGCTGTACATTTTACATGATTAAATTTCTAATGATGAAAACATTATCTCTCCCCTCCCCTCTCTTTTTTTTTTCCGTTCTTTTAATATTTTCACAGCCATTGAAAGAGGTGGATTTCTTTTCTATTTGGACTTATACCTTTACTGTTGTAATTACAAAAATTAATACTCTATGAATCCTAAATTTATCAAAATTCCTTGCAACAGAACTGGTGACATGTTTCTTTTATTTTGACCTTTTTCTCTGTATTGCATGCAAAAAGTTATGAAGAAGATATATGGACAGAAATTGCAAAGCATTTGGATGGAAAATCTCTGGTGATGCTGGGAACAACAAATAAGTGGTTTCACCATTTGATAATGAATGACAGTATATGGAAGCTGCTTTAGTCTGCGTGATTCCAGCCTCTGGTGAACCACGACACACATGGCCTCAACTGGATCAAGCTTATGCTTCTGCTTTTGTAAGGAGCAGAGTCTTAAATATTCTTTTATATTTCGCATATGGTTCTGGAAGGAAAGAAGATCATCATCTGTTGTAAATGACTGCCTTGCAGATGGAAGTCACACTTAAATGTTCCGACAGAAGGAGAAACATATAGGTAATCGTCCTCCCCTTTTTCTTCTTTTTCTTTTTTTTGTTTACTTTGGTTTCAAGGCGAACCAATTAGTTCTCATGGTTAGAGTAGCTGCTTCCCTGGTCTATGGAGACTGTCCCGGCAAACACCAGTTATTAAACAACCTGCACTGCTCAGCTGAGGCCAATCCAAGACAGTTAAGGCGAGAAATTGTTTAGAAATCACAGATAATAAGTGTATACCATTGAAGTGTTGTAACTTTTGTACTGTCTAGTCTTGAAAGAGTGGTAGGACTCATTGTGTCACATTATGCCACTGCTTGTGCTTTAGCAGAGTACGAAGGATCGATCTCAAGAGTCTCAACATATAAAGTTAGATCATTATTGAGAAGGGTTCTGCCAACTTTAACTTGACCCGAATTTTCTTCTATTTTTTTTTTAACAGAGATGGGCAATTTGTTAGATAGTTTCTCATTATTATCATTGTCCTCAAACATTATGAAATGCAGCATTCAAAATATGACTTCAAAGTCTTATCTCTTGATTCATAATTTTCATGTATTATTTTTTATTGCTGAAATCAAATAGATTGGATGCGAATTGGTGCCTTTTTCCTTGATTCACCCATTGCACTGCTAGCCGAGAAGCTGGATAGCCCTTTGAAAATCCCACAAGGAGAAGCTTTAGGGAAAACATTGGAGTCACACGGATTCTGCATATTGAACAATATCAAAACAGGGATCTGGATAGCTGGTACTTCCAAGCATTAAAGGATGTTATGTTCAATTACTCTGACTAGTATCAGTCCAGCTAATTACATATTTTAATTAGATGTCTTTTCAGATCTACAACTTGTTAGATGTCCTGTTTGTGACCTCAACACATGTGATGGTAAGCAAAGAATCCATTTATCGATAACTTTTAACCATAAAAAAGCCATTTATGTTAATGCTTGTGAAAAAAGATTGCTGGTTGAAGAGTGTGATTGTAACTGAACACATACTGGGGACACTAGCCAGTTAGCCTAATATAGACATGAAAGGCCAGACTCTACAGAATATGGAACACTCCGATTTCTGCTCAAGTAGTTCAAGGGGCAGGCTACACCTACAACAGCCATACCTCTCGCATGTCATCTACAACTGTGGGTGAAGCCATACTTCGCATGTCATTTAGAAAATGTAATCTCATACAAGAAAACCGGTAAAACACCCTATGAGTTATGGAAAGGTCATGAACCTAACCTTAAATATTTGAAAGTGTGGGGTTCCTGCCAAGGTTATGTTACCCGATCCCCAAAAGAGGAAAATAGGTCACGCATCATTGCATGTTTATCGGGTATGCTAGTAATAGTGCAAATATAGATTTCTTAGTTTGAAAAGTGATGTTCTAGAAAGCAACAATATTATTGAGACAAAAGTCGAATTTTTGAAACACATTTTCCACTCAACAACAAATTTCTCATACACCCACAATCATGGATGCTGAAAAATCATATGATGAGCATGTGCCCACTAGTGTGGATGATATGGAAAGCTCTCATGATGAGTTGAGAAGGAGTAAGAGAGGAAGAAAAGAGGTTTCCTTTGGAGATGATTTTTATACTTACTTAATTGAAAATGAACCGTCATCTTATTTTGAAGTGATTTCTTCCCCTGACGCATTACTTTGGAAAGAAACCATTAAAATTGAGCTTGACTCTATTTTAAATAATCAAACATGGGAGTTAGTCGATTTACCTTCAGGAGCAAAACCCATTGGTTCCAAATGAATTTTCAAAGGAAAATACTTTCCAGATGGTTCCATTGAAAAATACAAAGCTAGGTTAGTAGCCAAGGGTTTTTCACAAAAACAAAATATTGACTATTTTGATACATTTGCTCCTGTTACTAGGATCTCTTCCATTCGTATTTTAATTGCTTTGGCTTCAATTATAACTTAACCATCAAATGGATGTTAAAACAACATTTTAAATGGGGACTTGATGAAGAAATTCTACATGTTACAAACCTCGAAGGCCGTATTACCTGGAAAGAACATAAAGTTTTCTAAATTAAACAAGTCTCTATCTCGTTTAAAACAAGCAATCAAACAAGGGAATGAGAAATTTGATAATGCTTTTGTTGAAAACGAAGTTTTATCCGTTGAAGTGGGATAAATGTGTATATATAAAGTGTACAGAAAAGAACGTAATCATTGCATCAGATGTAGATGATATGTTGATCTTGGTACTTGCCTCGAGTATGGTACATAGCAATTAAGAGACTTCTAGCTTCACAGTTTGACATGAAAGATGTAAAGGCTACACATTTTGGGGTGAAAATCATAAGGATGGGGTGATAGTATAATGCTATCACAAGAACAGTTTATACGGGAAAATACTCAAATGTGTTCGACATTTCTGATGCCAAACTCAGTGAGTACCCCTTATGAAGGCAAACACCTATTTAATGAAAAATCGAGGTGATCTTGTGGGTCAAGCTGAGTATGCACATATTATTGGGAGTCTTATGCATTTAATGAACTTTTCTAGACTACATAAAGATATGCAAGGTGTGATTATAGATATACACATAATCCCAATAATGATCATCGAGCATTAGCTGACCAATGAAATACTTAAGGGGTACCGTGAACTAGGTATCCTATATAGTGGATTTCCACGCGTTGGAAGGATACAAGGATGTTAACCGGATTCGATTCGTATGAGATAAAACTACCTAGCTATTATGTTTTTAGCTTGGGAAGTGGTATGTATTGGAAATCATCTAAATGAAACCTCACGCTTCTTCTACCATGACCGTAGAGTTTATACTCTTTCGAATCTACGGGTGTTGTTTGAGCTTTGCCAAAGAACTTCCTATCGTGAATTCGAATGTGTACTAACACCTTCGGTGTTCATGCATTGTGATTGCCACAAAGAATATCCATCGCAAAGAATAAAGCGTTTAATGGGAAAAAGAGACATATCTCATCTACATGAGGTAGTGAAACAAATTAGCTGAAAGCATGGAATCATTTCCATTGATTATGTAAAGTTAGAAGTGAATTTGGCCGATCCTCTGACTAAGCCTTTGGGACGAAAATTAATTTTGGAAACATCGAGTGGAATGGGACTTAAGCCAATATGAGATTAACAATGATGGAAATCCAACCTTTGTGATTGGAGATCCCATGAAGAAGGTTCATATGGGTAATAACAAGTCACTTGTTAATCCTGCTAGCACTAACAAAATGGTCCCTTCCTATGGTGTGTGATTATGGTCCTAGAATGCATAATTTGAGAGGTTGATTAATATTCTTAATGATTTCATATCCCTTATGGGTGGTACATATAAATGCAGTATGTATTTGATGAAATCACCTATATAAGTGTGGAGTGGGGCCGCTCCTATGAAGTGGTATGGCAAGATTTCTAGAGCACTTATGAATTAATCAGGCATGTGCATGGCCTAATCGCGCACAATGGCGTTGAACAACAAGAATCGTGATGTGTGGTGCTGATGACAAGGTCTCTAATTTACGATTAAGAGTACTCTGGTTCATAGAAGCTATAAGCTTCACCAATGCTCTGTAAGTTAAACCTTATTCATCTATGTTTGGTTCATAGTTCATTGAACACCAAACTTAAGGCATTAACACCTTCTTCCATATTCAAAACAATATGTTTTAAATACAAAAGTTTTTATTTATTTTGAAAAATGTGGGGATTGTTAAACACCCGCTCTTCACTAAAAAAAAAAAAAAAAACAAAAACAAAAGTTGCGTCCCACTAACAAAGACAAGGTTTTTTTAGTTTATATATCAAAACCCATTTACGTTTATACATGGATTGAGAAAAGGGGGAGGCCTCGCGCACAGTGAATGGGCCAAAGCCAGTCCATTGCAAATCGGTGGATTCCCTTTCGCGTGAATAGACTGGGACATATTCGGTTTTGCTCTCAATTAATTTGGCTATTGTAAATAATACAAACGGGTTTATTTTGAATTCAAATTCTACCTATTAAATTTACCTTTAATTCATAACGCTTTTCGCTTTTAATTATTACAATTAAGTTTGTATTTAATCTTATAACGTTTCACTTTAATTTTTGTTAATTAAGTTTGCATTTAATTCATAACGCTTCGTGATTAATCCTTACAATTAAGTTTTGCATTTAATTGCACGTTTTTTAAATTAAACTTTAATGACCAACGACTCAATTTTGCCTATAAATTCAAATGGGTTCTAAGTTTGAGATATACTTTTTCAACCTCATTTCTTTTAAACTTTGAATCCTTCTCATTGTTCTTCCTCCTTGTTGTTCCTAACTGCACTCCTCTCGCTCAAGGACCGTTGATCATGGGGAAATAAATTCTTATGACAAGTGTTACAATACACCTCGCCTCGATTACGCCCTAGATTCATCGGGGTATCTCCGGGTTATTATTTTCATGCCGCCTCTACATCATTTTATCTCGCTAAGTCGTTGATTGATATTTATTTATCACATGTTTGGCATTTTATACATAAATGATTGATCCACATTATTTTGCTTTGTCCCTAAAACTAAGTCAGAAGCTAGAGGGCAACTAGAAATGCATCCTATTCAGCTATTCCTTTGTTTACATGAGGCCAAATTTGTTGGCCTTCCCACAAGTAGGAAAATTTACAGAGCATGTTTAGGTATTCTTGGTTAGACAGCCAAATACTCCACTTAAAACTATTCATTACTGGCATTTAGCATCTCAAATTCTGTTTTAAACCTCTGCTCAAAGTGGTAACTTGCTCTTTTATGCAGGAACCATGCAGACATTAGATGCTAGGCATATAGAGCTCTTCCTAAGCGAGGCCTACAGGGATGGAAGCTGGGAGTACCAGATTATAGGATCTCATGACATAAAAAAGCATGCAGATGTTGCTTCTGCAGGCATTTTTGATTTCAAGCACCTGAATGATTCTTCAACATCTGCAACTTATATGCTCAATACTCAACGTGTCATTTTTCTTTGCCCCTAGTCTTTAACTGTCTTTGGGGCAAACATGCAAATTCTTTCTGGTTCGTTAACTGCCCACAAGAACCCAATAAAAAATTTGATTACTTTTGCAATAGGGCTTGGAGTGACTATTGTAAAATTTTTAGGTTTCTTTTCTCCTTGACTATGTAGTAATTCAATGGAAGATGGAGAATTTTTACTAATATTTTTCTACTATAGCATCAACTGCTAATAAAAAAAATTAGATATTTTTGGAATTAAAGATATAGTTGTTTCATCTAATTTCCAAGTGACTTGGCAGAGATCTTTAATCTCAAGTCATGGGTAGGGAAACCCAACGATTGGCAAGTGAAAGCTATGATAACCTTACATGCTGTTGCAATCAACACAAATTTACAAGAGAATGAAGGTAAAATCTTCCCTATTTTATACACCCTATTTCAATTTACTCCAGTTTAAAGTCTTGTACCCATCAATTGGTCATCTTAGGTAGTGATTCTACTTAAAGTGTTTTAAGAAAATATTACAAGTTATTTCCATATTCTTAAAAGTATTTCTAGATTTTATTAAAGTATTTCTACTTGAAGTACTAATTATTACAAAGTGTTTTAAGAAAATATTACAAGTGATTTCCATATTCTTACAAGTATTTCTACTTGAAGTGTTTGTAAGAGTATTTTTACAAAAATACTTTTTAGGCTAAAAATTTTTCCTAGACTTACCTACAAACATGCTCGTACTTGAATTGAATGAACTGTTTACTATTCATCTGTCTCTATCAGTATAGACATATAGGCTGTTAAGATTTATTATACAACTAATTTTACGTGTCTTCCTTGCCTTCCTACACATGAACAGGTCTTCACATAAAATACCAAGCTATGAAAGCTGGGCCTGATGGAGAAGTTGTTTCTCTAAGAATCTCACAGCAGCTCCTGTAATTCTTTTTAAATCATATAGAAATCAAGCAGTTTAGTTTTTTCTTCAAGGCTTAACTAACAAGCCTTTTTGACATTTTAGTAAACAAATATACCTCACAAATTCTGTATGCATTTATATATCGGTTAAGAAACTGTGATGTAGTCAGCTTTATAAATAAAATACGAAAATTCAGTTGATTGATTCTTCCCTTTGCATACCTTACCTTAATGTATATTACCATGGCACATCTTTCTGGCAAGAATTTCTGTTTAGAAAAACTGTTTTTAAAGGAAATCAACTTGATCCAAATAACCCTTTTAAGGCAAAAAATGAAATTTTAATTCCAGAAAGGATTTCCAGCTAACTGAATCTTTCACAGTACTTATATATATCTTCACCCCCAAGTATTCACTACTCTTTATAAAATCATTCGCCGTTCTCTTACTTAGATTTCTATTGATTGCTTTTTCTTTCCGGCTTTCACTACAAGAAAAACTGTAATTAGAGACGAAATTATGACGATCGTCTTCTTAAACCCGAGGGTCCCATTAACAACCCGTCAATGCGCGGAATACCTGTGGGTATCGCATAACTCGATACCACCATATTGCATCAACCAGAATTAGAGACGGAAATTATGTGACGCCCCAAAACGCGAGGGTCCCTTTGACAACCCGTCAACGCGCGGAATACCTGTGGGTATCGCATATCTCGATACCACCATATTGCGTCCCATTCACCGGGATCCATTCATGCATATATATTTTAGAAAAATATACAAATTTATCAAAACAATTT
This sequence comes from Tetrastigma voinierianum, assembly GCA_016808115.1. NCBI lineage: Eukaryota > Viridiplantae > Streptophyta > Magnoliopsida > Vitales > Vitaceae > Tetrastigma > Tetrastigma voinierianum. The sequence goes on along the minus strand of JAEQBH010000428.1, from coordinate 537,140 downwards.
ATAAGAGTTCAAGGTACAACTCTCTTATATACAAAATATTACAAGTAAACGGTTTTTTTTTACTAAAGATTTCCTCAAAGCCACACCGGCTTTCTCTCACACCGCGGTCCCGATTTAGGTCACCATCACATAACCTGCACCTGAAAGGGGGTCCCACGACGGGATGAGCAATGCCCAATAAGAATAACTCCTACAAGGGCTACTCCCGCCTAAGTGCACATGCAATGCCATGTTCACACAATAATACACACATCAACATTCCTATGAAGAATATGCCAATTCTAAATGGAACTTATATGTCATGAAATGAGACGAGGACTCATCATGCCCCATGTCTCGAGTCCTCACTTCAACTCCCCTCACACTTGCTCTATGCTATGTGAAACCGTCATCTGCATGACATCCAATGATCATTTTCAAACCAATTTCATTTGTTTATAAACCAAAAGCTTTTTACGATACATCACAATGACAATTTTTATATTCACAATCCACGCCTTTGCGGGATAGCGGATTGTGTCTCACCGTGGCCCGCAAACCCGCACAATTTTACTCGTATTTCAATCGTCGGTGTGACACCCTAAATCCGGTCCCAAGTGACAACCCGCGCCCAGGAATTCCCGTGGATTGGGTGACCTTATACTACACTGTTGTGTCCCATTTATCGAGATCCATATTTTCACACCCATTTATCGGGATCTATATTTTCACAAAAATCGGGTAGAGTCTCCTTTGTTCAATGAGCTCTACCTAACATACAACCTGTATAACAATATAATCATAACCCATCCAGGGTCTCAACAAAAGTAGTATTGACCCCACAGGGTCCATATGTCCATATCCCCAATATATACATCCCTTTATCGAGACTCATTCATTCACATTTAAATCTAAAATATGAAAATAAAATGCTTAATTACAGTCCGTAAGAGTCCGATCATGACCCTCTTACCATAATTACATAAATTAATATTTAGACAATAGTCTCAAAGAATTTAGTTATAATTCTTTTATACAAAATATTTCTTACAAAAATGTTACTCAAAGGTAATATCAATGCCACACATCGACCTTCTTCATAATCACGGCCTCGTCGGAGCGCCGTCTCGCTGTACACCCCTTGTACCTGACATGGGGTCCCACAATGGGGTGAGTAATGTCCAGTAGAAAATTTTTCCTACAAGGGCTACTCCCTACCTAAAATGCACATGCAATGGCAACCATGAAAGTGTCCAATCACATTCCATATAAATAATGCAATCCTATATGCAATATTACGTGTTAAGCATGAGATGAGACTCCTCATGCCCATAACCCTAGTCCCGATCGACTCGCCACACCCCGTAATGCCAAGTGTGAAACTTACCATTGGTGTTTCACCCAATGACTCAACCCATTGGAAAACCCTCCAATGTTTATTCAATTTTACCAAATCTCATGTGTTTATTTGGGTTGCAAATTTCCGGGGTCTCACCGCAGGCTTCGCACACCTTTCGACACTTTCGCGAACTTTCATCGCTGGATACATATGTCTGACCAAGAATAAAATTTGGGTCTTTCACCCTGGGGGTGGAGGCTTTGTCTCATCTCGCTTTCACCCAAACACACGAAATTTATCGTTATTAGTTTTGTGCACCCATGAGTTCTAATTTTGACGCTGGTCTCACTTCGAGCGCCTCACTACATCTGCCACTCAAGAATGGTGAATAACCAATACCATGCACCATCTCGACTCAACCTTGTGTGGACCGTGCATAAGGCACAATGTCATTCTTCTATGCTATGTCATAAAGTTATATGCAACATTTATAAATTCGAATAATTATATTTCCTACATATAATCATCATCAATTTTATAAGCATACATCAAGCAAGCACATATTAAACATGATTTTATTACCACAATCGCATATTATTTATGAAACAATACACACAAAATGGCCCCAAATTTAACACCTATAAAATAGGGCACATCTTGGTCCCTTCTGTCGTCATGAACCATTTTTTTCCATTCATCAACAAATTAGCGTTGATACCAAACACACAACAAATCCTCAAGACATCAGCTGATCAAATACAAACTCAAACATAAATTGATCACCAAAACAGCTTCCTGTGGTTCTTGTCTCGACCGTCTCAAATGGGCCTTGTACGCTAGCTCGAATCGGTCCAAACAAATTCCTGTGTGGCTCATCCGGGACCGTCCGAAAACGCCTTTGAAAAATTCCTAAAATTCTTACACTCGTGCTGTTTTTTGACTGAAATTTCTACTACGCTCTCATCGACCTCAAAGAAAACCCAAGCTATTAAATGGCCTTAGGCTAGAAATATTATAAGTAGGAAAATTTCACCTCGTGGATGCCGGACAAAACTCCAAGATTTGGTACCCACGCCGTAGCCTCATGGGACCGACATTGTCTTTTCTCCCATCGAAAAACCCAGTGTTCGGAGCTTCAGACGGTGAGAAGCTAAAGCTTTCTCTAAAACTCGCCCTCCTTTCACGCACCCTCCCGTTTGCTGCCAAAATGTGGCCTTCCTTCTTTGACTTTCCTTTTTTCTTAATTCCTTTTCTATTTTTTCTTTTTCTTTTTTTAAATTTGGACACATGGCTCACATTGCGCCATGTATCCATCACACATTCTGGTCCTGCTTTCACCCCAAAACACTGAGATTATTTTCAACACACTTATTTTTAGACTGAACCAGCTCAAGTCATTTCCGACTTTCAGATTCAGATAAATCTCGCCCCGAGTTACCGGGTAACTTATTACGTAAAATCGTAAAATATTCCGATCACTGCACTGACGAAACTTTTCTAGGTCACCAGATTTCAGTTAAGATGACCCCAGCAGAACTGCACAGTCTGCTTTGCTATCCCAGATCAGAGAATTTTCTAGGCTTCCTGAACCATTCTGGCAATTATTATTTTTCCATTTTTCTTGAAAATTACTAATTTTCCCGGGTTTTACATTCTTCCCCCCTTAACAAAATTTTGTCCCCGAAATTCACACATACTAGCACACACAAACACATGCATATGCAGTAATATTATAATGCAAAATATTAGACCATGCACCTTCATCTTCAAATAGGAAAGGATAGTGCAAGACTCTAAGGTAATACCAACCTAAGAGGTGAATCAGATTCACCTTCGAGAGATTTCCGGCTAGAACCGATGTACCTGGGCGCTTAGCTTCCCGCTTGTCGACTGACCACTCCTCTTTGTAAGACTAGCTAAGAAGACGTGATCACCCACCTCAACTCTAGAGGTCGACGAGGTCTATTGGCGTAGCTCTTCTGCCGGCTTTAAGCCGTAAGAAGACGCTTCCGTATCAAACCCACCTTCTTAGAGTTGTCTCTAATCGATTCCGAACCAGCAATGGACCTTTCTCCCACCTTTGTTCAACAAATCGGAGATCGACATGGCCTCCCCTATAATGCCCCAGTGTTCATTGTATACTCTGCCCTGATAACCTGCTTTTTGTAGGCGACTCCACCAAGGTAAGTGCTCCTCCCGGGCCACCCTTAAGATCTGTGGACACATGCTCGTAGCATGTCCTCTAAAACTTATCCTTCTCCGACACTCATCATTTCCGTCCGTGGATGAAAAGCGATGCTCATCATCCACTGTGTCCCCATGGCCTTCTGGAAACTCTTCCAAAAGTATGTCGTAATCTGAGATCCCTGTCTGATACTATGGATATTGGTACTCCATGTACCTGGATAATCCCTCGAATATACAACCGGCAGAATTCCTCCAGTGTAAAGGTCATCCGCACTGCTAGAAAAGGTGCCAACTTCGTGAGCCTGTCCATTATCATCCATACCGCATATGCCTCCGCAGTGTCCTTAGCAAGTGGGTCACAAGGTTCATCGTGACATGCTCCCACTTCCACTCAACTACCTCCAATGGTTGGAATAACCCTATTTGCTTATGATGCTCGGGCCTTTACATGTCGAACAAAGGAGACATCACGATCCAAATCTCTAAACGTAAGCGCTTCATCCCGGCTTCCGCATTACTTAGCAATCTATCACTTCGCATTCTTCATACACTGATGCACAACAAAACGAGCAGTGGAATTCCCTGAGGATCTCCTATCTCAAAGCGGTCAACTGGGAAACCACGGCCCGCCTCCTATACCGAAGACTACCATATGTGTGGATGACCCAACCTTCATCACCCGCACTGATTTCATACCCGGGCCCCACATGAACGTATATTTTTGCTGCTCTCGCCTCGATCAATCACTTCTGCCGTAGTGGATGGCGGAAAATCTTAAACTCCCTAAACACTCTTCGAGCCCGAATAATCAGATAAATTTCAAACTATCCCATAGTCTCGAGCATTTTCCATTTCGAGAAGCTACATCTAGCTAATACTCCCGTGACTCCTGACTGAGCGCATAAAGCCACTTACATTTTCCTGGCCAGGATGGTAATGTGCAGCAAAGCCATAATCCTCCGTATACTCAATCCACTTTGATGTTATTCTCAGTTGCAGGTCCCGCCGTGGTGGAAAACATACTTCAAACTCAGGGTCCGAAAATACTCAAACTCAAGCCACCATACAAATAGTGGCGCCAAATCTTTAAGGTAAAGGCAATGGCCGCCAACTCCACCATGTGGCAATTATGTCAGATTCTTTAACCTGTTGGAACCATAAGCTACAACCCTCCCTGACTCAGATTTCATACTGTATCCTTAATTTTGGCCCGAGGCACTCACAATACACCTGTACCTCCTGTCCCCTTTCTCTCGAGACCATCGAATAGGAGTCATAAGTCTCCTTTTCAATTATTGAATCTTTCACAAATGTCATTCCACTCGAATTGGACATCTTCCCAGTAAACTAACTCTGCAGGATCGCCAAGGTGAAGTGGCTTGTCTAATAAAACCAGTTCAATGTTCTCCTCAGATCGGGATCTGAGTCTGTAACTCAACCTGATGCCATTCTATGAGGAGTCACGTAAATAGGTATGCACTGTGGTAAATCACAAAAGTCTACATCCATATGGCATCCCACAGCTCATTCGAAAACATCCTCATACCAGAACCACCCGAGGTAGATCCACCCTCGTCTCACCTCGCCCTGCAAGGCTTGCTAGCCAACCCATCAACTTCTGCAACAATTCCAGTGTGCACGTCCCAGCCCAACACGCCAACCAATCCTCCCCTACTTCACATCACAATCAATGACGACTTGTGCCGTCAACCAACGATGCCAAGAATGACATCAAAATCTAATATGTCCATTATCTGGCAGGTCCACCTCAGGAGTAGAATCTTCAGACCCTAACTCACAATCCCGGCAGATTCGATCAATCCTCACCCTAATCCCTAGGGAGAACCCACGTAACGACTCTTTCCCAAGGATTTAACCTTTAAGCCCAAAAACATTCTACAATAAGATGCAACAATAAGTATGAATATGATGCATTCAAATTTAAATACATTTTGTGAGGGAGCCGGAACGCACCCGCATATCGACCGGTCGCAAGCTCACTCAAGGGTATCATAGCGTAGACACGCCCCTGGGTCCCTGAAGTACCGACTTGAAGTTCCTAATTTGGACTCGACCGTTCCCGACTCATACCCCGAAGGCCTCTCTCCGCCTATTCGTAGCAAGAGGCGCCTAAGTGCAAAGACCGAGACCGACATCGGGTCCCTCTAGTCCGCATTGGGCGAAGGAACAAATTGTGTCCGCGCCATCCCATCGATGATCGACCGCGCCTCGTCCCATAATTCCGGATCCCCGCCCGTGGACAACTACCATTGCTCAAAGCTGATGGTACCAGTAGCACAGTCATATGTCTCGCCCGGGCTGGGAAGTCTCAACTCCGCCTCGCCTCCGGTAGCCACTACTCGTCCTTGAAACCGCACGAAGCCGAAGTCTTCGCTCTTCTATAGCTAGAACAAGATTGATCTCCTTCCTTAGCACCAGTACCCATGCCCCTGATGCTTCAGCCGTCTATTTCTTCAATGGCCAAAGTTGTCCCGATTCATCGAGTCCCTCCCATGTATGCCTGGAGGATTTATTTAAACCCCTAGGAGGTTACCCGTCCCTCCCCGGCCCACCGTTGTGACTTAGTTCAAAGGGTAGCACCCATAGCGCCGCCCGCACAATGATGCAATCATAATGCCTGCGTCAAAGGCTTGTGGGTCAAACACAAGTGGTGGTTGACTATTTTCCCGACAACTTTTACGTGGCCCTTCTTCTCGATTTACATCTACACAAGTCAAATAACAACCCAGATTTCGGTCTAACTGCAGTGTATATGGCGCTACTAATAGACCTCAACCTCCCGAACTATCACGTTCATTTGGTTATTCGAACTCCTAAGGTTATGTTTTCTAACCCTAAGACTGCCTTTCCAGTGCACATTGTTATTCTTCCATGTATAATTCACACAATTCTATACACAATCACACAATAATGAGTAGCATGTTAACACGCAACACACAATACATCATGATCTAACCTCAGTGTCTATCGAGTCCTAGGTATTCGTATACCTAAGCTTTGATATGAAGCTGTGACACCCTAAATCCGGGGGTCCCATTGACAACCTGTCAACCAGCGGATTTCGGGTGACCCGATACCACACTATTGTGTCCCATTTATCGGGATCCATATTTTCACAAAAATCGGACAGAGTATTCTTTGTTCGGGGAGTTCTACCCAACATACAACCTATATAACTGTATAATCATTACCTATCCAGGGTCTCAATAGAAGTAGTATTGCTCCACATGGTCCATCTATCCATATTCCTAATATATACATCCCTTTACCGGGACCCATTCATTCACATTTAAATCTAAAATATGAAAGTAAAATGCTTAATTACAATCCGTAAGAGTCCAATCATGACCCTCTTACTATAATTACATACCCGACTATTTAGACAATAGTCCTAAAAGAATTTAGTTATAATTTTTTTATACAAAATATTTCTTACTCAAAGGTAATATCAATGCCACACATCGGCCTTATTCATAATCACGGCCCGCTTCTGGGTGTCGCCCCTCGCACACCCCTCAGACCGAAAGAGGGTCCTACAATGGGGGGCGGTAATGCCTGGGAAAATTCCTGGCTACTCCCACCTAAAATGCACATGCAATGACAACCATGAAAACGTCCAATCACATTCCATATAAATAATGCAATTCAATATGGAATATTACGTGTCATGCATGACAGAATCTGCCATGCCCATAACCTGAGTCCTCGATCGAATTCCCCTCACACCGCAATGCAGTAGGAAAAACCGCCATTGGTGTTTCTTCACCCAATGACTTAACCCATCGATGTAACCCAATGTTTATCCAATTTTACAAAAATCCCATGTGTTTATTCAAGGCAAATTTATGAGGGTCTCAATCGCAGCTTCAAGTAAGCCTTCCAACACTTTTGCGAACTTTCATCGTTGGATACATATGTCTGACCAAGAATAAAATTTTCTTGTTCCAACATAAATCTTCTTGGTTCCAAAATAACTGTCACATTTTCCCCATTTTCGCTATACATGCTTATCTTTTGGTTAAGTATTATTAAATCTTCACAATTTCGGACGTTTGTCACATACACGGGTAGCTTTGTCAGATCAGATCGCCGTAATTGCTCTTTTTCTTTCTTTCTTACTAAAATTCTTTTCTCCTTTTGAATTAATACCTTCAAACACAAAGTTTGTAATATTCCATATTTTTATCTTTAAAACGTATATATGAAAATACTAAAATAGTTTAAAATGGATTAAAAATGTATGAGCTTAAGACTCATCAAATTCCCACCAACTTAAAGTTTCGTCATTCCTCGCTAAAGAAAGGAAATTTTTGTTTGTCTTCAAACAATTTAGCTTATTTTAAGGACATTTTTCTCGTTTTCAACCACAATTCTTTTAATATGCAACCCCGACCGAAATAAGTTTGTTGCAAAATGGTTTTCAAATTTAGTTTTCAATTCACAATTAGGGAAATTTCAATTAATTGCATTAATCAAACTAATGATTTCTGAAGTGCAAACAATTCAGTCAATTTATCCGAATATGTGAGTGTGTGATGGTCAGCTTTCCCTTACTCCTTGGTAGAATTAGCTAATCTTCTAGGGCCTTACATAGTTACTACAATTTTTTTTCTTTCTAAGTTCTTCAAAGTCTCATATGCTTTTTTTTTTCTGATAGTCTCCTAATTAATGTAGGCAAGTACAACCTTCAAGATCACTTAAATCTTTAGGCTTGTAGATTTGGCTTGGGTAATTAAGAATATTTGAGAATTTAGGCTAAAATTACCTTATTCAATCTCAATTCTCGTGATCTTTGCTCTATCCTTCACCCTTTCTTTCCTACTGATGTTAGATAAAATTTATTCCCCCAAACTTGATCTTGATGTATCATATTGCATACTCTCATTTTTGTGTTTTTATTTACCACTATCAAACTTTATCATTCCGCCTCCTTTTGTAGAAGTCTTTTTCTGCTTTTCTTTTACATGTCAAATAATTTCATGAATAATGCAATGTCTTGTCTTTTTAGGCTTTCTGCCACTCTTAGAGAACTTTGGGTCAGTAGCTCCCATACCAGTTGGCATTAGGGTATTAGGTGTTGAACCACCCCTATGAACTTAATTGTTCAAGAGAGACAGGCCACAAGACAAAAATTATTTCACTTTGACTTTTTACAACCTCTTGACTTCTTTTCTGCATTCCTTCTTTTCTTCATTTGTTCTCCCTTTTCCAACCTTCATTCATAAGCTCCATCGAAATCAAAATAAAATTTCCCCAATCTGCCCTTTTCTCGCATCCAAGTTCCTTGCTCGAACTCGCAATATGAAGTTCTTTTACTGTGAGGATTAGAATAAATAAAGGAAGGGTTTTAGGCTTCAAGTTGCTGTTTAAATGAAGAAATTAGACTATTTGGCTCAAAGTGGGAACTAAAGTGTATGCATCTACATATTATGAGGGTAGGCTTGAAAGGCTTAAACTTCCAAGGATGGCCTATATCACTTCCTATTGGTAGTATTGCCTAGGATATCGCCTTGACTAATAATCTAACAAGTTCTAGGACATTGGAATATTTTACTGTGACTAAACCCAGAAGATGTCCCTAAACTTTCACAATTTTTTTAAGGGATAAGATTGACCATGTGCATTGTTTTTCAGGATTTTCACTAACCTTAATTTTTACTCAATAGTCTCAAAAGCCTTTGATGAGGTTTGAAAAATAGGCGCGCAGGCCTACTCACTAGGCCCAAAGGAGAGGCAGGCCCTATAAAACACCTGCCCTAGCGCTTCGCCCAAAAGGAAGGCCCACTCCACTCGGCCCAAAGGCTCTAAGCATGGTGGATAATTGAGAAAGCCCATATCCCTCGCAAATCGATTTGAATTTCGCCAATAAGGAAAGTAGAATAACTCTATAACTTGTTATCCGTGTGAATCTAACTAAATCTTTAATTAAATCTCATTAAGGAAAATTGTGATACCCTCACAATATAATATCCCGCAAATCCAATCAAATCTCACTAAAAAGGAAGGAGGATAATTCTCAATAAACTATTCCTTCAATATCTCTTTCTAAAATCCGATAAAGGCAATAAATATCCCATCCAATGGGAAAGAATCCTTACTACCCTCAAATTGGGAATAATATACACTATAAATACAAGGCCACCCCAGCGGTGAAAGGTACGCTCATTCAGAGGCCAATACTTCAATTTCTAAGCATTTCTCTTTCTCTCAAGAAAGAATCACCAAGATCGGAGTTTGCGCACTCGCAAAGCCCTCGCCGACTCGTTTTCCTCGGTTTTTTGCGTAGAAGTACTCCATCTGGGCCCGCAGATCAACAAAGGCAAATGATCCCACTCAAATTTCAGACAACTAAGAGCCCGTGATCCCAAATTTCAAGAACAATCCGGTCCAAATTTCAACACCCCACACGCTCCAAATTCTGGCCTAGCTTGAAAATAGCACTCATCACTATTGCCCCTGTGGGAACGACAAGGCCTCGAAAAATATAATCGATTTCGCCATCGAAGGGTATCAACAAGGAACATAAGCGCGTAAGCAACGCCTAATCCGCCAAGGATGCAGACCAACCAAGCAACGCAAACAATTTACCACCCGCATTACTAGGAAACAAGGCAAGCTAATGACCCAGGCGGAGGCGTCCGCCTCAATCGACCGACGCCTGATAGAAGAGTTAGAACAACTTACCAGGCAGATGCAACGCCCACAGAAGACACGACGAGTTCGTGAAGGTCGCCAACTTCCCCTCCTCATGAAGGGCAACACAACCCTACAATGTGAGTCCAACAAATCGAACTTAATCTCGTGTGGATCCCCGGCGAAGACGATCAAACTTCGACGCTTCATCTCGCGCAGATTTCAGTTACGCACCAGAAGAGGCAGAATATCAAAAGCATAAACTCCATAGCAATGAAGCCGCCATCTATAAGAAGCCGCAGCACTTCCTAAATTCGCGCAAACGTCTAAATTCTCGCCTAATCTGCATTAAAGACACTCGCACCTTTCCAAAAAGTCAGAAGTCGAGTGGCCACATGCAGCAGCTCCAGCTCACTTTGACGAGCTCACCTACCCGCAGCCACGCCTCGTGAGTCGACCACCAGCCATCGCCACTTCGCCCCGCTACCGGAGCCACGGCCGTCACTTTGGACGAGCCCCTTACTCTACACACAGCCACGCTGCCTCGGGAGCTCCGACCACCAGCCATATCGCCCACTGGCCACAGTCGCCTCGAGCCACGTCACTTTGACGAGCTCACGTACCACACAAGCCACGCCGCCTCAGAGTCGCGACCACCAGTTACATCGCCACTCTGGCCAATACCGAGCCACGCCGCCACTTTGGACGAGCCACCTACTCCACACAGTCACGCCGCCCTCAGGAGTCGACTGTACCAGCCACACGCCACTGGCCCGCCGCCCGGAGCCACGCCGCTCACTTTGACGAGCTCCCCACCCACACTGGGGCCACGCCGCCCAGAGCTCCACCACCAGCTACATCGCCACCCCGCCACGCCGGAGCCACGCGCTCACTTCGACGAGCCTCACCTACCCACTAATGTGCCACGCCTACCCTCAGAGTCGACCAGCCTAAGGCTACATCGCCCACTCTGGGCCCCCGCCGCCCTGAGCCACGCCACCACTTTGACGAAGGCTCACCTACTCCACACAGCCACGCGCCCTCGGGGAGTAAGACAAGCTCAGTTACACCGCCACTCGCCGAACCCGAGCCACGCCGCTCACTTTGACGAGCTCACCTACCCACACAGCCACGCCGCCAGAGCCGACCACCCAGCTACATCGCCCACCGGCCGCCGGAGCCACGCCGCCTCACTTTCACGAGCTCACCCACTCCACGTGCCACGCCGCCAAGGAGTAAGACCAGCCTCAGCCACACGCCACGCGCCCGGGCCACCGAGCCACGCTTCACTTGACGAAACGTCTGAGCTACCGCCACTTTGACGAAACTCACCTACTCCACAAAGACCACGCCGCTCAGGAGTTAGGACCAGCTCAGCTACATTGCCACTCTGGCCATTGCCACTCCCGGGCCATCGCCACCGGGCTACATCGCCATCTCGGCTACAACGCCCACCGGCTCAATCGCCACTGCCCACCACTGGGCTACATCGCCACTCGCTCAATCGCCACTCGCCACATCGCCATCGCCTGAACGCCTACCAAGGCCACAACGCCAGAGCCAAGTAATTCATCGACGAGGTCAGTCCCTCAACTCGTAATGACGAGCCCCTACTATTCACGCTGACGAGCCCTTCGGGGCCGTATTCCGCATTGCACGGGCTCCTTCTTACCACACATTGACAAGGCCCGCCCCTCAACTCCAATGACGAGCCCCTACTATCTCACAAAGACGGTCTCGTCGCGCCCGCATGCACTCCGGCCCTTCTTACACCATATCGACAAGGCTCCTCCACAACCCGACGGACGAGCCCCTACTATTCACGCGTTGACGAGCCCTTTCACGCACCCGTGGCTGCACGGGCTCCTTCTTACCATTCATATTGACGGTGCTTATCCCTCAACTCGTAATGACGGTTCTTCACGCACCCGCATGTGACGGGCTCTTCTTACGATTCATATTGACGAGGCTCACCTCAACCTCAGAATCGACGAGCCCCTACTTCATTCAGCCGACGAGCCCTTCACGCGCCCGCATGCACGGGCTCCTCTGCATAATTCATATTGACGAGGCCTCGCCTCAACTCGTAATGACGAGCCCCCTACTATTCACGCTGACGCCCTTCGGCCGCACCTGCATTACTCCGGCTTCTTCTTACCATCCATATCACGGTAGCTCGTCCCTCAACTCCGTAATGACGAGCCCCTACTATTCACAAAGTGATCGAGCCCCTTCGCCGCACCCGCATTGCATCTGCCCTTCTTACCATTCTATTGACGAGGCTCGCCCCTCAACCTCGCATCGACGAGCCCTACTATTCATAGTGACGGAGCCCTTCGCCGCACCCGCATGCACTCCGGCCCTTCTACCATTCACTGACGAGGCCCGCCCCTCAACTCGTAACGACGAGCCCCTTACTATTCACAAAGGACGAGCCCTCGCGCACCTGCATTCGCACCCGGCCCTTCTTACCATTCATTGACGAGGCTCGCCCTCAACCTCGAATGACGAGCCCCCTACTATTCACAAAGGATCTGGGCCCCCGCTACGCCCGCACGTGACCCGGCCCTTCTACAATTCATATTGACAAGGCCCTCCTGTCCCGCATGGACGAGCCCCCGCCATTCACAATGACGAGCCCTTCGCCGGCACCCGCATGCACTTCGCTTCTTCTTACCATTCATATTGACGAGGCTCGTCCCTCAACTCAGAATGACGAGCCCCTACTATTCACAAACGACGAGCCCTCGCCGCACTCCGCATGACGGGCTCCTTCTACTATCTGAGCGACGCAGGCTCGGCCCCTCAACCTAATGACGAGCCCTACCATTCACGCTGACCCAGCCCTCACGCACCCGCATGCATCGGCTCCTTCTACTTATTCATACTGGACGAGGCTCGTCCCCTCAACCTCGTAATGACGAGCCCCCTTACTATTCACAATGACGGCCCTTCGCTACGCCCGGCATGCACCTGCCCCTTCTCACACCATATTGACAAGGTTCCTCCCCAACCTCGATGGACGAGCCCCACTATTCACGCTGATCAGCCCCTTCATTGGACTCCAAACGCATCGGCTCCTTCCTAATACTATTTACATTGACGAAAGCTTTCTTTCCCAACAAATTTCTACTGACGAGTCTCTATTATCTACACTGACGAGCTCTTACAACAAACCTACCCGACGAGCCTCCCTTCCCCTCCCAAATGCTCTACTTGACGAGCCCTATTATTTAAATGGACGAGCCTACAACGCCTACCCGACGAGCTCCTCCAAACAGTTCTACCTAACGAGCTCCTATTACTTCATACGGGCGAAGCCTACAAACAATTTCCACCCGACGAGCTCCTCCCAACAAATTTATCCGACGAAATTCTATTATTTACATGGACGAGCTCTTAAACAAACACTGACGAGCTCCTCCAAAAACAAATTCTACTTGACGAGCTCCTATTATTTACATGGATCTAGCCTCAACAAGCCTACACCCGACGAGCTCCTCCAACAAATTTCTACTGACGAGCTCCTATTATTTACATGGACGAGCTCTTACAACAGTCTACCTGACGAGCTCCTCCCAACAGCTCTATCTGACGAGCTCCTATTATTTACATGGACGAGCCTACAACAAATTTCACCCGACTATTCCTCCAAACAGCTCCACTGACGAGCCCCCATTTTACACGGGCGAGCCTACAACAAATTTCCACCCGACGAGCTCCTCCCAACAAATTTATCCGACGAAATCTCTATTATTTCCATGGGCGAGCTCTACAAATAAACACCCACGCAGTCTCCCAACAAATTTTATCCGACGAGCTCCTATTATTTACATGGACGAGCCTACACAGCCTACTCCGACGATCTCCTCCCAACAGCTCTATCTGACGAGCTCCTATTATTTACATGGGCGAGCTCTTACAACAGTCTACCTGACGAGCTCCTCCCAATAGCTTTATCTGACGAGCTCCTATTATTTACATGGGCGAGCTCTTACAATAGTTTACCTGACGAGCTCCTTCCAAACGGCTCTACCTGACGAGCCCCTATTATTTACATGGACGAGCCTCTCGCACGCCTACCCGGGACGAGTTCTTCCTAATGGCTTTACTCCGACCCAGCTCCTCCAACAACTCATTGACGAGCCCTTCACTCCGCACATCGACGACTCCGCCCCTCCTACAAATTCTATCGACGGCTCTTTCCTGATATGGACGAGTTCCCACTGTTCGAAACGATCGAGCCCTTCATCGCCCTTCGATGGACCGCCCGCATTATTTCCATCGACGAACTCTTCCCATCACCAACATGGGTGAGCCCTACTACGCATTCCGATGAGCCCCACCAACAGTCCCCAATGTAACGAGCTCTTCCCCAAGTTCACCGACGAGCTCTTCCCATCAATACACACATGGATCGAGCCTCACTCAACTGCTCACTTGACGAGCCTGGGCCTTACCCAGCAGTCACGCTACCGGGAGGGGATTGTATCAGCTTCGGCTCAATCGCCACCGGCTCAATTGCCCTACATCGCCACTCGCCACCCGCCGGCCTACACCGCCACTCGCCAATCGGCGACTCGCGCATCGCCACTCGCCACAATCGCCACTCCTACCACCGCCACCCGCCTACAACGCCACTCGGCTCAATCGCCACACGGCTCAAACGCCACTCGGCTCAATCGACACTAGGCTACATCGCCACTAGGCTCAATCGCCACTCGGCTCAATCGCCACTGACTCACCGTTCCTGGGCCATCGCCACCCAGCTCAATCGCCACCGCTCATCGCCACTCGCCAATCGCCGCTCGCCATAACGCCACTCGCCGACCGCCACTGGGCTACATCGCCAATCGCTCAATCGCACTGCCATAACGCCACGCCATCGCCACTGGCCAACCGCCACGGCCACATCGCCACTGGCCACGCCACTGGGCCAATCGCCGCCGCTATTAATCGCCACTGGGGCCAATCGCCACGGCTACACGCCACTCGGCCTAATCGCCACTGCCAACGCCACCGGATCAATCGCCACACGGCTCGCCACTGCGCCAATCGCCACCACGGCCATCGCCACTAGGCTCAATCGCCACTCGGCTCAATCGCCACTCGACTCAATTGCCCTCGGCTACATCGCCACCTAGCTCATTCGCCACTCAGCTCAATCAGCACTTGGCTCAATCGCCGCCGCCAACGCCACCCGCCAACGCCACCCGCCATGTCACTACCAATCGCCACTCTGGGCCACAACGCCACTCTCCTAGCCATCGCCACTCTACCAACCGCCACTCCGCCACATCGCCACCCGCTTCAATCGCCACTGCCCAAACGCCCACTCGGCCACACCGCCACTTCCGGCTCAACCGCCACTGCCTCAATCGCCACCGCTTAATCGCCACTCGCCACATCGCCCCTGGCCAATCGCCACTACTATTAAACGCCGCCGGCCAATCGCCACCGCCTCAAATGCCACCTACCAAACGCCACTGCCAACGCCACTCGACTCAATCGCCACTGCTCAATCGCTCACTCGGCTACATCGCCACTCGGGCTCAATCGCACCGGCCCAATCGCCGCCGGCTACACCGCCACCGGGCTTCACCGCCACTCTACTACACGCCACCGCCCAATCGCCACTCGGCCACATCGCCCTGTGGCCCACCGCCACCTACCACGCCACTCTGGGCCACAACGCCCACTGCCTCGCCACCAGGCTCAACGCCACTTACCAATCGCCACTCAACCACCGCCACTACATCGCCGGCCAATCGCCGCCAATCGCCGCCTTCGCTTCAATCGCCACTGGCTCAATCGCCACTGCCAACGCCCACCGCTACAACGCCACTCCGCTCATCGCCACCGCCTAATCGCCACTTGGCTACATCGCCACTGCCAACGCCACCGCTCAATCGCCATCCGCTAAGAGTCGCCACGGCCATCGCCACCACTAATCGCCACCCGCTACATCGCCACTGCCCAATCGCCACTACCACCTGCCCTCGGCCATCGCCACCGCTCAATCGCGCCACTCGCTCAATCGCCACCGCCAACGCCCACTCGCTCACCTCCCGCCACTGCTCAATCGCCACTTGGCCAATCGCCACTGCTACACCGCCACTCGGCCAATCGCCACTCGCTTCAATCGCCACTGGCCATATCGCCACCTGGCTCAATCGCCACTTGGCTCAATCGCCACTCGGGCCATCGCCACTACCACCGCCACCGGGTTGGCTAACGCCACCGACTCAATCGCCACCGCTCACCGCCACCGGCCATCGCCACTCGGGCCAATCGCCACTTACCACCGCCGGCTACACCGCCATTCGGCCAATCGCCACTCTACAATCGCCACTTCCTACCACCGCCACTCGGCCAAGGTCAGCCGCCCAATCACCACCGCTCAATCGCCCCGGCCACACCGCCCACTCGGGCTCAATCGCCACTCGCCACTCGCCACCGCTACACCGCCACCGGCCACCCGCCACCGGATACATCGCCGGCCACCGCCACTTCGGGCCAACCGCCACCGCTACACCGCCGGGCTACACCGCCACCGGCTCAATCGCCACCGCTCAACCCGCCACTGCCCAATCGCCACTGCTACACCGCTCATTCTCTGGCCAATCGCCACTTGGCTCAATCGCCACTGGGCTACATCGCCACTCTACCAATCGCCACCGGGATACATCGCCACCGGCTCAATCGCCAATCGACTCAATCGCCACTGGGCTACATCGCCACCCGGCTCGGGGCTTGCCACTGCCACAACGCCCACTCGGCCACATAGCCACCGGCCTCAACCGCCCCACCCGCCACACGCCACTCCCCGCCATTTGCCACGTCAATCGCCACTCGCTACACCGCCACTTCTGGCCAATCGCACTGCCACATCGCCACTCTGGCCACCGCTACTGCCACACCGCCCCGGCTCGACCCGCCACTCGGCTCAATCGCCACTCTGGCTACACCGCCACTGGCCAATCGCCACTTCTACACCGCCACTTCTGGCCACACCGCCACTCCTGGCCACCGCCACTTGGCACCGCCACTTCTGGCCAATCGCCACTCGCACCGCCACCCGCTCAATCGCCACCATCCTAACGAGCTCTTCCCATCACACACAACATGGACGAGCCCGCTAAATTATCTACTCTTGACGAGCTCTTCCCATCACTCAACATGGACGAGCTCCTCCTCAATTATTCATTCATACGAGCTCTTCCTATCACTCAACATGGGCGAGCTCTTATTCTCATGAACGAGCTCTACTCAATTGTTCACTATGACGAGCCCTTCCCATCGGCTTCTACTCTTGAACGAAGCTCTTACTCAACTGCTCACCCAACGAGCTCTTCCCATCACCACCGGGACGAGCTCACCATTGTTTACCCGACGAGCCATCCCATCGGCCACTTGACAGCTCACTCAACCGTCTACTCGACGAGCTCTTCCCCTCGTTTCATACGGACGAGCCCCCGCTCAACCATCCACATTGACGAGCTCTACCATTCTATACTGGCCATGCAGCCAAAAAAATCGACTGACCAAAGCAAGTCTGACGACTGAGCCCAATGAGATAACTCCGACGAGTTCATTCAACACGTGCCATGCAATTCTGCTGAATCAATTCACAGCAACTCAATTTAATGGAGAACAATATTGGGCTCAGATTGACGACCTCAAATAAAAGGTCATGCAACTCTGCTGAATCAATCTGGCCTGATACAAGCCTTCCACTGACGGAGATCAAGAATCAGACTGGGCGATTCCTACCTAAAGTCAGACAAATTTAGAATCGGTCCAGCTTCGAACAAGCTAGCCCACGAAGCCCTAGCGACTCAGTTTGACGAGCTTAATTTCTCAACTCAGACGCTCAATTTAGGCCATTCGGCTCAAGGGAACGCAAGACGAACGATCAGAGGATATTTACGGAAGAAATGAGCGCGAGAACCGAAAGGTCATCATTATCACCAGACATAAGACGACAACAAAGCCCTAACTAATCCAAATTTCGAGTCGACACGTGGAAACTACACCCGATGCAAGAAACGATACAGCCCTTGCCCACGCACACCGTGCACAAGGGCTGGGGGGCAACTGATGAGGTTTGAAAAATAGGCGCGCACATGCCTACTCACTAGGCCCAAAGGAGAGGCAGGCCCTATAAAACACCCAAGCCCCTAGCGTCGGCCCAAAAGGAAGGCCCAGTCCACTCGGCCCAAAGGCCGGTTATGGATAATTGAGAAAGCCCATATCCTGCAAATCAGATTGAATTTCGCCAATAAGGAAAGTAGAATATCCCCTATAACTTATTATCCCGTGAATCTAACTAAATCTTTAATTAAATCTCATCAAGGAAAACAGGATAATTCTCAATAATATATTATCCTGCAAATCCAATCAAATCTCACTAAAAATGAAGGAGGATAATTCTCAATAAACTATTCCTTCAATATCTCTTTCTAAAATCCGATAAAGGCAATAAATATCCCATCCAATGGGAAAGAATCCTTACTACCCTCAAATTGGGAATAATATACACTATAAATACAGGGCCACCCCAACGGTGAAAGGCACGCCTATCCAGAGGCCAATACCACCCTCTAAGCATCTCTCTCTTTTCTCTCACAAGAACTGACTTTGGCACTGAGCGGCCACGGCAAAGCCCCCGCCGACCCCGTTTCCCCCGCTTTTGGCAGAGAAGTACCTCCACCTGGGCCCCAAGTAGATCAACAAAGGCAAATGATCCCACCTCAAACCCCCGTATTAACTAAGAGCCCGTGATCCCAAATTTCTCGCTAGAAACAATCCGGTCCAGCCCAACACCCCCACACGCCTCCAAATTCTGGGCCCAGCTGAAAATAGCATCATCAGCCTTATTTTTTCTTCCATTAGAATACATCTTCCTAATCTAAATATTCAACTTCATTCTAGCTAAACTAGTAACCTCCATTTTCAATTCAGTGAAGCCTACCATACTTTCAAGCACATTTATTGTTGGGCACTTCAGTAGTTGTTATGCCACTTCAAAATATCATTTCATTATTTTCAAAAACCAAGAATGACAATAACAACTTGATTCAATCAATTCACTTTGTAAAACCCGAGAAAATTATAATTTTATGAAAAAAGGGTAAAATGGTAATTTCGGTCAAAATCCGGAATTTTTCTAGATCTCGAATGATGAAATGGACTTCACCGTTGGAATATTATCATGAAATCTAGCTACCAAGTCAAATTTCATGGAATTCCGAGGCAGTAGGGATTTTCACATTTTTCGAGACAATAGGGGTAGTACGGGACACTTGACACATTTTGAGTGGCTCAAGAGGTGCCACGTGTCATGTGCAGAGTTAGTCAAACATGAGCTCAACTATGGGCCATGGGTGGACACATGGCATGATTCCATTGGATGAAAATCCAAAGTAGGTGGATAAGAGGGTAGGGTGTAATCCAAGGAACCAATGGCAATTGGACATGTGGTAAGAGAGGACAATTCTCTTGACCAAGTTGACCCAACCAGTTTAGGTGAGGGGGATAGAGCAAACAGTGGATAGGAGAGAGAGAAAAGAGGGATTTTTTGAGAGAGAAACTCTACCTTCTCTATAATTCTCGGCGATCGGACCGTTTGCCAAGCAGGCAAAGAAGTTTGCCCCACAAAGAAGGCTACGGTGGGTACTAGCTTTTGTGGAGTTTTTACAAACTCTAGAAGGTAGGGGTCTTTTCCTACTTGGTTTATTCTATGGCTAAGAGCCTTGTTAATGGTTTTGGGTGTGTGTGAGGCCAGAAATGGCCATGGATTCTCGGTTCTTCAAATTGGAACCGATGAACTTAAGTGAGATTGTCGCTCTACCTGACAAATTTCCACCGCCGATTGGGACTGTTAAAAATAGTTCGGATTGTTTGTTGGACCAAGATTGTCCACGAGAAATGGTTAGCAATGTTATTTCTTGGTGGATGAATCACATGTTGTGTGTTTAGTGCTTAGGGCCATTTTGATGGAATGGCTATCCATGACACCCACTGATGGATGTGGACTCCAAAGAAACAATTCCATGTGCTTGTTGAATCTAAAGTGTCCAAGGAAATTGCTTGAATTGGGTGGCATGGATTGTGTGGAAAATAATATGTTAATGCATGTAAATTAATGTGTTAACAAGATGTATGAATTATATAAAATATAATTGTGTGTGAGACTTGGAAATTAAATTGTTAATTAGCCCATGTGAGCTAATTTAGATGTTATTGCTATGAATAAATAACATGTGATTAGTATGTGAATTATGTCTTTATATGCATGACTGATATATTGGCATGTGTTGTACGAAAATGGCATAATACATTTCATATGCACCGGGGCAACCTAGATCAATAGATGTGAGTGTATGATATGAAAGAAAAATGAAAATGGTTGTGAAAGGAATTTCAAGGAAGATTTTCCGAAGAATTGCCTTGGAGAGTTGTCCAACAGTTCATCTCGAAGGTGGACTTATTAGTGCTCAAAAAGTTCTATTTTGAACCATGTTTATTACAGGTTTTGAGCACTTTTTATGTACTAATCAGCGTAATTAACCCAATTTACACATTAAGGTCCCGTTATTCCAAACCGGGACGATTTTAGGTAAATTTTGCGCAGTGTTATTTATGTGCGAAATCGCCGAAATAATCCAAGCACGAAGAATTCGAGTCAAACTCAGCATTGCAGATCAGAGACCAGAAGGAAAGAAGAGCAGAAAATACAAGAAAAATGGAGCACTACGAAATTGCATCCCAATGCCACTGTTCACAATTCAGCCACTATTCATCCAATGCCTTGTTGAATTCTTGCTGCTCGTTGAATTTGTGCCTTTTTATTCCTCTTTTAATTTCTTACCATATTATCCTTGTAATAGCTTTTGGTTTTGTTTTTTTTTTTTTTGGTTATTTCCTATACACTGAGCACCTATTTAAGCCTCAGTGAAGCTTTGTACAAAAGAGGACTTAATCAATAAAATTTTGGGGGAGAAGCTTTCAGCTCTCCCGTTTTCTGCTCCTTTCTTTTTCTTTCCATTTTCCCTCATTTTCTCTCCTTTTCTTGGCTGCCAAACACACCTCTGAGGATGACAACTCAGAGGATGGTTGGCTAGGTCGTTTTTCTCCTTGGAAGAGAGGTCACGCTGTGGCTCGGAGGTCTAACGGTTCTCTATTTTTAACGCAAGTTTTTATTGGTATTTATGTTCCTATTTCTCACTCTAGGTTAGAACTCATTTAATGTGCCTTCATTGATCAAGATGAAGTAATCTTTGTGGTTCAAAGGGTTTCAAGGTTAGATCCACCGAGATTCATTAGTTGCTTTCTATTTGTCACTGTGAGGTAGATCAGGGAGGCATGTTTTCACTGTTTGGGAGTATTAATGCTCAATAAATGCTGCTTTTCAAAAGGGAAAATCATAGGGTTTAGTTTTTAAAAGCTAAATGAAGATCCGGTTCGGGAAATGACTATAGGTCATCTTCCCCAACGCGAGGAAATTGACCCGAGAACCCCTCAGTGAACTTTAGAACCCGAATCCAAAAGAGTCCCACACTTCAAGGACTTCTTTAATTTTTATTTTATTTAAATTTCAGTTTTCCAAACATTATCTCTCACTATTTTTACCAAAACCCCAAAATCCAAATTGAAATTCACCATTTTTTAACCTCATTGTAAATCATTTGTACGAAGAAAACCCATCCCTGTGTTCGACCCTAGAGCCACCATATTGCAGTAGCTTTGCTACGATAGTAGGAGGAATTTAGGTTTATAAATATTGTTGATTCCGGATCACCCTACTGTGGCACGAATCACAGACCCATGACTTTTTCGGAAAAATTACCCAGCAATTCACCTCGGAGGGTTGTCCAATAGATTTTACCGAAATCAAAGGTGTTTTCGAGAACAAAACCTTTGTTTTGAAACAGTGTTTTCTCACATTTGGCTTAGGCATGCGTGAGGGAGTCGTTGAGGGCCTCGAGAAGTGGAATGGGTTAGTCACATTCCATCCATATCATGTAGATATTCAAGTAGGATCATGTATTTGTTTCGAAAGCGTGTTTCATAAGGAACTAATACATGTGCACTGAAGGGGAGTAAACTAATGTAGGATAATTCAACTACTGAGCATTGCTTACCCTGTCGAGGGAAAATTATTTCAGTAATAGTGGAGGTTCGAAGACGACGCCACTAGAGGCCTCGAGACAAAAGCCTGATTAAGGGTTTTGATTTATTTTTTTTGTAAAACATGTATTATAATTCTAAATTTTAATATATGTTTGTATTTAAGATGTATGTAATTAACTCCTTGAACTATTGTAATATAGTTGGTTAGATTTTTGGTGAGTATTGATGTATGGGCCCAAGTGGCCATTTTTACTCATGTATGGGTCTCATGATATGAGACACACAGGTTTTTCGTGGGTTCACAGGTTGTCAATGGACCCACGGGATTTGGTGTCACACACTGCATCCCAACAATTCAAAATTTCACCAAAACAATTGTTCATAGCATACTCTTTCAGTTATTCAAAACAAAAGACTCAAACTAATAAGCTATTAAAACAAGAATCAAAGAATATCACACAGAATCATTCATAAATTTTTTCTTTGAGCTTTTATTAAAAAGGGATGGTTACAATTTTTGTTTGGAAAGAAAGAGAATACAGGGGTTTATCTTCTTCTTTTATAGGACTTGGATGTTTTCACATTTGGGAGTTCAAGGTTAAAGGTAGCTAGAGATGGAGGAAACTGGGGAATGTGAACGTCTGGCCTTTAATTTTTTTGTGGTTCTTCCCTATTGAAGAGGTAGAAATCTGTATACTCCACCGTGCACCAATCGTCTCGCTTACTACCTGTGGTAAGATAGATCCTTTAAATTTAGTGAGGACATTGTGTAAGTTCACTAAATTTAAATCCACTTGATCAAGGCTGCCATTCCATAACTTTTGTCTGTAATTGTTATCCATCTCTAGCTTCTTGTCCCTCTTCTCCATCAACTTTCCAAACTCCTTGAACTGTTCCTTGTAGAGATACTTGAACCCCTCTGCCTTCTGCAGCATACTGGCTTCCATTTTTCCTTCTCTTTTTTCTAAAAAGGTTAGCACATTTTCATCCCTTTTTAGCTGTTCATTGTAGAAGGTACTGATCTTTGAGTCCAGTCTTTGCATTAGTGCCCTTTCTCTTCTTTCCATCTCTTCCTTCCATTTCTCATCCCTTTTCTTGAGCAGTTGTTCCCATCTTTGCTCTCTTCTTCTGAAGTCAACCTTTAGAAATTCCTCTCTAATTTTCTGTTGCTGCTCCCATATTTTCCCTCTCTCCTCCATGTCTTTCTTCATTGACAGCTAAAGAGTCCAAAATCTATGTATTACCTAGTTGCTCCTTGACTGTCAACTTAAAAATTTTCTCTTACTTCTGGAGGTGAGTGAATCATTGGACTTTTCCTGTTATGCATCTATTCATCTGCATTGATTCTCTGAAATCTGTTCCGCTCCCAACTTGTTCATTTTCTTCTTCTTCCTCCGGCTCTTCGCAACCTCCACAATTTCCCCATTTCCTTCTTTTTCTTTTAGCCTTAAGCACCACATAAGTCAAAGAAGAAACCTTAGGGTAGGTTTCTTCCTTTTCCCATACTCCAAGAACTCTAGCCAAAATGCAGCCGAGAAACGGTTGCTTGGACGGGGGATCAATCCCCTTTCACATTTTTCCTGAAGCCTTGATAGATGACTCCACTATTTCCCAAAGATCAAACTTGTATCCTCTCAAGATGGCATGTGATGATAACTTCTTTCTCCCTTATTGTGCTCAGATGCTTGGTAGGTATGATGACAGAAGCTATGAAATAAAACCACACCTTAGCTTACTCTGTGAGTGAGCCCTGATTGATTCAGGCTTTCCTTGTTGAATTACTTCCGTCCACAATGGCCAAGAATTCTATGATCTTCTCATGGTTGGGCTCCTTAAGCAGTTTCTTGTACTTAGATCCATTCATGGGATCTTTAATCTGGAGCACCTCATTGTTCCTTTAATGGCCCATAGGGACCCATATTCCTCTAACAAATGCAGAGTTTTCCTTCATCTCCATCATATTGGCATAGAACTCCCTGACTACAGCAGCAAACCCAAGTTGTTTATGCGTATAGAACAGGCTCCAACCCCTTTTCTCTATTATCTTTGCAAACGGTGAGATTAACTTTCCAAACCCCCTTTCTCCAATAAAACCTCTATCACTCAGGTTCTTCTCCCATAAAGAATAAGATTCATCTAAAGTAAAGATTTATCATCTTCAAAATCTTCAAATTTCGTCAAATTTTCACTTTGTTCGGGGCTTCTTCTCTCGGCTTTTGCTCTCCGAGCTTGAATTTGTTCCTCTCCTTGTCTTTCTGGTTCTACTACTGGGGTTGTCTCTGACTGAGGTTCCAGATGAACCTCTTCTTCACCTGCTGCATATTCCTCCATCATCTCAATTAGATTCAGGACCAGGTTTTAGGGTTCTGCCATTTCTAAGCTCTGGATTTAAGGTTTAATGGTCTTTGAAGTCTAGGGTTTTGAGAGTTCAAAGAGAGGAAGAAAGCAAAATTGGGTTGAGAGTAAGAATGAGGTGAAGCAATTGGAATGGGTGGCTTTTCAGTTTTGGGATGTTCTTTAGTTAATGGATTAATTAATGAATGTTTCTCTTCGTGTGTCGCGACCATTAATGATTAGGGTACAACAATAATTGTTGAATTTAAGTTGTGACTCTTCAAATTAAAATTGTAAATCTAACCTTTTATTATTAAAGTTTTCTTGCGTAGCAAAGACATTTTAGGGTCATTTGCAATTAATGAATTGTCTGACCTTAGAGATTTGTTGCGAAACGTGTTAATTTTGAGGTTATACTTCCGTCGTGACAAGAAAAACCATTGTCGCGACAGATCGCCTCGACAACCGGAAAGTCGGGTCGCGATGTTTGAACCGGTCATGACCTAGATTGGCTTTGACATTGAAAGTCGGGTCGCGACAATGTTTTAAACTCGGCTGCAACAATATCATTGTCTTTCATTTTACTAAGAATTTCGCTATGACTTGAAAACAGACGCGATGTAAGTTCCCATCATTTTACAATAAGTGGTGTCGCGATCGAGCTTTCAAGTGTCGCGATAGTAGGCCTCTGAGAAAATTTTGTCACAACATAAACTTTATGTCGCGACCTAATTTTCTTATGAGTTGCCTTGTCCATTCAATTCCTTGTTATGGCTGCTTTTCCTCATTTTTATAGAAATGCTGTCGCGACATAGCTTTATCAAGCCGCGACCCAATATTTGTTTCCCAAATTTCTCGCGACTTCACCTCCCTTCCAATGCATAATCACCTACACCAAATTCAATTATGCAATCTAAGCTTGTGCAAACATATCTAACAAAAATAACCATCACTCGTTATGAACAACTAACCTATCAGCATCAATATACTAACATGGTAACAATTTTCTCAAACTCAACTATCCATTTTGTTCTTAAAAAAACAAGTTTAGGAAATTAGAGTTACTCCCTGTAGTCATTTTCACACCCGCTTTGATGCGTGTGCTTTTGTGGCACTCGATTCCCGAGCTTTATCCTTCCCCGTCCTTAAAAATACAAATTTTTGCAAATGATCAAATTCTCTAATAAAGCTCCTAACACAATCAAAAAATTAATGCTTCCTAAAAATAAAAACAAGTAATTAAAATCACCAAAACCAAAATACTAAAATCTGGGCCAAGGCTCCTAAGAAGGCCGTCGCTTTAACAGTCCTTAGCTAGACACAGGTTGCAGAGTATTTCTATTTCAGCAATTTCTCTTTCTTTCGTAACTGATCTCGTCTCCTTGACGCTCCATGATAATGTTTTAATCTCCGACCATTTACTTTAAACACTAGCAAAAAACTTTTCTTTTTAGAGATTGGGATAATTTCGTCTCTAATCCGTCTAGAAACGGAATTCCAGACGGATTAAAGACGGAATTTTCTGTCTTAAAAATGCTGGTATGGGATTTCTATCGTCTCTAAATAGGGACAGATTTTTTCCGTCTCTGATCAGAGACCGAAATAATCAGTCTCTAATCACAGACATAATTTTTGGTCTCAAATTTCGTCTCTGATCAGAGATGGATTGATTCTGTCTCTAATCAAAGACCGAATTTTTCCGTCTCAAATTAGAGACCGAAATTTTCCATCTCTGAAGCCGTCTTAGATCTAAGACGGAAAAATTCCATCTCTATTTCTAATCAGAGACGGAAAAATTTGTTTCTATTCTATCTATATATACTAATATTTTTTGCTGACATGTCTTGACTTTTCATACCGATCTTGTTGTCATTCAAAGCCAATTATATGAAATCATTAAGATGTGGGCTTAACAGCTTAAATTAATAGATATCATTAAATAAGTTGAAACACACAATACTTTTAATTAATGATAAAATCAATAGTATTCTTAAATAACAAAATGGTAATATTAGTGTCAAATATAGCTACTATCATTGTCACCAGTCGGTTACTAGGGAGTACCGCGAAAAAAACAAATAGTTAGTACAAACTCATTTTATATTTTAAAAATTACAATATATTTGAAAGAAATATTGCTTTAAAATCCTCAAAATACAAATCCTTAGTGTTCGAACGAATGTTCTTCCAAGTATACCCGTCCTTGTGAAGTTGAAAGTCTTAGTGATCATCTGTGAGCATTTTTCGTGAGGCAACAACCTATGATGAAAATTACTTTCTTGTTAGTTTCAATATTGAAAAGAGTTAATAATACTAAACAAATAAATAAATCATTTTCTTGGTAATAATATTAATTGTGATTAGATTGGATAATTAAATGCAATTGACTTAAAATTCTACCTAAAATGACTTGAACATATATTTTTATCCGTAATCTATATACAAAGTAGGGACAAGGTTTGTGTTCAACCTTCTTATGTTGGCTATGATTAGAGTAATTAATGGGATAGTTCCAAATCTCTAGCCAAGTCTAAGAAAAATGATGAGGATGATGGGCTGACTTAGTCATCAAAACAAAAACCAAAAGAAAAAAAATAAAGTAGACTTTTTCGCCCACCTCGCCACATTACTTGATTACTTAAAACCCGGTGAGTATTCTAATGTATTGGTACATGTCAATCAATTAAATGTGATCAATTATGACTATCTTTCATTAAAGCACTTGAGTGTAAACTAAATTTCCCTAGATTCTCGATAGATAGTAATGCTTATGGTATGTTAATACAATATTCGTTTATTGGCATTATTAGAAGAAAATTGTTGATGAAAGCTTACTCTCTTTCTCAATAAAGTGATCACATCTCTAGGTCAATAGAAGCACCACGTTGTTGGCCTCAACATTTATAGATTCAAAGAATGCATGCTGACAGTAGTCAATTCAAATTCTTGTTGTGGTGCCTATGCCGACAGGAGAAGGTGATTGTCAGATCAAGGAACTTGTGATTGTATCACGGAGCCATGTCTGGTCTCTGTACATGATTTATCTCATCAATGCACCCTCTTCAAGCCTCTTATTGTTATTATTACCCCTCTCTTCGCCCATGGTGTCCTCCTTTTTACTCTACCCATTCGCATAAGGATGGTTAGTAAACCAACCACCCAAGAGGTTCTTCAACAAGCACAAAGTGTTAATCTACAAGCATAAAGTCACTATGGACTCCAACCTCGGATTTCCTTCAACTCGAGGGACCCTCCCAACAGATACAATTGTAGCTACAAGCATAAATTCAATAGCATCTTGCAAATACATAAACATATTCAATTGTAGCTATCAACTAAATGAAATATAAGACATAATATGTCAAGTAATAGAATAATTTACATTAACATCTTTAGACTTTTCATTAATGAAAAGTTCTACATCGCTATTTTTTGTATGTGTGTGAACAAACAAAATATATAAAGAAAGACATATTAATGACATTATTATGATATTTTTAAATAACTAGACCAATAAAACCAAGAAGCATTTAACAATTATTTATTTAAAAAACATGTTGTTTTTTTCTTTTCTTTTCTTTTCGCCTTTTTTCTAGCTCTCCTAAACCAAAAGCAATGTAGATGAAGACTTATTGCCAAAGACTGAAGGCAGGGGACCAAATCAATAAGTTTGCATTCCGAGCTATTCATGAAAATGATAAAATAGGATGGAAAATCAAAATACATGAAACATCCAAACAATTGGATTCGTGGTACTACCAGAGGGGTGGATCCTAATCAACAATATTTGTATCCTATATTCTCCTACCGCCGTAGTCAAGCAATGCAAGATAGTGTCTAGGGCCTAACATAGGAATGGGGTTTTCTCGCACAAATGATTTGAGCGAAGTAAAAATGGTGAATTTTCTCGTTGATTTTAAGGTTTTGGTAAAAACAGTGGTGTATGGTGGTTGCAGGATGAAAATAAAATGAATAAAAATGTAAAAGAGAACTCCTAAAGTGTCTGCCACCGGATTCGTTCTAAAGTTCATTGAGGGGTCCCCGGTTTATTTCTCGCATGGGGAAAATTACCTATAGTCATTTCCACGATCTTCATTTAGCTTTTAAAACTAAACCCTAAGATTTTCCCTTTTGAAATATGGCATTTAATCTAACATTCATGGTCCTGCATGCTGAAACCTCCTGACTCATCTTACATTAACAACAGGAGGCAACTAATGGAATATCACCGATCTAGTATTAAGCATCCAATGAACCCTAAAGATCGCCAAATACCTACGATCAAGACGCACCCAAGAGATTTGAACCTGTGAGTGAAGGGTTAGCAAAGATAAATGCCCATGTGTGTGCGTTAAGAAACAGAGGACCAACGCTACTCCTCGTGAGTCTGGTCCAAAGCACTTTCCCGCTTAAAGGAGGATAGGGCCTTAGCCAAACATTTTCTCGAATCTGTCATCCTCGAGGGGTGTTTGGCAAATGAGAAAAGGGGAGAAAAGGAAAAGTCAGAAACTGGAGAAAACGCTGAAAGCTTTGCCCTAGAAATTTTATTCCTCCTATAACAGTGCTTGGCTTGGGGATTTTGTAGCCAACCCCTTTACCATATTAGAAATTTTATTCTTTGTGCTTGGATCGACTCAACAATTTTGGCATAAATCTCATGCGAAAACTGCAAAATTTGCCACAAAATGCGATCAAGAGAATCATTAGGACCTTAATGTGTAAATTAAGAATAGAATGATTAGCACACAAAAAGCACTCAAAACCTATAATAAATAGGGCTCAAAATAGCACTTTTTGGGCACTAATCACACCCCCCAACCTACACATTGCTAGTCCCTTAGCAATGAAAGAAAGAAAGTAATAAAATACATATAAAACTATAACAAAATAACGTTCACAAAAATGGTATTTCAAAAGGTTGTGAATGAGTAATGCCTAATCCATAAGTAAAATCATCAAAGCCGTGTCCAATGACTATCATGAGAGAACGAATGCTATACAAAATTTAGTATTAAAAGAGCCTCCTTCTCGTGAAATCAAACTTAAACTTCCACCAAAATCTAAGTGTTTATTTGATCAGCTTTCAACAATAAACTGCTAAACTGCACTCTCCCCCCAACCTAGCTACTACCATGACCTAGCATGCTAACCAACCTAAATAGATCGTAAAAAGACCCAATTCTTATTCCATTAATTCTTTATATTGGTAGGCGTAATGTCGAGGAATCGACCTCACCAAAGTCCTGCAACGGGATCTAACATGACTCCACCACCAAGGCTTAGGGCACCAAGTCATAAGGATCTTTCGACCACAAACTCTTCAGATTTCACCCCGGACTTCGAATGATTTCGAGACTCCAGCACCTACAACTTGCTAAACTCCACCCATCCACCCATGTAGCGAGCACTAAGTCGGTGGCTCCCAACCAGTAAAGGTTTAGGGCACCGGGCTTTAAAGGCTTTCGCTTTATATATTCTCCTCGACTGCTCTGCTCTAAGGCAAAGCGTTGCAATTTTTTTTATTCTTTTCTTTTCTTTTTCTTTTCTTTTTCTTTTTTTTTTTTCCGAAGACGCATTGGCCTTCTTTCCACATGGGTCCTTAACCTATTAAAGGCGGTCAATGAAACTAGGGTAGGTTATGCAAAGTAAAGGAGGTTGGGCGCCAGCTTTTCAAATTTATCATTGAAACCTAATGTGCTCGTGTGTGGTTAGCTGCAGGAATAAAAAAGGCTCGAAATCAACAAGAGTTCAACTAATTGTCTACTCAATTAGGCATGGAACCAATCTAACATCAATAGAATTGGACAAAGTTTAAATTTTCCAACTTGCAGGTTAGGCAAAACACACAAAAATTTTGGTTGCAAAATGGGTCCAATTTGAAAGGTAAGTTGTATGGTATAACAAATTTATAGAAGTAGTCCTGCTAAGCCACCGAACATTACAAAATGGGCTTGCACAAAATATTACAAACATAAATACAA
This sequence comes from Tetrastigma voinierianum, assembly GCA_016808115.1. Taxonomy (NCBI): domain Eukaryota; kingdom Viridiplantae; phylum Streptophyta; class Magnoliopsida; order Vitales; family Vitaceae; genus Tetrastigma; species Tetrastigma voinierianum. The sequence continues at coordinate 506,531 of JAEQBH010000428.1, read as the reverse complement.
AAGCCACTCTCATAATCCTCCCCCCAACCCAAACATCTCTGTCCGGAACGGGGCCTGATTGAAAATTAGAGAATGAAGTGTTACCTCCTTGATGAGATGTGATCACTTCTGGATAGGAGACTTCACAAGCTTTCCATCGACACCTTGTTCACTCCATTTGGGCTTCAAATAAACAAGTTAGGAGAACAAAAGAGAGGAAAAAAGTGACCAGTTTGAGCATTTTTAAAATTATACTTTCATAATAATCTCAAAAATGTTCTTTATGGTAATATTTGGATTCTACACTCTTTAAGCTTTCCAACGGTACCAAGAACGCCTAAAACGGAGTTCGATGAAAAGCATGAAATAAAACAAAATTTGAGGCAAAGTGGGGCTCATATTTGTAAATTCGCTAGCGAAAATCACTATTCTACCGAAAATTTTTCTATTTTTTGATGATTTTTTTTTTAAATCAAATAAAATAATTAATAAATAAAAATAAATAATAATAATAAAAATAAAATAAAACATGTATATATATATATATATATATATATATATATATAGATATATATATATATATATATATATATATATATATATATTATTATTTTTTTTTTTTTTTTTTTAAGTTTTTAGAGAACTTTTTTATATATATATAAAATAACAATAATAATATATAAGAAATAATAATAATAATAATAAGGAAATAAAATAAATATTTTTAAAAAAATTAATATAGAAAACAAACGTTTTTTTAAATATATAAGAAATATAAAATAAAATAAATGAAACAACACAATGGAGTGTTTTTGGCATGTACTTGAAAGGAGAATAGGAATTTTATTAGCTTCATGAAAATTTTGACTTCATTTCGCTATAGAAATTTTAGCATTTCGCTATAATTGCGAAATTTTAATATAGTTGCGAAATTTCTCCATTTCTGTGCTGCGATTTTCAATCAAGCTTCATTTCACGGCTGCAAAAGGAATTAACACAAAGAAAATTAGGAAGATTACGGAAAAGCAAAAAAATTAATTTAAAAACATAAATTAACTAAAATTAGATAAAATCTAAGGAAAATTATAGAAATCAAATAAAATACGATAAAATAAAATAAGACAAGAAAAATTAAAGGCAAAAGTGGGGAAAGCTTAGAAATGCCAAGGTTAAGTTGCTCAACTCCGGCTTAGGCTTTTAGAACCATCACTATGCCATCTGGTATGTGCATTTGCCATCTTCTTTGAGGTGGTGTAAAAATTACATACAAGTAGCCCTGTCTCTTGAAGTTTTTGAATATGCGGTAATGGGGTGGCCTTTATTGTTGGGTGCTTCAAAATTTGGAGTTGAGATTGTGATGCGGGAGAGGGGCGAAGTGGCGAATCGGTAGGGGCAGGGAGTGGTGTTCTCTTGTGTTCTTCCTTTGCTTCCTCGGTCAACAACGAGTGCCCATTCTTCTCCCATAAGCGGAGACAACGACACCAATGCGGTTCAATTTTTCTACTAGGCCTTCTTCTAGCTGCTGTAGACACTGCTCCTCCACCATAGTGTCACTCAGGCACACTTCCTTTGGATTATCTTCCTCTTGATGAACAAGCTTATTGGTGAGCTTTGAGATGGATTCCTGCAGGATGTCCAATTTTTTATCAATTTCACTTTGGAACCCATCCAATTTCTTGTTTAAGAAGGAGCTCTCTCTTTGTATCGGTTTCTTGATTGACACAGACCGATCCGCGCCCTTTGCTCCTGTAGACATCCTTGTTTATCTTAACGTCGAGATGGCTTGTTCAGGGGGATGGGGTTGGTGATTCTTCTTTGAGAGGTGGAGACATAATATGGAGGTTCGGAGGTGAATATTGTGGAGGTCTTCCTGTTCCATGAGGGAATTTGTGATTCCCGACTATGGTTGTAAGCACTACCATATGGTGAACTCATCCATTGGTTTCTATAGTCCCCTCATGGACATGTAGCTCTAGGGTTTCTCTCACGGGGTACTCACCTATCTTGTTCTCCTTGAGTGTTCATTTGATTCTAGTTCAGCCACTAGAACATGGATTCTACAGAAAAAACAAGCAACACAAAACAATCACATAGCAAGGTTTTTTTATATTATATGATAGCAAATGTGAGTGAAATATAAGCAATTCACCGTGCTTGTGATGAGGATCACAAGTGTTCCTGACTTCGACACTGCACTAAGGCACCATCCGACATGGCGCCATTCATTAAGTGTGGCGAGGGTGATCAGATCTTAATATTTGTATCACATGTTCACTCCCTCTTCGCAGTAGTCGAAGCTGCTGATATAGTGAAGTCTAGGTCGAACACAGGGATGGGTTTTCTTCGTATAAATGATTTGAGTGAAGTCAAAAATGGTGAATTTTGTTTGGATTTTAAGGTTTTTGGTAAAAACAGTGGTGTATGGTGGGTTGGAGGATGAAAATAAAATGAATAAAAATGTAAAAGAGAACTCACTTAAAATTAATCAGACTCTTTGGTGGGTTCCAAGTTCAGTCCCCGGAGTTTATTTCCGCTAGTTGGGGAAAATGACCTATAGTCATTTCAGAGCGGGATCTTCATTTAGCTTTTAAAACCAAACCCTATGATTTTCCCCTTTGAAAGATGGCATTTAACGAACATTCATGGTCTGACGGTGAAAGCTATCTGGGACTCATCTTACATTAACAAATAGGAGGCAACTAATGAATATCACCGGATCTAGTATTAAGCATCCAATGAACCCTAAAAGATTGCCAAATATTGGTCGATCAAGATGCACCTAAGAGATTTGAACCTAGAGTGAAGGTTAGGAGCATAAATGCCCATAAATGTGTCGTTAAGAAGCGAGAATGACGAGTTACCTTGTGGCGTCCAGCATTTATACGCTTCAGGAAGAAAGGGCCTTAGCCAAACATTTTCTGACTTGTCATCTAGGAAAGTGTTTAGCGGCGAAAAGAAGTGAAAAAGGCGAAGGCGGAGAAAAACGGGTGGCACCTAGAAATTTTATTCCTCCTGCGGTCTTGGCTTGGGGATTTGTAGCCAACCCCTTTACCATACAAAATAACCTCCCAAATATTCTTTATTCGGGACGAAAAAAAAAAAAAGGAAAGAAAACAAAAAATTAGACGAAAGGCAAAAAGCGGGCGACGGGGAAGTCAAGTAAGCAGTCGCGATCGCGGGATGGTAATTAGTCTTTGGAAACCAATTTGTAGTACTTTAATTTCCTTGTATTTTCTTCTCTTCTTTCCTTCTAGTCTCGATCTTTGTAATGCGAGTTTGAGGCTCGAATCTTTGTGTGGATCGACTCAACAATTTTGGCATAAATCGCATCTGGCGCAAAATTTGCCATAAATCTGATCAGTAGAATCACAGGGACCTTAATGTGTATATTGGGTTAATTAGAATGATTAGCACACAAAAAGCACTCAAAACCTATAATAAATAGGGCTCAAAATAGCACTTTTTGGGCACTAATCAACAATCTCCAAGAGGAAAAAAGGGACACAAGAAATGTTTGGAGATATACAAGAAGTCTTTTTCATTAAAACAATTGGTAATAACAGTAAACCATCAATTCTCAGAGATATACGTCATTCTATTGTGTATTTTTATTGATAAAAAGGAGGTGTATATAAAGTGCCAATAATACAATGGCGAATGCAGGAAATTGGCCAGTCATTCTATTGCTTATACTATTCTATCTTCAATGAAGACCATATGTTCCGTGCTTACAAAGTGAAACAATGAGTTCTATTCTTTGAAGATGAAAAGAAAGAATGTTGCTTTTAAAATACATTAGACGGACAAGATCTATTTGGGTAGGTGGTAGCTTTAAAGATGGAAACTTAATTGTCAACAATAATGAGATTTAATCCCTATCGAACATTATTGTTCCTGCCAAATTCCTGAGAAGTTTGAGATGTTAAGGTTTTGAAATCTCGAAAAAAAAAACTAATATATTGAGAAAAAAAAAACTCACTTTCGTGATAAAAGTAGGACTTCATGACAACCATTTCCTAGACACCATCATTATCAATGTTTGCAATCATCTAATGAAAACAAGAGCAAAATAATTCAACCAAGTACTATGAAATATACCTCGTTGATTTATCAAAAAGAAGCGAAAAAAAAAAATACTTGAAGAAAAAAATCATATGTTAATGAACCTCATATTTCAAACTTACTGAGAGCACATAGGATATGTGAGTCAATGTTCACATAATCCTCCATTTTCTCATGTTGCCCTTTAGTCCACTCCTCACATGGATTCATCAACATAATCATCAAAGTCATAACTATACTCATCAGCCAGTTCATCATTTTCACGAAATAAGCTCAAAAGAAAGAATCGAAACCGATTCCAAAGCCTCTTCATTTTGCACATTAATGACAGGCATTACTATTATTATCTTTTGATTGAGGTATTCCCTCTTGCGACCCCTTGAATCGTTATCTTCAAAGCCTTCTTCACTGTGTTTGTGCCATTCTCAGCGTCTTGGGTCTTGTGGACAATATCCTTAGAGAATTATGCGTACTTGTTGGCGAAGCAATGTTTGGCTTTGTTCATTTCTGTTTGTTTTCCTATGGGTTCCCTATACGGATGGGAGGCGTCTTTGCCTGGAGACTTCTGTGATGTAAAAATAAGTGAGTTTGACCGGATGTGCTTCCATTCATTTCTAAATGACATCCCACATTTATTAGTATGATCAATAAGGGTATACAGAAACATTCTGAAGCAATTCTAGTTTGGAGCTTTTAAACAATAGAATCGATTTAAATGAACAAGACTACGAGTAAATTTAAGCAAAATTATATGCCATGGTTTAAGGCATAAAAGTAATCAGGATCCAACTACCTGTGGGATTTAATGAATTTTCTGTGTCATGGTGAATCTTTAAATCTAACAAGTAGTTGTCTGATTATGTAAGAGGCCAGGAGACTAAAGTTTGTGTTGGAAAGTTCTTATAAATTGTTGTGCCACATAAAAGTTCTTATATTTTCTAGTAAGTTTTTATTTATTAACTTACTAGAAAATAACTCATCTCGACGACTTCTGAACAAGTTGGTCATCATTAACATACGGATGAGAATGGTCCATTTGGATACGGATGTAAGCCCACATGCCAATCTTTCCGGAACTCTCCTTGGCTACCTGCAGCTTATCTGTCATCATGTAACTAGATACCACTGAAATAAAATAGATAAACTTGTCGACGATAGCTAACCAACAAACATAACACAACAATCAGAAGCCATTCATACAAAAATAACACTGGAATATTTTTGCTAGGAATCTTGCCAAGACTCGATGAAATGCATAGGTTCAGACATGAAGAAATCTCAAAACCACACAAAGAATAACAGCTTTGCCTATGTGATAAAGAAACCAATTAATCATTGAGTGGAGACGATGTCTGGCAAAGCGATTATAATAGTTACGACAGTAAAAACAAATTTCATTAAAATAGAAGAGCCATCAAATGGCGATCGGGAAGCGATCGGGTATGATATTAGCACTAATAGAATTATGAAAGCGTAATATATTTTCACCACCATAATTCTCATGGTAGGGATGCAGTTCCTCAATCGAGTCATTTTTCGAGCTGTGACCACAGCGAAGCATTCCCTAAAGCAATTCCTCCATATAATACTTGGCAATTGGCAAAAGATGGATCAGCGGGATACCACATGATCATGTGAGAATAACCATGTTATGTATTGTTTAGTTTTTGTTGTAAATTAATACTTGGAGCTTTGGCCGACAGAGGATGGCTATGTTCTTTTACTCCACTAGATTCATGGAAATAGCATTATGAAATGGAACTTCTTTAACCACTGTCTTTCCCATAATTTTATTCACAAACATAATTGGAAACTAGAATTAGTTACCCTTGGGGTCGTTTGTTCTTTAAATCATAACCAAAAATGGACATCAATTCGAACTTTGTTGTTTGTGTGCAATTGCTTGATGATGCAAGTATTGAACTAAGATGTTGTAGAAGAAATTATAATAAAAGGAAACTTTAAGGTTGCTTGATTTATTAAGGTTTGTTAAAGAATTAATACTTAGTTGTTCCATAGGTTAGGAGATTTCATTTCTCGACTCCCCCAAATGCTAAAATCAAGGACTAAAGATCTAATCTTCATTTCTCTGCGTTTTTCTCAGAGTAGGAACTAAAACTACAGTAGACAAACAAGAGAACGTGCCGCGACTTCCCTCGAGGAGAAAGTTCTATCGCCTTCCTTTGGTTAGTGAACCCAATTTCCTCATCTGGTGCGCCAAATTCCAAATCACGAAACCAGAAAATTACCCCGAATGTCGAATTTGAGCCGAACTTCAACGAAGCATCAGTTCATTGGCAATCGGAAGATCTAGAATCGAATCGAGTCAGCGGCGACATAGCAAAAATTTCCGCAGTGAGTCCTCAACTTCGAGGCGAAAGTGGCTGGGCGCCACCGAAAGAATGAAAACACGTGCTTCAAAATTGCCTTTTTTTCTTTCCAATTATTCCCAAGCATAACCCAGCCAAAGAGAGAGCATAAAGCTCACATGTTAGGATGTCGAGTTGTCGGCCTTCGTTCAGCTTGTTCTTGTTCTACTCCTGCATAGATTAATAGTGGCGGAGGCAGTACAAGAAAGACTAATAAAGATGACTCGCCACCCGGGATTCCATTTTGACGGAAAATGGAGGTATAAAAATAAAATGGCCCCGAAAACAAGAATGTCTATCTTCCCAAATAAGAACAGCAGAAGGGTTCTCGAAGATCTTGTATAATACGTCGGTGCGGAAAACACTAGCTAGGGGTTTTGAGTCTTGACAATATAAAGTGGTTTAGATTTGAAGGCGATTTCTGGTTGTTGAAATCAACCCCAATCTTAATCGGTCTGAGTGGATCTTTTTCTTTTTAAAATATATCTTTTTCTTTTTAAAATATGACTTTTTAAAATTTGAAGATAGTGTATTACATTATAACTAAAGTGTTCAGCCATAAAAAAAATATAAATTATTTTATTTTATTAATTTTTTAAATCACTTGTTGTATATATATTTTCTAATAATTTATATAATTTTTTTATAATTTTATTTATCTTGATTCTGTGTGTAGATGTCAGATGAATACATAGGGCGATACAGTGATACGTCTTAGGACCTCAGTCGGTGACCGTCACCATGAACTTTGCAAACCATGATTAGGACATACCAATTTTTAAACCACTTGGCATTAAGTGGGATAGCATGGCATGGGGATATCAGTGATCTTTGCTTCATATTGAGTTTTGCTCCTCCTCTTGTTTACACACATTTATATTCTTCTTCCTTTCCCGTTTAATCCGATAATTTTTTTTTTTTGTTTTTTGAATTTTGGTATTTTGTGAAAATCAAATTTGCTCTACATATTTAGGTTTTTCGAATTCCTGCAATTGGTGTATTGAAATTCGATTGGATTTGATTTGAATCGCAGGGAAGATCATCCTACTGGTTTTGATTTTTTAAATATAGAGTAGGGAATTGAGAAGGGGTTGGTATAAAGATTGGAGTGGTGATGGGAGGGAAAAGTTCGAAAGGGAGTGAGAGAATATTCATCATTTGGATCGTCTTCAGCCGATATGGTACTACGCACTTTCAAGTCATTATCCTCTCTGATGCTTGGCGCCTATCAGTCCACTGCGCCACTCCAACGCCCGGCTTTACTCGGCGCTCTCAAACCCCTCACCCGATATCCCCAACTTTCGACCCGTCCGGTATTCCAAGATTCTTGACGAATTTTCTTTGCCCGATCAAAAGCATTTTAAAATGAAAATCTTATTTTGAAAAATTACTTGATCTTCTTTTGAAAGTTGAAATTTCTCTTTTGTTTTGAAATATTTTTTTCTTTTTGATTCATTTCTTGTCAAGAAAAGTTTCAAGATGTGTTTCCTTTTGGGTGCAAAGGATAATAAATACTTGAATGGATAGATAAAATCTAATTTATTATTTATATTTAAAAATATTAGGATATGACATTTAACTTTAATTTTAGATAAAATTATGAACTCTATAACTTTATCTATAAAATCTTATAATTATTGATCGGTTTTGATATATCGTTTTGTGAGGTAGTACAACTACATTTGATCCTATTCAAGAGAATAAAGAGTCTTTATTTTTTATTTAACTATTTCAAAATACATTTGTTTTGTCAAAATTTGGTTAATTCACTAATTAATCATTTGACTACCTCAACCGCTATTTTTTAATTATGTTTAATATATATATTTATTGAATGTTCTTTTTCTCTATTTTATTTATTTTGAAAAAAATAGATAAAGTTTGTATTCGAGTAAATTAATTAGTCATTTCTATTTCAAAAACTAATTATTCTGTTCTTTTTATTCATTTAATTTTTTTCCCAAACATTTTTATAATATATATATATACATATATATAGACAGACATATATAAAGATTGATGGGCAAATTTGACATTTGTTAAAAATGAAACAAATTTTAAATTATTCATAGTCAACAATAGTAGACAAAAAACCAAAGTATTGGTTTTTGAATTAATAAAACTTAATTAATTCATTTTTTAAAACTAAAAGGACTAATTTATAATTTATTTATGCATATGTGCAAGAGTTTTTCCTTGGATATGATGTAGAGGAAAATTTTGGACCCTTTTATAATTATTGTTGATAGGGTATGTTTTGGATTGAGTTAACTAGTATATGTTGTGATTCTAGACTTTCTCCCAAAAAAACAAATTATTTAGTACTTTTAAATCATTGTAGCTTTTTTTTACAAACATTGCTTATAAAGTGAAAAAAAACATAAATATTATAGGACCAAAAGATAGATGGACAAATAGGATATTTTCTAAAATAAAACAAATATTGGAGGTTAAACTTAGATTACTTTGAAGACAAAGAGATTTTTGAATTTTTAGTCTCATACTTTATTTTTTCAAGAGGTCAATAATTAGAGGCCGGAAATTCCGTCTCAATTTAGTCTCTAATTTGAGCCGGAATTAGATCCGTCTTTGAATCAAAAATGAATTTAGTCAGATCTCTGTCGAGCGTTTTTAATAAGTCCTCAAATCGAGAGAAGGATTTTATTCCGTCTCTATTAATTTTAAATGTCAGTCTAATCCGTTTTCTATGTAGAGAAGTAAGTGTTTGTCTCCAATTACGATTTTTCTTGGTAAATTCTGCTTCGATTCGAGTCTTTAGTGTTCTTTGCTCCAAAGGTGTCTTGGACAACCTTTGTGTTCGGTCTAAGTTTCCCTCCTTAGGATTTTTCGATTTATGCCACCTCTTGGTCTTTTCTTTGCAGATTCTGGCATTGTCATAAACTGTTCTAAATTCTTCCGGTTCTGCATTCATTGGATTAGTCTCTTTTCATGTAGCTTGAAAATCAAAAATTCAATTTCTTGATGGCCCACACTGGCCTTGTATTCCAATTCTAAAGGAGATGACAAGGTTTTGTATACTAATACGTATGGGACATTCGATGAGAGTTTTGTAAAGTTCTATAAGCCAGTGCATCGTCGACTTATAGACTGGTCTTTTCTGCTTGCATTGACTCTTTTCTCTAGACTTTTCTTTATCTCTCCTATTGGAAGTACAAACATCCATGTCATTGAGAGATAAGCCAATCCCCATTACATGTTTGATTACCACCTTTCGGGAATTTTCATGGCTTCCTAAATCGCGAAAGATTGTTTAGGTGCTCCAAATTATCTCAAAATGTTTCTTTGTATAAACCCAAGCAGAGTGCTGACATCATTCCTTGGAAAAGCTGTGCTACCATTTGGATACATAATCCCCGCTAGGAGAATGCACATATTGCCAAATGAGGATGAAAGATTTATCAAGTCTATTCCCCTTTTAAAATGCACCCTGATAATCCCATGCGAGGCATTTCATTTCTTCTAGTTATGTTGCCCATTCTCTGACAAGCATCACAATGTTTTACCCTTTCAAAACAGTCCTTGAATAGAGTAGGCTAATAAAATCTTGATTGTAGAATTTTCTGGGTTGTCTTGTCCCCTGTAAAGTGTCCTGCACATGGTGATGCATGAAATTTTTCCATAATATCACCTTGTTCTATTTATGGTACACATCTCCTTATAATCATGTATGCTCCTCTTTTATACAACAGTGTGTCATCCCATATATACAATCTGTAGTCACTTCTCAATTTCCTCATCTACTGGTAGCTGAATTCACATGGCATCACTCCAAAAGCTAAATAATTGACAATAACAGCATACTAGGGTGTTTATCTTGACCAACTCAATAAACACTCATCGGGAAAAATTTCTTCTATTTGTGTCCCTTTTGCATTCGACTATTCTCTTAGAGTCTAGACAAGTGATCTTGCTATCACATTGTCCTCTGCTCTTATCCTTGATCTCAAGATCAAAACTCATGAAATAGTAAACCCACTTATCTGTTCAATCTTGGCTTAGCATCCTTCTTTTCCATTAGATATTTAATTGCAGCATGACCAGTGTGTATTACAACATGGGACCCCAATATATTAAGCCTGAATATTTCACAAGAAAATACCATTGCTAGTATCTCCTTCTATGTGGTGGAATAGTTCTCTTAGGCCTCATTGAAGGTTTTACTAGCATAGTATATGGCCTTGAATATCTTTTCAGTTCTCTATCCCAATATAGCTCCTATTGCATAATCACTGGCATCACAGATAATTTCAAATTCATTGTTCTGAGTAAATTGTCAACATAATGGGGCCCGATACTAATGCGGATTTAATTTTCCTCAATGCAAATCTACATGATTCATCAAAATCAAAATTTGCATCTTTTCGATGCATAATGGTGCGGGATTTTGAAAAATCCTTAATAAATCTTCTGTAAAACCCAGCATGTCCCAGGAAGCTTCTTATTCCCTTCACTGTTGCGGGTGTCATGAGAGTCTTTATAATAGCAATCTTTGCTTAGTCTACTTCAATTCGGCCCAGAAATTTTTATTGCCCCCAGACAATACCTTGATTACCATGAAATGACATTTTCGAATTTAGAGCTAGATTCTTGTCTTGGCACCTACGAGAAATCTTTGTTTCTATGTTTTTCAGACAATCTTCAAAACTAGATCCATATACTAAGAAGTCATCATGAATATTTCCATAACCTCTTCTACCAAGTCAAAAAATATAGACATCATGCATATTTGAAGGAAGCAGGAGCATTGCATAATCAAGTAACCTTTGAGCGAGTGCCATATGGGTGGGTGTTGATTTCGTCTGCCTGTCAGTGCAGCGCGATCGAATATCGTGACGATAAGCGATGTCATCGTTGTTCGGGTGATGAAAGGTGGTGGATAATGGTCCTTCGATAGTGTATTTCTTGATCTACCTCCATCTGTCGCGATTACGCGGATAAATATTTCTTCTCTTCCCATCTTATCAATCCTCCACTGAACCGCCACGAACTCGCGGTGTCACGAGTACATAGATGAAACCTTCATTTAGCCATTTCAATACTTCTTCATTCACTGATCTTTGGATTTAGCCTCCTCTGATGTTCTATAGAGGTTCTAGCATTGTCCTCCAACAGGATATTGTGCATGCAGATTAAAGGACTGATTCCTTTCAAATCTTATATTGACTAAGCTATTGCTTCCTTATACTTTATGAGAGTTTCCAGTAGTTTTTTCTCTTCTGGCCTAGTTAGTCCAGCTGAAATGATCACCGGCTTTCCTTTTTCTAGTTGCAAGAAGGCATACTTTAAATGTTTTGGCAATACTTTGAGTATTAAACCCTCTGAACTTTTGTTTTCTTCATAACTCAGATCTTTTGCATTGTTTCCTCAACCTGATCTTGATTCTTTTAATTTAAATTGAGGTTCAAAAATTCAACTTCAAGATATAGATCTTTGTATTCATCAATTCTCATTCATTGAATTAAGAAAATTACAATCGGTAGTCGGTTGAAGGCGGCAAAATTTTGTCTCTACAATTCTGATGACATTATTGAGTTGGTGTGTTTCATCTTGACATTGAGGTTAAATACGCTGCTTCATCTCAACCACAGTCAATTCCCCTTTGCGCCGATTATCTGCTCATATTAGCATCCCGATCTTGCGGGGTATGAGTAACGAGATGCACAGATCACGCATTTTTCTCTGAGGTTTTTGAATTGCGCACTATAGGTGGTTGTGGGAAAAGGCTCGCTATCCACTTCCCCCTCGGTAATGTTTCTCTTTACGCTCAAGATATCTTTCTCGCTTTGCATAGAGGCATAGGTTAATGCTTCTAAAAGGATGTTGAGGAGTCATGCTTCTTAAACATGTTTAAGAATTTAGAGAACTGTTCTTCAATCTTTGCCTTCTATAGTCTTTGAGGGAATGGAACTGGAGGATTATAAGCTTGAACTTCTTTCTTCTTTCCCTGCTGCCTCAGTTGCATGTCTGTTGTTCTCCCTTTCTTAGTAGTTGCTTGACTATGCTGCTCAAGTTCTTCCCCAATTTCTTATTGTTTCTCTTAATCAATGTCTTTCTTTTCAATTCTCCTTTCATCTAGCTCTCTGCCACTTCTCAGCATTACTTCCATGTAGTCCTTTGGATTTTTTCTGGTATCACTTGGAAATGAATCCTTAGGCTCTTCACGCGCATCTTGAGCGGTTGCAATCTGTATCAGGATTATTAAAGGCATTGGTGTTTTACTGGAAATCTTTGTTGTGCTTCCTTGAAAATTTTACCGAGGTCGGAGAATTTTCTCATGCAGGATTGATCCTTTTTGTTTTTGTGTGAGCCGAGTATCTAATCAAGGATGGAGTTCTTTTCGACCTTGATAATCTCCTTTGTTTTCCCTCTTTTGGTTGTTCTTTGTTGTTTACAATTTGAAACCAGTTTGAAACATATGTGATGGTAGTTAATCCATGTCTAGGTCACTTGTGTCTCCCCACCATACGAAAAGCTTTCGTGGTTCGCCCAGTGGTGGTGTATAGTGTGTTAGCGAGGATTGGGATTAGGCTTAGTGATAACTCCTACGCTCATTCCTTATACTTTGTTTCCTTAACTTGCTAGGGCTCTTCCTCGACAAGTCCTCGGCTTACTTCTTACATTCTTTCTTCCTTCTCCCTTTATTTTACGTGTACATCCTTCTTTCATTGTTTATTTTCTTTCATTGTGCCATCTAATTTGCGCTATGGTTTTGTCATTCCTATCTAGTCCAAACAGACAATTTCCTCTCTACATGCTGCTCCTCCCTAAAGATTTAGATGGAGCTTTGTAGTTTGCTGTTGTAAGGTCTTCAATAACACCTTGCCTCTTACGCATAACTTCTTTTGAATGCTCCACAACAGGATGCATCAATTATACCCTTGGAGGTATAATTCATGGCATGGTAGAAGATATCCATCTGAGTGGTCAAATATATCCCTGCATGGGGCGCCTCTTCAGCAATCTATTGAACCCCTCCCATGTAGTGTAGAGACTCTCATCCTCCCCCTGCTTGAATACAATGATTTCTCCTCTTCTCGATGAAGTGAGTTTAGGTAAAAAACATCTGCGCTCATATGTTCCACTAGTTCTTCCCATGTATTCACTGATCCCACTTGCAACAAGTCAAACCATATGGCTGCCACATCTCTCAATGAAAATGGAAAGAGTTGAAGCTTGATTACTTATGGTCTCACACCATTCAGCTTAACTGTGTTTACCATCCTCATGAATCTCCCCAGTTGTTCATTGGGATCTTCAAAGGGGTGGCACGTGAGCGTGTGTTGCACCATAGTAATCGAGAGTTATTTAACTAGAGTTGTTTTCTTTAATGAAGTGTCTCTGACATAATACTCTTCTTGGATGTGGCCTCAAGATTCTCCATTGTGTTAGGCCTTTGAAAGTCTCTACGCTTCTTCTTATCTTACGGAATAGTTTACAATCTATCTATTTGATTAGCCATCTTTTTATCTTCAGCAATGGTAGTTTTCCTCATATTCTTCAAGGTTCTTTCAATTTCAGTATCCAGAGGCAGCAACTCTGCTTTTGGTTTTCTATGCATTTACTTATTCTAGAAAATGGAAACATACTAAGATCAAATGGAGTCAGTGGTAACAAAAATTATATATCTATTAGGCTTTCAAAATGTCAGTAGCTTATTCAGCCACTACAATTACTACTGGTGCCTTATTTTCGATTTTTGTAAAACAAAGAAAAATATCCAAATTAGCATTTTCTCTTTATCGAGAATAATAATTTTTAAATTCCTTCGGCAGCAATAGCTAAAAACTTGTTGAACCAAAATTACACCAACTATATATATATATATATATATATATACAAATTATGCTACTATTGCAAAAAATTTATAATCTAATCATTAAAGGCACCATAAACTTGATTTGAACAAAAATAACTTGTATGCTCATAAGAAAAATAGATTTGTCAATGTATTCATTAAAATTTAGTTTGTTCTAAAAACTGCAAGTGCACAGGTCGTTCAAGGAATAAAGTGGACCTATAAGTTGGGATATCGTTCCCATAGAGATTGAAAATAATTCAAAATTCAACTACCCCAACAACTCAAGTTCCACACTATTTGAACCTCCATTTTATAGAAAATTGTGTAACCAAACTAGGAACTTAACTATTTAAATGTTTAAATCAAAATAAAGGAAAAATTTAAAATCCTATAAACATAAATGGTTTATAATCAGTTATTGATGGAGTAGACTTTGATCCTTTCTTTGTGAAATTATTAATTCCACCATATCGAATTCTATTTTATCCATGACAGAATTTGAATTTGTTAAGAGGCAAAGTAATATAGTTTAGTTTCTCTTCCTAACCGCCATTTCAACTGAATGAGATTCATGTTCATTTAAGTATGATTCTAATCAGTACTTGTAGTTAGAATTTCTTTGTAAGATACGGTATTTTCTTTTCCAATACTTCATACAATTCTTATGACTGTAGATTTCTTTGCTTCCCCAAGACAAAGTAATTTAAGATTCCCTAAAAAATGAATGATTTCTCATGTTGGTCTCAAGAGTTTCCTTTCCTTGATTAGATTTCACACCTAACACGGGATCCAGATCATTCCTCTGGGCCCAGGAAAGTCTACGATTGACTAAATTGATAAGCCACTCAGCTAATTCTCAAACCATGAGTAGTGAGATTTATCAGTAATCTTTCAGAGCTCATTAGTTCTTCAATATTAGTCTAGCATACCCCCAAGAAACTTCTCTACTCTTAGGAATCTCCATCTCTGTGTCACTTAGAGGGTCTCCTGTAAATCAAAGCCAAACAACAGTTCTTTTATGGGTACAAGTTGCTAATAATGGGAACAATTCACTACATAAACATCATCATTCAAATAAATTCAAGAATCTCAACCCATGAAATTTCCTTCTAATTGTGCAGAAAATACCATAACTAACATCAGATATTTCCCAGCGAAAGTTGTTTTTCTCGAAAAATGGATTACCATGAACAACGGAATGCGATCAGAATTTCCCATTATACAAGCAATCAAATGAAAGAAATAAATTCCAGATTTTGTGCGGGTTCATCAAGTCATATAATGTCGCAAATGAAATTCAATATAATTCAACTTCTAAACTTCTCAACAATTCCTTTGCTTCAAATCCATTAAAGAATTAAGTCCTACGCTAAATCTAATCTAATCCGAAGAAGAAAATAAAGAAACTAAAAAAATAAGAAAAATAAATCTAAAGTCTTATTTCAGATATCTAGTTTTTCACACCTCTACTTGCCTCTCTTTCCTTAAATCTTTTCTATTTATAGAGCCCAAAAAGTTTGGGCCCTAATTTTGAGGGTTTATTGTGAATTCCCAAATCTCTGGCCCAGTTTGCATTCTTTGTCGTGACTTGGAAGTCATGTTGCGATAGAGTTTTCTATCTTTATTGCAGGTTTCTGTTGCACCAGCAGTCGTCTGTCGCGACCTGTTCCTTGTGCTCCATCTTGGATTCAATTGCGACACAGTTTTCTTGGTTGCGACAACATTCTGTTCTTCAACATTTGTATTCTCTAGCCTAGTTTGCATTCTCTGTCGCGACAGAGTTTTCTATCTTTGTTGCATGTTTTACGTGCAGTGATCGTCTGTCAGCGGTGATTCCTTGTCTCCGGCTTGGATTGATCGCGAAAAAGTTTCCTCTGTCACAACAGATTGTTCCTTGGCTCCTTAGCAATACATTTGCCAATATCGCGTTCTCGGTTTCATGTTCTGCGGCAGTGTAGGTGTGGTTCATGAATAGTTATCTTCGAGTAGCTTTTTGTGCAACTTCTTCAAATTAGCGTCGGGACCTAGTTTCTTGTGTTGCAACAACATTTTTGTTTTGGCTCTTGTTGCAACCTAGTTTCTTGTGTTGTCAGCTTTTCTGTCGCGACCTCAAAAGTCTATCGCGATAGAGTCTTGTTACCACCCCACCACGATTTCTTATTTGCGGCTCGTTGATGTTGCGACATAGCTTCTTGAATGTTTTTGACATTTCAGCGTAGTGACCCGATTTTCATGTTGCGATAGGACTTTTCTGTATTAAGCTTCTATTTATTATCAGCGACCCAATTTTGTCATGCCTCACGCGACCAGATTTTACGCGTCGACTCATCTTGTGTCGCGACCCAGTTTGTTGTGACGTGATAGGACTTTTCTTATTTGTGTTGAAATCCTTGTCGTGACATAGAAAAGTATGTCGCGACCATGTTTATCAGTGTTCAGTTTATCTCTATGTCGCGACCTTAAGATCCCTGTCGCGACATTAAAACATCTCTTTTGGCTTGACGTATGTCGTAACCTTGAATTCTTTGTTGCTACCAGGTTAGTTCACTAAGCATTACTTGTCACGACCTTATTTCTCTGTCATAACTAGAATCCTTGTTTTTGTTATCCGCAGGAAATAAATTACCTTACCCTTGATGAAACTTCCTCATATAGTCATGAAACATAAGTCTTGTCATGACAGAGGTCTTTCTTCAATATCTTTTAAATACTCGATGGTTTCCGTATTTGCTCGCCCGTCATCCTGATCTTCTTCTTGTATTACTTTTAATTTCTTATCATGACAGAATATGCCTTTGTCGCATAATTTGTAATTAGCGGACGTTTGTCGACATAGAGCTTTGTCTGGCCCAGGACTCACGCAATTGCTCTTTTTCTTTTCTTTCTTGCTAAAATTTTCTCCTTTTTGAATTAAAACCTGCAAAACACAAAGTTTGTAAATATTCCATATTTTGGCCTTAAAACAGATATGAAAATACTAAAAATAAGCCATAAAAATGGATTAAAAATAGATGAGTTTAAGACTCATCAAATTCTCCCAAACTTAAAGTTTTGCTTGTTCCCGAAGCAAAGAAAGAAATTTTGTTTTAATCTCAAACAATTTAGCTTTATTTTTAAAGGACATTTTTACGTTTCAAAGCGCAATTCTTTTAATCTACCAGCCTGAATTGAAATAAGTTAGTTGCAGAATGGTTTCAAATTTAGGTTTCAATTCACAATTAGGAAAATTCTTAAATTATTGTCACTAATCATACTAATGATTTCTGAAGTGCAAACAATTTAGTCAATTTATCCTGATATGTGAGTGTGTGATGGTCAACTTTCCCTTATATGTTAGAATTGTAGCTAATCTTCTACGAAGGCTCTGAGTTCTTCAAAGTCTATATGTGTTTTTCTGTGTCTCCACTAATGTAGGCAAGTATAACCTTCAAGATAAATTAGGTCATTTAGGCTTGTAGATTTTGGCTTGAGTAATTAGTGAGATGGTGGAGAATTTAGGCTAAAATTTGCAGATTCAATCTTCAGTGCATCTTTATCTATCTTCACCCCTTTCTTTCATCTGAGTGTCGGGATAAAAATTTATTCCCCCCAAACTTGATCAACGATGTATCTTATTGCATACTCTCATTTCGGTGTTTTTATTTACCACTATCAAAATTATCAGTCCAGTTCCTTTTGGTAGAAATCTTTTTCTGATTTTCTTTTACTTGTCAAAGAATTTCATGAATAGTGCAATGTCTTGTTTTTTTAGGCTTTCTACCACTCTTAGAGAACTTTTGGTCAATAGCTCTCATACCAGTTGGCATTAGGGTTCTAGGTGTTGAACCACCCCTATGAACTTAATTGTTTAAGAGAGGTAGGCCACAAGACAAAACTTATTTCACTTTGACTTTTTACAACCTCTGGCTTTCTTTTGCATTCCTTTATTTTCTTCATTTGTCCTCCTCACTTTTCCAACCTTCATTCATGTTTCTCCTTTCAGAATCAAAATAAAATTCCCCAATCTTTTCCTTTTGTATTTGATGAATCTACAGATAATAGGGTTCTTTCCTATAGGATTAGAATAAAGGAAGGGTTTTAGGCTTCAAGTTGCTGTTTAAATGAAGAAATTAGACTACTTGGCTCAAAGTGGGAACTAGAGTGTATGCATCTACATATTATGAGGGTAGGTGATTAGTGCCCAAAAAGTGCTATTTTGAACCCTATTTTTAATAGGTTTTGGCGTTTTGTGTACTAATTGTTATAATTAACCCAGTGACATGTTGGTCCCTACTATTCTTGATCGCATTCCAAGGCTATTTTTGTAGTTTTGTAGGAATTGGGGAGCCAAATGGATTATGTCAATCCAATCATGAAAGTCGGGTTGATTTCCATCAATTTCATATGGTTTTTAATCAATTTCGGCAAACGGGAATGAAGAATATCAAGCAAGAAGAAATGGAATAGTGCGGAGTGTGAATAAGCAATGAGAACAATGGAGCGGTAACGGTGAGGAATAGTGCCAAAATTTCGCTACGCTGGAAAATTCGTTATCATAGCGAAGTGCGTGCATAAGCGAAGATTTCAATTACCGTATGACTGAATTTTCTCTATGATAAGCAGTAATATCATAATTTATATCATAGAAAATCCTTGACCATATGAAAATTCTCTGCTCATGTTTTTGTGTTTAAACGACTTACGTTTGTTTTTGCTCCTTTATACCCTCAGCTGTAATTTTTTGTTTCATATTGTTTTATAATTTCCTTTTACGAGCGCATATGGCCTCGATGCATGAAATGGACATCAATGAAGTTGACAATAGAATTTTGGGAGAGAAGCTGACTCTCTCGGTTTCCCTTCTTCTCTGTTTCATTTTCTTTCCTTCCTTTTCTGTTTTCTTGGTTGCCCAGGCTTGCCACTCGGATGACAACGGGGATGACCGACTAAAACCTATTCCTCCTTGAAACGGAAAATTTCTTGAAATTAGGATCACGGGAAATTTCTTTGAGGGTTCCCTATTTTTCACCATGCAGTGCCTTTGGCGGTTTATGTTTCCTTTGAAATCTAGGTTTAAATCCTAGATTCATAGACAACCTTTATTTGTGTCTTTTAGGGGTTCGAGTGGATGCTTATTGCTAGATCGAGATTCGTCAGATTACCCTCTGTAATCATTGTAAAGGTGGAGTGGGAGGAATTGTTCTTCCACTTGTTGGTGATATATGGTTCAGTAAACACCATCTTTCAAAGGATAGTATTTTTGGGGAGTTAGTTTATAGCTAAATGAGGTCAGGTTCGGGGAGATGGCTATATATCATCCTCGACGAGAAATAACCCCGGGACCTCTCGTGTTTTGTGGGCTCTTGAGTGACCTAACCTTCAAGGAGTTCTATTCTATATTGCTGTATTTTATTTTCAGTTTCACAACCCAAAACCTCACACTTTAACCAAACACGAATCAAATTCATTCTGCCAATTTGCATTGCTTGTTAGTCATTTGTACAAAGAAAACCCATCCCTGAGTTCGGCCTAGACCACTATCACTGCGGTGGCTTTGCTACGACGGAGTAGGAAGGAGGTAGGATACAAATATTGTTGATTCCATTATCACCCTCTTGTAAGCAATCAATAGGCTTGAAAGACTCAAACTTCCCAAAGGGATGGCTATATCACTTCTATTTAGTAGTATTGCCTAAGTTTCACCTTGACTAATAATCTAACAAGTTCTGGACATTAGACTATTTTCTTTGTGATTGAACCCAGAAGATGTCCCTAAAATTTCACAATTTGTTAAGGATAGATTTACCATGTGCATTGTTTTTCGGGATTTTCACTAACCTTAATCTTTTGTGGAGTCTCAAGGTCGTGTTGTGCTTCCATTAGAATACATCTTCCTAATCTGAATATTAAACTTCATTCTAGCTAAACTAGCAACCTCCATTTTCAATTCAGTGAAGCCTACCATACTTTCAAGCACATTTATTGTTGGGCACTTTAGTAGTTGTTATGCCACTTAAAAATATCATTTCATTTTCATAAGAATAATAATAACAACAGTTAATCCATTTCATTACATCCCAACAATTCAAAATTTCTAAAACAATTTAACATTATGAGACACTCTTTCATTTTATTCAAACAGAGCTCAAAATAATATATTAAAACAAGAATCAAAGAATATCACGCATAATCATTCATAAATTTTTTCTTTGAGCTTTTATTAAAAAGGGATGGTTACAATTTTTTTTTGGAAAAAAAGAGAATATAGGGGTTTATATTCTTCTTTTACAGGAATTGGATATTTTCACATTTGGGGGTTCAAGGTTAAAGGTAGCTAGAGATGGAGGAAGGCGGAATGAATGTATGCGGTGATTTCGTGCCACGAGTAGAGGCGAGAGGCGGGATCAACAATATTTATATACCTAAGTTCACTCCTCTGCCAAATAGTCAAGCTCTTTGCTTGTTATAGTGGTCTAGGGTGAGAACAGGATGGGTTTCATCCTAGAAATGGTTTATAAGTGAAGGTAAGGCTTTCTATTTGGACTTTTTGGATTTGTGTCAGAAGTACAGCTAAATGGTTTAAGCGGAAATTCTGGCGGAAATGGTAAGCGAAATTTAAAGTGAAATTAAACTTTGAAGATTTAGGTCCTCCAACTTGGCAAGCTAGAGCAAACACATGTCCTCGGGTTTTATCCTCCTATGTGAGTCAACAGGATGCAGTTATGGCCCCTTTTTGTTTAAAACCCTAACATTCCTTTATCATTTTTATAGGCTAGTAAAGACCATCTAAAGAATCACAGGCGCATCTCTCACCCCGAACCCGAACCTAAAGTATGGAGAGTGATGGCCGAGGCTAGTAAAGACCATCTAAAGAATCCTTGAGTGCATCTCTCACCCGAACCAAATGAACCCTAAAGTATGGAGTATTGGCCAAAACAATAAAAGTCAATGTTATTTGTTAACCTAATTTGAAGAACCTAACATGTAAATATTATCTGAGAGGCTTAAAAACCATCTAAGAACCACTTGATCCTAAAGCATGGAAGTAATGGCCAAATCAACATCCATGTTATGCAAATAATTTTGAAAATAGGGCCATAATACTACCCGTGACTTTTAGTACAAAGAGGACAACATGCTTAACCCACCGCGAAGCTAGCTTCCTTCCTCTTGAAAGGAAAGGAGAGCAGCAACATCTCTTGAGTTGTCATCCTCAAGAGGTGTGTTTAACGAGCGGGAAAGTGAAAGAAAGAAGAGAGAAAGAAAGAGAAGAAAAATAAGCAAAGCTTAAAAAATAAAACAATTTATTTACAAAATTAAAGAAAATAACACAAATCACAAAAACTTGTATTCACCTTCTATCCTCCTCTCCTTTATTACAAAACATGAGGAATTTATATAAGCCTCCTCAAGGTGTAAATTACCAAAAAGCCTAATAACTAGGCTAAGTTATAGGACAATTGGGTAATAAACCAAGTTTGAAGGCGGTTCGGCATTTTGTAGTGTTTGTGAAAATTGAGGTACATGGTGTAAGTGTTTGCAATTTGGCAGGTTGGAATTTGGCCCCTTTAGCCATTTAAGCTAAACTAGCCCAGTGTCAGTGGCAATTGCAAATGCACGAGTGCAAGTTGGCTAGCGAATTTACTTAATTTGTCTTCGAATTATGTTGTTTGCTTGATTTCTTCGAGAATCGCTAGGATTGCAATTGGTTGCGAAACAATTTGCGAAAATTTACGTTTCTTTGTTCTGCATACCTCGTCTGTCTTCAAGCGCATCTCATTTCCTCCACTTTTCCTTTGTTTTTCCATTGATTTTGGGCTTGTTGATGCATTTTGAACTAAACACAACATCATGATTGATCATTTGCATTGTGGTTGAAACTGGTATAACAATACCTACAAAACAACCAAAACATGCTCAAATGGCATAAGTGTTACTAAGGTAACATAGACCTTCAATTAGGATATATATGACATGATTAATGATCAAAAATTACTCAAAACCTATCAATATAGGGTTCAAGTACACTTTTGAGCGCTAATCATCAACCTTTCATTTTTGGTGGCTGAGTTCGTGACATAGTAGGGTGATCCGGAATCAGCAAAATTTGTATCTATATTCCTCTACTAGTGGTCCATTCTGGTATAGCGGTCTGGTCGAACACGGGGATGGGTTTTCATCTTACAAATGATTTGTATAATGATTCAAAATGGTGAGGCTTTCATTTGGATTTTTGGATTCGCATTAAAAAGCATGGGTGTTGTTGTCACTAGGCTAACCGAAACAGTTTTAAATAAGGTGTGGAATGGAGACCTTGAAGTCTTGGGTCACTAGCTTGATAAAATTAGGTTATAAAGGTGTCCTCGGGTTATTTCCTCGCATTAGGGCAAATGACATATAGTCATAGCCAAAACCAGATCTTTGTTCTTTAAAACCAGCCTTAAATCCCTTACTCTATTGAGCCAAAGAATTCAGAGCATTTAATGTTCCGGCGGTTGAAAAAATACATCATTTAACCTAATTTTCGATGACTCGTAAATGACATCTAATGAATGTCGATTGTATCATTAAGAATACAACGAACCTAAAGAAGCATGCAAGTGATAAGTCAAAGGAAATACATTAAATAACATTAAACCCTAGTTTGGAAAGTTTGGAACACATAAATGCAGTACCTGCTTCATTTAAAACAGAGGAACAAAACCACCATTAGCCAACCTAACCCTCCTCTTGAGGTTTTGAAACCCAGCCAAACATCCTTTGAGTTGTCATCCTCAAGGGGTGTGTTTGGCAACCGAGAAAGTGAGAGAAAGAAGAGAGAGAAGAGACAAAACAGGGACCAAAAGGAAAAGTTGCGTAAAAATGAAAGTTAGCAAAAGTTAGGGTTACAATTTGTCCATAAGGGGGCTTATATAGCCTTACAAGATGTATGAAATACCAAAATAACCAAAATAATAATTTAATGGCAATGAAATGGGAAATACACAAACGAGATTAGTTTGGATCACAAAAGAGAGTGACAATTTCGTATGCGCCAGTGAATTTATTATCATAGAAAATTGTGAAACATAAAAAATTGAATTTCGCATGCATAGTATTTAAATATGATAGCGAGAATTTTAAGCTATCATAAGCGAAAATATAACATATGAAAATTAGCTAGGCTCTGAAATTTTATGACCATTGCAAAATTTTAAATAATCCCCTTGCGAAATTTTTTGCTGTGCCATAAGCGAATCAGCATTCCCTCTTGCATTGCTTCCTGCATCAATAAGCCTGCATTTCTTCATTTCCAGCTTGACATTTCTTCATCCCGGCTTGATGAAATCGCTGAGAATCCATACGAACTCAGCATAAAAACATCACAATTACAATCGCAACGATAGGATGGGTGAGTTCCTAAAACACCTTAGCTACAAAAAACAACCTCGAAACAAAATCAGTAGTACTAATCGGACTTGCACATGTCAGTCGGCTTAATTAATATGATTAGTACACAAAAAGCACTCATAACCTATCTTAAATAGGACTCAAAACAACACTTTTTGGGTACTAATCACTCTTCCCTGTTGAAGAGGCAGAAATCGTTTGTATACTCCACCAGGGTAATCAATTGGTCTTGCCTATTACCCAGGGTGTTCATAGATCCTTCAAATTCAGTGAGCACATTGTGTATGTTCACTAAATTTGAATTCACTTGATCAAGGCTGTCATTCCATAACTTATGTCTATAATTGTTATCCATCTCTAGCTTCTTGTCCCTCTTCTCCATCAACTTTCCAAACTCATAGGCTTGTTCCTTGTAGAATGCTTGAACCCACATATGCAACGATATCTTGGCTTCATTTTCCTTATCTTTTTTCTAAAAAGGTTAGCACATCTTCATCTCTTTTTAGTTGTTCATTGTAGAAGGTACTGATCTTTGAGTCCAGTCTTTGCATTAGTGCGCTCTCTCTTCTTTCCATTCCTCATCCCTTTGCTTGAGCAGTTGTTCCCATCTTTGCTCTCTTCTTCTGAAGTCAGCCTCCAGAAATTCCTCTCTAATTTTCTGTTGCTGCTCCCATATTTTCTCTCTCTCCTCCATGTCTTTCTTCATTGACACTAGCAAGTCCAAAATCTCTGTATTACCTTGGTTGCTCCTTAAACACTCTTGAAAAATTTTCTCTTACTTCTAGAGGTGAGTGAATCATTGGACTTTTTCTGTTATGCATCTCCTCCTCAGTTAGTTTAATCTCTCGAGAATTGTTAGTTCAGTTGTTCATTTCTTCTTCACTTCTCTGGCTTTTACGCAACCTCCATTTCTTCCTTTCTCTTTTTGTTCTTTGGGCAGCTAGCGCCCTTGTGGTCAACCTTAGAGCGGGTTTCTTTTTCTTCCCATACTCCATGAACTCGAGCCAAAATGCGGAAGTAGGAGTAATCATTCTTTGGATGGGATTAATCCCTTGCCACATTTTTCTGGAAGCTCTAATAGATGACTACGATTATTTTCCGACATCTGAGCTTGTATCCCTTCAGCAGGGGCACTCTGGGATGATAACTTCACTGCTCCATATTATTGCTCAAATGCTTGGTGGGTATGATGGCAGAAGCTGTAAATAAAACCACACCTTTGCTTCTGGCGGGTGAACCTCTATTGATTGATTAGTAGGGATTCTTCCTTGAACGATTCCATTCCCACATCGTGACAAGGTATAGTCTTCTCATGGTTGGGCTCCTTAAAGTTTCTTGTGCCGATCAATCTGGGATCTTTAATCTGGAGCACCTCATTGATCCTTTCTTGGCCCATAGGGACCCATATTCCTCTAAAAAATAATGATTTTTCGTTCATCTCCACCATATTGGCGTAGAACTCCTTTACTACAGCAGCAAACCCAGGTGGTTTATGTGTGCAGAATAGGCTCCAACCACTTTTCTTTATTATCTCTACAAATGATGAGATGAACTTTCCAAACCCTTTTTCTCCAATAAAACCTTGCTCCTTCGGAGTTCTTCTCCCAGAAAATTAAGCCATCCCGAATTAAAGATTTATACGTCTTGAAATCTTTGCTTCATTTCGGCTACACTTTGTTCGAGTTCTTCTGCTTTTTACCCCTCTGTGAATTTGTTCCTCTCCCCTTATCTTTACGGTTCTACTGCGGGTTGTCTCGGCGGGGTCTAGATGAACCTACTTCTTCACATTTGCATATTCCTCCACTCTGTTGTCATTCCTGTCTCGACAGATTGGGACTAGGTTTGGTGTTGCATTTTGGCTGCGGATTTGGGTTTGTGGTCTTTGAAGTCTAGGGTTTTGAGAGTTCGAAGGGAGGAAGAAAGAAGAAATTGGGTTGAGAGTAAGAATGAGGTGAAGCAATTGGAATGGGTGAGAAGCACCGGTTTTGGGATGTTCTTTGGGTGTAATGGATTATCCAATGAATGTTTCTCTTCGGTATTATTAGTGACCATTAATGATTAGGGTACCACAATAACTGTTGAATTTAAGTTGTGACTCTTCAAATTAAAAATTGTACCCATCCTTTATTATTAAAGTTTTCATGTCGTAGCACATTTTAGGGTTGTCACAATTAATGAATTGTCTTGACCATAGAGATTTGTTACGACACGTGTCAATTTGGTTATACTTATGTCCGACAAATCTGTTGTGCGTGGCGGAGATTCTTGATGGCTGAAAGTTGGGTAGCGACGATGTTTGGCTTGGATTTTGACCTAGATTGGCTTTGACACAAAAAGTCGAATTGGCGACAATGTTTTAAAGCGGTCGTAGCTGATGTTCACCATTGTCTCATTTTACTTTAAAGAATTTTTGTTGCGACTTGAAAAGCAGAGTTGGGACAAGTTCCCATCATTTTGTAGTAAGTGGTGTCGCGACCGTGCTTTCAAGTGTCGCGACAATAGGACTCTAAGAAAATTTTGTCACAACATAAACTTTTATGTTCGCGGCTTCATTACTGTATGAGTCTGTCCGGTCGATTCTTGTTACGACAAGTTTTTCCCTTACTTATAAAACTATGTCGCGACATAGGCTTTATTGTCGCGACCTAATATTTGTTCCCAAATTTTTGCAACTTTAGAGGCCCTTCCAATCTGATTGTCAGCTACAATTCAGTCCCATTGTACAAGATTCAAGCTTGTGCAAATATATCTAACAGAGAAAATCATCCCACCTCAATTATGAACAACTAACTCATCAGCATCAATATACTCAACACAGCAATTTTCTCAAACTTCAACTATCCATTTTTATCTAAAAACACAAATTGAGGAATTTAGAGTTACTCCCCCTTGTAGTCATTTTCTACACAATTCAGTTTGATGCAGGGTGCTTTGTATAATCTCTTGATTCCGGTTATCGCTACGTCACAAATACAAGAATTTTTGAATGATAAAATTCCCTAATAAATCTCTAACATAATCAATTAATGCTTCAAATATAAAAACAAGTAATTAAATCAATCAAAACCAAAAATTCGAGTTTGGAGTTGCCTCTGAATGCTGCTCGGTTTAATGTCCTTAGCTAGACACGGTGCCCAGTATTTCTATTTTGTAATTCTCTTTTCTCTTTTGATCTGGATACGTCTCCTTGATGCTTCCTCCCATGATAATGCTTTAATCTTTGATTTACTTTGAATTCACTTCTAGATTCGGTCTTTGATATTTGAATAATTACTCAAAAATTCTTCTTTGAACCTATAAAATAAGTTCTGGTGCTTTTGTTATTGCTAATCATAATGTTAACTTCAATTGACACATGTAGGTCCCTTTGGTACTAATGGCCCAGGTATTTTGAAATTTGTTTGTGGTAGTTTTGTAGGTTTTCATAGACCTTGCACCATCATATCAAACTAGTATACTCGAAGTTGAAGCGATCTCCACGAATTATATATGATTTATCTTGGTGCATCAAGTGGGGCTTGAAGGAATTGAAAAATGGCTCTGCCTATTGGATCTTGTTTGGAATCTCTGCGGGATACGGCGGGGAGCAACGGAAAATTTATAGAATAGTGAAATTTTCGCAATAATAGTGAAATTTTTGCTAGAATAGCGAAATTTTCGCTATGTGCAGAAATTTTGCTTCATAGCGAAATTTCGCTATGCTAGCAAAATTTCGCTACATAGCGAAATTTCGCTATCTTATGAATTAAGCTATGCTCATGAAATTTACATTATATGAAGTCCCTATATAGCATTTCACTCCTGTTTTGTGTACAAAGCGGCCTCATTTTGGTTAATTCCATTTCTACCCTCACGTAATTATACTATTTAGGTTAGATTGGTATTTTCACATTTGTAAGGCTATATAAGCCATTTTTTGAACAATTTGTAACCTGACTTGGAATCCGAAGCATTTTTCCATTATGGCCCCCGTGTTTGGTTTTCATTTTCTCTCTTCTCTCTCCTCTTTCTTTCATTTTCCCACCAGCCAAACATCCTTTGATGATGACAAATCAAGGGATGTTGGTAATATCTCATCTTGAATGCATTAGGTGAAGTTCGAGGTAGTACATTTGTCCTCTGTTTTTCACGCAAGCATTCATGGGTGTTTGCTTTCCTGCTTCTCATAGTAGGTTAAAATCTCCTAGGCATGCCCTCACTAGCGTGTATTTTCTTATCACTAGATCCACTATTATCCAGATTAGTTGTCTCCTATTAGTTATTGTAGGGAAGGTTTTTGAGATGTGTTTCACCGTCAGGGACAGTTATGCCCATTAAATGCCATGTTTCAAGAAGGAAAATTTTAGGGTTTAGGTTTTAAAGCAAAGAAGATGCGGATTCGAAATGACTATATATCATTCTGTAGCAGGAAAAGAGGGCAGAGGACATATTAGATATCTTAGAACCTAACCTGGTGGCAGACTTCAAGGTTCTCTTCCTAATTTTATTCCGATTTATTTCAGTTTTTCAGCAAGCCCTCCCTGCTTGTTTTTACACAAATCCATAAATCCAAAGTGAAAACACCATTTTCAATCCAATGTAACTTGTCTCTCATGAAGAAAACCCATCCACAGTTAGGCCTAGACCAATATCTATGATAGCTAACTAAGCAATAAGATAATTTAAGTATAAATTTTGTTGATTATAGCCCTCTTTGTTGCACGAATCAAATGGCGATCGATTCAGGGATGGTCCCAATGGTCGAAGCTATTGACCTTTCGATCCACATCACAAGTGTGGGTAAATTCTTGTTTCTTTTTTATTTTACCATTTTTCCCCACTTACAGTTCACTGCAGGGGAGTTTGAAATTTTTTACTTTGTAGAATGTTTTTCCTTTGTTTTGATTTTAGATAACTTTAACCTTTTTGGTAGTCTTGTGTTTGTATTTGTTTCTTGTTGGTGTGTAGGGTGTAAAGCAGTTTATGAAGTGGGAAAGAAACACTGCAGGCATATTGCATAGGCTCAGTGAAACAATTAGGCGAGTACGTGAATTAGCCTCACGGTGATCGGATGGAGCACATACGGAAGCGACACGGCCAACAAAGGGGCGCGGGGATCGATGCTTATGTCGATCCGTGAGGATCATACACGCCCGGGGTAAGTGCACCCTCTGTGCGCATTCCCTGGCGAGGAAGTGCAGCGAGACCTACACGGTGCCTTTGCTCCCCAACGTTTCATGGTATGGAAAATGAGAATCCATGTTCCTTATCGAGGAATTCGAAAGTGTGCACAGCCTTCAAGGAAGGTGCCATCGACATGGAGTTGTTGAAGCTAAAGGCCTTCCCATTGACCCTCAAGGACAAAGCAAAGATTTGGCTCAATTCATTAAGGCCGAGAACAATTAGAAATTGGGCCGAACTTTAAAGCGAGCACGAAGAAGTTCTTCGGTGCTCCTGAAGACCCTGACAATTTAAAAGAGACAAGTTTACATTTGTAGCTCATGACAATGAGAAGTTCTACCCAGTCCTAGGAGGTATATGGAGACCATCGGTGCACGCCCTCATCATGGCTTTTGATACATGGATGCTAGTCAATCATTTTATAATGGAATGTCTCTTTGGCGAATATTAAACCATGTGTGGAGAACTACGAGTAAAAATCCGAGATGAAGCCATGGATTTCCTCAACCGTGAGACCTCCAAGGATGGGATGAGCAGAGCCTAGAAGCGATAGACACAAGCCATCAGTACATCAGAGGGGGTGGGGGACATGTACTTAATGTCCGAGGATGTGGAATTGAAGGCCAAGATATCCACCCTAGCTAGGAGGGTGGAAGAACTGGAAGGAAAGAGGCTACATGATGTCAAGCGTTGGTAATCCTTCACGAGGCTAAGCTAATGCTTCAATGTCAATCCACAATCACCCGGAGAGCGGTGTCAATTTCTCCTTCGATGCCAAGGGACTATATGGCTGAACATGCAAATGTTGTAAACCAAACTAGGCCTGTGATGCCAGTCGCGGCAACACACAATCCCAACTGGAGGAATCACCAAACCTTTCACTGAAGCCTCGGCCTCCCGGCATATGTTCAGCAGGGAGCGCAACGGCAAACCCCACCTCTTCTCCTGTTGAGCAAGCCATCCTGAATTTGAGCAAGGTGGTGGGGAATTTCGTAGAGGAGCAGAAAGCCATCAAAGCTCAGTTAAATAAAAAAATTGAAAATGGGGAAGGCTCCTTGAATAAGAGAATAGATGGGCTTGAAGGTAGCCTCAACCTGAAAATTGATAACTTGCAGTCATCCATCACGAGACTAACCAATCAGCATTAGGTGCAGGAGCAAGGGAGATTCTCGTCCTAGACAATGCCCAATCCTAGAGGAGTCCATGAGATAGGTTTTGCTAGTGAGCCTGCAGATAGATGAAGTTAAGGCCATTATCACCTTGAGGAGTGGTAGGGAAATTGAGCAGCTAGTGCCCAAACTTGCTGAAGAGACTAGAAAGAAGAGGATGTGGGTGAACCGTATTCATTAAAGAACCTCCAATGAAAAAAGGCATGCCTCATTCCCCAAGCTCTAGAAAGAAAGAAGGCATCCAGAAAGCGAGGCATATTGGAAGTGCTAAAGCGGGTGAAATTGAACATCCTTTGTATTGTGATCAAGCAGGTTCCAACTTATGTTATATTTCTAAAGGACATGTGCACAATCTATAAAGGGTTGGGCATTGAAAGAGCCTTCTTATTTAGACAAGTCGACTCCATCATCCGGTGCAAAACGGTGAAATACAAGATCGAGGACCCCACCATCTCGATCCCGACATTGGAGACACATAGATAAGCGTTAACTGGATTAGAACTAAGTGTCAACTGTACACCATACTCAATGTACAAGCAGTTAGGTTTGGGGGAGCTGAAGCATACCAACATCACCCTATCCCTAGCCGATCGATCAGTGAAATTACCAAAGGGGATAGTTGAGGATGTCTTGGTAAAGGTAGATTAGTTCTACTATCCGATGGACTTCGTGGTTCTTAACATAGAGCCAGTGGCAGAGGGTGCTAATCAAGTGCCCATCATTCTGGGGAGGCCATTTTTGGCCACATCTAATGTCGTAATCAATTACTGGAATGGAGTCATGCAGCTCACCTTTGGCAATATGACCCTGGAGCTAAATATTTTCCACCTGAGAAACAAGCACGGGTGGCAGTGAAGAGTAAGCCGGATGAAATCGCCTTAGTGGCATAGTGATGGGAAAGCACAGTGCTAACAAATTGCAGGAGGAATGGTTAAGGAATAGTGGAGTAGTTGATGAAGAACCAACTATGTCGGTGCCCCACTGCATCACCATTCCTGTCTTCTGACGGGAATGCCCGAACAAAGTGAGCATGAGAGCCAAGTATGACACATATCCTTGCACAGCGAATGGAGGAGCTTCTCCTCATAGACCCCACTCGTCAAGGTTACACAACTGGGAGTTCTACTTGAACACGGGGTACTCAAAATTTTTGTTGATTACTGCTTTACATTATTTTAAGTCTTAATTGGGATTTTATTAGTACTCATTATTTTTACCTATTTTATTTTATCTTTTCCATTTAAGCTTTTTCTACAATTTTGGTTTTGAATTTTGTAGAGTTGCAGTCCTTTGAGAGAGAGTCAGTTTACGCTCCACGGTGCGATGCGGGTGCACTATTCATACGCCATTCCCTCGTTGGCTGGCCGTTTCTTCAATCTTCATTGGAGGTCTACTTCCTCATTAACTTTCTTTTGCACTCCCATTGTGGACATTGGCATACTTGGGTGGGGGGAGAGTTAGTGAAGAGTGATTTCATCTATATATACCAAATTCTTATGCTTAGTGGCTTGCTTTTGTTTCTTTTGAAAAGAGTGAAGAATTTTGTGAAATACCTTGTTATATTCATCTGACTCGTTTTTCTACCCCTTTTTGCAACCATTTTCTGCCCTAGCCTGTATGTGGAAAAGTTGAGATACTGCATGATGCCATGTTTGCTAGGCTAGTTCCATGCCTGTTGAGTTGCTGGTCAGTTGAAGTCCCCTGGTTTTCAACCTTTCTCATCTTCCGCAGTGAGCTATCCACACCTGATACGTCGGTTTGTTAATAGGCTGAAGTACATACCCCCACCCCCTCTTACTTTTCAAAACCAGCCTTAGCTTTGGTGACCGCCTGTAATAGGTTTAGGTTCCCCATAAAAGAAGACCAATGAAGTATTCCAAAAGAAAAAGAAAAATAATAAGTAAAAACAAAAGAAAATGAAAAAGAAAAAGAGAATGAAAAGTCGCGACTCTTTGCCTTGAAACACAGGCACGGTCAGAGGTATGGAAAAAACCTTCAAGCCCGTTGCCTAAGCAGCTAGTTGGGAGCCACCGACTTAGTGCTCGTGATTAGTGCCCAGTGCTATTTGAGCCTTTATTCGAGATGGTTTGAGTGCTTTGCGCTAATCGTATCGGTCGCCAATTGAGGTGTTCAGGTCTACGTAGTATCACTTATGCCATTTCGAGGTTATTTGTGGTTATTTTGCAAGTTTTTGTGTACCTCGTCCATTAAAGTCGAATTTGATATCGAGATGTGGTGAACCATGAAGATTGAAACTATTTCCGGTATCAACCTTAAAGTCGGTGATGAAATGAAGGCAAAGTGAAGATGGAGGATGTAGTAGGGGTGCAGTAGGCAAAGCAGTGAAGAACAGCAATTCCAGGAAATTTCGCTGGGATTGCGAAAATTTCGCAGCCATAGCGAAAATTTCGCAATCTAGCGAGTGAGGGTTCGTAGGCTGAAATTCGTATAGCAAAAATCCTTGTGCTAGCGAATTCTTCATTTCGCTATCTCTCAAATTTAAGCTAGGCTAGTAATTTGGCTAACTAGCGAGAATTCCTTTGTGCATAGCGAAATTCTCATTTCGCTGTCTACTGTCATAATTCGCTAAGTTGTGAAACCCATGGAAGCTAGCGAAATTTTAGCCCCAACTAGTACTCACTGCATAAGCGAAATTCCTTGCTGTTAATTTTGTGTAATTAATGCCAAACTGACCCCGTTTGGTGTATTACCTCCTTGTCCCTTGTATTAGCCAATATTTTAGGTTTTTCTTGTAGTTTCACACATTGGGTTGCTATATAAATTTGAAAATCTGTTTTAACCTAGAAACTTTTGAGCAATTTTCATTTATGTAAATATCCTTGACTTTCATTTAGGGTTGCTTTTTCTCACTTCTCTCTCTTCTTTCTTTTATTTTCTAAGTTTGCTTGAAACACTCCTCTTGAGGATAACTGACTGAGAGATGCTTGGCACAAGCCTTATAGCTGAAGATGAGGGTTGCTAGCTTGGTTTTTTGGGGTTGCTGTGAGTTGTCCTCTTCTTTGTAAAGATTCGGTCTTGTGTTATGGTTCCATATCTTCCAAACTAGGGTTTAAAGCTATTTAATGTCATTACTTTGGTCAATCTTTATGCTTTGAGTGCTGAGTGCATGCTATTCTTAGATGCCTTGGTATCCTTCCCTGTAGATGGCCTTTACGAGCCACTGAAATGAGGTTGAGTGCTAGGGTTTTGAACTAAAAGGGATTGTGAATGCATAATACTTGTGTAGACTCAAATAGGAGTGGTCCTAGGGTTAGTTTCCATAGTTAAACAAAGATCCGGTTATGGCTTTGACTATATGTTACTTGCCATAATGCGAGGATATGACCCGAGAACACTTGTTAGCCCTATGTTGTCAAGCTAGTATTTAAGCAAAGTTACTATTTCACACACTTCATTTCCATCATTCTGGGTTAGCTAGTAAACAAACAACTCCTTGTTTTAGAGGCAAATCCAAAAATCCAAACTAAAAGCCTCACCATTTTCCTTAGTCTGAGTCATTTCATAGGATGAAAACCCATCCCCGTGTTAGACCCTGAACAGCTATCTTTGCATTAACGACTACTCGTGATGAGGAGGAACATAGGGAAACAAATTTGTTGATTCCGCTCACCCCTCACCCAGTGGCACGAATCAGTGGGCGCGTTGCGGATAATGGTGCGAACTTCGTATGATGAGTTGATGTGTATTGCCTTGTCCTCATTACAAGTGGGTGACTACTTACAAGCCCTTTTGAATCGATTCTTGCAAGTTTTTCATCACTTTGCATTAAGCGCACTATTTTGTTTTCATACGGTCGGTTTTTATTGAACTAACATTAACCGCTTTTTACAGCTTGTTTGTGCTCTTTGTTGTGTCTCAATTGTGTGGCAGTGTTTATACCACGGGAAAGAGACATCGGTAGACTCTGAGAATCGGTACCGGTGGAATAAGGTAGTCACGAGGCGGTGCCTGATGACACCATGGAGCTCCTACCTGAAGAACAACAAAGTCATCCAGGTACGATGAACCCGGCGACTTGAATCCATGAGGACCATCCGCCCTCACTATAGTCAATGCCCCATCTTGCATCATACCCCCTGGCGGAAGAAGTAGCGGTGAGGCCCTATTGGTGCTTCACTCTCCACATATCATGGTATGGAGAATGAAAATCCATACACTCATATAAGTTTGAGAAATTTGCTAGCTTAACACAAGGAAGGTATGATGGACATGGATTTGCTTAAGCGAAAGCATTTCCCATTAACCTAAGGACAAGGCCAGATTTGGCTTAACTCAGAGGCCTAGACATAAGAAGTGGGCCTGTTGCCGAGGGCGAGGGAATTCTTAAAGAAATTCTTGTGCCCTGAGACCAATAATTTGAGAGAGACAAATTTACACCTTTGCGGCTAAGATGGTGAGGGTTCTACCCAGTCTTTGGGAGAGATTTACGGGGCTATCGGTGCATGCCTATGGGTTTGATACATGGTTCTTGCCAAACCACTTATAGTGAGTATGTCTCTGCCGTGAAGCTTGATTCTTGGAGACCATGTGTGGAGGAGATTTTTGAGTAAACATCGATGGAAGCCATGGATTTTTAAAAGTATGTGGCTGAAACTACAAGGGTTGGGACGAGCCAAACCCTAGAGAAATGGAAAAAATGAGGCCTTTACCCAACCCTAGGAGTGGGATGTATGCACTGTCAGAGGATATGGAAATGAAGGCTAGAATCTCAACCTTAGCTAGGAAGGTGGAGGAGTTAGAAGGAAAGAGGCTCCATGAAGTGCATGCAGTGACTGAAAATCACACGAGACGATCATGCACCAATTTCGAAAACCCGCACCCACCACGAAGAGACAGTGTCCTATGGCCCTTGATTGAAGGATTTGATAATCGAGGTAATGCGAGTCATGGTAGGTCCCGATACAAGCCCTTCACAACCCAATGCTCCATATGGAAATACCTACAATTCCAATTGGAGGAATCACCCTAACCTCTCCTGGAAACCCAATCCCCTGCTGTATGTGCCCCCAGGTGCCAAACCACAGTTTGGTTCCACCTCTCAACCTCACCACCTCCATCCTCATCTCCTGTGGAACAAGCCGTATTGAATTTGAGTAAGGTGGTAGGTAGCTTTGTGGAAGAACAAAAGGGATCAATGTGCAAGCTGGCACAAAGGATTAATGTAAAAGAGCACAGACAAGAGAATAGATGGGCCAGAGCAATCTTAATCGGGAAAACCGGCAGCCTGCGGTGTTCAATCACAAAGATCGCAATGTGCGGAGGTGGGGGAGAGAAAAGTTCCTCTAAGCATTGCCAAATCCGAAAGGAGTCCATGAGGTAGGTTCATCCAGCAATTCAGGAATGGATGAGGCGAAGGCTATAATCACTTTGAGAGTGGAAAGGTTGGCGACCCGATACTTAAACTGTTGAGGAAACCGGGAAAGGAGAGGCATTGGGCAGACATATTTTCGAAGAGGACTCAATGAAGCCTTGCATGCCACCTCCATTTCTGGGCACTAGAAGCAAGAAGAAGGCATCCCGACGACGGAGCATCCTAGAAGTCTAAGGCGGGTAAAAGTGAACATACCCTTTTGGACATCATCAAACAAGTCCTTTACTATGCAAAGTTTTGAAGGATCTTTGTACAATCAAAAAGGGTTGGGTATTGAGGAAAAAGGCTAGCACAATAAGAGCAAGTCAGTATATAATCCAAAACAAGAACCCAGTCAAATACAAGGATCCAGGATCACCCACAATTTCAGTTAACATTGGTGGGACTTGCATAGACAAATCACTGCTAGATTTGGGGGCCAGTGTGAACCTACTGCCATACTCAGTGTATAAGCAGTTAGGTTTGGGAGAGCTTAAACCTACCAACATCACCCTATCCTTGGTCGATCGATCGGTGAAGATCCCTAAGGGGATAGTTGAGGATGTGTTGGTAAAGGTAGACAAATTCTACTATCCAGTAGATTTTGTAGTTAATAGAGAATGGGCCCGATCATGTGCCAATTGTATCACGGAAGTATTTTGGCCACTACTAATGCAATCATCAGTGCAGACGGAGTAATGCAACACATTTAACCTTATGACATTGGAAATTTGAACATATTCCATTTAATAACAACCTGGTAGTGGCGAAAATCAAATGGCAGTGATGAAGTTAGGTTAGTCAGATCTGAGAAGCTGAATATCCAAGAATTGCAAGGAATAGCCAACCAAAGCGAATCTGGTGTCTTGGTATTGCCATCAGTAACCACTGCAGGGCAATTGCTCAGTTAAAATTCAATCAGTGAGAACCAAGTCAGCGATAGAAATCGACGCAGGGAATCGGCTCGAGCCGCTGTGGGGTTGAGGGGATCATCTCCTTGACCCACCATGAGTAATTTGTGATATTGAACTGGTTTGGTGTTCTCAAAAACCGAATTGCAGTTCAATAAATTTTGGTTTTTATTTTAATTTAGTCAATTTCTATAAATTTAGCTATTTTTAGTATATTACCTAATTTAGCGACTTGCCATTTTAGCAACTTGGTAATTATATTATAGTATCGTATATTAAATTATTAATTATATATTATAATTTTAATTATAATAATTGTTATTTCTAATAGTGTTAATATTTCAATCTTGAAAATTTTAGTACGGTGGTGAAAAAGGCTGAGTCGCTATAATAGCGAAATTAGTGGAAAAGGACCCTTAAATTTGCCTTTAATAGCTTATAAAGGAGGGGTTGGCTTTTCACATACTTCATCTTCTCCTCCGGTTCGGAAACTCTAGCTAGCCGCGATACTGAGCCTACGAGCCGCCTTCACGGCGTCCACGGCCGCTCGGCCCGTCGCGAGCCACGGTTTCTTTCGGCTTCATTGCGCGTAGCCGCCGCCGCCATTGCACTAGCCACGGTGCCAAGCCCTTACGGTAGCTGTTTGCCGCCTGTTCAGCGCTTACCACTGGCCATCGTGGTGGTGCCCGTGCGCTTAACTTTGTCTTCTTGCCGTCTCCTATAGCCCACGATTCACTGAGCTGTTCGATTTACGTGGCGAGCACCCGGCACGCTTCGCTGCCTACGGTTATAGTGCGATACGGTGAGTCCCGCCTCAACCACCGGGTGATCGGTCGGTACCAGGCGAAGGCGAGCTGATTCAAGCTCGGTTCTAGACCGTCTGGCTCCGGTCCGAGTAGTCCTTGAGGGCTAAGGGTTCGGGGTACCCGAGGCATGGGACCCGGGCCCGTCCTGTGCCTCGTGGAGATCTGGGAGGGCCCGACCCTCCAAGCGAGCCCGTACTTCAGGTCCGGGTGAGTCATCCTCATCGGACCTCCAGCGGAATCCTCTTCGTCATTTGTAGAAGCGACCTCTTACGCCCTCAGTTGCCAGCCTCCCGGGATCGGGAGGCCGTTATTCGTCGAACCATCCCGAAGAATCATAAACTCCTGCAAAGTTCATCAGTCGTACTGCCGTGTCAATGTTGTTGGTGGCGTGGGTCAGGATTCGATGCGGCGATCAGCTTACTACTCCACCTTTACCATTCGTGAGGCCGGTAGTATTAATACCCCGGGTGGGTTCCTACGGTTCTATTGATGACCTCCGGGAGCGCACCTGAATCGCTCGAGGCTCTGGTTCACTATCGACGATCGCGGGAGTGCTTAGGCCGGCGGACATATCAGCGTTGAGCTGCGAGATACGCAGGCCAATTAAGAGGTTATCGAGATTGGTCTCACCCACCTTGCCGCTATTGGGCCCGTTGTGATACCGCAGCCAATTAAGAGGGTTATCGAGATCGGGTCTCACCCACCTCAGCGAGATGGTCCGCATTCTGGCTGAGACACCACAAATGCGGCTGTTTTCAGAGGCAAATTACCAAATGCTCCCGGCGTCGATCAATTGCTCGGGACCACTTTTCCCCGCTGGCTACCACATGTACAAATGTGGTGGTCATCCTAGTATCTTGACGTCTCGAGGGATACCGGTTTAGTCCCTCCGAGCCGGTAAATGACCTCCTATTGGCTATCACCTCCCCCAAGGATAAGGTCCATCGTAGCGGTCCGGCCCGAAATGAGTCTTCCACTGCTGATGCCGAGACTATTATGCCAGGTCCTCGAGCACTTGGGTTTTCCAGAGGAGCCCCGGATAGAGATGAGGGTTCGGTGCCCTCAGGTCCTGTCGATGGAGCGAGCGATGGTGATGCCCATATCTTTTATCCCTCCAAAGAGCGTGGCTGGGAGGAGGTTCCCGCCTGCAGGCGCAGCATTCACAGGAGGTGGTCGTGCTTCCGAGCCCGAGATGCAGAGATCCAACGCGATCGTTCTCCTCCATCTCCTACTCTACCTACTTCAGCCGCAGCCCCTACTGATACTCCTGGCCCATCTTATACAAAAGACAACATCTCCTGCAGCACACATACACGGTCATTCGAGAGAGCTAGCCGCTGTTACTGGGATGTGTCAGAGTGTCCTTTGGCCATCACCCAGCAGAGCAGACTTCGCAGGTTGGCCTCGAGCCGAGGCCACTCTAGGTCACTCATCACCCACGCCGCAACAGATCACACACTGGCATTCCGCTGCCTCGACCGTGAGACATGAGCCACCGCAGCCAGCCACAGCCTTTCTGGATATGTCACAGCAAGCAGCAAAGAGCCACGCACCCACCACCATGATTCGTGCCACAAGAGGGGATGAGCTAAAATCAACAAATTTATATACACCTGTTCTTACTACTGCCGTGAAGTCAAAGCTACTCAAGCAAAGATAGCGGTCTAGGGTCGAACACTGGATGGGTTTTCTGCATAAATGGATTTGAATGAAATCAAACTGGTGAATTAAATTCGATTTAGTTCGTTAAAAACAAAGATGGTTTGTAACTAAAAATAAAATGAAGAAAATAAGAAAAAGAACTCCTTGAAGCATTGGGCCACTAGGTTTAAGGTCTTATTAACTGAGAGGTCCCCTGTGCTAATTTCCCTCGCATTATGACAAGCAACCTATAGTCCAAGGCATAACCCATCTATGTTTAACTAGCAACCCCACCTAAAAATCAACTCCTATTTGAGTCAACACAGGTAGCATGCATCTATGGCCCTCTTACGCTTTAAAACCCTAACATTCAAATATTATTTCAGAGGCTCAGAAGACCATCTAATGAACCACAAAGGCATCTAGCACAAGTATGCATCAGATCCCCAAGCACGGAGAAAGACAACCAATAACATTAAATGCCATTCAACCATCAGTTTGAAACCCTAACCCCTTTAACCCAATTCTCGCAGGGCTCGTAGCTGGCAACTAATGGATATTAGTGTATCTAAAGCCAAGAATAACACTAAACTCCTAAAAGCTTGCCAAGTATTACCTAAGAAAGTAAATAAAAAGCTAAAAACCTAGAGTTGAAGATTCGGGGAACCAAAAATGACAAAACCTCGTCGCATGAAAAGCAGGGGGAACCAATTGTGCAACCTAAAGATCTCACCCCCAAGCATTTCTTTACTTCAAGAAGGAAGTGGTTTTAGTCGTCATCCTCCAAGTTGTCATCTTTGGAGGGTGTTTGGCAACCAAGAAAGTGGAGAGAAAGAGGAGAGGAGAAGAGAGAAAACTCGAAAAGAAATGAAAGTCACGAGATATTTACCCGAAAGATTAAAGTTAGGTTACAAACTTATAAGGTGGCTTAGTATAGCCAACCCAAATGTGTGAAAATATACAAGAGTCTAACAATTTGGCTAAGTTAAAGGACAAGAGAGTAATACAATTCAAAAATTGAAGTCTAAGCATTTCACTTACAAAAGCATGACAAGGCAAGTACTCTCGCTATACTCAAAATTTTCGCTAGGTAGCAAAATCACCAAGAGATAGCGAAATCATGAATTTTCACTAGGCAGTGGCAATTTCGCTAGCTAGCGAAATTTCGCTAGCTTAGCTGAATTATGGAGTAGCGAAATGCATACTCGCTTAGGGAATAAGTGGATGAGCTGTTAGCTAATAATTCACAAGAGATAGCTAATTGAGAAATTCGCTTATCCACGTTGAATTTCTAGCCTAGCTAAAAGTCCAGTTTCTCCCCGCGGCTACTGCTCCATTGGCCACTGCTCCGTCGCTTTCTCTTCCATTTTCTTTCCCCGTCTATTTTCTTCTCATTTTCTCTTCTTTCCTTCTAGTCTCTGATCTATGATGTTGAGTTTGACTTTAATTCTTCATATTTTAATCACCCAACAATGTTGGCGTGATTAGTCGCAAACTCGCAAAATTTGCTACAAAATGTGATCATTAGAATAATAGGGACCTTTAATATGTAAATTGCTAATTATAACAATTATACACAAAAAGCCATAAAAACCCTATTAAAAATAAAGGTTCAAAATAGCACTTTTTGGGCACTAATCACACCCCCCAACCTACACATTGCTAGTCCCTTAGCAATGAAAGAAAGAAAGAAAGAGCATACAAAAAGATAACAAAATTATGTGCACAAAAAGGTTGTAGTTCAAAAAGGTTGTGAAGAAGTAATGCGTAACCCTAAGTAAGAATCATCAAAGCCGTGTCCAATAACTATCATGAGAGAATGAATACCATACAAAATTGAAAGTATTAAAGAGTCTCCATCTCAAGAATCAACTTAAACTTCCACCAAAATTTAAGTGTTTGTTTATCACCTCCTCAATAAACTCACAAACCGCACTCTCCCCCAACCTAGATACTACTACCGACTCAAGAAGCTAACCAACCTAAATAGATCAGGACCCACCTCTTATTCCACAATCTTTTGTGTTGTAGGGTGCAATGCCGAGGAATCGACCACCAAAGTCCATGTAATCTGATCTACCGATGACTCCTAACCAATTAAGGCTTAGGGGCACCAAGTCATAAGGATCTTTCGACCACAAACTTTTGTGTTTCACCCCGACTTCAATGATTTCGAGACTCCAAAGCACCTACAACTTGCTAAACTCCACCCATCCACCCATGTAACGAACACTAAGTCGGTGACTCCCAACCAGTGAAGGTTTAGGGCACCGGGCTTTAAAGGCTTTCGCCATATACCCCTCGGACCGTGCTCGGGTTTCAAGGCAAAGCATTGCAATTTTATTCTTTTTCTTATTCTTTTAATTTTCTTTTCTTTTCTTCTTTTCTTTTCCACAGGGGTCCTTAACCTATTAAAGTGGTCAATGAAACTAG
Organism: Tetrastigma voinierianum; assembly: GCA_016808115.1. Classification (NCBI taxonomy): domain Eukaryota; kingdom Viridiplantae; phylum Streptophyta; class Magnoliopsida; order Vitales; family Vitaceae; genus Tetrastigma; species Tetrastigma voinierianum. The sequence goes on along the minus strand of JAEQBH010000428.1, from coordinate 465,442 downwards.
GTAGGTTATAAATTAAGGGAGGGTACGCTTTTTCAGCCTATCATTGAAATCTAATGTGCTTTGTGTGTGGTTAGCTAAATGGGAAGAAAAAGGTCGAAATCAATAAGAATTCAACTAATCATTCACTCAACTAAGCATGGAACCAATCTAACATCAATAGAATTGGACAAAGCTTCAATTTTTCAAACCACGGGTTAGGCAAAACCACAAAAAATTTTGTTGCAAAACGGGCCCAAATTCAAAAAGTAAGTCAGAAGTATAACAACTTTTATAGAAAGGGACCCAGCAAGCCACTAAACATCACAAAATGGGCTTGCACAAAATAATAACAAAAACATAATATAAAAATCCACTCTTTGGTTAACTCTCCCCAACCCAAAATATCTCTGTCCGAAACGTGTCTTTAATGGAAAATTGTGAGAAGGAAGTGTTACCTCCAGCGATAAGATGATCATTCTGATAGGAGACCCTCACAAGATTTGACACACCTTCTTTCACCCGTTTGGGCTTCAAATAAACAAGTTAGAGAAGAAAAGAGAGGAAAAAAGTGACCACCTTGAACCATTTTAAAATTACACTTTCATAATAATCTCAAATGTTCTTTCTTGCCATATTTGATTCTACACTCTAAGCTTCCTAACGGTACCAAGAACATTTCTAAAACGGAGTTCAGATGAAAAGTTATGAGTTTAAACAAAATTTATGGGCCAAAATCATGTGGGCATAAATAAAATCCAAGACCATTTAAATTTTCTAGCTAGCTTAAATTTCAGATTTCGCTAAGCTCTCTATGAAAATTCACTATGTCTATTAAATAAATTTTTTTGATTTTTTTGAAAATTCAATAAAATAATTAATTATTAAAAATAAAAATAATAAAAAGTAAAATAAAAATAAAAACTTCTTTTAAACAATTTTTTTGAAATCGAAATAAAATAATTAATAATTAAAACTAAAATAAAAATAAAAACAAAAACTTTATTTTTTTGAACCAAATAAATTAATTAATAATTAAAACTAAAAATAAAAATAAAAAACAAATTTTTTTTTTATATATATAAAAAAACGATTTTTTTAAATAATATATATAAAAACTAAATTTTTTTTTTTAATATAAAATAAAGTAAAATAAAATAAAATAATAAAAAAAAAACAAATTGGAATTATCAGGCACTAACTTCCTCGTAGCTTTAAGCCTGTTTATTTCGCTAGGATTTTCGCTAAAACATGGAATTTCGCTAGGCACTGTTCCTAGCGAAATTTTCTATTTTCGCTTCTCACAAGATTTTCGTTGGTTAAATAAGGCAATATTTAAAATTTCATCTATAGCGAAAATTTCACATTTCGCTAGAATTGCGAAATTTTCGCTATAATTGCGAAAAATCCCCGGCTTTCTGCTGCTTTATGATTTTCAATACATGCTTCAAAATTTGCACAAAAGCTACAAAAATTAATGCAAGAAAATCGAGGAAGAGTAAAAAATTAATCTAAAACATAAATTAACTAAAAAATTAGAGAAAACTAAAAGAAAAATTATAGAAATCAAAATAAAATACAATAATATAAAATAAGACGTAAAAAATTAAACAAAAAGTGGGGGGAGCGAAATGCCTAGGTTCAAAAGTCTAAACCCAAACTAAGACCGAACCAACCATCGTGCCATGCGATGAGCAAATGGTAATTTTCGATAAAAAGTGTGTAACCAGCAATGACCACTTAACTTCTTGAAGTTCCCGCATGACATGCAAGCATCGGACTTATTGGGAGCTACAGGTTTTGAGTTTGCTGCAGGTGTTGGTTGTGGTGCGGTGTGAAGGTAGAATATATACGTGGTCACCGGCGGGCACCGGGCAAGGTATTCGTGTCTCAAGTGCTGGCAAGTGGTGTCCAAATCTATGGGATTTAGTTGAATGACATTCTTTTGGGCACTTCACCGCTTGTTTTATCGCCTCCTCGCCAATAACAAGGAAATGATTTCTTCTTGGTTCTCCTTGGAAAACAACATCACACATATCTGAGGATTTAGCCAATCCTTCAGATAATTCAATAAAATCTTCTATAAGCTCCTGGTGTGGTTGTTGTTCACACTGCTCCTCTGTCATTATGTCACTTTGACAATCCTCCTCTGGTGGACATTGTTGGCCGGGACACCAGTCTTCAATGGAATCTGCGGTGCTGTCCCATTTATGCTCAAAATCAATGTTCAGCCCATCTAATCTTCGGGGTCCGTGGAATTTCGCATGGATTTTTTTCACTCAATCAAGTATCAATTCCCTTGCTCTACCACAAAGATCACCCACCGCTTGTAAGGTCTAGAATTGCTTGCTCAATTAGGGAGATTGGTTGTGATGGTCGAGGTCGAGACAAAAGCGCTTGATACCGTGGGATATGGAGGGAGGTGGATGTTGAGGGTTCACCATAGACAGTGCACTCATCCATTGGTCTCTATAGTCCCTCATGTAATCTATTCGGATTTGGATTTCTCCCCAAGGGTTGCTGATTTTGCCACAAGGTTCCTATAGTCCTCATTGTCACAAGCTCTAGGGTTACTCCTCCCGAACAGATTGCTCTTCATAGGGGTCTCCCATTTTTCTCTCAATTCAGACCACCTGGAAATGCAATCTTGGCAAGAGAAATGGGGCCACAAAAAGAACACGTAAACGATCCTCTTAACACTTTTTTTTTTTTTTTTTTTTATATGAAATGAAAATAAAAAATGACAATGAAATATAAAAGAAATTCACCAAAATCAGGATGAGGATCACAAGTGTTCCGCAGCTCTCACTTCGCACTATATGCACCAATCACTCGCAACGGCGCCATTTGATCTGCGCCATAGTAGGCCGAGCTAAAATCAACAAAATTTATATACACCTAAGTTCCTACTACCGGCCGTAGTCAAGCCACCGCAAAGATACGTCTGGGGTCGAACATGTGGATGGGTTTTTCGTATTAAATGATTTGAATGAAATCAAACCGTGAATTAAATTTGATTTGGGGTTTGGGTTAAAAATGTGGAAGTGGATGGTTTGCAACTGAAAATAAAATGAAGAAAATAAGAAAAAGAACTCTCAAGCATTGGGCCACTAGGGTTTAAGGTCCCAGTTAACCGAGAGGTCCCCAAGTTAATTCTCGCGTTATGACAAGCAACCTATAGTCCAAGGCATAACCCGGATCTATGTTTAACTAGCAAACCTCACCTAAAATCAACTCCTATTTGAGTTAACACAGTAGAGCATGCATCTATGGCCCCTTTACAGCTTTAAACCCTACATTCAAATATTATTTCGTGAGGCTCAGAAGACCATCGACGAACCACAAGGCATCTAGCAAATAAGTATGTAATCAGATTCAAGCATGGAGAGTATTGGCCAAATCAATAACATTAAATGCTATTCAACTATCAGTTTGAAACTTAACCCTTTAACCTACCTCGCAGGTTTCGTGAAAGGGCAACTAATGGATATTGAGCGTATCTAAAGCTAAGAATACACTAAACCCTAAAAGCTTGCCAAGTATTGGACTAAGAAAGTAAATCAAAAAGCTAAAAACCTAGAGTTGAAGAATTGGGAACCAAAAATGACAAAACCTGCTGCATGAAAAGCATGGGGAACCAATTAGCAACCCAAAGATCTCACCCCGCCAGCCTCTTTACTAAGAAGGAAGTGGTTTTACCGCCTCATCCTCCAAGTTGTCATCCTCGAGGGTGTTTGGGCAACCAAGAAAGGAGAGAAAGAGGAGAGAGAAGGAGAAAACTGAAAAGAAATGAAAGTCATACAGATATTTAACGAAAGATTAAAGTTGTGGTTACAAACTTATAAGGTGGCTTATATAGCCAACCCAAATGTGTGAAAATACAAGAAAGCCTAACAATTTGCTGTTAGCGAGACAAGAGAGGTAATACAATCAAAATTGAAGCTCTGGGCGGCATTAATTACAAAAGCATGATACAAGTGTGCTGGATTTCACAGGCTCAAAATTTTCGCTAGGTAGCTAAATCACCAAGAGATAATAAATCATGAATTTTCGTCAGTAGCTGGCAATTTCGCTAGCTTCAATGAAATTCCTCGCTTTAGCTTAGCGAAATTCTTGTGGAGTAGCGAAATACACTCGCTTAGAATAGCGACATTTCATTAGCCAGCGAAATTCACAAGAGATAGCCACAGAAATTTCGCTATCCACAAAGTGAATTTTCGCTTGAGCCTAGCGAAAAGTCCAGTTTCTCCCAAGGGCACTGCTCCATCACAACTGCCCTCGCCGGCTTCTCTTCCATTTTCTTCCCCGCTTCATTTTTCTTCTTATTCTCTTCTTTCCTTCTAGCCCTCGATCTAGCGATGTTGAGTTTGACTTTACCTCTTCATATTTGGACTCCACTCAACAATGTCGCGTGATTAGCTCCGCAAAAACTCGCAAAATTTGCTACAAAAATGTGATCATTAGAACAATAAAATCTTAATATGTAAATTGTTAATTTTCATAAATACTAGTACACAAAAGCGCCAAAACCTATTAAAAAATAGGGTTCAAAATAGCACTTTGGGCACTAATCACAACCACCACAGGAGCCAGGTGGTTTGATTTCTTTATGATTCTCAGAGTAGTTATCGCCTTTTATCAACTCCGCCTACCACTTTGTGCAAAGATTCATGTATTAGCCATAGTAGGCAGTGATATTTTTGTATGTTTAGCTTTGATATGCATGTACTAGCCATTTTGGCTATATCAAAAGCTATACAGTATATATATATATATATAGTTTTCTACACCTTTGCATATCACTTCAGGCCTCCACCTTAGTGTAATCGTTGCCTTCAATTGAACAATTGAATTGCTTTAATTGGACAATTGAATTGCCTTTAAATGGAAAATTGAAACCCTGTTTGTCACCTTAATGCTAGAACAACTCCATGCATGATTCAGTTTTTGGTCATTTAAGACTTAGCTATCTAACTCTGAATATTTTTCGAGCTAATTCACACACCGCACACCGATTATACCAATAGGTTGTGAATTGTATGCCTCTTTTCGCCTTGTGCCGGGCCTTAGCATGTTGGCAACCTAGGATAGGTTTGTTACCTACATTTGAAGACCAATGCAGTCTCTCCAAAAGGAAAAGAAAGGAAAAAAAAAGCAAAAAGAAAAAGAAGTTAAGAAAAGAAAATAAAGTCGTGACACTACTTGAAACCCGAGCACGATCCGAGGGGGTATATGGCGAAAGCTCTTGGTCCCATGTCTCAAACCTTAATTGGTCGGGAGTCATCGACTTGCTCACGGTGAATGGGTGAGTTTAACGTGTTGTGGTGCTAATTTAAATCCCCTGAGTCCCGGGTAAAGCCTGTAGCTCATGTCAAGTGATCCTCGCTTGATGCCCTAAACTCCAATTCTGTTGGGGGAGTCATCGGTGGACTGCCACACGACTTTGGTGAAGTCGAGTTTAAGCATTGCACCCTACATTGTAGTTAACAAAGAAAGAAAAAGGTAGTTTTTCCTATCTAGGTCAGTTTAATGTTTTAAGGCCATGCCGTAGGCCAGCTCTGGGGAGGAAATAATTTTGCACTTTATTGGCTCAATCTCAAGTACATTAGGAACCATTAGATTTTAGTGGAAATTCAGGTTGAATTATTTGGATCCGATGTTGACCTAAAATTTGCTCATGGTTTTTGCCTTCATGTGGTAGGTTTTCAAACTTCATAAATTTATTTCATTTTAAAGGCATTGCTTATATGTACATCCACTTTTTGAACCACAAACTTTTTGAGAAATCACTGCATGCATTTCCTTTTTTTTTTAGCATTGCTAAGGGACTAGCAACGTGTCGGTTGGGGGGTGTGATTAGTGCCCAAAAAGTGCTATTTTGAGCCCTATTCGAGATGTTTTGAGTGCTATGCACTAATCGCATCAATTAGTTTCAATTGAGGTGTTCAGGTCTACGGTATCACTTATGCCATTTTCGAGGTTATTTGTGCTACTTTGCAGGTTTGTGTACCTCGTCCATTAAAGTTTAATTTGATATCGTAGGACGTGGTGAACCATGAAGATTTGAAACTATTTCCAACCATCAACATATCAAAATTCAATGATGAAATGAAGGCAAAGTGAAGATGGGCGGGATGGGTAGGGGTGCAAGATGCAAAGCGCTGAAGAACAAAGAATTCCAGAAATTCCCACATGATCATAAAATTTACTGGATTGCGAAAATTTAGCCATAGCGAAAATTTCTACATCCTAGCGAAATCGAGAGATTTCGCTAGCTAAATAAATTTCGCTATAGCGAAAAATCAATCGTGCCTAGAGAAATTCTTCACTTATCTCAAATTTTCATAGTTAGTGAAGCTCTTGTTAGCTAGCGAAATTATCGTGCATAGCGAAAATTCATTCGCTATCTCCTGCAATTGCTTAGTTGTTAAATTCTCATGTTTTCACAAATTTTTCGCTACCTAGCGAAATTTTCCCCCGTGATAGCGAAATCTTTGCTCGCTAATTTTGTGTAATTAATGCCAAACGACCCCGCTTTTGGGTGTATTACCTCGCCTTGTATTAGCCAATATTTTAGCTCAGAAGTTTCACATCACGGCCTATATAAGCCCCATCATTTTCAGAACCCTAAGAAACTTTGAGCAAATTTTCATTTCTCTCAAATATCTCTCGCAGCTTTCATTTTAGGGTTTGCTTTTCTCTTCTCTCTTTCTTATTTTCTAGGCTGTTACCACTCCTCTTGAGGATGACAACTCAAGAGATGCTCGCGTTTTATGGGCCTTGAAGACGAGGGTCATAGCTTGGTTTCGTGGGGTCGCAGGGTTGTCCTCTACCGGTGAAGGTTACTGTGCATCATTTATGGTTCCATATCTTCCAAACTAGGTTTAAAGCTAATAATTGTCATTACTTTGGTCAATACTTCACTAGTGCTTTAGGCACAAGTAGTATACTTATTGCTGGGATAAGAATCGTTATCCTTAGGATGGCCTTTACGAGCCACTTCAAATGAGGTTTGAAAAGGTGGTTTTGAACCAAAAGGACTGTGAATGTGCCAATACCTGTGTAGGACTCAAATAGAGTGGTCCTAGGGTTAGTTTTCATAGTTAAACAAAGATCCTGCTATGGCTTTGACTATATGTTACTTGCCATAATGCGAGATATGACCCGAGAACAATTTTGTTAGCCCTATGTTAAGTTAGGACCCAAGCCTTCAAAGTTACCATTTCACACTTCATTTTCAGCCATTACTGTTAGCTAGTAAACAAACAACTCCCACTGTTTTGAACAAAAATCCAAAAATCCAAACTAAAAGCCTCACCATTTTCAACACCGAAGGTCATTCATAGGATGAAACCCATCCCCGTGTTCCTAATCTCTCTAGACCGCTATACTGCAGTAGTTTGACTACGGCAGTAGGAGGAACATAGGAAACAATTTTTTGTTGATTCCGCCAATTCAACAGAGAGAATTTAATCACTCGGCTACACTAGTGGATGGGTAGAGTTTAACAGTTGTGTGTCAAATCAAAACATCTAAGTCCGAGGTAGCCTCAAGAGTTAGTGGTCGAAATATCCTTATGACTTGATAAATTTCTAAGCCTTAATTGGTTGGGAGTCAGGACCCGCTACACGGACTTTGTGAGGTTGAGTTCTCAAAGATTGCTTCCTATAATATAGAGATATATATGAAATAAGAGTACCGAAACCGGATCTATTTAGATTGTCAACATTCTAAGGCATCGGGCAGTCAGGGGAGAGGCTTAGCAGCTTATTGGTAAAAACTAATCACCTAAACACTTAGATTTCGAGTGGAAGTTTTAGGTTGATTCCTTTGGGTTAGACATGGTCCTGACACTTGACCTGTATGGAATTTATTCTCCTAAACTTGTTTTTATGCAAGATCCCAATTTTTCAAACCGAAGTGTGGCATTTCCTAATTTTAGTTCCTTGAACATACTAATACCTTTATACAAAATAACTTGCATGTTCTTCCTTGTTTTCATTGCTAATGACTAGCAACGAGTCGAGTCAGGTGATTAGTACTCAAAAAGTGCTATATTTTGAAACCCTATTTAAAATGTGGGTTCTAAGTGCTTTTTGTGTACTAATCATATTAATTGCTTCGCTGACACGCAGGTCCCTTTGGTACTAATAATCGTGATTTCGAGGTCGCTTTGTAGTTTTTGCGCATAGACCTTTCTATCATATCAAGCTGTGCATATCAAGTTGGAAGGATGCATAATCGAATTATAATTTACCTAATGAGCGTATGAATTGAATAAACAAGCCGGATGCAAACTTGAATACGTGTAATGCAGTAGGGAGCAGTAGGGAAATTTTCGCTAGAACAGCGAAATTTTCGCTAGAATAGCGAAATTTTCGCTATGTGCAGAAATTTTGCTACATAGAGAAATTTTTCTATGCTAGCGAAATTTCGCTACATAGCGAAATTTTCACTTGTAGCGAAATTTCTGCTCCCTGTTTTTTTGTGTACAAATGACCCCGTTTTGGTTAATTCCCATTCTACCCTCACTGTAATTATACTATTTGTGTCAGACTTAGTATTTTCACCGTCGTAAGGCTATATAAGCCATTTTTGAACAATTTGTAACCTAACTCGAATCAAGCATTTCCATTACGAATTTCAATGGTTTTCTATTTTTCTCTTCTCTCTCCTCTTTCTTTCATTTTCCCACCAGCCAAACATCCTTTGATGATGGCAAATCAAGGGATGTTCGGCTAAAATCTCCTCATCCTTGAAGAGGAAGGCCACAGTGAAGGTCTGTAAAGGCTGAAGGCAGAGCAGGGTGTTTCGATCATTCCTCCCGTTTTCACCTAGCATTCATGGGTATTTGCTGCCTCGCTTCCTCACAGGTTAAAATCTCCTAGGCATGCCCTCACTAGCGTGTATTTGGCAAGCTTTTTGGTGAGCTATTGAGGAGATGTCCACATCATAGATTAACTAAGTGGATGCAGGTGCAAACATTCTACAACGGTTTGAACGCCTCAGCTTGGACAATAATTGATGCTTTAGCGAGCGGTGCTCTTATGAAGAAAACCACAGATCAAGCCTATGAAATCTTGGAAGATACAACTATTAATACTAATCATTGGCCTAGAGATAGATCAGCACCGAATCCTCAAGAGGGAGTGCCACAGAGATTCTAAGTAACTTGCAAACCATGTCAGACAAGACCAACCAGGCAACAGTGGCTCAATAAATGCCATTCAGAGTAATCTGTGGGAAATTTAGAATCTCAGGGTGGACAAAGACAAGACATGGAGGCCAAGAAAGGTGATGACAAGAGAGCGTGCCTAATATGTGAATCAACGGAATCAACCACAACAAGGGTAGTATGGAGGCAATGCATATTAGAACAAAAATTAACTCAGAGTCGAATACAAAAATGTGGATGGAGGTAACCAAGGTAATAAGAACAATCAGAATTATGGTTGGAGGAATGGTTAGAGCAACATGCCACCACCCTGAGTGAATGAACCAGCCCTTAAGAAAAAAGTAGACTTTGAGCAAGCACTTGAACAAATTCCCACCTCTCACACCGCCTTTATGAATGAGACAAAGGCGAATTTGCAAAGCCAAACCACACAATTGAACAATCAGGTAGCACAAGTGAGAAACTTAGAGGTGCAAATGGGCCAAATGGCCAATGTGTTGACAGAGAGGCAATGGGGAGCATTACCAAGTAATTTTGAGGTGAACCCGAGGCGAGAGGGTAACGAATAGGTAAAAGTGATCACATTGAGAAGTGGCAAAGAACTGGGCATCAGGTAGTCACCAAGCAAGGGGGAGAGGTAGAGCATGCATAATTCACACACCCAGCCGCACTGACAAGGTAGTAGGGGAACAGCCCCATCAGAAAAAGTTGGATAAAGAAGAAACAGAGGCTAAGAATCGACCAAACATGCCTGAACCTACTATCACAATCCCGTACCCTCAACGCCTGAAAAAGAGCAAATTGGATAAGCAATTAACCAAATTTCTTGAGGTGTTCAAGAAACTCCACATAAACATTCCGTTTGTCGATGCATTAGAGCAGATGTCCAGCTATGTGAAATTCATGAAAGAGATATTGTCTAATAAAAGAAGACTATCGGATTTTGAGACAATAAACCTCACTGAGGAGTGTAGTGCCATCCTACAACGAAAACTGCCACAAAAGATAAAAGACCCTGGTAGTTTTACCATACTATGCACAATTGGAAATTCCATCTTTGAGAAAGCCTTGTGTGATCTGGGAGCAAGTATTAATCTCATGCCACTGTCAATATTCAGACGATTGGGATTAGGTGAAGCTCGCCCAACCACAGTCACACTCCAATTGGCAAATAGGTCACTAAAACACCTTAGGGGGATGATAGAAGACGTTCTAGTCAAGGTGGACAAGTTCATATTTTCAGCAAACTTCATCATATTGGACATGGAGGAAGATGACACAATTCCCATCATACTTGGTAGACCCTTCTTGGCCACGGGAAATGCACAAATCAATGTGCAAGAAGGTGAGCTTAAATTGAGATTCCAAGGAGATGAGGTCACTTTCCATGTATTCCAGCCCATGAAGCATCCAGATGATGATCCAAATGAAGATATCTCGGACTTTCACCCCAAGGAAATCTTGCAAAGCAACTCGGTAAACTGCTGGGATAAGCCTATTGCTGCACAAAAAGATACCAAGAGGATCAAGGGCATGGAGGCCAGAATATTTTATCCGCCTTGAGTAGTGTCTTAGAGCACTATAGAGATGTGTCAACGCTCCTAGTCTTCAGAAATACAACATGGAGATGCAGGAATGTCGAGCTAACGACGTTAAACATAACGCTTCTTGGGAGGCAATCCAAGCATTGTGAGATTTTCTCTTTCCTTAAAACTCATATTACTTTCATTCCTCTTCACTGTTTTACAGAAAATTTTTGTTTTTGGGCACCCTAACCTTAATTGTTTTTAATATCTTGATGAATCATAAAGGTGGAGGGCAAAAACACAGTGTCACACTTTCTGGTCCGCAATGGCGAAGCAAGCAACATTCTAGAGGTGAGCCTTCTAGTCCACATGGTGAAGCACGCTTTGCCGCTGTGAGGCTGGGACCACACCTTCTGATCCGTAGCAGCGAAGCCTGCCTCGCCGTTGTGAAGCTCGTCCTTCGCCGCAGCGAACCACACTTCGCCTCAACGAAGCATGTGTTCGCGTCATGGGCGGTCCTTCGCCATGGTGAAGCCATCAGACTCGAGCGGGTTTCGTCCTCAAATGCGTTCTTCAATTTCACTATCCAGACCAGGTCGGGTAAACCCCTGTGGCTCCTCGACCCGTGAGTGGCCCCGCCGCTCACGCCCTACTCTCTAACCTGCCATCCCTGCTGGCACCACGTTGTTTTTCCCGAGTAGGTGGTCAATTTCCGCACGGCCATCGACCGGTTCTATCAGCTGCGGGAGGACAATAGCGAGGAGTACCAAGCGCTATTTGAGGCCACCGATTTTGAGGGCCTGATGCAGGAGCTCACACAGGGCCAGGGCCTGTGAAGGCGCCACCCGTCGACGGGTCGAGTTCACCACATTTTCTATGACAACGCTCACGCCCGTGGCGAAGGCTCAGAGACTTGTTATCGGTTAAAATTAAACCTTCATCGCAGATCTTTAGTATAATGACCAAGTGACAAGACGATCCTTCAGACGCCATGACCAAAGGACTAAGTTCGGAGCATCGATCTGGGCCATTGAGCGGCTAATCGAGACGATCTACCTGACGACCGGTGCCCCGATCTAATCTCTTCTCTCGATCACTCGGGCTATGCCTATCAACCGTATTCGGGAGTGTCGGACTTAAGGAGCACAGAAGAAGCCGCCTACCCATTCCACTACCCAGGGTAAAGTTTGGGAGCCCTGACGAGTTCGGTGATGAGACTGACGATGATGTCCCGGCGGCCACACCTAGTGTGAGCGACCTAGTGACAGGACCCTGAAAGGTCCCCCAGGTTCAACATAGTCTCCGGCCGACCGCATCCATGCACTATCGCCCCGCTGGGGACGCCTTTATCGTGACGAGTCGCAAGCACCAAATAAGGCCACCCGTGATACATGGACTCCATCTAGGCGAAGACGGCTGCTATCCGTGCCAGCTAGAACTAGATCTCTAAACAGCTCGCTCAGCTTCTGTCAATCCACACAACACAACCATCGCCACCGCCGCAGCGATATTATTTGTTTCTGGAACGTATTTCTTTACCTTTCTGCTTTTTTTTCTTTTTTTCTGCCATTGAGGACACTGTGTTAGTGATATGCTCTAGCCCAGTGGCATATACATTGTCATTATATGTTTACATACATGAAGCATTTATCATTTTATCTTGTTATATAAATTTTGGTTTAACTTGATAAACCATATCCTGAATAGCTGGGTTCGCTTTTGCGTCATCAAGTACTTGACTCGATAGTAAAACCTTAAGGCATAAGAACACTATTCTAAATAAATTCATAGTCGATCAATATTGTGGAATAATAATGAAGTAAGACTATTATGCTTTTCTCGAGAGAATCACGTTTTCCTCTGGTCATGAACATAGATGTTACTTTAACATAAATACATGTTAAGTTCATGTTATCGATCGACTTCTAATTCGCTGAAATACTACATGGATTATGTCATCAAGAATTCTCATTGCAAAGAGTGGTATTTGAGTCCTTCGACCGAATTCACCATGGATTCCTACATGAGGAACTTCTCGCTTGACGTAGCTCAATGACGTATTTAATGTGATGGTAATACAAGCTATGGTCAGCATGCAAAGAAATCATGTGGAGGAAATGAGTGATAGTGAAGAATTTGTTCCGCTCTTAATTGATTGAGATGTCTTATTGGCCTCTGATAAGAGACTCCAGAAATGCATGGTCGTGCTCAAAATGAGATTGATAGGAGCACAATATCATTAGTTTGAAGGTCAGTCTACTTGAGAATCCATGAAACGATTGTTGTATGAAGATGATTTCATCCATGCTTTGTGCTTAATCGAGACATCGTGTGACAAAGGACTAATATCATACTATGGTAAGGTTTTTCGAGTCATCAAATTCACTTGATTTGGGTAGTTATAATGTCTTTCTAGAGACCAATTATAACTTGTGGGCTTAGAATATGATTTGGGCTCGCTGCCAACATTGAGTGAACCTATAGGGTCACACATAAGACTGAGCTATAATGGGATGTTAGAAAGGCTCTCTCTTTAGCCCATGATTAAGCCCAAGCCCATGCCCATTAATAGTTAATAGAATTTGGTTTAAATTCGTTTTAATAAAAGGGTTTGAGATGCTTGATATAAATATGGGGTTTATTATCTAAAATAAATTCGTTCTTTTGAAGTGGGCGTTTTTGAGAGAGAATTCTTTTTAGAGTTTTGGAAGACACTAATGTGTCTTTGCTTTTGTGGGACAAAGACCTATCATAAGGTGCTAGCACATCCATCCCATCCATTAGCCATTCATGTGGATACCTTTAGAGGGCGTTTGCACACTACATCGTCTTGGCTAGTTGTTGTTGGATCGTTTCCAGAAGGAGTTATGTTTATGTTTTAGCGTGTGTGTGATCAAGTAAATCTGCACTAGTCGAAAAGGATTTGGTCTACAAGAGGTAAGATATGGATTTCTGATCTATTTGCTTCTAGTTTTATCAAAACCGCTTGAATCCTAATGCAATTCAAATAAGTTAAATTTTTATTTCCTCTCATGCTTTCTTATCGATGGATTCCAACACACCGTCGCTTTCAAGTCCTGTGCGGTGTACAAAATGACTATGTGCGACCGGTTTATTTTGACTTAGTTTTATTTTGACTTGGGTTATTTTTACTATTCTTGCATGATTAGTGATTAATGCCCAAAAAGTGCAATTTTGAACCCTATATTAGATAGGTTTTGAGTGCTTTTTGTGCACTAATCATGTCATTAATGCTAATCAGTCATTTCTAAATTTTCTCTAAGAACACCTTATGCCATTTGTGAGGGTATTTTTTGGTTGTTTTGTAGGCTTTTGCACACTTTTGGAGTTCAATCTCAATACAAAGGATGAATCATAAAGTTGGAATTCAAGTCTCAGCCATCAACCAGCTCAAGAATCAATGAGAAAACAAAGGCAAAGTGAAGAAAATTCGATGCAATAAGTGTGATGAAAAGCTTGATCAACAATGCAGAATTTTCGCTAAGTTATAAAATTTTCGCTAACATTGCGGTAAATTTCGTAACTCCACTCGAAAAATTTCGCAACCTAATAAAATGCCAAATTTCACTAGACCAATCCAAATTCGCTTAGCACTGCTCCTTAGCGAAATAATTGATTTCGTTTCACAAAAATTCTCACAATTTTCTAGCGAATTCTCAAGTAGCTACTAAATTACTCCACCCCTTAGCGAACTTTGTTTTCGCTAGACTCGTTTGATTTCGCTTAATTAATAAATTCTTCAAGCCAGAGCGTAAATTGATGCCTCACATGCTTTGTAATTAATGCCAAACCGCCTCCAAACTTGTGTATTACTTAATTGTCCTATAACTTAGCCAATTTCATATGTTTTTTTGCATTTTCATGTCTGAGGTGGCCTTATATATAAGCCCCCTCTTGTTTTGTAAACCTAAGTAACAATTTTTGGGGAAACACCTGAGGAGAGAAGATATTTTGTAAGTTTTCATTTTGTAAATAAAGTCTTTTATTTTAGGTTTTGCTTTTCTCTTCTTCCCTTTCTACGCTAAACACCCCCTCTCTGAGGATGACAACTCAAGAGATGCTCGCTGCTCTCCCTTTGAAGAGCAACAGTCACCCGCTGCAGAATATGACGTTGTCCTCTTTGTACTAAAAGCTACATGTAGTGTATTTATGGCCCTTATATTCTCAAAAACATGGTCGCATAACATTGAATCGTCATTAATTGGGCCAATACTCTCCATGCTTTAATCCAAAGGCATATTCAAGTGAGTAGAGGCATCATGATTCTTTAGGATGGTCTTTACGAGCCTCTAAAATGATATTTATATGTTGGGTTTCTCAAAATTAGTGGTTGCATAGCATTTAATGTTATTGATTTGGCCAATACTCTCCATGCTTTAGACCAGATTCTTTAGGATGGTCTTTACGAGCCTCCGAGATGATATTAAATGTCAGGTTTTAAACAAGAAAGGGGCCATAACCGCATGCTACCAGACACTCAACAGAGTTGGTCACGGTGAGGTTTGCTAGTTAAATAGATCCTAAGTATGTTGTGGACTAGGTTGCATGTCATAACCGAGGATAAACCCGAGATTAATTTGCTCGTCCTAACTTGCCAAGTTAGCGACTCTTAATTCTTCAAAGTTAACTTTTTCACCTTTTACTTTCGCTGCATCATCGGGCCAAACCATTCCCACTGCTTTTGAAACACAAATCCAAAGTTCAAATAGAAAGACTTACTCTTCGTGCACTTTGCAACCATTTTTGGGGATGAAACCCATCCCCGTGTTCGACCCTAGATCACTATACTGTTAAAGAGTTTGACTACTATAGCAGAGTGGTGAACTTAGGTGTATATACTTTTGGCTGGATTTTAGCTCTCAAATTTACCGTGGCACGAATCAATTAGGTCCATGATTAGATCCATTTTATGTAAATTTTTTTTTATTATGTTTGTTATTTTTGCATGCTTAGGTCCAATTTTTCTTTTTAGGCTTGTGTTAGGTTGTCTCCCATGCACCAACATGAATGCAAATTCCACATATTAGAATATGACAGTCTCCAAAATTGGTATCGAGTATCCCTATCTTAATTTTGAGCATGATAGCAATAAAAAGGGAGTTGTATTAATTGCAAAACAACTCATGTTCAATGGAGTGTGGACTTCGAGCTGTTTGACAATTTGGGACTGTGATTGTGTTAAGTCAAGACTAATCCATGTCCGCACTCCCTTTTAGATCTCAAGAACTCAATTCCCAAAGTAAAGATCCCGCACACACACGTGATCTTCTGTGGGTATGTTAATTCGACTCACCATACAAGAGTCCTACGAACCAGGGAAGTAAAACACCTAAGTGACGTGGGACACCTTAGAAGCAGGATCGCCTTTGAGCCCAAAAAATAATAATAATAATAATAATAATAATGATAATAATAATAATACTGTGGATCATCCAATCGGAATCCCGGGCACAGTCCGAGGGGCTTTTCAAAGCCTAATGCCCTGAACCAACTAGCCGGGAGGCATTGACTTCACTGCCCGCTACAAGGGATAGAGGATGGATGATCTACATGATCTAGGACCTCGAGGCTCGTCGAAGTGTTCAGGTGAAGTTCTAGGGAACTGGTGCCCTTTAACCAACTGGTGGGGAGTCACCAACGGATCCCCTCTACAAGAACCCTCACCCAAACCTCTAAGACTAGTACTCTTCCCGATTTTTCTAGAGCTAACCCCCAGAGTAGCCGGGCGAATAAATTTGGTGCTCCTTTATCCTTCCATGTAAGCTATTCCAATAAGCGAGTTCGACTCTAGTTTAAGGGTAATGTAGTCAAATTATACGTTGGAGATCACACTTTAACCGCACTCAGACTCCTTGGGAAAAATTATTGCGCACTAAAAAGAGGGTTAGCCTATTTGGTCAACCGAGACCGAACCAGTGCAGACTCTTGAAAGCTAAACAATCAAGGTGGTCCCTGGATCTTTTGAACTGGCTAATATGAACACCTTCTTGTTGTTGTCATGTGTACTTAACCCATAACGTCATATGGTTTCACGTATTCTTGTGTCCCCTAGGTAGAGTCTATTCTTACTTGGGACAAGTAAGAAGTTAAGTTTGAGGGTGTTGATCGAGATAAATCATGCGTAATTTTTAGTTAAATTCTCAGTGTCCTTTATAACTAAAATGCATGATTCACAGTCCTTTTTGTTAATATTACGTTAATCCCTCATATTATATTATTCTATAGAATATGGCGATGTTGGAATCAAAAGGGCAAACAAAGACATAATATCAGAAAGGTATAGAAATGACGAAAAGGCAAAGACCATAAGAGTTACTACGTTCACTGGTCATAAGACCCTTTCTTCACCGCTGCCGAAGAACTTCACACTACGAAGACCCTTCATAGCAATGGAACCAGAAGTCTAAAACAAGCGTTCGTGATTCACAGAAGCCACTGCTAAGCCACCTTCGTCGCGGCGGTTTAGCCCTTCCATTACGAGCCCTAAAACCCTAGTTTTCGGGGTCATTGACGGGCTCGCGGCCTCGAGGCATAAAGGAGAGTATTTTGAGATACAAGGGGAGAGAGATTGGGAAGAAGGAGGAGAGACAAGAGGTACAGATCAAGAGAGTCGGATTCAGGAAATATCGTGAAGACGGAGTTTTTTGTAGTTCTTCCTTCAACCCACTTCATGATTCGAATTCTTCAATCTGTAATGAATAATATGATGAACTAACTCTAACCACGGTTTTTCCAACCCTAACCACGGTTCAATTGATTGATTTTCGGTTTTGGCTTATTTGATTATTAATATGAGTTTAAATGTTTGCTTTAATTCTTGATTTAATTGCATGTTATCAGTTCCGCCAATCAGGCATGCTAAAGCTGAGTTCGAGATTGAGAGATAACTTTTAGGACATGGTTAAAGCAACACTGGTAGTTGAAGAATAGAGATATTCCAAAGCTGCAAGTGTGGCACTAGGTTTGCACATATTTGTGCTCTTTAGGTCGAGAGGTCGGGTGTAGAGATGCAAGATACCCCACCGGGCGAGATAGAAAATGAGTATCTCGAGAGAATATCTTGTAGGAAAGATCAACCCGCCAACATAACTCGTATGAATACTTCAATGAGACCTTAACTAAATTGACATCTATCAAGAGTGGTAAAAGATGGTAAAACCCTAGGTTTCTTATCATCGATATAATTAAACACACGCAATTATGAATTTTTGTTAATTCTAATAATTTAGTCATACTTCATTCTATGATTAGATCCAAATATTTTCGAAGTCATCAAATCAGTAGTCAACACACTTCTCTTCGAGAGAACGACACTTGACTAACCACTACACTACGTCAACTCGATGTGTGCACTTGCCCACACGGGTTTGCGTTTCCCAATTAATTTTACACACTCACACCGCAACACACTAGCATTACCACAAATACCATCTTGGTATTTGCAGACGGGTAACTGGGGGTTGTTTCCAATGTGGGAGCACTAATCATGTGATAGGCAACTGTCCGCAAGGATTGAGAAGTTCTAGAAATCCTCAAGGAAGTGGTAGAGGAGGGTAAATGTACTCACGCACTCAGAGTAGGGTAGAGGACGGCGATTCACAAGGAAGAGGTAGTGCTTTCAGAGACAAGAATCGCCCCAAGCATTACAACCCTAGTCCGAGCTATGCTATGTGAGATCTCTGCGAAGATTCAGATGTACGGTGGGGTTATCATGGTACTTTCACTTTCTCGATATTGACTGCTTGCTTTAATCGACCTTGCCTACGTATTCATATATATGCATGAAACAAATGAGTGATAAATTGCCTTCGGTAGAGCTGTTATCTTATGACCTGCTTGTTACAAGTCCTCTGGGGCACAGTGTTAGAGTCAACTGTGTGTATAAGAATTGTCCCTTAATGGTCTATGATAGGGAATTT
This sequence comes from Tetrastigma voinierianum, assembly GCA_016808115.1. Taxonomy (NCBI): domain Eukaryota; kingdom Viridiplantae; phylum Streptophyta; class Magnoliopsida; order Vitales; family Vitaceae; genus Tetrastigma; species Tetrastigma voinierianum. The sequence goes on along the minus strand of JAEQBH010000428.1, from coordinate 446,825 downwards.
TCGGTTGATATGATTGCTTTACATTTTCATGAGTTTGATTTAATATTGTGAATGGATTGGTTATCCAAACATCGAGCCATAGTTGACTGTGATAAGAAAATAGTCCTGCTTAAATGTTCTGACCTATCGTAAGTACAAAAAGACAGGTATCCGATCCAATCAACATAGAGTTATTTCAAATCTATGAAAGCCCGACATCTTTCATGTAAAAGGTCGTGGAAGCCTTTTACCTTTTATTCTCGACTCCAAAGAGAGCAAGTGAATTTCGAAAATATTCCTGTGATTAGGGAGTTCCCTGATGTATTTCCCAAGGAATTACCTGGTTACCACCCTAAAGAGAAGTGGATCTCTCTCTTGAAGTAGTACAGGGAATGACTCCTATTTCGAGGGCACCTTACCATATGGCTCTAACCGAATTGAAAGAGTTGAAGACTCAACTATAGGAGCTATTGGATAATGGTTTCATCCGACCTAGTGTCTCACCTTGGGGTGCGCCAATTTTATTTGTTAAGAAGAAAGATGGCACTCTTCGTATGTGCATTGACTACCGGAAAATAAACAAAGTAACAATTAAGAATAAGTATCTGTTACCAAGAATAGAGGATTTATTTGATCAGTTGAAAGGAGCAAGTGTCTTTTTGAAGATAGATTTGCGATCGGGATATTATCAACTTCGGGTGAAAGACGTTGATGTCCCGAAAACAGCTTTCAGAATCCGTTATGGCCACTATGAGTTTTTAGTAATGCCATTTGGGTTGACCAATGCTCCGACTGCATTTATGGACTTGATGAATAGAGTTTCCGCTCTATTCGATAAATTTGTTGCGGGTATTTATCGATGACATCCCGTGTATTCTAAAGATGCCAAGAACATGAACACTACTTGAGGATAATATTGCAAACTTTGAGAGAATCGTTATTTGCAAAGTTGGCAATGTGATTGGATTAAGAAAGTGTCATTCCTGTGCCAAATCAGACAGATGGTATAAGAGTCGACCAATGGTGATCGGCTAGTCAGAACGGAAACCTCCTTGAAATGTAACCGAGGTGCGTTTCTCGTCCGCTCGTTATTATCGGAGATTTGTACAAGGATTTTCAGTTATAGCAACATCTCTTACAATATTACTCTGGAAAGGGGTAAAGTTTGAGTGGGATGATAAATGCCAATCCAGCTTTTAAAGGTTAAAAGAAATACTGGTTGAAGCACTAGTGTTGATTCAAATTTTACTTCTGCTAGGGGATTATATTACAGTAAGGAAGGATGTTTCGAGGATAGGTTTGGGATGCGTATTGATGCAGGATGGTAAAGTGGCGGCTTATGCTTCCAGACAGTTGAAACCGCATGAGCAAAACTATCCCACACATGATTTGGAGTTAGCAGCTGTAGTGTTCTCTTTGAAAATTTGGCGACACTATTTATATGGAAAAAAATGTAGAATTTTTATTGATCATAAGAGTTTGAAATATTTGCTAACTCAAAAAGATTTGAACTTGAGGCAGCGTCATTGGTTAGAATTGTTTAAAGACAATGATTGTATAATTGATTACCACCCCGAAAGCAAAATGTATATGGATGCTTTGAGAGGGAAAAATGATTATGCTGTCCTTGAAAGATTATGATTGGAGACTTAATTTTGATGGAGCCTTGTTGGCTCAATTGAGAGTTATACCGGATTTGAAGCAAATGATAATAAATGCTCAGAAAAAATGATGCCAAGTTACAAGAGATAGTGCAATTAGTCAAGATTTCTGAGACAAGACCGACAGCCATAACATGCGTGAGGTTTTTCAGACAAGAGTAGATTATGTGTACCGAATGATATGGATTTGAAAAAGAAGATAGTATACGAAAGCCACAATACTGTTTTCACCATGCACCTTAGAGGTAATAAGATGTACCAGGATATGAAATAGTATTACTGGTGGTGAGGGATGAAAAAGGACATTTCTAAGCTTGTGTCTAAGTGTCTGACGTGTCAGCAAGTAAAGGCTGAACACCAAGTACCATCCAGTTTATTGAATCCCCTTCCAATTACCTAATGGAAGAACATTACTATGGATTTTGTATTTGGTTTTCCCCTTACCCAAAGGAAACATGACGCAGCTTTTCGCACTGTGACAGATCGACAAGTCCGCCCACTTCCTACCAATCCGACTCGACTACTCCATGGATATTCTAATGAACTTTATGTTAGTGAAATTGTAAGATCGCATAGGATTCCCTTTACCATAGTGTCCGACAACATCCACGCTTACGTCAAGGTTCCCGAAGGAATTACACACCTGGGTATTAAGATTGAACTTAGCACCAGTTTCATCCACAAACAGATGGATGATTTAAAAGAGTAATTCAAGTGTTGGAAGATATGCTTTAGGGCTGTGTATTAGATTTTCTGGGAAGTTGGTATAGGTATATTACACTCATGGAATTTGTTTATAACGCTATCGCCCACACAGCCACGCCCTCGTATTAAGCTTTCAGGAAGAAGATGTAACCTCATGTGTCAGACGGTGGCTAAGATTATTGGTCCTGATTTAGTAAAAGACACAGAAGAAAAAGTTCAGATTATCCAGCAAAGGTTAAAAGCTGCCAGTGATAGACAAAGGTCTTATGCTAATTTGAAGAGAAAGGATATAGAGTTTGAAATCCGATACAAAGTGTTTTTAAAAGTATCTCCATGGAAAAAGATACTCCGCTTTGGAAGAAAAGGAAAACTGAGTCCAAGATTCATTAGCCTCTTACAAGATTTTAGAAAGGGTTGACCAAAAGAGGTATCGCTTGGACACCCTCCGAGTTAGCCAAATTACATGATGTATTCCATGTGTCTATGCTTCGGAGATATCGTTCTGAACCATCGCACATATTACCAGTTCAAGATATACAAGTATAAGAAGATTTCACTTTCGATGAAGAGCCAAAAGCTATTCTAGATCGTGAAATAAGACAGTTACAAAACAAGCAAGTCTCTCTAGAAAAAGTGCTTTGGCAACATCACGGTATGGAAGAAGCGACATGGGAACTAAAATTGACAATGAGGGTACAAGACTTTAGCTCTTCATTTCAAAAATTTCGAGGACGTAAATTTATTTGGGGGATTGTAACACTTAAATATACCCTAGCAATTTTCAACGATTAGGGTATTTTAGAGCATAATTTGAATTTTTCGTAATTTAAAATGCTAAACATAGAAATTTGAGAAACTTAAAATTTATTAAGACACAAGGACAAATTTATAATTTGTCAAAATGGACAGGTTACAAGATAAGAAGACTATGGGTTAAAATGGAAATGTACCATAACTTGATTTGTAACAGATATTTATGAGGACTAAAGTGAAATAAAGGAAAACTAACCTGGCCGGTTTGGCAGCCAAACATGGCCTAGAGAAAGTTCTTTGATTTAAGACCAAATTTGGTCTCATTTTGGGGGAGAACAAACCGTGAAGAGGAAGAGAGGAGAAGAGAAAAGGAAGATGAAGAACAAGAGGCCAAGAAATATATGGATTCTAGTATGGAACTCTATGGAACTATGGTTTTGTATGGAATCATGTGTGTTTTGGACTTTTGTAGGGATTTCTATGGTTTCCAAAACCTAGGGTTTAGTTAGGAATACATCCTAACCCAAGATTTGTTGAAGTTTGGCCAAAAACCCTAGCGTTTGTATCAAATGGATATGGAATCCTTCATATTTCTATGGTTTTGTAAAGATTTGTGAACTTTGTTATGAATCCTTGGATTCTATGGCTAGGGTTTGGTTTAAGAAATTTTAAACCACCATTATAAGTGTTTGTGGAGTTGTTTTGGATGGATTCCATGGTGGGATTTGATGTAGGATGGAAGTGAGGAGATGTATTGAAGAAAAGTGAGGCAAAAATGGCAAAATCTGCCATTTCTGGGCAATTTCGTGAAGTGGCACGGTAACATAAAGGTGGTGAATTGATATCCCTATGCGTAACCAAAATGGTACTGCATCAGAGACAAAGTGGTATCTGCACCACTCACTGTAACTGTGTGGCGGCAAATTCTAAGACAAGACAAGTGGCATCGTACCAACTTCCAAAATACGATTGGCACCCTGGTGACCAACTGGAAGTGGTACCTGGCATTCACGCTTCTAAGCCCTGATTTTTGTATTCGTGCATTGTTAAGCTCCAATTTGCATACCGAGGGTATAGGAACCCTATTAAATGATTAACGGGGATCCAAATAAGAATGAAACTGAGGGAAAAATGCACTGTACCTCACCGTCGAGGCGGAGCTTCGAAGTGGGAGAACTTAATGCCCATATGATAAGATAATAAGTTTCTGAACACATATAATTGTAGGACTGCCTAAGACCGGATATTAAATGACACGACACCTCTGTTACGACATGGGCAAGCACGCCTCACCGATTCGCGACTCCCCGCTAGTGCTACAACACTTAACACGTGGCAAAGTATGTTCGATCGCGGCTTCTAAGACTTCGCTTAGTGCTACTTCACACTTTTGTTACGCAAGGTGCATGTTCGACGGCTTCCCAAGACTCTCGCTTGCTGTTACGACACTTCGTTATGTGCAAGGTGCACGCTCGACGGCAGACAAGACCTTGCTAGTGCTACTGTGACATCCTGCATGTAAGGCAAGCATTGTGTTGATCTGCTTCTAAGACTTCGCTGCTAATGACACTCGCTACGCAAGGTGCACGTTTCAAAAAGCGCCTCTAAGACTTCGCTTATGCTACGGCACTTCAAGACAGACAACACCTTCTGGGTACTTATCAGGTTGTGTCCTACTAATTTCTTATTAATCGGGTTCAGGTAATCCAACAGCTTATAAGATAAGAGTCCTGTGATAACTATCAGTGCAGCAATGTACATCGCTCTATTACTCACGGTACTCAGATAAGTGTAAGTTCAGAGACTGTGGCAATTTTCAGACAAAGATAAGTCCGGCTAAAAGTATAAGCTCTGTAACTCCTACGGGAGATTTGAACAAGCATAAATATGCTATAAGTACAAGTATGTATCCTACGAAAAAACTGAACAAGTATAAGTTTGCTACAAGTATAAGTTTGCTACAAGTACAAGTAAGCGTATAAGTTTATTATATGAATTCATGATAAATTATGATATCTGCTATTGTATATTTGATATTGTTATATGCTTATTATAAATGTGTATATGCAAAAGATATATTTTTCCCACTAAGCGCAAAGCTATAGCACTCCAAGCCAATCGCGTAGTAATAAAGGAGGTGTTCGTGATCTTCCACATACCATCGGGCCAAGACACTAGTAGGGTTCATCACAAAGAGGTTCCACGCCCGATCATATAACCTAAATGTATAGTTTTATATGTAAATGAGACTCAAGATCGTATGTATATACACTGTAAACACCGCTTAAGTGATAGTAGTTTTCTTTACGGTAGTGATATTCTGGTTCAATATAAGACTTGGGCTACCAATGTCCGAAGCAGAGAAGAGTCCCTGCACTGCCACATTCTCGCTTCACTACGGTTGGACGGGGAAAGGGCATGACAATGTGTATCACCCCGCCATGTTGGCCTTGAAGTGGGCAAGAGTCTCGTTGGGGCCGTAGAGATTGTTCGAAAATACGTAAAAGAATTAACCATCCACTAGAGGCTAAAGTACTGGGCGGCAAAGTGAGATAGGAAGACACATGATCAACGCACGAGACCTGAATTCCAAGAGGGGATTATGTATTCTAAAGTGTCCCTAAAAAGGAGTGTTTAGATTCTACAGAAAGGAAAGTTGGGCCAACAAGACACAGCCATTTGAAATGATCAAAGCTCGGGCAAAGCGGCGACGCTTACTAAGCATTCGCTCATCAACTGGGTGCATGACGATTCCACGATCAATGTTGAGAAAATGTCTATCTGATGCAACACCGATCGTGAAACTTAGAAGATATAGAACCAAGATAAGTAACATATGAGGAACCACCCGTGTGAATTCTTGATACCAAGGAAAAGGTGCTTCACAACAAAATCATCCTACTAGTGAAGGTTTTGTGGCAACACCATGGAGTGGAAGAAGCTACTAGGAACCTGAGCTAGGTGCCACAGAGAAGTACCCACACTTATTCACATTATAAGTTTAGAAGACGAGACTTTCTTTATTGGGTGGGGGTGGCGGATTGTAAACCCCCATATGTCTAAACTATCCAACTAACGTCTCTATTTACGTCCTAAATAAAATTTATAAGGATAATGAGTATAAAAGGCGGAATAATAAAAGAGAAAAATAAATGTTTTTAGGTTAAAATAACATTAAAAATGAATCTGGAAAGTCGAAAAACCTTAGGGTAGTCCTATAGACTGAATTTGAGAGTGTAGTGGCAAAACCGTAATTTTGGAGAAAAACCAAAATTATTCCACATGGAATGCGAATTTTCAGGTTGCCGTGATGCAAACCCTCTTTTCAGACTCCATTTCCTTCATTTTGTTTCACTCCACTCTCACCCTACACTCCTTTGAAACCCTAGGGATCATTCAGAGCAGTTAAGTGGCAAAACTCGGGGATCGAGGGATAAATCTCAAGACCAAAGCTCAAGATAATTCCTACAACCAAGGATCCGAGGTAAGGGTTTTTCTCCCATTCTAATTTGGCATACTGAGGCTAATGCTATTTATATTTATAATGCTTGGGGATTATAAATGCTTTATATTTATGATCCGAAATCTCATCCCCAAAGACGTGAGAACGGGGGATTTTGGCCTCCAAATGGGTTAATGGAATCGATTCAGGTCATTTAGTGATCCCAATCAACAAAATTTATGATCCCAATTTCCTACCATTAGTCACACAAGAAGATAGAATGTCTAGCCTCAACACAGGATGTGTTTTCTTCGTGATATGAGAGATGCAAATGATTGAAATGGCATTTTCGATTTTAGGATTCAGGCAAAACATTGTAAGTGAATATTGCAAACTAAAATAAAATTAACAAATCTGAAAGAGATCACAGTCTCTGCCACCGGTTTAGGTTCTAGTAAGAACAACAATGCCACTGGCCTCTTTCCTCGTGTTTGGGAGGGTGACATAGTCATTTCCGAACCTGATCTTCATTCTCGCATTGAAACCCAAAACCCTAAACTACTCCCTCGTATATAGCATTTATCAGGTATAAATGTTCCTTACATGATTACACGTCTCATAAACTACTCCTACAACAACTAATAGGAGATAATTCAATCTGATAACAAAGGATCTAATGGTGGCATCCACTGTGAACTAAAAAGCTCACAAATACATGTTGGTGAGTGTAGATTTAGGAGGATTTTAACCTGTGTGAGATGCAGAACCTAATACCCATAAATGCAAGCATGAAAAACACGAGAACACGTCACTTACCTTAAAACCTTCACTCCAAAGGACTTCTCCCTCCTCAAGGTTTAGGGGCTTTAGCCAAACATCCTTTGAGTTGTCATCCTCAAAGGGTGTGTTTGGTTGCCTAGAAAGTGAGAGAAAGAGGAGAGAGAAGAGAGAAAATGAAGACCAAGAACGAGGGCCGTAAATGGAAAAATGCTTCGGATTCCAAGTTAGGTTACAAATTGTTCATAAAATGGCTTATATAGCCTTCAAAAAAGGTGAAAATACCGCTCATCCTAACAAGATTATTACTTGAGGGTAAGAGATGGAAAAACACAAAACGAGGGACGCTTGTACACAAAACAATGGGGAACTAGGGAGATTCACTACAGTGAAATAAACATGATGTGGAGCGTAAATTTCACTATGTAGCGAAATTTCTATACATAGCGAAAATTCCTCTATTATAGCGAAAATTTCCCTATCATTCTACTTGCATCCCCGCATATTCCAACCTCGCATCTGTACTGGCTGCTTCAATTCTTCGCTCCCGCTTGATGCAATCGGGCGACAAATCATATGAACTCTAAATCGCCACTCGATATGCCTAGCTTGATATGATAGAAAGGTCTATGAACCCGCAAAACTACCACAAACAAAACGAAATACAAACTATTAGTACCTGGGAAGGGACCTATGTGTGTCAATCGGCTTAATTAATATGATTAGTACACAAAAAGCACTTAGAACCTATTTTAAATAGGGTTCAAAATAGCACTTTTTGAGTACTAATCACACCCCCCAACCGACACATTGCTAGTCCCTTAGCAATGAAAACAAAGGAAGAACATGCAAGTTATTTTGTATGCACAAAGAGGTGGTAGTATGTTATAAAAGGTATAATTAGGAAATGCCTCGCCTTAAGATGAAAAATCGATCTTGCATCAAAACCATTGGGGAGAATAAATGCCATAATGTGTCAAGGTCGACCGTGTCCAACCCAAAGGATCAATCTAAAACTTCCACCGAAATCTAAGTGTTTAGGTGATTAGTTTTAACAATAAGTTGCTGTCGCTTCCCCCAACTAAGCTACTCGCCAATGCCTTAGAATGTCATCTTAAATAGATCCGCTCCACTCTTTATTTCATATATCTTCTGTATTATAGGAAGCAATGCTGAGAACTCGACCTCACCAAAGTCCGTGTAACGGGGGTCCACCGATGACTCCCAACCAATTAAGGCTTAGGGCATCAAGTCATAAGGATCTTTCGACCACTAACTCTTCAAGCTTCACCCCGGACTCCGAATGATTTCGAATTTCCAACACCTACAACTCGCTAAACTCTACCCATCCACCCGTGTAGCGAGCACTAAGTCGGTGGCTCCCAACTAGTTAGCTTAGGGCACTGGGCTTTGAAGGCTTTCTCCATATACCCCTCGGACCGTGCTCGGGTTTCAGTGCAAAGCGTCGCGACTTTTCATTCTCTTTTTATTTTTCATTTTCTTTTGTTTTTGCTTATTCTTTTTCTTTTTCTTTTGGAAGACTTCATTGGTCTTCTTTTATGGGGAACCTAAACCTATTATAGGCGGTCACCAAAGCTAAGGCTGGTTGTGCAAAGTAAAGGGGTATGCAAATTTTCTCACTATCAAGAAAACTCGATATGCACCGTATGGTTAGCTAACTGGAAGAGTTGAAAACCAGGGGCTTTAATCGATCAAAGAACTCCAACATGCATGGAACTAGTCTACAACCTTGGCATCATGCAAGACTCAACTTTTCCACTTACAAAATAAGTAAACCACAAAAAAAAAAAAAAAAAAAATTGGGTAAAAAATGATTTTCAAAAGTGCAGGAACATGGAGCTATATATGAAATATATAATAGTGTATTTCACAAAATTTTCAGCTGTTTAAAAAAGGAACAAAAGCAAGCCACTAAGCATAAGAATTTGGTATCAAGGGTATGAAAATCACTTCCTTCACTAACTCTCCCCCCACCCAAGTATGCCATTGTCCACAATGGGGTGCAGACTGGAAAGTTAGTGGAGGAAGTGGTACCTCCAATAGAAGATGCAAGAAACGGTTCAGCCAGTGGAGGGAATGGCAGATGAACAATGCACCAAGACCGTGACCGCAAGTAGAAATGAGACTCTCCCCTACACTGCAACCTCTACAAAATTCAAAAACCAAAAATTGTGAGAAAATAAGCTTGTAAATGAGAAAATATTTAAAAGAAAAATAGGTAAAAATTAATGACACTAATAAAAATCCTAATTAAGACTTAAAATAATGTAAAGCAAAAAAAAAAATTCAACAAAAAAATTTGGAGTGGTCTCTAGGTTCTTATAGGAACCACTCCTGGGCCAGTAGGTAGGCCATTGGATTTATGGGGGGGGTCTCAGAGGAGAAGCCCTCCACGCCCGGCAGCCAGGTGTGTGTCATAGCTTGAAGTAAGCTTTGACTCCTTTGTACTGAGCATCCTGCTCTCGGGTGGTGGTGGCGGGATCACTGTTGCAGGAGGAATGGTTGATCCTTCATTAACTACTTCTTTGTTCTTCAACCATTCCTCTTGCAATTTGTTAGCACTGTGCTTTCCCATCCCTGTGCCACTCATACATACTTCATCTGCTTCCTGCTCTTCATCCCCATTGACTTGAGGTTGTTGCTCAGGTGAAAAATGTTGAGCTCCAGTGTCATGTTGCCGAAGGTGAGCTGCATGACTCCATTCTGACAGTTAATTACGACATTTGATGTGGCCAAAAATGGTCTCCCCAGTATAATGGGCACTTGGTTAGTGCCCTCTGCCACTGGCTCCGTGTCAAGAACCACGAAGTCCACCGGATAGTAGAATTTGTCTACCTTCACCAAAACGTCCTCAATTATCCCTTTTGGTATCTTCACTGATCGATCGGCTAAGGATAGGGTGATGTTGGTAGGCTTAAGCTCTCACAAACCTAATTGCATATACACTGAGTATGGCAAAGAAGTCGACACCGGGCTCCAACCGCAGAGCCTGTCTACCGTGTCCTCCAATGTTGACTGAGATGGTGGGGGTCCATGGATCTTTGTATTTCACCAAGGTTTTGCACTGGATGATGGAGCTGACTTGTTCGGCCAGGTGAAGGCCTTTTGTCACCTCCCAAACTCCCTTCTTGGATCATAGATCCTTTAAAATTTTTGCATATGTAGGGACTTATTTGATCATGTCAAGGAGAGGTATGTTGACCTTCACTTGTCTTAGCACTTCCAGGATGCCTGCTTGCTTGGATGCCTTCTTTTTCTTCGCAGTGCTTAAGGAAATGGAGGGGGCATGCTTTTCTTCATTGAGTCTTCTTTAATGAACATGTGTTCTGGCTCCACTTCCTCGTCTTTTCAGCAAGTTTGGGAACTGGCTGCTCAATTTCCTTACCACTCCTCAAGGTGATAATGGCCTTAACTTCATCCTTACATCTGTGCAGTTCACCGGAGTAGCTTAATACATGCACTTCCCCGATTGCAGTGTTCGAGAAGGAACTCTCTAATTCAGACTCCGCTGGCTGACGGGTCAATCTTTGCGGATGGATGATCATAGACTATCAATTTTTCGATTAAGGCTATTTTCAAGTCCATCTATTCTATTTTTTAAGGAGCCTTCTACATTTTCAATTTTTTTATTCAACTGAGCATTGATGGCTTTCTGCTCCTCTACAAAATTTCCCACCACCTTGCTCAAATTCAGGATGGCTTGCTCAATAGGAGAAGAGAGGCACTGCTACGCCGGGAGGTGGACCCATGCTATTGTCGCCGGCTGCCCTTAGGGGACCATATGTTGGAGGCTAAGGTATCTAGGAGAGGTTCTGGTGGTTCCTCCAGTTGGGGTTATAGGTGTTGCCATATGGAGCCGTTTTTGGTGGCTTACACCCACTACGCTTGCTTCGTCTGCAGATCAAATCCACTCGAGGGAGCAATCGACACCGCTCCTCCCGGGTGATTGGTGGATTGGTACTGAAGCATAGCCGAGCCTGTGAAGGATTTCAATCACGTCTATACCTCATGTAACTCCTTTCCTTCCAGCTTCCACCTTCCTGGCTGTGGTGGATATCTCGCCTTCCAATTCCACATCCCCAACAATAAGCACATGCCCCTCCGATGCACTCACGTTTGTATCTACCGCTCTCGGGGCTTGTCTATCCCATCCTTTGGAGGTCTCGCCACGGTTGAGGAAATCCATGGCTTCATCTCGATTTACTCAGAAGTCTCCTCCACACATGGTTTCCAACATCTGCTTCATGAAGGAGACATTCCATTAAAAAAATGATCGACTAGCATCCATGTATCAAAGCCATGATGAGGGCAAGCACTGATGGTCTCCATATACCTCTCCCAAAGATCGGTAGAACTTCACCTGGTCATGAGCCGCAAATGTAAACTCGGTTTCTTTAAATTGGTCTTGTGAGCACTAAAGAATTTCTTCAAAAATTCTGCCTACAGCTCCGCCTAGTTCCTGATGGTTCTATGCCTTAGTGAATTAAGCCATATTTTGGCTTTGTCTTTGAGGGTCAGTGGGAAGGCCTTTAGTTTTAGCAGCTCCATGTCGATAGCACCTTCTTTTGAAAGCCAGCATACTTCCTCAAATCCCTTTGATGAGTGTATGATTTTCATTCTCCATACCATGAAAGGTCAGAGCAGGCACCGTAGGGTCTCACAGCACTCCTCGCCAGGGGGAATTTCGCACGAGGTGTACCCACCTGGCGGTATGTGATCCCTCATGGATCGACATTGGGATCCCTGCGGCCCCTTGTCGTCATGGCTGCTCCTCAGGTGGAGGCTCCATCTGATCACTGTGAAGGCTAATTTCACAACCCTGCTCAATTGTTTACCGAGCCTATAATCCGGCCCGCAGTTGTTTCTTTCCACGCATAAACTACTTCAGACACTACACAACAAAGAAGAAACCAATACAAAACAAGGCTACCAAAAAGGTTAAAGTTAGTTAAAAATCAAAAACAAAGGAAAATCGCGAAAGTGGCATTTCAACTCCCGCAAGAAACCGCAAGTGGGGAAAAATGCAAAATTAAAAAAAAATGAGAATTTACCGACACTCAGGATGTGGATCACAAGTCTAATAGCTCATCTCACTCAGGCATCATCCCCTAAGTAACGACGCCATTTGATCGCCATGCAGGTGATCCTAATCAAATGCAAAATTTATATCTCATTTCTCATCGCGTAGTCGGGCTACCAAAGTAAAGATAGTGGTCTAGGTTCAGAACAATTTTAGATGGGTTCAGGATATGAGAGATGCAATTGATTGAAAATAGTATTTTCTCTTTGGATTTTAGGATTTATGCAAAACAGTGTGGGTGAATGGATGCAAACTGGAAATAAAATTTAAATAAAATTTGAAAAAGAGATCCTTGAAGTCTCGAGCCACCCAAGCCAGGGTCTAGGCATTCAACACATTAGGTCTCTTCTCAAGGCTGGGAGGGCAGACATATAGTCATCGAATCGATCTTCATTTGGCATTAAAACCTAAACCCTAAAACTACTCCCTCTTGGTATATAACATTTAATAGGTATTAATGTTCATGATAGTGGATACACGTCTCATAAAACTACCCGACAGCAACTAATAGGAGATAACTAACTGGATAACAGTGGATCTAAAGGTAAGCATCCACTATAACCAAAAAGCTTGCCAAATACATGTTTGCGGAGTGTAGATTTTAGGAGGATTTCAACCTTAAGGTGAGATGCGTAAACCAAATGCTCCATAAATGCGAGCATGAAAAACACAAGAACACGTCACTTACCTTAAAACCTTCACCCAGTGACCCTCCTCTTCAAGGTTTAGGGGCTTTAGCCAAACATCCTTTGAGTTTTCATCCTCAAAGGGTGTGCTTGGTTGCCTAGAAAGTGAGAGAAAGAGGAGAGAGAAAAGAGAAAATGAAGACCAAGAATGGGGGTCGTAAATGGAAAAATGCTTCGGATTCCAAATTAGGTTACAAATTGTTCATAAAATGGCTTATATAGCCTTCCAAAGAGGTGAAACAATGAGGGTAGAGATGACAAATGTCGTGTAGTGTGCACAAAACAGGGGAACAAAGATTTCGCTACAAGTGAAAATTTCGCTATGTAGCGAAATTTTGCTAGCATAGTGAAATTTCATTATGTAGCGAAATTTTCAGACATTTAAAATTTCACTATTCTAGCAAAATTTCCCCGTCGCCTCCCCGCTTGCATCCTACATATCATCTCCACCCTCGCATCCAGCTTGAGCCTCGTGCCTTCAATTCCTTTGCTCCCAGGGCTTGATGCAATCGAAGATAAATCATACGAACTCGGTGTAAATCGCTCAACTTCGATATGCTTTGCTTGATATGATAGAAAAGGTCTATGAAACCTGCAAAAACTACCATAAACATCCTAGAAATACAGTCATTAGTACCAAAGGTACCTACATGTGTCAATCGGCTTAATTAATATGATTAGTACACAAAAAGCACTTAGAACCTATTTTAAATAGGGTTCAAAATAGCACTTTTTGAGTACTAATCAGGAATTGATTTCTCAATCCTAGGGTTTTGTTTGAGTAGTGAAATAACGTGGGCACGATCTCTTGTATTTTTCTAATTGTTCCTTGAAATGATGAGAACTTGAAGCAGATTCTAGGAAGATTTTTCTATAAATTGGGGAATTTATGGACTCATTGGTTAGGAGTATTGATGATTGGAAAAATATGTTTTTGGTATGGTTGAAATAAGAAAATGGGTGAGAGGTTCCTTGTAAGGATGCTCACTTGATTTTTATGAGAGGTTCCTTAAAAGGATGCTCAAATTATACTCAAGAGGTTCCTTATAAGGATGCTTGAGAAATACTACTATGAACAATGAGAGGTTCCTTATAAGGATACTCAAATTATACTTAAGAGGTTCCTTATAAGGATGCTTGAGAAATATTACTATGTACAAAGAGAGGTTCTTTCTAAGGATGCTCAAATTATACTCAAGAGGTTCCTTATAAGGATGCTTGAGAAATATTACTATGAACAATGAGAGTTTCCTTATAAGGATGCTTCAAATTATACTAAGAGGCCTTTATAAGGATGCTTTTGAGAAATATTATGAACAATGAGAGTTTCTATAAGGATGCTCAAATTATACTCAAGAGGTTTCTTATAAGGATGCTTGAGAAATACTACTATGAACAATGAGAGGTTCCTTATAAGGATGCTCAATTTATACTCAAGAGGTTCCTTGTAAGGATGCTTGAGAAACCAAGATAACATGAAGCGGGTAGAGGTTACTTTTGCACACCCACTAAAGAGAAGACGTGAGGGGTGGAGGTTATCATAAGTATATGCCACTCTGCCTAAAAGACTTGTTGAAATTACTGGCAGGATCCACATTAATTCTATCATAATCGATTATGTTGTTTTTACATAAACTTGAGATTTGTTTAAAATGTCATAGTTTTATTTTCCAAATGTGTGTATATGTATGTTACAAGAAAATGAGACCGATTGTTTTCCATATTTTTCTAAACCTTGTTCACGTTTGCGAGGATTTTTCCTACTGTAGCTTCACAGGCTTACCCTTCTTATGGCTCCCTTACGCATTTTACCAAAGGAGGAGGCAAAGTAGGAGCTTAAGGAACCCGTGTATCGGGAGGTCCCGCCTGAAGGAAATTTAGATTCTGAGGTCCCTTAGATGAAGGAACTCAGCTGAGACTAGGGTAGTGAAGAAGAAGGCTAGATTTTGGGCCTATTTTCTGATTTTATAATTTTCTGGATCGAATATCCAATTTTGAACATGTACAAAAGGAGTTTTGTAATAAAAACTTATTTGATTTGTTTCATATGGCATTGGATAGTTTTCCTAGATGTTATACTACGTGTAGGATAAGTATAAAATTAGTAGTGTTAAATGGAAAGCAGGGGAAGGAGAGCAGAGCCAGGAAGGGCTACTCGCCCATTTCGGTGGTTCGAGTAGCAACAAGAGAACTCTCTATCGCGACGCAGTTTTCCCATCCCGTGCCGATACGTAGGGTTTTGTGGCGTACGACAGTCCGGCCGTAGTCCCATGGTCGCGACCTAGCCTTCTAGGTCGCGGATTAGGCTTCCTTTTTCTCTCTGTGACTAGGGCGTCACATGAGGCGCCTGCTGCGACTTATGGCCTCGAGAGGCAAAAAAAGTAAAGAAAGGTGTCACATAGTGGCTTGTCGCAACCTAAATTTCCGGGGCCTGTAGATCGGGTCCTCTATCGCGAGATAGAGATTTTCTTCGTGTCGCAAATGCAGGGTTAGCCAGTGGTAGGATTAATTTGGCCGCGAATCGACCCTTTAGTCACAACAAAGCAGGTCGGGCTCTAGCCCATATTTCGGCCGCGACAGTGGAAATTCCATGTCGCGACTGGGCCGCTGCGAGTAGTGGGAGCTTTATCGCGACAAAGAAGGTTTCTACGCGATACATTTAGGCATAATAAGCGCCAAAGGCGCGCAACAACAACACAGATGCCTCACAAGGCCGACAACACGCAGACGAGCCCTCCACGCCAGCGACGCCATTTCTCGTGCGCAGCTAAGAACCGGCCTCGTCTAGGAGATGATAAAGGCATTAGGGTTATGCAATCGTTGAGATAATGCTGAATCATCGTTCAGACACTGCTCATGGACACTGCTAAAAAAAAAAAAAAAAAAAAAAAAAAAGATCAATTCTGGATTCGGGGGAGTTGCTGAAGTTTGCATCGTGAGTCGCTTGTGTCTTATACGGGAGTCAGAGGTTATGGAGTACCATCAGAGAGAGAGGATTAGGGTCTGTGAAGTTGAATTTAATTAGGATGTCTCGATACATCAAGGAACTAAATTGTGAATTACGTGCAGATGGATGAAGGAGGACGCGACGTGGGACGCATGGTCATGAGGTCAAGCAAATCCACCACTGCCACCACCTCATGATGCCATGAATGGCATCTATCAATGTTTGAGAGAACTCACCACTCTGGTGCAACACCAGAACAGAAACAACAAAAACCACACCGGTGGAGCTCATTCCCTAGCCCAAGTATCGGGTAATGGGAAGAAAATCGGAGAATGATCGTTCTTTGAGAGTTTCTAAGGTAAAGCCCGCCCACCCACCTTTCAAGGAAGCTCAAACTCTTCGATGCGATAGTGGATACTAGGTGAAGAAAGTTTATGGTATGGGAGAAATAAGACCTTAAGGTCACTCGGGCGATGTATTTATTTTATGGAGAGGCCTAACAACGCGGAATCAGCAGTTAGAAAGCAGTGGATACTAGCACTTATTTCGGGGATTTCACCAAATCTTCCAAGACAAGTAATTTTCCAGAATCCGTCAAAAGATAGAATGAAGGCTAATTTTCTGCCACGACAAAGGTGTACCGACTGCGGGCTAAGTACGAGAGGAGGTTTACTGAGCTATTCCGTTATGCCATGGAATTTATCTCTACTGAGGCCATCTAGGCTAAGCGCTTTGAATAGGGCTTGAGGCGGGCCATCCGAGAAAGGTTGGTGGCTCTCAAGATTCGAGAATATGGGTATATCGGGTGGATCGAAATGCACGTGGAGAGAGATGGCGATGCCCGTGAGACGATAGAATTGAAGGGCGGTGTCTAACTCAGGATCGGTACTTAGCAAGAAGTGGAGTTCGGGGAGGGCAAAGACCGCATCGTCGTCATACTGCAGGTGGGACCTGTGATCACGGGCCAGCTCCAGGCCCAAGGGTACCTGGAGTAGGCTCTGATTCATGATCCTGCTTTGCATGTGGGGGTGCGGGTCATCTTCGGATGCATTGTCCAATTTATCCTCCCCCAAGGAACACTCAGACAATAGGATCGGTACAGGCAAATAGGCCACCCCCACCGAGGCTACTACCATAGCAGAGGGCATTGGGGACTCTAGCCACATGCAAGGCTACCTAGGGGAGAGTGTTTTCTTTGACTCAACCGAAGGAAGATGCCTCCAATGCAGTTGTGGAAGGTATCATTCTTCTTTATAATTCATGGGCCCGACTCCTTATTTCCATCTCTACATGATCATTCATTATCATCACTGGTGTTACAAACGACGAACTTTGAAAAGCTAGAACAGCATTGAGCTGATTTGCTCACTGAGAACAATTGATACCAACTTGCCCATAAGGGTTAGCTTCATATGAGGAGCACGAATTGGTCGCGGGACTCGACATTCGGGATTTGAAGGGTTATGTCGTTATATTCGGGATGGACTTGTTGTCCACCTTTCGGGCAGTGATGGATTGTTTTCACAAACAAATTACACTCCAATTACCAAGAGGGGTAGTTTTCAGTTTTATTAATGATCGAAGTTTTTTCCATCCCTTTCCTACCATGAGTAGTAGATTCTTGAATGCTAAGGCAAAGAAACTGAGCTGAAGCCTACAATTGATGGGAAAGTAGAAGGATAAATACCCTAAGAGGGCGTGCTGGTAGCATCGTAATTTCATATGTCTTTCTAGATGAACTATCGGGGTTACCCCCATGAAGAGAGGTTGAGTTCACGATTGATCTCTATTCGGGGATCGAACACATATCCATTGCTCCTTACCGTATGGCACTGATGAGTATACTTTATACTCATTTTCTCCCTATGTTTCACTTATATTTTTAGTATTTTTATTACATGAATAAGTGATCTTATTCTCTAAATGTTCAATTTTTTTATTAGGTCGTCCATTAGTCAATATGGAGCAAAAACAAAGAGATAAAGCCCAAAAATCAGCAAATAAGACATGTAGTAGTAGCTACTGTGTTTTGATGTTTTAAGTTACACAATGATCCCCAATTGCTAGAATATTGATTTAGATAAATAGGAGACTTCTGCAGGCTTTCCAAAGAGACCTTATTCACTCTATTTGGACTTCAAATGGCAAAGTTATGACTCTTGGTAGTTGAAGGAAGAAGAGAAGAGAGCTCAAAAGTGACCAATTAGAGAATTTTGTACATTCAGTCTTTATAATGATTTTCAAAGTGTTTTTCTTTTTACATATCTAGATCCTACACTTCAAAAGCTTTCCAACGGTATCAAGAACATCCAATGGGGGATTCAGCCGTGTTCACTGCGGCGCACCCTTCGTCATGCAAGTGAAGATTTCAAGCAGTTAAATGAAAAGGAGCCTCATAATCGCATTGAATCTGAATGCTAGATTATGATCGCCTCAGGTACGCCGTAGCGAAGCGCCTTTCACCGCGGTGTAGCGAGGTCTCCCATTCCAAAACGGGAGCTCTAAAAGTTCTGATTTTCTAGGCCATTGATGGGCCCGAGTTCCGAGGTATAAAAAGGGAGCGATTTATGATATTCGGAGGGGATTCGGAGGCACACTGAACAAAAGGGGAAGACAGATTTTGGGCGTTTTTGAGGGAGAACAAGCTCCCTTTTGGTGGAAACACCTAGGGCTTGTTCTTGAATATTTCTAGGTTCATTTCGAAGAGGAAGTAACACTGAGGAAGAAAAGATAATGGAGGACAGTTAAGGGAGCCAATGTCAAATTTGTTTTCTCTCTTCCTTTTCTATTTTTCTTTTACACATTTGCTTTTCCCCTTATGTTTTAGTTAGTTTTAGGGTTTAGATGCAGCCAAAGACATGTCCGTATGAATCTCTCCTAATTTGATTGATGTTTAATTTCATATTTATGCTGAAGATTTAATAGATCTTACTGTTTGTAGGTATTTGGCCAATATTCGCATGATTTGTGGTTTGATTCAAAATCTGGAGAAGTGAGAGTTAAAATTAGACCATGGATGATTTACCATCTAATTATCATGAGATAGAGATATAAGCAGATTAGAGTAAGTGAGTATTAAGATTTATATTTAATGCATCCTTAGTTATGATGGTCTATGGTGAGATGCAATATAACCTTTTTTAAGGGTAGTGTGGATGCCCAGAGATATTCCCAACATACATTAGTGAAATCACCATCTTCATGATGAAATCGATCATCGACATCAGGGTCGAGGTTCATACATCATTTTTAGGTGAAATCTATGCCTGGCGCTTTTAGTCTTTATACAATTGGTCTTTGCATGCCTTAGATTAGTGTCTTTAAATCTTTTATAGATTTTCCATCATCTAAATAGAGCATAGGCTAGATTAGAGCTCAGATTTCTTAGTAACCCAATTCTCCGTGGGAACAATCTCACTTATCATTATATTACTGAGGCGATACAAGAAGACTTTACAAGACATTACAGGCTGCATACACTTACATAGCAAGCACAAACTCGCCATCAAGTTTTTTGACACTGCTGCTTCGAGAATTGGTGCTTTTATTAATATTAATTTGAAATAGCTTTACTCTATTTTGGATATAGTTAGTCTTGTTTTATTTTCCTTTTTTTCCATTTTACTTTTGAAAATTTTTTTTCTTATAGCATTTCAATCACAATGGATCATATCATCGAGTTGACAAATGCATTGGCTCACCTTGAGCATCAACTAAGAATGCGTAATCGGGTCGTATGAGCATAAAGAAGAGTGACAAGTCAGTGCGTGAGTCAAGGTGGTAAATCCATATGCATCACAGACATGCTCTGCCACGGAGGTACCCCATACTTGAGCAATCATAATTTTGGATGGAGCCACCACCCAAACACCTCATGAAATACAAGCTATACCATTCCACACACTCCACAAGTCCAAATATCAAGCCTAGAAGAAGCTATGGATGAATTAAGAAGAACTCAAGCTGAATCTACCATGGCACAACCTGAATTTTCAAGATCAATGGCTAAAATTGACCACTCTCAAGTTCGGTTGCCTAGGCTTCTTGACCTAAATGAGATAAGTCAACCTCCACTGGAGAGAATGACAAAGTTAGAGGCAGTCATGGCTGAATTGAAAAGAGTCTATGCTGGATCGCAATAACATCTCAAGTTCAATCTGGTGAACTGACAAGGGCCACGTTCAAATTCGGGGATTGCACCATTCCAGAGCTTGAAAGAAGAGATGGCTCCAAAGGCCACTTCTTATACTCAACTTGGATTCGAGAAAGAACAACCTAAAGAAGAGGAGAGTATGAGAATAGAAGAACTAGTGGAAAAATATATGAAAGAACAAGAGAATATGGCTACAATGTTCTTTGAAGGACAACATGAGAGTTCGCCATCTACTCGGGTGAATATACAAGAAACTTGAGATACCAATGAAGAAATCATCTCGGATACGAAGAACTTGAGTAGTTTCCAAACAAGGAGAATGATACAAATATGGAAACCTTAGTTGTGAAGGAAGATGAGCCAACTTCTCCAGAATCACATGAAAAGACAAATGATGAAGTTGTAAAGACTATTCCGGAGATGACTCTTTGGGTTCCAATGCATGAGGAAGTGAAAAATGAGACTAAAACCCCAACTTCCGAGGTGGATGAGTACATCATTCACTTGAACAACGAATTGAGAGGGATCATCAGAAAGAAAAAATGGGAAAAAATAGAAAATATAAAAAAAGAATGATCTTGAAGATTATATGCTCGTTGTTGATCGAGCACAATTATCGCCTGTGAAAAGGATGGAGGCCGCACTACCAACATATCCGTAGTTTATAGTATCTTCGAGGTTCAAAGAATGCAATTGAACAAGAAATCGGGGCCCAAAGATCCTCCTCATTTCATTCCATATATGCTTTATATTTTCAAGCCTTCTTTCATTTGGAACTAAAGTCTAATCCCTCTTGATAGGCCGATTTGTGCTATGTAAAATGTGTACGCCTATGTGTGCAAGCACGCACGCTCATACATAATGATAAGTGAGTATCGTTCCCACAGAGAATCACATTAAGTAATCACCTAATCTAGCCTATGCTCTATTTGGATGGTGGAAAATCTATAGAAACCTAAAGACACTAATCTAGGCATGTAAGAATAATTGTATAAAGACTAAAAAGCCTTAAGGCATAGATTTCACCTAAACAATGATGTATGAACCTCCTAACCCAATTAATCGATGATCAATTTCATCATGAAGATGGTGATTTCACTAATGTATATTCGAATCTCTCTCGAGCATTCTCACACTACCCTTAGAAAAGGTTATACTACATCTCTACCTCAAACCATCATAATTAAGGATGCATTGAACCCTATAAATCTTAATACCACACCTAATCTCACTTATATCTCTATCTCATGATAATTAGATGGCAAATCATCAATGGTCTAATTTTAACTCTCAGATTTTCAATCAAACCACAAATCATGGCCAACACCCACAAGAATAAAGATCCAAATGAACACTAACATAAATAAGGAAATAAAACATCAATCAAATATAAATTAGAGAGATCTGAGCTACAAACATGTTCGCTACATCTAAACCCTAAGAAAACTAACTAAAACATAAGGGGAAAAGTAAATACAACCATCAAAAGAAAGAAATCCGGAAAAGGAAATAGAGAAAACAAATTTTGAATTGAAGCTCCCTTCTTCTCCTCCATTATCTTCTTCTTATTCAAGTGTTCTTCCTCTTCCAAGAATGAACCCTAGAAATCTCTCCAAGAACAAGCCCTGGGTGTTTCCACCCAATGGGAGCTTGTTCTCCCTTAAAACAAAACTGGGCCTTCCTCAGGTTCTGTGCCTCCAAATCTCGTAAATCGCCCTTTTTATACTCTAATCCTACCATCAATGGCCCAAAAAATTATAACTTTTAGCTCCGTTTGGAATGGGAGATTCGTTACGCTGGGCGGGGCGGGCGCACTTGCTGCGCGCACTCCAAGGCGATCATCATAACTGTATCTCAGTTCGGCCGCAAAGATAGGCTCCCCTTCACGCCGCAAAGTGTTTCATCATGAGAAGGGGTCTACGCCGCGGCGAACCCGAGGCTAGTCCCCTGTTTTTGCTCCAACTTCGTAAGGTCATAACTTTGTCATTTGAACTCCGATTTAGGTGTTCTTGGTACCGTTGGAAAGATCTTGAAGTTTAGAATTCAGATACATACAAAAAAAAAATTTTAAATCATTATAAAGACTTAATGTACAAAATTTTCCAACTGGTCACTTTTGAGCTCTCTTCTCTTTTTCCTTCAACTACCAAGAGTCATAACTTTGTCATTTGAAGTCCAAATGGAGTGAATAAGATCTCTTTGGAAATCCTGAGAAGTCTTCTATCTATCCATATCAATATTGTGGCAATTGGAGATCATTGTGCAACTTAAAACATCAAAACACAGCAGTTGTTGCTGCATGTGTTGTTTGCTGATTGGGCTTTATTCTCTTTGTTTTTTGCCCATATTGGCTCATGGATGACCTAATCAAAAAATTGAATATTTAGAGCATTAGATAACTTATTCATATGATAAAAATACTAAAAATATAAGTAAAACATAGGAATAAAATTAGTATAAAGTATACTCATCACACCCCCAAACTTAAAATCTTGCTTGTCCTCAAGCAAGAGACTGACTCAAAACAAAACAAAAAAATTGAAAATGGCACGAACTAACAAACTATGAGATAAGTATGATAAAATTATGCCAAGTGAAAGAATCACTATGAACATAAGTTAGCAATATTAGCATTTTCAACCAAAGTTTAAGATCCTTACAATTTTAAACTCTCTAAGGAACATGGCAAAGCAAAGCATGGTGAGCAAAGAAAATCAATCACCCAAGTCCTCAATGACCTTTCCCAAGAAATCTAAGTGTAGGTGATAGCATGATCTCCAATGTATAGCATGGTCCGAGTACCCCAAAACTTAAGCTCAGAGATTTTGTAGGTGATAGCAGAAAGTCTCGGGGTGAACTTAATGTTTCCATAAGTTAATGGAAGTTGAAGGATTCCCTCAGAGATTTTGATCTATGGATCGGAGAGGATGAATCCCAACCATGCATATTCAACCTTATAGCTCAACCATTGCTTCGATAAAGGATCGTGACGTTACAACGAAGAGACAACGAGTTGGAGGCTATATGGAGTAGGTTTGAGAGGAGTGAAATGGTTGATAATTGGGAAATAATTAATGATGAGTTACGGTTTCGGGGAAGGTTATGTGTACCTCGACTACGGATCGATCAGAAGAAGTATCGCGAACGCCATCGCTCCAAGTTCTCCATCCATCCTGGGAGTAACAAAATGTATGTGGACATGAAGCTGCACATTGTGGAAGCGGAATGAAAAGGATGTGGCTAGATACATTCCAAAATGTGTGGTGTGTCAACAAGTGAAGATTAAGCACCAAAGGCCTAGAGAATTACTACAGTCCTTACCTATCCCAGAGTGGAAGTGGGATCACATCACCATGGACTTCGTATCTGGTTTTCCACGGACCTCACGAGGGCATAATGTCATATGGGTTATTGTTGATAGACTCACCAAGTCCGCTCATTTCCTAGGTATGAAGACCACAGACGCAACCAAGACTCTTAGCCAGCTCTATATCCGTGAGGTTGTTAGATTGCATGGAGTTCCACTCTCATGTGCCTGGATCGTGATTCCCGCCAGGGCACCTGGCTTCAGAAAAGCCCACAAGTTTATGATGAGTTACGTTTCAGCACGACTTTTCATCCCCAAACGGATGGCCAATCCGAAAAGGTGATACAGGTTGTGGAGGACATGTTATGCGCTGTATTAAAAGACTTCAAGGGAAACTGAGTAAATCCATTTTCCGTTGGTAGAATTCCGTGACAATAACAAATGCATCGTGCAAGTAATGGATGGCACCGTATTTATAGCTTTGTATGGAAGGCCATATAGATCACCGACATGTTGGTTGGAAGCGGGCAAGAGTAGCCTATTTGGGTCAGAGATTGTTCGAGAAACTACATAAAAGATTCAACTCATCCGAGATAGGCTACGCACGACGCAGAGTAGACAGAAGAGCTACGCGGATTGACGACGGAGACCCTTGGAATTCCAAGAGGGGGATTATGTATTGCTCAAAATGTCTCCCAAAAAGGGAGTGTTTAGATTCGGAAAGAAATGAAAGTTAGCGCTAAGATATACCGAGCCATTTGAAGTGATCAAAGTGGTGGCAAAGGTCAGACGCTACAAGCATCTGCCGCTTGTTCCGGTGCATGACGATTCCACGATCAATGTTGAGAAAATGTTCATCGGCTAAAACGCTGGTCGTAAACTAGGAAGATATAGAAATCCAAGACTGGGTAACATATGAGGAACAACAGGTGAGAATTCTTGATACCAAGGAAAAGGTGCTTCACAACAAAATCATCCTACTAGTGAAGGTTTTGTGGCAACACCATAGAGTGGAAGAAGCTACTTGGGAACCAAAGCTAGAAATACAAGAGAAGTACCCACACTTATTCGATACCAGAGGCAAGTTTCGGGGACAAAACTTTCTTTAAGAGGGGTGGATTGTAAACCCCCACATGTCTAAACTATCCAACTAACATCTTCATTTATGTCCGAAATAAAATTTATAAGGATAATGAGTATAAAAGGTAGAATAATAATAGAGAAAAATAAATGTTTTTAGGTTAAAATAACATTAAAAATGAATCTGAAACGTCAAAAAACCTTAAGGTAGTCCTAGAGACTAAATTTGAGAGTATAGTGGCAAAACCGTAATCCCATGAACAATAATTTTCGTGGTGGTCAGATAAACACTTCGCACCCATTTCCTTCATTTTTCACCCACCTCACCCTACACCTTCAAAACCCTGTGATCATTAGAGAGGAAGAAAAGAAGGGCAAAACTGGGGATTGAGGGATAAATTCAAGACCAAAGCTCAAGATACTCCTACAAACTAAGGATTTAAGGTAGGGGTTTTTCTCCCATTCACTTACATTGAGGCTAGGTTATTTATATCTGTACATTTTGGGGGTTATAAATGCTATATATTTATGATCTGAAATCCTTATCCCGGTACGTGAGAATGGGGGGATTTAATTCTTAAATGGGTTAGTTGGGTATTGATTTCTAAATCCTAGGGTTTTGTGTGAGTAGTGAAATAACGTGGGTGCGATCTCTTGTATTTTTCTAATTGTTCCTTGAAACTGCTTTATAACTGAGTTGGAGATTCTAAGATTTTCGTAAATCGAGGAATTTATGATCATTGGTTGGGAGTATTGATGGTTGGAAAAATATGTTTATGGTATGGTTGAAATAAGAAAATGGGTGAGGGGTTCCTTGTAAGGATGCTCACTTGATTTTTATGAGAGGTTCCTTATAAGGATGGTCAAATTATACTCAAGAGGTTCCTTATAAAGATGCTTGAGAAATACTACTATGAACAATGAAAGGTTCCTTATAAGGAAGCTCAAATTATACTCAAGAGGTTCCTTATAAGAATGCTTGAGAAATATTACAATGATCAATGAGAGGTTCCTTATAAGGATGCTCAAATTATACTTAAGAGGTTCCTTATAAGGGTGTTTGAGAAATACTACTATGAACAATGAGAGGTTCCTTGTAAGGATGCTTAAGAAACCAAGATAACATGAAGGGGGTAGAGGTTACTTTTAAGTATGCTACCGGCCAAAGAGAAGATCAGGAGGGTGGAGGTTACCGCGGCATGCCACCCGCCCAAAAGACTTGTCGAAATTGCTTAAGTAGAGGATCGGTTATTAATTCTACTCAATTAATTATGTTGTTTTTACATAAATTTGATATCTGTTTAAAATGTCAGTTTTATTGTCCAAATGTGTGTATATGGATGTTACAAGAAAATGAGACCGACTGTTTTCCATATTTTTCTAAACCTTGTTCACGTTTGGGAGGATTTTTCCTACAGCTTCTCGTGGCTCACCCTTCTATATCCTTTACATTTTACCAAGTGAGGGAGGGGCAGAGGGAGGAGGAACCCGTGCATTGGGAGGTCCCGCCCAAAGGAAATTTAGATTCCAAGGTACCTTAGGTGAAGGAACTCAGCTGAGATCAGGGTAGTGAAGAAGAAGGCCAAATTTTAGGTCTATTTTATGATTTTGTAATTTCATGGATCGAATATCCAGTTTAAAACATTTACAAAAGGAGTTTTGTAATAAAAACTTATTTTATTTATTTCATATGGCATCGGATAGTTTTCCTAGAGGTTATACTGTGTGTAGGATAAGTATAAAATTAGTAGTGTTAAATGGAAAGCAGAGGGAAGGAGATTAGGAAGTGCGTGCGCCACGCTCATTTCAGGCTCGGGGTCGCGATGCAGAATTCTTTATCGCAATGTAGTTTTTCCCAACCAATGTCGCGACAGAGTCTCGTGTCGCGACAGTCCGTCGTGGTACTTCTGTGGTCGCGACCCAGCCTTCTAGATCGGACAGAAGCTTCCTTGTTCTCTCTGCGGATCGGTCACGGCAGAGAAGGCCAGTCGAACCCGAGTGTGGCCTGGAGGAAAGGAAGGGTATCGCGATGTGGTTTTGATTAACTTCCAGTTTCTCGCCAGCACTAGGTCCTCTATCGCCGGCAAAGATTTTCAAGTCGCAAATAGCGGTTAGCTTCGGGCAAGATTGTCCCGCCGCGACTGGTCGCTTTGAACGCACAGCAGGTCGCCCATCCTATGTGGCTTCGACGCGATAGGAAAATTCCATGTCGCCACCGCCGCCGTTAGGAGCGGGGGAGTTTCGCCGCAATAGAAGGTTTTCGCTATGGCAGCCGGCACAACAAGCGCCAATGCGCACAATCACAAGACGACAGCGGCTCCGCAAGCTGATAATGCACATGACAGCCCAACGCTGCAGCAAAGCAGCGGATAATAGCTTCTTGCGCGCAGCTACGGCTCGTCTGTGAGACAGTATTTGGTTGTGCATTGTTTGAGCTTCTATTTGAACTACTGTTCAGGGACACTATTCATGGACACTGCTCGCTGCAACGTCCAAAAAAAAAAAAAAAAAAAAAAAAAAAAAAAAAAAAAAAAAACAAAAATGTGAAGTAATTTCGTGATATGGGCCATATAATCAACTCGACATGTCCAATAATCTCTAGTCCACAATGAGTGATTTCTGAGACTTAACCACAATCCCGACATAGCAAATCAACACTCACTCTAGTTCCTAGGGGAGAGCTTACATGCAACGGCTTTTCCAAGGTCTCAACCTCTAAGCCCAATTCTTTCCTTAATGGCACATAATGTCAAACATTAGTAATTATCAGTTCCTAAATTATCATGCTCATTTATTTTCTGAACCCCTAAGGTTATATTCTCTAACTCTAGTGTTCTTCATTTTCTATATACAACCTATATCATGCATATAATCCACACAATATGTAACACACATTATGTAACACAATCATCACACAACGATTCACAAGAATGCACAATGAATACCTTGATACCAAGCTATAATGTTGATATCAGACATCGAACCTAAGCTTTGTACTATAACCGCATGTCCTAAACCCATGCCCACCAAGCCCTTGGTATTTGTATAACTAGGCTTTGATACCTAGCTGTGTCGCTGGTATAAGTGATTAGTGCTCAAAAAGTGGTATTTTGACCCCTATTTATTGTAGGTTTTGAGTACTTTTTGTGTACTAATCAGCATAATTAACCCAATTGGCACATTAAGGTCCCGGCTATGCTATTGATCGCATTTTGTGGTAAATTTTGCAGTTTTTACAAGCTATTTATGCCAAAATTGTTGAGTCGATCCAAGCACGAAGAATTTGAGTCAAACTCAGCATTGCAGATCAAAGACCAGAAGGAAAGAAGAGCATAAAATGCTAAGAAATTGAAGCTGCAGGAAATTTGGCATGTTGCGAAATTTCGCAAGTTGCGAATTTTCGCAGGTTGCATTGTTCATCCTGCAAAATTTCTTTCCTATCAAGCATCGTTTCATCTTGAGAAGACTTATTAAGCATTCCAAAAGTGCTATTTTAAGTCCTATTTAAGATGTTTCAGTGCTTTTTGCGCATTCAATCATATTAATTAAGCCGATTGGAAGGTAGCAGTCCTTTAGTACTACCGGTTTGTTTCAAGGTTGTTTTGGTAGGTTTTGCGTTTCAGAACCTCCACCATCATATCGCTTTCGCATCGAAATTTTGCTGATTTATGTCGCAGTTCTGCTGGAATTCTCATCGATTTGCATCAAGCCTCGGGATGAAGAAATAGTAAACATAGAAGATGAGATATGCAGCCGGAGGATGCAGGAAGGAAGATGAGGATTGGCACTCGCTATGGCATAGCTAAATTTTCGTAATGATAGCGGCTGCTAGTTGGATAGCGAAATTTTCGCAATCATAGCGAAAATTCTCTATCATAGTGAAAATTACTGTGCATAGTGAAATTTTCAATTTTCGCTATGACTGAATTTTCGCTATGATAGCGAAATTTTCGCTATGATAGCGAAATTTCGCTATCATAGCGAAAATCATGAGGCATAGAGAAAATCTAAATCCTTGCTTTGGTGATCCAAACGACCGCTTTGTTTAATTCTTTTCGCCTCAATGTAATCCTATTATTTAGACAATTTGGTATTTTCAAGATGCTCAGGGGCTATATAAGCCATGTATGAACATTTTGTAACCTAACTATTCAATTCACGTAACTTTACATACGTACTCGCTTTTGGTTCCCATTTTCTTCTCTCCTCTTTTTCATTTTCTAGCTGCCAAACACACTCTTTTCGAGGATGACAACTCAAAGGATGTTTGTCTGCTTTAAAACCTTGAAGAGGAGGTTACTAGGTCAGTTGATGTTGGCTCATGGGTGTTCTCTGCCATGAAGCAAAAAGCCATAGATTTGTATTTCTAACTTTTCAAACTAGGTTTAAATGCTATTTAATGTATTTTCTTTTGGTCAATACTTGAGATGCTTCAGTGTTCAAAGGTATTCTACGGTAGATACACCGACATCCATTAGATGTCATTTTTACGAGCCACCTAAAGTAGTTGGAAAATGCTTTATTTTCAACTCCATAAACATTAAATGCTCAAGAAATGCTATGGTTCAAATAGGAATGTTACTATGGTCAGAGACAGTTAAACAAAGATCCTGGGCTTTGGAAAATGACTATATGTCATTTTCCTAATGCGAGGAAATAACCCGACGACACCTCTACAACCCCATCATATCAAACTAGTGACCCAAAACTTCAAGGTACTTTTTACATCTTATTTTAAATCATGCCTAATTAAATTTTAGTGACAACAAATAACCACTTTTTAATGCAAATCCGAAAAATCCAAATGAAAGCCTCACTCATTTTCAATCATGATATGTCATTTGTAAGACGGCAAAACCCATCCCATGTTCGACCTTAGAACCGCTTATACTCGCAAAGAGGCTTGACTACTTTGAAAAGAGAGGAGGAAATTTAGGGATATTGAAATTTTGTTGACCCGATCCCATCGTGGGCACTAATCAAGCACTGTCTCATGCATCCCGCACTATTCACCATCCTCGCTCTTTGACGTTTTGACTCATTTTGTTCCTTTGGTTTTCTTCCACCTTGTCCCTCAGAATAGCTTTTGATTTTGGTTCTTTTTGTAATTTTGCTTGGTCGCAAGATATAAGCTCCTATGCACTGGGTGAACTAAAGACGACTTTGTCTATCAATAAACTTTTGGAGCCGTAAGAGCCCTGGGCTTTCCCGCTTTTCTTTCTTCCCTCTCCCATTTTCTCTCGCTTCCATTTTTTCTCGACCGCCAAACACCCCTCGAGGATGACAACCAAGGATGGTTGGCTAAAACCCCTCCATCTCAAGAGGAGGCTACCGGGTTCCGCTTTGAGATAAAATGACTGTTTCTCCCCCAGATTAATGCAAGCATTTATGGGTATTTATGTCTCTACTTCTTACAATAGGTTTAAATCTCTTAAATATACCCTGATTAACCTGTATTTGGCAAGATTTTTTGGTTCAGTGGATGCTTATTACTAGATCCACTGATATCCGGTTAGTTGCCCTCTATTAGTTACTGTAGGGTAGGTTTAGGAGGCATGTTTTCACTGTCAAGGAGCATTTATGCTCATTAAATGCCATTTTCCAAAAGGGAAAATTATAGGGTTTAGTTTTTAAAGTTAAATGAAGATCCGGTTTGGGAAATGACTATAAGTCATCCTCCCCAACGCGATGAAAAGGACTTGAGAACTTCTCATTTACCGTATGACCTCAAACCCAATAGCCCAATGCTTCTAGGAGTTCTTTTTCTTATTTTATTTCGTTTTATTTTCAGTTTCCAAACATTCACCTCCACTGTTTTTACAAAACCCTAAATCCAAAGTGAAATTCACCATTTGGCCTTTACTGTAAATCATTTGTGCGAAGAAAACCCATCCTTGAGTTCGACCCTAGAACCGCTATACTGTAGTAGCTTTGCTACGGAAGTAGGAATCCTAGGATATAAATATTGTTGATTCCAGACACCTACTATGGCACGAATCAAATGGCGTCATTGCCGGGGATGGTGCCTAAGTGCATTTGACGAGCTTTGGAACACTTGTGATCCTCATCATAAGTCCTGGTGAATTTTTTTTCCTGTATATATTTTACTGTTAGTTTTCTTAGTTTTAGTTCACAGTTTATTTTTTTTTATGTAACCCTAACCTTTTAGGTAGGATTGTTTCTTGGTCGTTAGGTGTTTGCCTTGTTTTTACTGCAGGAATTTCCAATGGATTAGAAATCCAGAAGGCAGGCTACTTAAAGTCAATCTCCCTCCAGAACCTGGATTGAACTTGAATTGAACTAAATGGAACACCTAGAGGGAGAGCAGTACAGTGAGTATTAAGTGGAGAGAAACCCTAGTGCATACATGTCAATGAGGGATTACAGAAACCTTCCATGGTAGAATCAGCAACCTGTGGAGAGAAATCCAAACCCATCTAGGTCCATGAGGGACTATAGAAACCCTTCATGGATGAGTGCACCTTTCTGCTGTGTTTCCCCAACTAATGCACCATTTGACAATACTTACAACCCTAGTTGGGGGAACCACACAAATTCCTCATGGGAACTAAGACCTCCACAGTATGTAGCTCTTGCTTCTCCATATTGTGCTTCAACTCCTCAGCCACCTCAACCACCACAGTCAATCTCTCCAGTTGAGCAAGCAATACTGAACCTTACCAAGCTGGTGGGTGACGTTGTGGAAGAGCAGAAGACATTCAATGCCCAACTAAGGCAAAGAATTCATACTGTGGAGAACTCTCTGAGCCAAAAATTAGATGGGCTGCAAAGTGGAATTGATCAACAATTTGACAACCTGCAAAGTGGAATTGATCATAAATTTGACAACCAGCATAAATCAATTTCAAGGCCTGCCCAGCAACATGATCATCAAGAGGAAGGAAATCCAGAGAGAGAGTGCCTAATTGACACTATTTTGGGTGAGAAGACTCAACTGCAACAGCTTCTTTAGGAGGAATTGATGTAGGAACCAGTAGAGGCTCCTGAGGAACTTCCAAGGGGAGGTAGAGGAAAGGAAGCAGGGGAGGGACCCCAAAAGCTTATCCTTCACCCAATCCTCATAAATTTGGATCCAAGTGCCACTGCCCAACCCAAAAACAACCCACTGCCAGTCCACATCCTACCTTCACCTGCAGCACAATCCACACCCAAAACTCCTGATGCCAAAGCTTAAGGGCCAACATCATCGCTGAAACCAGCACAGCTTAGGGTACCTGGTCTAAGCCTTTGCCACTACATCAAAACACTAGCACCGCTTCACACCGCATGGCACGGATGGTTCGGAAGTCAGTTCGCATTACGAGCACTGATCTGGCATTCGCAAGCTCCACTAATTCCTACGTACCCAAAGGCTTGAGAGATCGTTCTCGGGGGAGCACAAATTTCCCACTTTTGTTTTCATTTTTCTCTTACTTTATGTTATTTTATTTTATTTTATTTTATTTTCATTTCTTTAATTTTTCTTCTTAGATTTTCTCTCATTTTTAGTTAATCTTTGTTTTTAGATTAATTTTCATTTTTATGTAATTTTTTTAAAAATTTTCTTGTGTTTATTTTTGCAGTTTTTGCTTAATTTTTGGAGTAGAAGGCAAAGTAAAGAAATTTTTTCGCAGCCTGTGAAATTTTTTCGCAACTTGCACTATCATAGCTTACTGTTTTTGTTTTTTTTTTTTTTTTTGTCACTATTTTTTTTTGTCTTTTATGATGTTTGCTTTAATATATATATATATATATATATAAAGAAGAGTTATATATATATATATATATATATATATATATATATATATATATATATATATATATATATATATTTCAAAAAAAATTCCTTTAAAAAAATAAAATCGCACAGTTGCAAAGCCTGCGAGAATTTTCGTAGCCTGCGAATTTTCGCAACCGCTCAATTTTGTTTTGACCATAACTTTTTCATCTCGAGTCTGCTTTTAGTATTTTTTGTACTTCATTGAAAGCTATATATTTAGAATCTAAATATAACCAGAAAGAACAATTTTAGAATTTATATAAACGTGAAATTTTCAAAATGCTCAAACTTGTCACTTTTTTCCTCTCTTTTCTTCTCCTAACTTGTTCATTTGAAGCCTAAACAGATTGAATAAGTGCTGGGGAATCTGTGAAGCCCTTATCCAACAACGAGCAATATCTCATCAAGGAGGTAGCACTTCCTTCCTGAACTTTCCAATCCGAGCCCCATTGCGGACAATGTGACACTTGGTTGGGGGGAGAGTTAGCGAAGGAAGTGGCATTATTTATGTTTTTGTTACTATTTTGAGCAAGCCCATTTTATGATGTTCAGTAGCTTGATGGTTTTCCTTTTTGTGAAGCTATTATACTACACAACTTACTTTTTCAATAAAAAACTTGCACCCTTTTTTTTTTTTTTTTTTTCCTAGCTTGCAGTTTGAAAATTTTAAACACTGTCCAACTCTATTGATGTTAGATTGGTTCCATGCCTGGTTGAGTGGATGATCAGTTGAACTCTTGTTGCTTTTGACCATTTTTCTTCCACACACTGTTCACATCAAGTTTCAATAGGCTGGAAAACTGCCTAACCTCCTAAACTTTGCGAAACCTATCCTAGTTTCGTTGACCACCTTTAATAGTGTTGCTGACCTCACGAATAAGGCCAATGTGTCGCGATGTGTCTTCCAAAATAAAAGAAGAGAAAAAGAAAAGCGAAAAGAAAAGAAAAGAAAAAGAGAATAGAAAATGCGACGCTTTGCCTTGAAACAGAGCACGTCAGGGTATATAGAAAGCCTTTAAAGACTGGTGCCCTAAACCAACTGGTTGGGAGCCACCGACTTAGTGCTCTCTACATGGGTGGATGGGTGAGGTTTAGCGAGTTGTAGGTGCTGGAGTTTCGAAATCATTCGGAGTCCAGGGTGAAACCTAAAGAGTTAGTGGTCAAAAGATCCTTATGACTTGGTGCCCTAAGCCTTAATTGGTTGGGAGTCATCGGTAGATCCCCGTTACATGGACTTTGGTGAGGTCGATTCCTCAGCATTGCACCCTACGACCGCAAGAGTTGTGGAATAAGAGTGGGTCCCGA
This sequence comes from Tetrastigma voinierianum, assembly GCA_016808115.1. Classification (NCBI taxonomy): domain Eukaryota; kingdom Viridiplantae; phylum Streptophyta; class Magnoliopsida; order Vitales; family Vitaceae; genus Tetrastigma; species Tetrastigma voinierianum. The sequence goes on along the minus strand of JAEQBH010000428.1, from coordinate 413,149 downwards.
TCTTTAGGTTGGTTGAGTGCCTAAGTGGCGGGTGGCTTGGTTAGGGAGAGTGCAGTTCGGCAGTTTATTGTTGAGAACTGATCAAATAAACACTTAGGTTTAGGCGGAAGTCTCTGGTTGATTCACCGAGAGGGAGGCTCTTTTGATACTCAATTTTGTATGGCATTCATTCTCTTGAGATAGTTATTAGGCAAGGGTTTCAGTGATTCTCATCGAGGGTTAGGCATTACTCATTCACAACCTTTTTGAAATACCATTTTTTTAAACATAATTTTGATATTGTTTTGCATGCTCTTTCTTTCTTTCATTTGCTAAGGGACATTGTGTATCACGTGTAGTTGGAGGTGTGATTAGTGCTCAAAAGTGCTATTTTGAACTCTGTTTATTACAAGTTTTGAGTACTTTTTGTGTACTAATCGGCATAATTAACTGATTGGCACATTAAGGTCGACTATGCCTGCGATTGCATTTGTGGCAAGTGCAGTTTTACAAGCTATTTATGCCAGAATTGATCGATCAAGCATGAAGAATTCGAGTCAAACTCATCATTGCAAGATGGGACCCGAAGAAGAGCGGAAAATAGCAGAGAATTAGAGCTACGGGAATTTTTAGGCGGGCTACGAGGTACACAGCAACTGCGAGAATTTCGTGAGTTTGCAGAGCCCTCACAGTTTGCCTTTGTTCACCTGCTGAAATTTCCTTCTACTACCTTTGTTCATCTGCAGCCTTTGTTCATGTCTCCTGCACTATTCACCATCCTGCTTTTGACGTTTTGACTCATTTTGTTCCCTTTTTGGTTTTCTTCCAAATTTGTCCCTTGTAATAGCTTTTGATTTTGATTCTTTTTGTAATTTTGCTTGGTTGGGGCAGTATATAAGCTTCTATGCACTGTAACCAAAGACGACTTTTTGTCTAGTGAATAAACTTTTGGCACGAAGAGCTCCAGTTTTCCCGCTTTTCTTCTTCTCTCCCATTTTCTTCCATTTTCTTGGCTGCCAAACATCCCTTGAGGATGACAACTCAAGGGATGGTTGGCTAAAACTTCTCCATCCACAGAGGAGGCTACGAGAGTACCCGAGTTTTGAGAGTAAAATGGCTGTTCTCCTATATTTAAGTGTAAACATTTATGGGTATTTATGTCTACGCTTCTCAACATAGGTTTCGTCTCTTAAATATACCCTCATTAACTGTATTTGGCAAGATTTTTGGGTTCGATTATGGTTGCTTTGTGCTAGATCATGATGTCAGTTCAGATACCACATGTTAGTTCTTGTAGGAGTAGAGGTTTAGTGGAGGCTTGTTTTTCACGGGGTCGGGGGGAGCATTTATGCTCATTAAATGTCATTTTCAAAGGGAAAATTATAGGGTTTAGTTTTTTAAAGCTAAATGCGAAGATCCAGGTTTGGGAAATACAGCTATAGGTCATCCTCCCCAGCGCAAAGGAAAAGGACCCGAGAACTTCTCATTTACCGTATGACCTCAAACCAAGTAGTGATACTTGAAAAGTTCTTTTCTCATTTTATTTAGTTTTCTTTTTTAGTGTCAAACATTCACCTCCTTATTTTACAAAACCTAAATCAGTGAAATTCTAGCATTTTCCTTTGCTATAAATCATTTGTGTGAAAGCCCATCCTTGAGTTCGACCACTAAATGGCTATACTACGATGGCTTTGCTCTGACGATAGAATCTAGGATATAAATATTGTTGATTCCGGACACCTATTGTGGCACAAATCAATAAGATGCACCATAAATGTCTTGGCCTAGGCCCATGCCCTTAAAGCCCTATGTACTTGTATACCTAAGCTCTGATACCAAGATGTCACCCCCCAAAACCTGAGGGTTCCATTAACAACCTATCAACAAGCGGAATCCCTGTGGGTATTGCATATCTCGATACCACCATATTGCATCCCATTCACCAGGATCCATTCATGCATATATATTTTAGAAAAATATACAAATTTATCAAAACAATTCATAAAAGTTCGAGTTACAACTCTCTTATATACAAAATATTACATGTGAAATCTAGTTTTTGTTTTTTACAAAATGGTTTCTCAAAGCTCTTAGGATGACCATTTCTTCACACTTACGATTCGGATGAGGTCGACTACGTACACCAACACACGAAAGGGGACCCACGACGGGGTGAGCAATTCCCGATGGGATAACCCTCTGTTTACTCCGCTAAATTGCACATACAATGCCATGTTCACACAATAATACACACATCAACATTCCAATGAAAAATATGTCAATTCTAAATGGAATCTTACATGCCATGAAATGATATGAGACTCATCATGCCCCCTGTCCCGAGTCCTCACTGACTCCCTCACATATGCTCATGCCAAGTGTCAAAAACCATCATTCTAGATGACATCGAATGATAATTTTCAAAACCAATTTAATTTGTTTATAAACCAAAAGTTTTTTGGATGATACATCACAATGATCATTTTATATTCAAATCCATTCGCTTTTTGTGGGTAATGGATTTTTGGTGTCCCACCGCGGGCTCCGTAAATCCAGACACTTTTATAGCCTTTCTTCGTTGGGGACTATGTCTGACCATAATTGATAGGTTTTTCACCCGAGGGGGAATCTATCCTTTCTTGTTGATACCTGACACATTTTTTTTCATGCCAAGAACGATGAATGATTATAACCATGCACACACACCCAACTCAATGCGATGACCTCGTGCATATACCATGCAAAATGTCACTACATGCTATCTCATGTTACATGTATAATGAACACTACATGAAACAATTTATAAATCATACTTTATACCAAGTATGGATAATTATATAAAAGCATATAATTTACATCCATTCATCATAATATATATATAACTATAATATATCTTTATTCAACACATTCAGCATGTTATAAAATTTCAACAATAACACACAAAAATAGTCCACACAAAGTAGTCATTCTACGGCCGTAAATCCATTATACTCGGCCTTGGAAATATGCCGAACTCAGTCGGAGAAATTTCGACTTTTTTACATTTCATTTGTTTTTTTAAAAAAAAACTTTCAAGACTATCATTAACGACTACAAATTCAGACATGAAGTAGTCCTCACACTCGTCTCGAAAACTGTCCTGAAAAATAGTTCACAACAAAATTCGGCATGCATTTTCCAATCGTCCATGAACGAAAATCAGCTTTGGATCTGCAGACCTTCAAACCTAGTCTTGGTAATTTGAAAAAGTCGATGTCCGGCTTCAGTCCATGGTTGAGGCTGGAACCACTAACCATTTACAACCCTTAGATTAAGAGGAACCAGTGTAGGAGAAAACCCTACCTCCTTTTGTTTTTAGCACCTACTCATAGCTCTCATCGAGTAGACCAACTTTAATTCTCGGCCTATCGACTTTTGACCATCTGAACACTAGAAATCGAAGCTCTTTTCCTTTCTTTCCCCTTTTTCCTTCTTTCCCATGCACGTGTTTTTTTTCCTCATCTCTTTTGTTTTCCTCTCCTTTCTTTTATTTATTCTTTTCTTTCTTTTTCTCATTTCCTTTCTTTTTTTCTCCTTTCTTTTCTTTTCATTTCCTTTCTTTTCTTTTCTCTTTCCTCCCTCCACAGAATTCTTTCTTCTCTCCTAAGCTATTCCTTGGTTTGATCAAAGTGAGAGGAAACTTCCTCTCACTTTCCTATTCCTCTCACTTCCATGATTCATGTTCCATGTGCCATGTGTCACATGGACACATTGATTAGTGCCCAAAAAGTACTATTTTGAACCCTATTTATTATAGGTTTTGAGTACTTTCTGTGTACTAATCATTCTAATTAACCCGATTTACACATTAAGGTCCCTATTATTCTATAAATGTCGCATTTGTACTTAATTTTTGCGGTTTGGCAAGCTATTTGTACAGAAATTCTTTGGTCGATCTAAGCACGAAGGTCGGGTCAACCTCGGCATTGCATATCGGAGACCAGAAGGAAGAAGAGCGAAAATGCAAGAAAATGGAGCCTTTATGAATTATCCCTTGCCCTTTGTTCATGCTCTTGACACTATTCACCCCTCCAGCACTATTCATGTTGTTTCCTGTTTTTTGACGTTTTGATCCAATTTTTGTTTCTTTTCACTTTGTCCCTATATTAATTAACAACTTTTATTTATTTTGGTAATTTGTATTATTTTAGGGGCATTATTTAAAGCCCAAGCAGACACCGTAGGGGGGTGGGGGACACTGAATGAATAAAATTTTAGGCATAAGCTTTCTGCCCATGTTTTCTCTCCAGTTTCCAGCTTTTTTTCTTTTTCTCTCATTTCTTGACGAACACTCCTTTAAGGATAATGACTCAAAGGATGTTTGGTAGGTCGTATCCTTAAAGAAGAGGGTTGCTAGGCTTGGGAAGTAAGGTTTGCATTTTGTTCCCCTGTTTTTCACGCAGCAGGTTTTGACATTTTGGTTCCCAAATTTGCAACTCTAAGTTTAAAGCTCTTTGATGAACTTTCTTTGGCCAATATTTTGCAAGCTTTTAGGGTTCAGTGTATTCTTAGCTTTAGATACACTGATATCCATTAGTTGCTATTTACGAGCCACTGGAGGTAGGTTAAGGGGCTATATTATTTTGCTGTGAATGCACCCTCATTGATCGATACTTGGTAATCTTTTAGGGTTCGAGTGGATGCTTTATTATTAGATCCGAATTCATTAGTTGCCCTTTATGAATCCATTGTAGGATGGAGTCGAGGTGATAGATTTTCCTTGTAAGGAACCATAAATGCTAAATAAATGCTTTCTATCAAAGGAAAATTATTAGAGTTTAGTTTTTAAAGTAAAATGAGGCAGGTTAGGAATTGACTATAGGTCATCTCCCAGCCACTGAGGAAATGAACGAGGACCTCTTTGTAACCTATCAATGACCCTAGCATTGACATGAGGATTTCTTTTTACACTTTATTTTAGTTTATTTCATTTTATTTTCAATTTCCACAACATCAACACCACTGTTTTTACAAAAACCTAAAATCCAAATTGAAATTCACCATTTTTGAACCTCACTGTAAATCATTTGTACGAAGAAAACCCATCCCTGTGTTCGAACCTAGAGCCAGCATACTCTGATGGCTTTGCTACGTGATAAGAAGGAATTTAGGTTTATAAATATTGTTGATTCCATATCACCCTACCGTGGCACGAATCACACATGCACTAGGTTGCAAATGCCACACCACATGGATCTCATGTCATGCGCACTCCTCTAAGCTTGTCATGTGGCACCACTCCATGTGTCATCCAACACCAGTGCCTCGAAATACGTGAAATTCCAATTGTCTCGGAATCCAATGAAATTCGACTGGGTAGCTAGATTTCTCGAGACGATTCCAAGGGTGAAGTCCGTTTTGTCATCCGAGATCTATAAAATCTCAGGTTTCCAACCTATACTATATAGCGACAAATTACCGTTTTGCCATTTTTCAGAAAAATTGCATTTTTCTCGGGTTTTAAAAATTAGAGATGGATTGCAGACATAAAAAACTTTGAAATTAAAAATTAATTAGAGACAGAAATTTCGTCTCAAATCAGAGACAAAAATAGGTCGGTCATTGATTAGAGACGGAAAGTACGTCTCTAATCAGAGAGCGGCCTATTTTTGTCTATGATTTGAGATGGAATAAAATCCGTCTCTGATTAGAACAAACTTTCCATCTCTAATCAGAGACCGACCTATTTCCGTCTTTGATTTGAGACGGAAATCATTCTGTCACTATTTAGATACGGAATTTCCATCCCTATTCAAAGATCGACCAATCTGTCTTTAATTTGAAAAGGAAGTAAATCTGTCTGAATTTAGAGACGGAATTTTCGTCTCTAATCAAGTATGAACTGAATTCCATCTCTAATCAGGTACGGACTGAATTCCTTCTTAGAATAGAGATGAAAATTGAGATGGAATTTCCGTGTCTAATTATTGACCTCTTGAAAGAAAAAGAAAAAAAAAAGAGTATGAGATTAAAAAATTTAAAATCTCGATTTATTATGTACCCTTCGAATCTGAGGGTGTATGGTATGTGTAGCAGTAAGTGCATATGTTCTGAGCTTCATAATTATTTGAGTGTCATAGGAGTATTTTTTAAAGTTGTTTTTAAGAATGAAATTATAAAGTTTCCAAAGCATTGTGGCACTTTTACAATTAAGGAAAGTGGAGGGGTGAAAGTACAAATTATGGAATTTCAAAAGATAATAATAATAATAAGTTGCCATAATGGTTCGGGAAGCTTAGAAAATTCTCTAGATCTCGGATAATGAAAGCGATTTGTAGTTAAATTCGATCTCCTTGAATCTAGTGACCTGAAAAGTTTCGTCGAGTGCAGGGACCGGTCGAGAAATATTTCACAATTTCTAGGTGATAAATTGCCAGTGACTTCAGAAACGGGATTTTTACGAAAATCTCAGAAGTCAGAAAATTGCTTGAGTTAAAGTTCATTTAAAATAATTGAACTGAAAAGAAATAAAAATTTTGGGGAGAGAAACGGACCCGAATGAGGTAATATAAGTTATGTATCCAAATAATAATAATAGTAATTAAAAAAAAATGATAAAGTCAAAACGGAAAGGAGAAAACGGCAGAAGGTGGTGCGTGAGGTGAGAGATTTTTATTTTATTTTTTCTTCTCATTATTTCTTTCTCATATTTACGAAAATTGGACCGTAGATTTTTATCGGAGCAAAAGGCAAAGTTGGACTACGCGACGAGAGCTACACGTAGGTGCCAATATCTTATCATTTCGTCAAACTTCAGGAGGTAGAAAATTTTCCTACTTGTGTTGTTTCTAACTTAAAGGCTATCTAATCACTTGAAATTTTCTTAGAAATTACATGAGATAAAACAGAATTTGATCCAAAATTTTTGGATTGAGTTTAGAAATTTTTAGGAATTTTTTGGACTATTTTCAGACAGTCCGGGCTGAATTTCGATATTGTTTTCGGACAGTTCGGATTAAAATTTTTGAATTTTATTCAGAGAGTCCGGACATAATTTTCAGAAATGTTTTTAGATGTTTTTAGACTCTATGGAAAGTCCCTTGAGTCTAGAAGCTAGCCATATACCTGTGAATAGCATTTGGGGCCCACATATTTTCTAAAAATTTTAATTGTAGCACCAAGTGTGCAAATTGCTTAGTTGTGCTGACGTGTGTGATCTAATACATCGAATGTGTAGGGTAATAGCAAAGGCGGGAGAAATTGTGAAGTCGTGCTCTATTAGTGTAAAAGGAAGGTGAGTGTTCTAAACCGGTATCTTTCAATACTAGTGTATTATTATTTATAAATCGTTTTACTGCTTGGTATGTAATGGTTTTGATTTTTAAACCATGTTGAAAACAAGCAAAATGTGATTTAAACGAAACTAAACAAGCAATGGTTTGATTTTAAATCATATTTGAAAAACAAGCAAACAATGGTTTTGAATTATCAAACCATATTTCAAGCAAACAATGATTTTGAATTGTTAAACCATGTTTCAAGCAAGAAAAGTATATTTTATCAAACAGGCCTAGAAAATCCTGGTTTTGAACGACATCACCAGGTCGTTATTAAAGTACATGCTGCGGTGGTGTTAGGACATCATTTCATTGCATTTTAGATTTGCACAGTAGAAGTAAAGCTTAGTTCATGCATCATGGCCTTTAAGGAGGCGTGGCGCGTCTTCGGAGTATAGAGTTAGCGGCTAGCTAGATTATGATGGCGTAGACCCGAGTCTTTCCACCATATTTGCAGAGAAAAGGTGATGCCGGGCTGGGCCTTCCACTGAGTGATGTGGACAGGTCACTTCCAGAGCACAATTGAAGCCTAGGCTCCCGTGTTTACTAAGTGCAATGACGAAGAGCCTCCGATTGGTTGATCTTGATTTATAAGCATTTACCTGATTTTAAAATCAACCTTTGGTAAGCTTAATGACATTTTATGAAAATATTTGAGAAACTTTTAAAGCGATGGATTTGAAGCCCGGGCTCGTTTATGAAAAGTTTTATAAACTTTTAAAGCAAAGCAAACAAGCAGTTTTTGAAAAGTTTTAGAAACTTTTAAAGCAAAGCAAGCAATCATTTTTTGAAAAGTTTTAAAAACTTCTATAGCAAAGCAAGCAAGGTTTCTGGAAAATGTCTTGTAAATTATTGTTTTACAGTTTTCAGATATTTTTAGAAAAGCAAGGCACCTTCAGCATACACTCATTGAGCTCGTTTAGCTCATTATTTTCTTGTTTTAAAAACTATTTTCCAGGTACAGGCACGCCGGACGCTAGGACATATTAGGATTCTCCTTACTTCTAGGATAAGTGTTGTATTAAATAACTTGTGTAAGGAAATACTTTGAATTTGTACAATTGAGCATATGTATGTACATAGTTTTGTTTTGAAAAAATGTGATGAGTATGAGGCTCTTTTGAAGAAGTGTTGTTGGTTGCCATGTTTCTAAAAATGTAAATTGTATATACAGGTTTTGGGATATGTTCTGTATGCAGCTGTTATGCTATCGAAATTTTATAAAATCAAAAATTTAGAAAAGAAAATTTTTTATATGGGTTTTTAGCAAGCTACACGGCTTCACTTCACAGGATTCTCTAGTCGTTGGAAATGCTTGTTTGGGGGGTTTGTGGGATTAGTGCGGCACACACACACCGCTAGTAGGAGTAAGAGTGTGACAAGTTGGTATCGTGGAAGCGAGAGGTATCTACGATAACTGGAAGCGAGGGAGAATGATACAAACACAAGTTGGTAGAGGCAGTTCGTACGAGCACAGTGTTAAACATCGTAGTTTTTCGTATCCACTGTACTACACTGCGCAGCCATGCATTTTCAAACTCAAAATGCATCACATTATGAGGTGTTTCAAATATTAAACAATTGATTTTTTGGAAATACGACTATGTCAGGCAAGGGCGTCGAGGTCGTCATGGGAGAGTCATTCAGGGGGCTTTGAGCGTCTACGATTACTGAGAGAGATGAGCACGTAGTTGTTTCCACTACGGCCTCCATGAATCAGCCTTCAGTAGCAAGTCAAGCTGGACCATCTAGGCCACCAGGGGGAGCTGAGTTCGGGCGATTTCGATGGGCGGGTGGCCGCAGTTGCTAAGATAGTGGCCATAGTGACTCGTCAGCGATCGCGACCTCCGCCACCTGAGGGTTCTTAAAAAGAACTGGGAGGTCGATAGAGAAACCGCAGGCCAGGCGCCAAGCCGTAATATGACAACGGTGGCGATCGGAGGCAACTGGTTATGGTTGGACGAAAACAAGGTTTGCGGAGTTATGGGCTGCGCATGATTAGAAGTCTTGTTTTCCGAGTTTTTATGGAAGGCGAATTTAGGGTGGTGGGATGCCATGAATTAGAGGTATCTAATGGTATATCATGGGACGGTACATTAAGAGTTCACTGATAGATTCTTTCCTCATAGTCATAAGGATTCGAAAATTGAGGAGTTCTTCATATTAGAGCAGAAGAACATGTCAGTATCAGAATATGAGAAGAGGCTCTTAGAACTGGTTAGATTGGTTCCATATATTCAGGGCGTGGGGAGTCTGAAGTGCAAGTAATTCACAGGTAGGATTACGACCGAATCGGATCGAGTTCATTTATGCGTGGTTCCTTATAATAGATTTGGGAATTGATTCGCGTGGCTCGAGGGTTGAGGCTACTACGATTATGTCGAGTAGGCGGAAAGTAAGAGGAGTGCCTGGGCACTTCACGACAGGGCTGGTCGATCCAGTAGAAACGGGGCGAGAGGTTCTGAGAGGCCGAGTGCGAGGTTGGGGGAGCTGCCTCTAGTCAGGGATCGATGAGGCCCCGGTTGCGGGAGTGACACCGGTGCATTCCTCCGTCACGTCATATGTGTTAGAGCGACCATAGGAGTGTAGGAGATATAGTCTGGTGTTTCCACGTGGACGGAAGGCCATTTATTAAGAAGTGTCCTCGGTTGATTGGTCAGAGACATCGTGCCCGACTAGCTACACTTTGAGATGAGCCTCAGAGGTCTTAAAGGAGAGGTTTCCTAAGTAGAGGGGCCAGTGCAGCCGCAGGTAGAGGTGCATGTGGTAGAGGCAGAGGTTGTGCCCCAGGGATGTAAAAAGAGACTCGTACTCAGGCCTGAGTTTATGCTGTGACTCAGCAGGATGCAGATGCAGCTCCAGATGTGGTTACTAATATTATTTCTATCATTGATCATGATTCATATACATTAGTGGACCCAGGAGTCACGCATTCATTTGCATCCATGTCTTTCTTAGATCGCTTCCAGATAGAGACCCAGCCATTAGAGGGTCGTATGAGAGTTTCCCTTCCAGCAGGAGATCCGTTAGTCTCAGACAGAGTAGTCAGAGATAGTAGAGTTCTTATTGGGGGACAGGAGTTCCCAGCGGATCTTGTGGCCCTAGATATGAGGGATTTTGATGTGGTTCTTGGCATGGATTGGCTATCTCGCCATAGAGCAACATTAGATTGTTATAAAAAGGAAGTAAAGTTACATAGGCACAGGAAATTGGAGTAAAGTTAGGAGGAATGCGTAGAGTTATCTTCCAATATGATCTCATACAGCGTGAAGGATGCTACGTAAGGGTTGTCAGGGTTATCTAGCTTATGTGGTGGAGACTGAGAAGGAGGGGACTCTAGTGGATGAGATTCAATTGTTTAGAGAGTTCCCAGATGTATTCCCCGATAATATCGCAGGATTACCTCTAGAAAGAGAAGTGGAGTTCACCATTGATTTGATCCCAGGGACTGAGCCCATTTCCATTCCTCCTTATAGGATGGCTCCTATAGAGTTGAGGGAGCTTAAGGCTCAGTTAGAAAAATTGTTGAGTAAGGGATTCATTCGATCGAGCATATCCCCATGGGGAGCTCCAGTTCTCTTCATGAAAAAGAAAGATGGGAGTTTGCGGTTGTGTATGGGTGCAGTGAGCGAGTTACCATGCGCGAATCGATTATCAACTCCTAGGATCGATAGGTTATTCGATCAACTCCCGAGTCTCGGAAATAGCCCTCCCGAAGATAGACTTGGTGAGGGGTATCATTAGTTGAGGTGCGGGAGAGTGATATGCGTAAGGCGCATTTAGGACACGCTCACGGGCATTATGAGTTACGGTGATGCCGTTTGGTTTTGACTAATGCCACGATAACGTTAATGAATTTTATGGGCAAGATTGTTGTCGTGTTGGATATGTTTGTCATAGTCTTTAATCGATGATATCTGGCGTATTCGGTGCTTTAGAGGAACATTCGAGGCACCCCAGGATTGTGTTCTGAGACCTAAGGAAGCGGAGTTGTATGCCAAGTTGAGCAAGTGCCAGTTTTGGCTTGACAAGATGGCATTCCTAGGTTATGTGATCTCAGCTGAGGGGGTGAGTGTGGATCCCCCAAAAATAGAAGTTGTGGTAAATTGGAAACCACCAAAGAATGTGTCGAGGAGGTCGAGCTTCCTTGGTTTAACAACAGGGTATTCTGAGGAATTTTGTTGAGGGTTCTCGAGATAGCAGCCCCATTGACCAAGGCGACCGAAAAGATGTCAAGTATGATTGGGTGGTTTGCGGCAGTTTAAAGGAGTTGAAAAGTTGATTGACGACTCCGGTTATGCTTTGCCCTGATGGGAGAGATGGGTTTTTGGTTTACAGTGATGCTTCTCGGCAAGACCTTGGTTGTGTTTTGATGTTGAATGATAGGGTGATTGCATATGCCTCTAGACAGCTGAAGAAGCATGAGGAGAATTACCTCACCTTACGATAGAGCTTACGTGGTGTGTTTGCTCACGAAGATATGGAGGCATTACTTATATGGTGATGGTGTTCCCTGCAGGATATTTACAAATCATAAGAGTCTTCAATATAGTTTCACCCATAAAGAGTTAAACCTGAGGCAAAGAAGATGGCTTGAGTTGAGTAAGGACCACCGAGCATCTTGTCGTACCATGTCTGGAAAGGCCCAATGTCGTAGCAGATGCCTTGAGTAGGCGGCCAGAGAGTTCTTTGTCTCATATGAGATCAAGTTATCTTCCATTGTTGGTGGATCTAAGAGCTTTAGGGGTGATATTGGAGGCTGAGGATTCAAGAGCATTGTTAGCCACATTTCATGTTAGACCTCTCCTAGTGGATCGATTCAAGTAAGGCAGTTGCAAGATCCACAAATGATTAAGCTTATGGAAGAGATAGAAAAGGGAAAGAAAGCAGAGTTTCAAATCAGAGATGACGACATGATAGTGAAAGGACAGAGAATGTGTGTGCCAGAGTATGGCGAGTTGAAGAGAGACATTATGGAAGAGGCACATTCATCTGCTTTATCTTTATCGCGTCAATTAGTACCAAGATGTACAAGACTTTGAAAGAAGATTACTGGTGGAATGGGATGAAGAAAGAGATCACAGGTTTCGTCTCCAGATGCCTAACCTATTAGCGGGTGAAGGCAAAGCATCAAAGGCCTTCGGGAAGATATTGTTACTCCCTATTCTAGTATGGAAATGGGAGAAGATCACTATGGATTTTGTGACAGGTCTTCCACGGACTTGGAGGCAGTATGATGCTATATGGGTGATAGTTGATTGATTAACGAAGTCTGCTCATTTTTTGCCAGTTAATGTTGAGGATTCTATGGAAAAGTTGGCCCAGTTGTATGTGGATGAGATAGTGAGACTTCAAGGGGTTCCAATTTCGATAGTTTCAGATCGAGACCCCAGGTTCACATCCGGGTTTAGCCCGGTTGCAAGCGGCTTTAGGTACTTTCGCCTTCATTTGACACAACATTTCATCATCAGACGGATGTGATCCAAAGACCATTGGGCATTAGAGAGATATCTTGAGAGCTTGTGTGATGGAATTCAAGGGAGTTAGGACTCATTTGGCACTAATGGGATTCGCTACAATACTTGATTATCGATCCCGATGGGAGATGGCTCCATTTGAGGCGATGTATGGCAAGAAATGTAGGACTCCAGTGTGCTGGGATGAGGCTAGTGAGAGGAGACTGGTAGGCCCTGCGTTAGTGCAGATCACTTCAGAGACAATGAAAGTTGTTCGTGATAACTTGAAAACAGCAAGAGATAGACAGAAAAGTTATGCGGACAACCGTCGTAGAGACTTTTAGTTTGAGATAGGAGACCGAGTCTTCTTGAAGATTTCCCCGTGAAGGGGTGTTTTGAGATTTGGAAAGCGAGGAAAGCTCAGTCTGAGATTTATAGGACCTTATGAGATTGTGAGCAAGGTGGGACCGTGACACAAGTTGAAGTTACCCACAGAGTTATCAGGATTCATGACACATTCCATGTGTCGATGTTAAGAAGTATATCCAGATCCTTCACATGTCTTGAAGGCTTCTAGTGCATCTAAGGAGAATCGACTTATGAGGAAACTGCATTGCATATTGTAGATGCCAAGGAACAAGTGTTGAGGAGTAAGGTGATTCTTTAGTTAAGTCTGTGGAAGAATCATGAGAGAGCCGGTACTTGGAGCAGGCTGTTCTTGTGCTCGGTATCAAATTATTTCAGAATAGGTACTTTCCTTTCGCTGACTTTGGTTTGTTCATTTCGAGGACGGAATCTAAAGGAAGGAGGATTTATAGCATACAATCCCGAGAGGGTGTATGGTATGTGCTCTTAGTAGGGTCGCATATGTGCACAAGGGCTTCCTTAGTATTTGAGTGCCGTAGGAGTATTTTTAAGTTGTTTTAAGGATGAAATTATAAAGTTTTTCAAAGCATTGTGACACTTTTGCAATTAAAGGAAAGTGGAGAATTGAAAGTACAAAATTATAAGATTTCAAAGGATAATAATAATAATAAATTGTTATAATGGTTCGGGAAGCTTAAAAAATTCTACGGATCTCGGATGGCGAACGGGTGAAGCGGTTAAATTCGATCGCGAGAAATCTGAAGTGACGAAAAGTTCGTCAAATTCTGAGACAATCAAAATATTTTACGAATTTCTGGGTGATAAATAGACAGTTACTTCAGGGACGAGATTTTTATGAAAATCTCGGAAGTTAGAAAATTGCTTGAATTAAAGTTCATTTAAAATAGTTGAACTGAAAAGAAATAAAATTTTTCGGGACATAAACGGACCCGAATGAGGCAATATAAGTTATGTATCCAAATAATAATAATAATAATAATAATAGTAATAGTAATTAAAAAAAAAAGGATAAAGTCAAAACATAAATGAGAAAACGGCAGAAGGTGCGTGAGGTGAGAGATTTTTCTTTTCTTTATTTCTTTCTCAGATTTACGTAAATTGGACCGTTGATTTTTTTCGGAGCAGAAGGCAAAGTTGGACTACGCGACGAGAGCTATGCTTATGTACCAATATCTGAGTGTTTCGTCAAACTTTAAGAGGTAGGAAATTTTTCTACTTACGTTGTTTCTAGCTTAAAGGCTATGTAATGACTTGAAATTTTCTTAGAGGCCATGAGATGTCGTAAATTTCAATCCCAAAATTTTTGAATTGAGTTTAGAAATTTTTAGGATTTTTAGGGCTATTTCGAGGGCGATCGGTGAATTTGAGGCCCCATTTTGAGACGGTCGGGTTGAAATTTACGTATTTTATTCGACCGATTGGGGCCCACATATTTCGAAAATTTTAATTGTAGCACCAAGTGTGCAAATTGCTTAGTTGTGTTGAGGTGTGATGCAATACATCGAATGTGTAGGGTAAAAGCGGAGGCGAAGAAATTGTGGAGTCGGTGCTCGATTGAGTGTAAAAGGAAGGTGGAGTGTTCTAAACTCTATTTTTCAATACTAATTGTATTATTTTATAAATCGTTTTTACTGGCAGTATGTAATGGTTTGATTTTTAAACCATATTTGAAAAAGCTAGAAATGTGATTTAGAAATGACCCAACAATGATAGTTTGATTTTTAAACCATATTTGAAAAACAAGCAAGCAATGATTTTGAATTATCAAACCATATTTCAAGCAAGCAATGATTGAAGCCCAGTCCCTTCCACCTAATCATAGTCAACAATAGTAGACAAAAAACTTAATTCGGTAAATGTGGGCCAAGTCCCTTTCACCTAGGTGATGTGGACCCAGGTCCTTCCATCGACACGGTGAAGCGGAGGCTCCGTGTTTACTAAGTGCAATGACGAAAAGGCCTCCGGTGGTTGATCTTGATTTATAAGCATTTACACGTTTTAAAATCAACCAGCAGTAAGCAAGCAAGCATTTTATGAAAAGTTTTTAGAAACTTTAAAGCAAGCGGTCGAAGCCAGTCTCTGCGTTTATGAAAGTTTTATAAACTTTTAAAAAGCGAAGCAAGCAAGCAGTTTTAAAGTTTTGAAACTTTTAAAATAAAGCAACAAGCGATTTTGAAAGGATTTTAGAAACTTTTATAGCAAAAGCGAAGCAAGGTTGGAAAATGTCTTGTAAATTATAGTTTTACAATTTTGAGATATTTTAAAAAAAAACAAGCATTTTATAAAGCATACACTCACTGAACTCGTTTAGCTCATTATTTTCCTATTTTAAAAACTATTTTTCGGTACGGGCACGTGGACAGCTAGGACATATTAGGATTCTCGACCACAGTATAAGTGTTGTATTAAATAACTTGTGTAGGAAATACTTTGAATTTGTACGGAGTTGAGCATATGTATGTACATAATTTTTGTTTTACTGTGAAAATGTGATGAGTCACGGCTCTTTGAAGAAGTGTTGTTGGTGGCCATGTTTCTTAAAAGTGTAAATTGTATATACGATTTTTTGAGATATGTCTGTATACGGCTATTATCTTTATAGAAATTTTATAAAATCACAAATTTAGAAAAGAAAAATTTTTATACGGGTTTTTAGGAAAATGAATTTCTAACAAATGAACTATTAATTTCTAAATAAAAAAAATAACATGCAATTAGAGTTGGCAATTTGAGCCTGACTCGTTGGGCCATCCCGAAAAACCCGAAATTAGGGTTCGTTTCATTTATTGGCCCAAAAATTGAAAATTTTGACCCTAAATTTCGAATGACTAGTCAGATCAACAAGACCTGATCACCGCCCGGTTTTTGGGGCTGGGCCTCATTTGGCTACAAAGAAAAAAACCCTTATTTAGTTTACTTATCCTTCTAAACCCTAGTTTCCTTTTGGTTTTTGGCTTTTTGAAAAACCCCAAGCTCTTCTCCTTCGGGCCCGCTTTAGGCCCCAGCGGACTAACTCGACGACTTATCCTCCGGGCATTTTCATGTCTTCCCTTCATCCGATCCAGTGATCCTCCTCCCCATTTGTTTTACTGAAATCTAGCCTTCGCTTCATGCCGTAAACTGTTGGGACAAGTGTCGATTTATCTCGATTTGTTTCTTTAATTAATTTGTTTTTGGCTTGGGTTGATTCTAGAGTATGTGTTAATAGTCAGTTTTTTCGTCTATTTCTATTGCCAATGGGTACGATTGGAATTTTATGATTGCGAAGAAAGGAAACGGAAAGACCTTTTATACGTGATTTCTCCATCTCTGGTCCCTCTTATCGTGTGTTTGGGATTCTCTCTCTTCCCTTTCTTTATGTCATTGGGGAGGAGCCTGGGTTTAGGGGTTGAATCTTGAAGGGAGAATAAATGGTGAGTTGGCCATGTTGAATCGAGTTTGAGGTGCTTGAGGAAACTATGGGAGGTCGTTTTGAAATTACGATTGAAAAGTAACTTTTGCAATCTCCTGGTGTGCATTTGGACTTTTCCTGGAAGTAGAATGGCTTTCATTGTGTATCTTGGAGACACACAAACCTATCCCACAGCCGATGGCATGTGATCTTCTTTTCTTTTGCTTCTTCTCCCTCCATTGGTCAGTTTTTATCATATTGTTATTATTATTTGTTTGAAGGGCTTCAAAAAATGGTACCAAACTATTTCCTTATTACCATTGTATATGGTGGTGGCCAACCTTTTATATCATGGCTTCGATTGTCAATGGATTATTAGAGGAAATTATGCATAAAACACAATGGAGCAATATCAATTGCATGGAAGGTACAAATGTGACCTTTGTCAATGGCAATATGTAAATGTTTTTGATACCATTCCATACTGGTGCGTATTTTATGTTATTGAAGAATCTTTTCACTTCTGCACTAAGCATATCCAAGAAAACCCATATCATTCTTTTTAAGAGAGGCATCAACCATATCACACCTACTTTTTGAGTAGGAGCTTTTTGTATCATTCATTTGGTACAACTGTAGAAAGCACATGGGGTTAGCTAGATTGCATGGATTGGACTAGAAGCTAGTGGCAACACGGTTTCCAAATATGTCCAAGATCTAGTTTTTATTTATGTGGAAAGGTGGGGTTAAAAAAATCAATCAAAATTTGGGGCCCATTCCTTACTAGGTTTTTCAACCCCCTACCTTTATGAGAGTCAAGGTAAGGAAAGAAAAACAAATATTTTATCAAATCTATCCTTCCCTGGTTTGTAGGTGTTCCTTAAATTGATGTCATCTTACTCATTATGTTCATTATAATTTTAATCATTGAGGATCAAGTTTACCTCTTCCTTAAGCACTTGATTACTATTTCCTATTTGATTGTGTGATTTTTATATCCGCAAGTTCTATGCTTATGCATTTTACCTATTTTGCAGGCCTATAAAACAGTTTTATGTCAGAGGAGCAGGCCTCTTACTCGGGCTTACAAAGAGGGTCGCACTCTAGTTCTGCAGAAAAACCAGGCTGCGTTGCTTCGGGATGCCGTTGAGAGAAATGCATCTTGTGTTATCAAAGGCTTAACAAAACAGATGGGATTCTTGTTCGTACTGCACGGTTTGGCATCACATCACCAAAATAACACCCCACCCCCTACTACTCTTAGTGTTCCCGCCACCCACAAATCCCCACCGCTTCCTCCAACGACTAGAAAATCCTGTGAAGCGGCCGTATTGCTTGCTTCAACTTGCATAAAAATTTTTTTCTTTCTAAACTTAAGGATTTTATAGTACCCCTAAGAAGATAACAAATGACATAGACATGTCCCAAATCCCAGATACACAATTTTTACACTATTTCAAATATGGCAACCAACAACATTCTTTCATAAAAGCCCCTGCTCACACATTTTCACAAACCACCTTATGTACATACATATATTCCTTTATACAAATTCAAAGTATTTCATATGTGTCAGTATTAATACAAAGACAAATATGTAAGTCGGGAGAATCCTAACCAACATCTGCATTCTCGCTGCACTGCACTGAAAATAGTTTTTAAAACAGGAAAATAATGAGCTAAACGAGCTCAGTGAGTGTATGCTATATAAAATGTTTGCTGTTCCGAAAAACATCTCAAAACTGTAAAACTTTCTTTTACAATTATTTTCCAAAAGTCTTGCTTGCTTACTTTAAAGTTTCTAAAACTTTTCATAATCTCTTGCTTGCTTTAAAAGTTTCTAAAACTTTTTAATACTTGCTTGCTTTGCTTTGCTTTTCTTTTAAAAAGTTTTCAAAACTTTCATAATCTCTGTTTGCTTTAAAGGTTTCTAAACTTTTAATACTTGCTTGCTTTGCTTTGCTTTTCTTAAAAGTTTTCAAAACTTTTCATAATCTCGCTTGCTTTAAAAGTTTAGAAAATCCTTCATACTTAGTTTTTCTATTGCTTCGCTTTGCTTTTCTTTAAAAATTTATAAAACTTTTCTCAAATCTCTTACTTTCTTGCTTTACCTTGCTCGCTTTAAAAGTTTATAAAAACTTTTTATAAACCTCTTGCTTTAAAAATGTATAAAACATTTCTCAATTCTCTTGCTTTAAAAAGTTTCCAAAACTTTTTATAAATACGGGAGCCTTAGCTCAACCGCATGCTTTGAAAAGCAACCACGGAGCCTGACTCCAACCGATCGCTTGAAATAAAAACGGAGCCCTGCGGCTCAACCGTTTACTTTTAAATCTCTACGGGAGCCTGGGGCTCAACCGTGCATCAAATCTCTACGGGAGCCTGTGCTCAACCGTGCACCAATGGTTGATTTTTCAAAACTGTATGATCATGCTTATAAAACATCAACCACTGGAGGCCTATACTTTGCTTGTCAGAATTTAGTGAACACGGGAGCCCGCACGAATTACGGTGGAAGGACCTGTCCGCATCACCTTTCCTCAGAATATGGGTGGAATTGACCTGTCAATATCACTATAATTTTAGTTAACGTTGCTAACCCTATATACTCTTGTAATGCGTGCCACTTGTCTCCTTTTAAATGCCATGATGCATGACCTAAGTTTGCCGACTGTGCAAAACTAAAATGCATGTATGATATCCTAACACCACCGTGCACTTATGGAATACCTCTGACCTGTATGCTTGCTTAGAACTAGGGATTTTAGTTAGGCCTGTTTTCACAAATATTCTCTTTGCTTGCTTGCTTGCTTGCTCTTTGAAAAATGGTTTACAATTCAAAACCATTTGCTTGTTTGCTCTTTGAAAAATGGTTTACAATTCAAAACCATTTTCTTGTTTTTCAATTATGGTTTAAATCAAAACCATTTGCTTGTTTTTCAATTATGGTTTACCATCAAAACCATTAAATACCAGTGTAAAACAGTTTATAATAATAATACACTAGTATTTGGAAAAATAGGTTTAGAACACTCACCTCTTTGTTTCCCGAAACTTGAGCACAACTCCACTACTTTCCCGCCTTTGCTTTTAGCCCACACTCAACCCACGGCAACGCATTAATCGCTTACGTATAGCGTAAAACATAACGTACTTCACACGCAAGTCACTTTAGGGTCACACAACATTCATATAACGCAAAATTAACAATTTACCCTTGAGCACTAAAAAGCCCCTAAAAAAAAAACCACTCATTTTGGCAAATCTTTTTCCAACAATACTCTATGGACTTTATTACCCAAAAATTATTCAAAAGGTCTTAAAAAATTATGAAACTCTCCAGATCAGTCCTTTATATATCCAATGACACCTCTGTAAATTTTCAATGTAAAATTTCTTCTCTAAGGCCCTCAACCATATAACACAAGTTACATCATGTTTTTGATGCCAATTTGGTTAGCTCACTGAATCACCTACTGTTATCCTTGATTTCTGGGGTCTTAAATCCATAAATTGGAAATTTTTTTATTCACTCATTTGAATCTATGGTTCTAAGGTTTCTTCTCCAATTGGAATCACCCAATTTGGATCACCAAAACTCAAGTTATTGTATTTTATATCTAGATTACTCAAATTGGCAGAACAGAATCTGCACATAGCTCCACTTAGAAAATTTTTTGGGCACTTTAGGGTCACAATTTTCTTGTACTTCCTTAAGATAAATTATTCCCCTAGAAGTCTATTTTACCCACAATTTTTAATCACTCAATTTGGATGAGTGAAACTCCACTTATGGCCAAAACATTACAACAATACCCAAAACAGAGTATAATCAGTGACCTACACGACCTCACATTTCAGTCCGTATTTGGGAGGCTTAGAGCTACAATTTGCTCTTTTTACCTTCTATACATTTGTAGCCCTATCTCTTATGGTTCTTTACCAATTGAAATCAATTCATTTGGATTATTCTAGTAATCTATAGCCAAGAGAAGAGAAACAAAAACAGGAGGTTTACAAAAATTTTGACAGCAATTCCTTTAAAAACCCAACATTCTCCTTTTTTTTTTACAACCAATCCTCAAAACCGTACTACCTCAATAATCAACATGAAAGTCATTCAAAACCACTCCATAACACATTTGTATTGAACGGTTTGAACTTCATACAACAAAACCCTAGGTAAAAATCCTAAAAATTCAACCTAAGGTCCACAAATTCCTTCCAAACCATAGAATTATGATGTCTTCCATGTTTATTCTTTACCAATTAGGATTTTACCCACAAACTTCAACAAATCAGGGTTTGTGTGATCTTTAAAACCTAGACAAAGAACCTTCTTCTCCAAACCAAAACCTTAGGAATTCAAAATACCCATTATTTTAAGACAAAACATACCTTGGTTTTGGTCTTCTTCTCCTTCTCCTTCTTCTTCCTCTTCTTCCTCTTCTTTTCTCCCTTCTCCTTCTCTCCTACGGTTTGCTCTATCCAAATTAAGTAAGGGGATGATAATTTGTTTGTCTCATATCACCTTTATAATCCCCATTTTTCACTTATTTGCAAGAGGTCCTTGATCACTTTAATATTGCAAGACAACTCTTGTTATTTCTATTATGGCCCATCTCTACTTTGATTATGACCTTCTTATCCTTTATGGCAATTACAATTTTACCCTTTCTTCTAGCATCACATTTCGGGTTTACTAATTTTATCATTTCCTAATTTCATCTCCAAAATATTACAATGTGTAACTTAGTGCTCATATATTCGCAGTTACATGTCTTTGTATCATCTGCGGGCGGGGCGTTACAAGTCACGATTCCTGCAGGGATTATTTTCCATACAACTTTGGAACAACTAAAGTGGCTTTCAAGATAGTCGAACCATTTTAAACTATCAGAACCTCTTAAGGCGTATAGCAAATGGAATTGCGGCATGACCGTCACTTTTCGAGGTTGTCTTTGTTCCAATTTGATGTGGTATGTTGTTCATGCTTTCTTTTCAGGCGTTTTCTTGTCAATCACTTGTTTCATGATTAACTTTGAGGATAAGGTTACGAAATTATGCAGGTTTTGTAATTGCATGAAAGCCTACGGATGGTACTTTCTGCCATCTGCTCTATTAGAACCCAAAAAGAAACTTTTGATGTTTGATGGTGTTTTTCCTATCAAAACTGGCCTGGAGCGTGTTGGACTTGTTGGGCCGGTCCGTTGATACTGGGCGTCGAACTCCCTGCAAAAGAAAAACAAGAAACAAGAAAGATTGGCGAGGGAGCTCCGGCCGCCTCTTCGATGCCTAAGAAAGTTCTTTCCTTTTGGAAAAAAGGCTGCTTATGGAATGAGTTTTTGTGCGTACCTTTCACCGATTGGGTGGTCTGGTATTTATGATGGGTGATCATGATAACTTTCCTTGTTGAATGATGATACGATATCTCTTCCATTGGGTGAGGGATCTTCTTTCTTTATCGTTATCCGGCTGATCAGGGATAATTAGGGAACCGTTATTATGAAATATTCTTCTTCCCTAATTGGTGGAGAGTTAATTATGAGGTTGGGTATTTTTCTTTTATACGGGTTCTTGAATTTATTTGTGCCACAGCCTTTTGAGGGTGGACGGGCTCTTGTTAAGGCTAAATGCCTATGGGATATTCTTTGAACTTAGTGCCTAAAAGCATGTAATTTATCTTGCTTCATGAAAACAATTTTCTAAATTTGATTATTTATACATGTGTTGTATAATTTAGTAAATATCGAGAAAATCCCAAGTTTATTAATGTAACTATAATCTTAGTATATACTTAGTTATATGTGAGATGATTACAATATTATAGATAATAAACTAAGTATGCGTAGTAAATCAGTAGGGATCTTTGATCTATAATACTACTAGTACGGTCCCTTTGAACATTAATAGTAAATAATCTTGATCTGGATTGCGATGCTTAGTGACATTAAAAGGGAGGTGCTTTATGTAATCTGATTACATAGGACAGGACCAAACATGGATTAAACTCTTAAATAATATATCGTTACAATTCAGAGTTTAAACCGTGACACTAGATGATCATATGAAAATTGATCTTAATTCTGAGTAGCCATGGACTCCTGTCTATTTCAATAGGGCCTTTTGATTCATAGGTTACAGTTTGTCCTAAGACAGGCCCAATAATTATGCCTTGGA
Source organism: Tetrastigma voinierianum (assembly GCA_016808115.1). NCBI lineage: Eukaryota > Viridiplantae > Streptophyta > Magnoliopsida > Vitales > Vitaceae > Tetrastigma > Tetrastigma voinierianum. The sequence continues at coordinate 390,440 of JAEQBH010000428.1, read as the reverse complement.
GATTCATTGAGATAGGTGGCTAGGAACATGTCTGAATATGGAATCGAGCCCTTCTTGAAGCGGATAATTGGTTCACATTGGCCAAACCAAAGCATATACAAATTTAGTTGCACAATTACCCGAGGACTATTATCTAATCCCGAGCGCACCATAAAACTTGTTGAGACCAAAAATCTCCTAGAGTTGTCATTTTCAATTTTGGTTTTGGCACTGTCTCTGCAAGTGCATAGGTCGACAAGTAATAAAATGGATATAAGTCTAGATATCGATCCCATAGAGATCTCAAGAATTTTAAATCAACTACCCTGACTACTCAAGCTCCATACTATTTGGACCATTAAGTGATATTGGGGTCCAGCTTAAGAAGCTGGAAATTATACTAGCACGAGTAAAATAAATGAACAAGAGCTTAGAATTACAAGTCCACAGTCCCCGGCCGCCTCAAAAAACACTCCAGACAGGATTAAATTAACAACGAAACCCTCGAGGGCATAGTTGTAAAGATGAAAATTGATTCATGTGTACTATGTAGTAATTATTAGATAATTAAATGTTAATTAATTAATTATTGAATTAATTAATTAATAGTACTTACTAAATTGATGAAACGGCTAATTTGAGAAATTGATAATATTAATTAATTAATTAATAGTAATTACTATATGGATGAAATGGTTAATTTGAGAAATTAATCCTATTTATTTTTATTACTTAATTTGAATTAATTTGAATTAATATTTAAATATGCCACTTGATCCAATGGTTGAGATCAATTCAAGGCATATTATAAATAGAGACAAAACCCTAGGCGTCAAGAGGGTGATAAAAAAATAGAGAAAGAGTTTCACCTTTTTTTGCCTCCATCTAACCCTCTTGATCTCATGTGTTGAATTAATTTTTAAAATTTACTAGACCAAAATCTTCCGCTACAAACTTTGTTTTGAACTTTAAAAACTTTCAATATCATCACGGCCGAGCTGTTTTACTGGGCTTGCCCCTTAATCCCATCTTAAGCCTGATATTTAGGCTTGTGTTTTGGGCCTATACACCTGCATATTTCAGACTCCAATCGTCTCCCGTGACTTCGATAAAGCGAGCGTGGGCAAGGGCTGAACCGTTTCTTGGATCATATGTGATTTCCACGCGGGCTACCAAGGATGGCTGACTGTGGCTTTTTCACTATCAAACGCCTCAGGATAATGATGACCTTCGACGCGCTCATTTCGGTTGTTTGCTTCCAGCTTCCTTAGAAACATCCTCTGACGGTTTGTACTGAGTTCTTCTATTCTTTAAACCTTTTCCTCTGTAAGTTCGGGTTTCTTCTTTCTTGAAATATGTATGATCATCATTCAGGGCTGCTTTTGGTGGTTTTTGACATCTTGCTTGGGGGTCGTCCCTTTCGTTCTATTCCTGGGATTGGTATGTCTTTCTTCTTCTTCGGTCTTTCTGCTCAAGTCTTGCGACCAGCCAGGCTTGCTTCGCTGGGATTCCGCTTTATTCCTTCTCGAGTTCCCTTCTTCTATTTAGCTTATGATTTCCAAGGGTTTCACTGGTCTTATGCTCCTACCATGGGTAGTTTCACCGAGGCCCGTCCAGGCGTGACGCAAGGACATGAGTCCGCTGCCTAGCCAGGCCTTCCGCCCGGGCCGGGCTACTCCTGTGGGGACTCCTTCCCCTCGCGCAAGTGCAAAGTTAAGTGGAAACCGATTTCCCGGTGGCTCGAATATTCGAGGGCTACCATACGTAATGCCGAGGCCGTGGCCCTAGGCTTTCTAATGTCTCAGCTTCGCCATTGTCCTCGAGAACCTTGGGGACTCGCCGAGGGCCGCCTCCTTCCTTACCAGAAGAGCTTCGTGTTCCCATCGAGAGCCTTGCATCCGATGTCTGAGCTCCTTTGCGTAATCTCTGTTTGTTTTGGCTAATTTTCGGGCTCTAAGCCTGAGCCATTTATAATGCCATCCATGGCTTTGTTATTCAATAGATATCCATTTTTCTGCCTCCTTCTTTTTTTCTTTTTTTTTTTTTTTTTTTTTTTTTGTCCTACGCTGCGAGGTTTCCAAGGTCGCCAATCAGGGGGCTCCCACTGAGCTGGGCGTGGCCCCCCGATGGGTCAGGCCACCGAGCCCGAGCCGCGGGGCTCACGGGCCAAGGCCTCGAGCCCAAGGCTTCCTCGAACCGAGCCATGGCTGTCTCTGCCAAGGCGCCCTCGAGCCCCAAGGCTCCTTTGGAACTAGTTGTATGGCTCCCGGCTACAAAGGCTTTGAGCTCTAAGGCCTTTGAACCGAGCCATGGCCTCCGGCTACAAAAGCCTTTGAGCTTTAAGGTCTTTTGAACTGAGCCATGGCTCTGGCTACAAGGCCTCGAGCTCTAAGGCCTCAACCGAGCTACACGGCTCCCGGGCTGCAAGGCCTGAGCTATAAGGCCCTTGAACTCGAGCTGATGGCTTCTAGGCTACAAGGCCTCTCGAGCTCTAAGGTCTTTCAATCACATATGGCTCTTGGCCGCAATGCCTTTTACCTAAGGCTCAACCGAGTTACATGGCTTCCGGGCTACAAGGCCTTCCAGCCTCTAAGACTCCTTAAACTAAGCCACATGGCTCTTAGGTCGCAAGGCCTGAGCTCTAAGGTCTTGAACGAGCTACACGGCTCCTAGGCTGCCTGAGCTCTAAGGCTCTTTTGAATTGAGCTACATGGCTCCTAGGCTACAAGGCCTTTTGAGCTCTAAGGCTCCTTTGAACTGAGCTACATGGCTCTTGGGCTACAAGGCCTTCTGAGCTCTAAGACTCCTTTGAACTAAGCTATATGGCTCCTGGGCTGAAAGGCCTTCTGAGCTCTAAGACTCCTTTGAACTAAGCTATATGAGTCTTAGAACTAAGCTATATGGCCCCTGAGCTTAAAGGCCTCCGAGCTCGAGACCTTCTTCAACTGCTTTCATATATGGCCCCGAAATGAAAGGGCCTGTCCTCGGGAATATGCGCGTGGTTTAAATGCTTGCTTATGGAGAGTCGAAACAGACCGCGTGACTTCCCAAGGTATCCCAGCTCCTTTATAAATATTCACCTTCATATGCAAAGGTGCGTTATACGACGATTTGGCTTTCCTTCCTGTCTTGGTCAACTTTGAGTTCGCATGATAAGGTTTTACTGATTGCCACCGTCAAGTCCGTTTGGTGACTTAGGTCGATGTTCCTACTTATGGTTATGCCGCCAGAAGAGCTTGTGTTTTTCCCTATCCCCTCCCATTGTGGGAGTTCTGTTGTTCCTTAGTCCTGCCATTTGATAGAGAAGGTGGTGTGCCGTAGCCTGACTACGGATACGATGTGTGGACCTTCCCACTCTGGTCCTTGTTTTCCGTGTGGTCTTCCTTGGCGTGTTTTTTCAAAATAGAAGGTCGTCTGGGAATGTAACTGGGCCTAACCCTTGGTCACAAGATCTTGTTGTCTTCTCTGATGAACTCTCAAAGACGCTTTAGAACCTCGCAACGCTTTTCTTCTAGAGATCAAGGTTTGTGCCAAGAGTCTCCTCAGGTCTTGGTGGCCGTGAACTCAATCCTCGAGATTTTAACCCGACCCGATGGCCACGCCGCGCCAAAGGCCGTAAGCAAACGGGCTCCTCGAGATCGACTCAGATGTAGTTATGTATGTCCATAATACCTCGGGGAGGCATTCTACCCATTTCCTTAGATTTTCTAACCTAGTTCTCAACGCCTTGAGAGTCCTTATAGACTTTCTACTTGTCCGTTGGACTGGATACGAGTCGATGAGTAGTAGTTTTGATGTCAGCCTCAGCGTTGTAAAGCCTAACTTAGGATTTTCGAATCGCTTTCGCATTATCCGACACTACGATCTGGTGGATACCAAACCTCGCATATTATGAACGCGACGGTTGTGTACCTTTGTTCGATGATCAAGCCGCAGGTTTCGCCGCCCATTTGGTAAAAGTAGTCCACTCGCTTACAATAATAACTTGCATCGCTCCTTTCCAATGGGTAGGCCCCATTTCTAAATTTCTATCGCTGAAAAGGCCAGGGGCTTGTAAACGACGTCAGCGACTCAGATGGGAGGTGAGAGATCCTGGCATGCTTCTGACAAACTTTGCATTTTCTGACTAGTTCTGTTGCGTCTTTGAGCATTGTGAGCTAATAATACACCTACCTCAAGGTTTTTCCTAGCAAGGCTCGTGCTCTGATGTGGTTACCACATATGCCTTCATGTACCTCCCTAAGTATGTAATTGGCATCTTCCTTCCTACGCACTTAAGGATGGGTGTAGAGAAGCCTCACATAGAAGGGTCCCTGACATGAATAATCTAGCCGACCAGAGGAGCTCGACGCCCCTGGATCACTTGGCAAATGCCTCGTTTCACTGTGATAATCCCGTATGGGGTCCATCCAAACGACTTATTATCACTGGAAACTCTCATCGCGATGTTTACCGAGGGTTCTAAGAGGTGCTCGACCTGTACCTGTCCCTCAAGATCCTCCTGAGACACCATTGCTAACTTTGCCAGGGCATTTGCCCGCGCATTCTCTGCCCTTAGGACATGCCTGATTTGGACCCGTATGAACTTTTCAAACAGCTCTCGCACCTTTTTGAGGTAAAGGATCATTTTTTCACCCCTAGGTTTGTAGGAGTCTTCTATCTGTTTTGCCACCAGTTGGGAATCAATGCACACCTCCAATTAATCAGCTTTCATGGAGTGGGCAAGATTAAGCCCGACTATTATAGCTTCATACTCGGCCTCGTTATTGGAGGCTTGGAACCTGAACCTGAGGGCTTATTCCACATCGATCCCATCCGGGGAAGTTAGAATCAGACATGCGCCTCTTCCCTGGGCATTGGCAGCCCCGTCTACGAACAACCTTCAGATGGGGAGGTCGGGGGTGAATTGGGTAGCTTCGATGGGCTTCGTTGAGGTGAATTCCATGGTGAAATATGCCAAATACGTTCCAGCAGACGTCCTTGGCTTTATATCGATGTCTCAGACTCAGCTTGGCTCTACAACTGTTTTATCCAGTCTCCTTAAGGTTTCTGGATTTTGCAATATTTGCTTCATTGGGTGTTCTGTTGGGACTTCGATGGTGTGAGCTTGGAAATAAGTTTGGAGCTTTTTGGCCGTGGTTACCAGCGCTAGGATCAACTTCTCCATCTTGAGATACCTTTCCTCCATGCCTCTCGAGCTCGGCTGCAATAATAGACTGGCTGTTGCACCTTGTCCCACTCTCTGACCAGGGCGGCGCTAGTCAAGAAATCTGAAACGGCTAGGTATAGCGCGAGGAGTTCTCCTTCGGAGGGGCTTACCAAGATGAGGGGAGATCTTAGGTAGGTTTTTAGCACTGTGAACGCTTCCTCGCAGTGGGCATCCCATTGGAAGGCCTTTTTCAAAATCTGGAAAAAAAGGTTGACATTTATAAGCTGCCACAACCACGGCTTGGTAGCGACGTTCTCGGTCAGGCGTTGAACTTCTTTGGTGTTTGAAGGCGGTTGGATGTCGAGCACAACTTTTATCTTGTCTGGATTAACCTCTATTCCTCGGTTGTTGACTATAAAACCCAAGAACTTCCCGGCGGAGACTCCAAAGGCATTGGGTGCAGGTTTAACTTCATGTAATGCACAAGTCTAGAGCCTCGAGCTAAGTGGGGCTGTAGAAGCTCGGTTTTAACGGACTTTACTAGCATATCGTCTATGTATACCTCCATAGATGCCCCTATCTGCTTCTGGAAAATTTTGTTCACCAACCTTTGATAAGTGGCCCCAGCGTTCTTCAACCCGTGGCATTGTCAAGAGTTCCGTCTTGGCCAATGGTCGAGGTCTTTTCACAACAGTCCATTCCGACCGTTATAATTATAAGAGACCATTGCCGGTGAGTCGTAGGCCACCGTGGCATCTACTATGAGGTCAATCCAAGGTAGGGGGAAGCTATCTTTTGGACAAGCTCGGTTGAGGTCAGTGAAGTCAATGCAAAGTCGCCATTTTCCGTTTTCTTTTTTGATGAGAACAACATTAGCCAACCAATCAGATATTCCACCTCTAGGATAGCTCCCGCAAAGGAGTCACCCTTGTCATTGATCGCTCTCGCCTTCTCTACACGCCGGTGAAACTTTCTTTACTTCGCAGGCTCAAGGATGGATCGAATGTGCTTAGTTCATGGTGATTACCGCAGGTCAATTCCTCCCATGTCTTCCTACTTCCGTGCGAATACTCCGTGCTCGCGGCAGCTGGACGAGGAGGTTTCATGTCTTCACCACTTGATCCGATGTGCACGAGGTGTTCGGGCCGGCTCTTCAAGTCAGACGTCACTTCTTAAGGCGCAGGTCGGGTGCTTATCTCATCTCTCATGCAGCCTACACTCCATGCAAGTATGTCAGCTAACTTTATGTTTCATTGATGTTTGTAACACTCGGCCACTACGATCTCCTCAAACCATTCCTACCCATTTGGCAAATGGGGAATTCGATAACCATATGATAGCTAAGGGATGACTTTTGGCATTAGCCGAGGGTCTCATTTATAACATGTTGTGTTTCATGGCATCTACTATGAGGAATCTTATCGTTGTTGTGGCCTGGCAAGGGGGGGTCTCCCAAAATGAGCACTAGTTGTATCAACCCTAGGGGTAGCACTCTTTCTCCAAAGAATCCCCGTAGGTGGGCGTTGATCGGTTCTAGCTTCTCCTTTTCGATGCCCATTTTGTCGAAAGTTGATGCAAAGATAATGCCTACGAGCTTCCAAGGTCGATCAAGACCCTGGATTGTTTTGTCGGGCCATGACGGCCTTATTACTGGGCGGTCATCGCTGGGATGTCGGGCAACCCTCCATATCCGAGTCCGAAAGGTTACGCGTATCCAAAATAGGGAGCCTGATACGCCACTCCAAAGGTTTCCCTAACCCGATGTTGTGCAAGTGAGCCGCGGCTGAATTGATTCCCGCCCACCGCAAATCTCGAAGATTACACCGATCTCTCCTGGGCATCAGGCCGAGCCGAGCGCTGGTTGGACGAGGTGGTGGTGGTTGCTCATAGTCTTGACCTTCCGAGGCCATGTAGCCAGCTGGTGATGTCCACGCTGACCAGAATCACTTCTCTCACCGATACGTACTATCCTGTCAAAGGTCCTGCGGATCCCTATGGAACCTGGCACACGTATTGTCACTTTTCATTGGTCCGCCCTCATCTAAGATGGCCACCTTAGAAATTTTTCGTGCTGCACCTCACGTAAGACCTGTGATACTGAGGTCGTTAGGGGGGTGAATTGCCGAGGTGGATCGCTACAACTCGTAAAAGATTATAACCAAAAAGTACACTAACCCTATATTAGATAGGTTTCATAATTTTCAGGCATTAATCATGTCATATAAACCAATTTGAAGGGTTCAAGTCATCTGAAAATGATTTTATTATTCGTGGAGCATGTTTTGGTTGTTTCAGAGGTATTTGAGCACTTCTAGGCTTCAATCTCAACACAAATGATCGATCATGGAGTCGAACTGAATCCGCCTCATCAACAAGCCCAAAATAATGGAAAACAAAGGAAAAGTGGAGTGAAATGATGCAGCTTTCTTGAAGATGTGATGAGAAGTGTGCTAGGAACAAGTGGCAATGGAACAAGAATAGCAGAGAACTCCGCCGATTTCGCTACCTACGAATTGCAAACTTTAGCTAAATTTGATGCCTCGGCCATGCTTTGTAATTAATGCAACCGACTCTTCCAATTTTTCGTGTGTATTACTCATTCCATAACTTAGCCAAGTGCCAGTTTTCGTGATGCATACCCGAGGAGGTACCTATATAAGCCCCTCTTTGCTTTCAGAACTAAAGCAAGAATTCCCAAGCACTCCATTGGGAGAATAATATTTTAAAGTTTTACTTTGTAAATAAATTTTTTTTTTTAAGTTTTCAGCTTTATTTTCTTCTCTCTCTTTCTTTCTCTCTCTTTCTTTTCACTTTCCTGTACGCTACACACAACTCTCAAGATGACAATTCAAGAGATGTTACGCTTCCTTCCTTCAAGAGGAAGGAAGCTAGCTTGGCAGGGCTAAGCATGTTGTCCTCATGTACTGTGCCACGGTAGCGCACTACGCTCTTATCTTCAAAACTCAGATAACACGCGATGTTATCGTTTTGGCCAATACTCATGCTTTAGATCCAAGCTAAGGATGTACTTCCAGGCTCTTTTAGATGGTCCTTAATTTCTATGAGGTAATATCTCACATGTTGTGTGGTTCTTCAAATTAGGTTAAATAACATTTGCTTTTATTGTTTTCGCTAATACTTCCATGTTTTAGCCCGCGCTCTGGTGAGAGATGCACTGATTCTTTAGATGGTCTTTACTAGCCTAGGTCAATACTCTCCATGCTTTTTGTGGTTCGTTGTTTCAAGTGAGAGATGCAATCGATTCTTAGATCTTTACTTGCCTTAAAAATGATAATGGAATGTTGGGTTTTAAAACAAAAGGGCCATAATCGGCATCCCAGGTCGACTAAATAGAGGATAAAACCCGAGACAGTAAGGTTATTCTAGCTTGCCAAGTTAGTGACCTAATTCCTTCAAAGTGAATTTCTTCCACTTTAAATTTCGCTTTACCATTTTATTTACAATTTCCGCTTTTACCATTTCCAAGCAGAATTTCCGCTTTAAACCATTTACGCTCAGCCTGTACCATCCACTTAACTTTCGCCACGTCATTAAGCTTTCAAACCACTTCCCTGTTTTTAACCAAACCCCAAAATCCAAATTTAATTCACCAGTTTTGATTTCACTCAAATCATTTGTACGAAGAAAACCCATCCCTGTGTTCACAATTCCTAGACTGCTATGTCACAGTGAGCTTGACTACTAAGTAAATAGAGGAACCAGTGGATATACAAATTTTGTTGATTCCGTCACACACCGTGGCACGACCAATGGCGCCGTTGCTTCTGGGATGGTGCCTTAGCAAGTGAGTCGTGGAACACTTGTGATCCTCATCACAAGTTTGGGTGAATTTCTTTAATTCTCATTGTCATTTTTATTTACTTCATATAAAAAAACAAATGTGTTGTCATAGGGATCATTTTCCTGGGCTTGAACTAGAATCAATCAGCAGTAGATAGATTTGGTGTTGTCTTGTGTGCCATATTTAAGCCAGAATCCATTTTCGGATTGAAAATTTTAAGGCAAGCAGTTTAGGTTCTGTGGGAAAATTGACTGAGAGAAAATGGAACACCCATGGAGAGCACATGTCAGAGAAACTAGAGCTTACATGACTATGAGAGAATTATAGGAACTCTTCCATATCGCGGCAATAACCCGTAGGGAGAAATCCAAATCCAAATATGTCAATTGTGAATATAGAGACCAATGGATGAGTGCACCTGTCTCATCATATGTTCCTCAATCCTATCCACCTCCTCCACTATATGATTATCCCGAACTTCCATTTTATGCCTCATCCCTCAACACCTCGGGCCACCTCAAACACCACATCAATCCATCCATTAGAACAAGCCATTTCGACCCACTTACAAGGATGACTTCAGGAAGAGAATAAGAAGATTAAGGCCCATTCAATTGTCACTGGAAGACAATTTGAACAAGAAAATATGGAACTAAAGATGACTGGAGCATAAATGGGACAACCTGGCAAGATCTCCATCGAGACCTAATTGAGCATCAACAATCCACCACTCCTGTCCCGGCTGAACGTCATCCCGAATTTGAGCAAACAAGTGGATAATTTCACAAGATATCAGGTGGTGAACGTTCAGCTATTAGGGAAATTGAGATGTTGAAGAGCCCTCGAACAAGAGGACTCCGATGGACCTAAAGTGAAATTGATCAAAATTGGACATCCAAATAGAAACTGATCTTAAAGCTCACCAATCACTGCTCAAGAAGAGGAAGAGAGTCCAAAGGAAGAGTGCCTAAACTGCACCATATGGAGGAGTCGCACTACAAAGCAGCCCACACACCAAGGCCCGTGAAAATTCGAATCCTGTGAATTTGGTGTTGTTGTTCCGTGACAGGAGGATGCAATCCCGTTGTCGAATCGGCAGCTAAAGGAAGAAAACAAAGAGAACATTTTCCCGCCCCACGATTCGGGCCATACTGCCATTACTCGCACCTCACAATCCCAACCCAAAACACCCACTCCGCAATGTCAGCCACCCATAACCCACCGCCCTCGTGTACATATCACCGCAGGCCCCCGCTAAAAACCAAAGCAAAGACCGCTCCCAAAGGTAAGTCCAACCCACTGTCAGCCATGCAAAACATTAGAAGACTAGTGGCCTCCCCTCAGACATACCTTCGCTAATTACATCAAAGAAGATGGCAACGCCTACATCAGATGGCAGCATAGTGGTTGAGCCCGTGCTTCTGCCTGGATTGGGATATCCGAACCCCGCATTCGAAGCTCCACTAGTTCCTGCAGTACCTCCAAAGGCCTAAGGAGACAAGGGGGAGTACTCCCCACTTTTTGTTTGAATTTTCATTTTATATTATATTATCATAGTTTATTTTGATTGCTAATTTTTCTTTATAAATTTTCTTCGATTTTTAGTTAATTTGTGTTTTTGGGGACAATTTTACTCTTCTCAGAAATTTTCTTGCATTAATTTTAGTAGTTTTTGCAAATTTCAGCATGAATTGAAAATCGGTGAGGAACAAAGAAAATGTGCATTTTCGCAACCTGCTCGCAATCAATTCGCAATCTTAGCGAATTTGAACCAACGAAACAACTGCACCAAAGACACATTACAAATTCTAGCCAACTTGCACTGTGCATTGCGAAATTCGCTTCTCACTGAAAATTTCGCTAGCTTAGCGAAATTTCGCTAGCTAGCGAAATTCCAACCTTGCCAAATTCGCTAGACCATTGCCAAATTCGCTAGACCATTGCCAAATTCGCTAATTAGCGAAATTCAGCGCCCTGTAGGGCTAAAATCCTAGCTAAATTCATGCTCGTAGCAAAATCCTAGCGAAATTTGCAAAAGAGTTGGCAACCATTTCGCTATATTAGATAGCCACCGCATTTCGCTAGCTTAGCGAATTTCGCTAAGCAGCGAAATTTTTCGCTAAGCCCCAGCATTTTGCCCTCCGATGCTGTTTCTGCGATAACTTTTTCATCCGAACTCCGTTTTAGGCGTTCTTGGTATCGTTGGAAAGCTTAGAGAGTGTAGAATCCAAATATGGCCAGAAAGAACATTTTTGAGATTATTATGAAAGTATAATTTTACAAAATGTCCCAACTGGTCACACTTTTTCTCTCTTTTCTTCTCCTAACTTGTTTATTTGAAGCCCGAACGGAGTGCATAAGGTGTCGATGGAAAGCTTCTGTGAGGTCCCTATCCAAAGAATGATCAAGATCTTATCATGAGGTCACTTCTTATCTAATTTTCCATTCCAAACCCATTTCTGGACACCGAGATGTTTCGTCGGGGGAGAATTAGTAAAGGAAGTGGATTTTATATTTATGTTTTTTTTATTATTATAAGCAAGACCATTTTGTTATGTTTAGTGGCTTGCCGGGTCCCCTTCTATAAAGTCGCTATACTTTCCAAATCTTACTTTTTCTGCAATCTGGGTCTGCTTTTAACAAAAAACTTGTGTTTCGCCTTAACCCGTGGTTTGAAAAATTGGAAGCTTGTCCAACTCTATTAATGTTAGATCGTTCCATGTTTAATTGAGTGAATGATTAGTTTAATTCTTAATGATTTCGACACCTTTTCTTTCCACCTTTAGCTAACCACTCACAAAGCACATTAGATTTCAATGATAGGCTGAAAAACTGTGCAACCTCCTTTAATTTGCATAACCTACCCTAGTTTCATCGACCGCCTTTAATAAAGTTAAGGACCATGGGAAAAGAAAAAAAAGGAAAAGAAAAGAAAAAGAATAAAAATTGCAACGCTTTACCTTGAAACCCGAGCATGGTCCTAGGGGTATACGGCGAAAGCCTTTAAAGCCCAAAGGCCTAAAACCTCAACGTCAGAGTCAATTTCAGGTTCGCTATCGGGTGGACGGGTGGAGTTTAGCAAGTTGTAGGTGCTGGAGTCTCGAAATCATTCGAAGTCCAGGGTGAACTCGAAGGGTTAGTGTGGTCGAAAGATCTCTCATGACTTGGTGCCCTAAGCCTTAATTGGTTGGGGAGTCACTCCAGATCCCCGTTACATGGACTCGTGAGGTCGTATTCGCATTGCAACCCTACAACGCAAAGACCTGTAAATAAGAGGTGGGTCCCGTATCTATTTAGGTTGGTTAGCATGCTAGGTCGTGGTAGTAGCCAAAGTTGGGGAGTGCAAGCTTGATGGGCTTTAATATTGTTGAGAACTCGATCTGACAAACACTTAGATTCGTGGAAGTTTCTCGTTGATTCATCGAGATGGAGACTCTTGATACTCAATTGTATGGCATTCATTCTCTCATGATAGTACGGTTAACGGCATTGATGATTCTACTTAGGTTAGGCATTACTTCTTCACCACCTTTTGAATCACAACCTTTTGAAAATCACCATATGCATCTCATTTTTTATTTGCATCGCTAAGGACTAGCAAGCTTTGGTTGGGGGTGTGATTGGGTCCAAAAGTACACTGAACCTATGTTAGATAAAGTTTTGAGTACTTTGTGCATTAATCATGTCATATAAACCAACATGGTTCAAGTCATCTTAGCAATACTTATGCCATTTACATGTTTGGCTGTTTTGAGAGTAATAAACACTCCAGGGCTTCAATTCAACACAAATGATCGATCACGAGGTTGGAATTTTAGTCTCAGCCATCAACAAGCCCAAAAATCAATGGAAAACAAAGGAAAAGTGGAGGAAGGAGATGCGCTTGAAGGATTGTGATGAGAAGCACGAGTAATCAAAGTAAGTAAATGCAACAAAGAGTCGAGGAGAGACCTCGTTGATTTCACTACCTGTGTAAATTCAAGCAGCCTTTACGAATTCACGCCTCACATGCTTTTGTACTAATGCAACCGACTTCAATTTTTGGTGTATTACTCTTGTCCTATAACTTAGCCAAGTTGTTGGGCTTTCTTTGGTATTTTTCATACCTTGAGAGGTTTTATATAAGCCCTCTTGTTTTGTAAACTAAAGCAAGAATTTCAAGCATCATCAGAGAATAATATTTCAAAGTTTTACTTTTGTAAATAAATTGTTTTTTTTAAGTTTTGCTTTCTTTATTTTCTCTTTCTTTCTCTTCTTTCTTCCTTCTTTCTTTCACTTTCCGGCCGCAAGCACACCCTGAAGATGACAACTAAGATCATAAGCCTCCTTCAAGAGCAAGGAAGCTAGTCATGAGTTAGGGGAGTACATGTCAGTTCTCATATGTACTAAAAGCTACTGTAGTGTAATTATGGCCCTATCTTCAAACTCACAGATAACATGGATGTGTTATATTGTTCTACATTTCCATGCTTTAGATCCTGCTTAGTGACAGTACCGTGGCTCTTGGGGATTGGTCCTTACTGGGCCACAGGTAATATCTCACATGTTGTGGTTCTTCCAAATTCAAAGGTTAAATAACATTCGCTTTAATAGTTTCGCCAATACTCCATGCGCTCTTTTGGGTTCAGTTAGTTCCTGAGAGATGCACCCGTGATTCTTAGATGGTCTCTTACTTAGCCTAGGTCAATACTCTCCATGTTTAGGTTCAAGTTCTGGGTGAGAGATGCACTGTGGATTCTTAGATTCTACTTGCCTTAAAAAATGATGTTAATGGAATGTTAGGGTTTTAAACAAAAGGGGCCATAATCGCATCCCGCGTGTTGACTCAAATAGGAGGTGATAAACCCGAGGACATGTGTTTGCCCTAGCTCGCTGCTAGTGGACCTAATTCTTCAAAGTGAATTTTCTTCACTTTGACTCCCGCTTTACTACCATTTCCAAGAGATTTACAATTTCCGCTTTACTATTTCCGCTTTTGCAATTTCGCTTAACCATTTACGCTTCGCTTCACCCATCCACTTAACTTTCATTTTACAAATATTAGTTTTCAAACTACTGCTTAACTAAACCCCAAAAATCCAAATTTAATTCACCAGTTTTAGATTTCACCAAATCATTTGGTACGAAGAAAACCCATCCCCTGTTCGACCTTGGGGATCAGCTTATGTCAGTAAAGAATGACTACTACAGTAGGGAGGAACTAGATATACAATTTTGTTGATTCCGCCTCACCCTACCGTGGCACGAATCAAATGGCGCTCGTTGTCGGATGGTGCCTTAGGTGCAAGTGAAGACAGGGAACAGGCAGATCCTCATCACAAGTTTCGTGAATTTCTTTTTAATTTTCATTGTCATTTTTAATTTTCATTTCATATAAAAAAAAAAAAAAACAATGTGTCAGCAGTGGTTCATTTTCCAAGGCTTGAACTAGAACTAATCCCTCGCAGATCAGATTTGGTGTTGTCTTGTGTGCCATATTTGTCAGCAGCAAACTCATTTCGGGATTGAAAATTTTAAGGCAAGGCTTAGGCTCTGTGGGAAAATCGGGATCGAGAGAAAACGGAACAATCTATACGGAGAGCAATACAAATGAGGGTAACCCCAGAGCCACATGACCACAGAGACTATAGGAATCCTCCATATCAAGGCAACAACTCAGAGGGAGAAATCCAAATCCAAATATGTCACTGAGGGAATATAGAGACCAATGGATGAGGCACCTGCTGCTCATCATGTTCCCCAACTGTCCCCACCTCTCCACTATATGATATCCTCCAACCTCCATTTTATGCCTCTATCCCCTCAAATACCTTTCGCCAATTCCTACCACCACAAATAATCCATCCATTATTAGAACAGTCATTTTAATCTTACTGATAGTGGATGACTTTGTGGGAAGAGAATGTTAAGATTAAGGCCCATTCACATCGTGGAAGACAATTTGAACAAGAAAATAGATTTAATCAAGATGACTTTGAGCATAAATGGGACAACTCCGCAAGATTCCATTGAGACCTAATTGAGCATCGAATAACCACCACCCATCCCTTGTTAACAAGCCATTCCTCTGACTTATAAAATAAGTGGACAATTTCATGTAAGATAATAGGTGGTGGGAATGTTCGTGCTATTGTGGAAATCGAGATGAAGAGCTCCCTCGAACAAGAGGACTCGATGGACTCAAAGTGAAATTGATCAAAATTGGACATCCAAAGAATCCATCTTAAAGCTCACCAATCACTGTCAAAGAAGAGGGGAGAGTCCAGGCAGAGTGCCTGGAAGCACCATAGCTGAGGAGTCTGTTCACGCCACTTCACACCAAGGCTCCTGTAGAAAATTCTCAATCCTTAGAAATTGGTGTTGTTGTCTCTGCTTATGGGATAAGGAGGATGCAACCCTGTTGTTGATCGGGTAGCAGCTGGAAGAAAACAAAGAGAAATATTTTCTCTCGCCCTACCGATTCGGGCCACATACCGCCATTACTCAGATCTATAATCCTGAACCCAAACGACTGATCGCCAATGTCAAAGCCACCAATATAACCCACTCGTCTGTGTACATATTACCCGTTAAAACTCAAACCAGAAAGACTCGCTTCCCAAAGGTAAGTCCAACCTAATCGTCGCCCATGCAAAACATTAGAAGACCAGTGGCCTCCTCAGACATACCTTGCACTACATCAAAGAAGATGGTAAATGCCTACCATGGAGAGACAGGGTCTTGGTCCGGTGCCGGCTCTGATTCGGGAAGCATCCGAACCCCGGCATTGAAATTCACTAGTCTCGTGGCACCCAAAGGCTTAAGGAAAGATATGGGGGAGCACGCCTCCCCACTTTTTGTTTGAATTTTTCTGCCTTATTATATTATCATAGTTTATTTTGATTTTGTTAATTTTTCTTTATAAATTTTCTTTGATTTTTAGTTAATTTCGTGCTTTAGATTAATTTTTACTTCAGAAATTTTTCTTGCATTAATTTTAGTAGTTTTTTTTGCAAAATTTTGAGCATGAATTGAAAATCGGGAGGCTCACTGAAATGCATTTTCGCAACCTGTTTCGCAATCACTCAGAATCTTAGCCACTCGCAACCAACTCGCAAACAGTCAAGTAATCTCAAAGACATTGCGAACTCCGCTAGCCAATCCTGCACCAGGCATTGCGAAATTCGCTTCTCACCGAAAATTCTCGCTAGTTTAGCGAACAATTTCGCTACTAGCTTAAATCTAACCTTACAATTGCTGCATCTATCGCAAATTCGCTAGACCATCGCTTTTCAAATTCGCTTAATTACGAGAATTATGCCTCGTAGCGAAAAATCCCAGCAATCATGCTCAGCAAAATCCTAGCGAAATTCAGAAAGAGTTGCAACCATTTCGCTTATTAGATAGCCAATTTCGGCAGTATATATTTGCCAACACTTAGCTTAATTTTCATAAGCTAGCGAAATTTTTTCGCTAAGCCCCACTGTTTTGCCCTCCGATTTTGTTTTGCGCATAACTTTTTCATCCGAACTCCGTTTTAGGCGTTCTTGGTATCGTTAGAAATCTTAGAGAGTGTAGAATCCAAGAGCAGCCAGAAGAACATTTTTTGAGATTATGAAAGTATAATTTTATAAAAATGTCCCAACCGGTCATACTTTTCTCTCTTTTCTTCTCCTAACTTGTTTATTCAAGCCCTAACTGAGTGCAGGCTAAGGTGTCGATGGAAAGCCAGAGGTCTCCTATCCAGTAATGATCACATCTTATCATGGAGGTAACACTTCCTTATCTAATTTTCCATTCCGAACCCCATTTCGGACACCGAGATGCTTGGGTTGGGGGGGGAGAATTAGTAAAGGAAGTGGATTTTATATTTATGTTTTTTTTTTATTATTATAAGCAAGACCATTTTGTTATGTTTAGTGGCTTGCTGGGTCCCCTTTCTATAAAGTCGCGAGGTACTTTCCAAATTTTTACTTTTTCAAAATTTCGCCCGTTTTTGCAACAAAACTTTTGCGGGTTTTCGCTTAACCCGTGGTTTGAAAATCAAGCTTTGTCCAACTCTATTAATGTTAGATTGGTTCCATGCTTAATTGGAGGAATGATTAGTTTAATTTTAATGATTTACCTTTTCTTCCACCTTTACCTAACCACACACAAAGGAAGATTAGATTCTGCATGATAGGCTAAAAACTGTGCAACCTCCTTTTAATTGCATAACCTACTCCTAGTTTCATCACTGCTTTTAATAGGTTAAGGACCCATGTGAAAGAAAAAAAAAAAAAAAAAAAAGCAGAAAAGAAAAGAAAGAATAAAATTGCAATGCTTTGGCCTTGAAACCCGAGCATGGTCCGAGGGGTATATGGCGAAAGCTTAAAGCCCTTGCCCTAAACCTTCACCGGTCGGGAGTCGCCTAATTTCAGGTTCGCCACGTGGACGGGGTGGAGCGAAGTGTTTGCAGCCGAGTCTCGCCAACCATTCAAGTCCCGGTGAAACCCGAAGGGTTAGTGGCCTAAAGATCCCTGCCATGACTTGGGTGCCCTAAGCCTTAATCGGTCGGGAGTCATCTAGATCCCCGCGTTACATGGACTTTGGTGAGGTCGATTCTCGCATTGCATCTCTACAACGCAAAAGAATTCGCGGAATAAGAGGTGGGTCCTGATCTATTTAGGGGTTGGTTAGCATGCTAGGTCGCAGAGGAAATGTGTCAGGGAGAGCTTGGATGCTTATCAAGGAGAACTCCATCTAATAAACACTTAGATTTCAGTGGAAGTTTCCTGCTGATTCGACCGAGATGCAGACTCTTTGGATACTCAATTTTGTATGGCATTCATTCTCCTCATGATTTATTGAGCACCCAGATTGATGATCTTACTTAGGTTAGGCATTACTTCTTCACCTTTTTGAATCACAACCTTTTTGAAAATCACCATATGCATCTCATTTTTTATTTTGCATTGCTAAGGGACTAGCAACGCTTGCTGGGGGTGATTAGTCCAAAAAGTACAATTTCAACCCTATAATAGATAGTAGGTTTTGAAGTACTTTTGTGCATTAATCATGTCATATAAACCACCAAAGGGTTCAAGTCATCTTAGTAACACTTATGCCATTTGGAGCATGTTTTGGTTGTTTCTTTGTAGGTATTTAAGCACCATAAGCCTAATCTCAACACAAATGATCGATCATGAGGTTGGAATTTTAGTCCGCCCATCAACAGTTTCTCCAAAAATCAATGTGTAGAAAAACAAAGGAAAAGTGGAGGAAATGATGCAAATGAAGACAGATGAGAAGCAGCAGAACAAAGTGGTAATGGAACAAGAGTTTAGGGAGAACCTGGCTGATTCAAGCATCTAGCGAAATTCGCAGTTCTCAATAAATTGATGCCCGCCATGCTTTTGTAATTAATGCAAACCGACTTCAATTCGTGTGTATTACTCTTTGTCCCATAATCCAGCCGTTGTTAGTTTTTTGGTATTTTCATACCTTGAGGAGGCCTATATAAGCCCCTCTTGTTTTGTAACCAAAGCAAGAATTTCAAGCATCAGTTTGGGGAGAATAATATTTGTAAGTTTTTACTTTTGTAAATAAATTGTTTTTTTTTAAGTTTTGCTTTTATTTTCTCTTCTCTCTCTTCTTTCTCTTCTTTCTTTCACTTTCCTACGCTACACACCTCTTTGAAGATGAGACAACTAAGAGATGTCATTAAGCCTCCCTTCCTTCACATAAGGAGCTAGTCGGCAAAGAGGGTTTGCCACAAAACAACCTCATGTACTCAAAGCCACGTAGTGTAATTATGGCCCCGTATCTTCAAAACTCACTGCATAACATGGGATGTTATTCTAATAATACTTCCATGCTTTAGATCCAAAGGTTTAGTGACAGTAATCGTGGCTCTTGTGATGGTCCCACTACGCCGTATAATATTCACATGTTAGTGGTTCTTCACTTAGTAGTTAAATAACATTTGCTTTTATCAAGCTAGCCAATACTCTCCATGCTTTAGGTTCAAAGTGCTCTGCAGAGATGCCAATCGATTCTTTAGGATGGTCTTTACTAGCCTAGTCAATACTCATGCTTTATGTCATGCTCTCAGCGAGATGACTGTGATTCTTTGGGATCTTTATCATTTCTTAAAATGATAATGAATGTTGGGGTTTTAAACAAAAGGGCCATAATCAGATCCCGTGTTGACTCAAATAGGAGGATAAACCCGAGGACACATGTGTTTGCCCTAGCTTTGCCAAGTTAGGTGACCTAATTCTTCAAAGTGAATTTCTTCACTTTACCCCGCTTACCATTTCCAAGATTTACAATTTCCAGCTTTACCATTTCCAGCTTTTGCAATTTCCAGCTTAAACCATTTACGCTCGCCCAGCCATCCACTTAACTTTCGGGCTTACAATTATTAAGCTTTCAAACCACTTCCCTGCTTTTTAACCAAACCCCAAAATCCAAATTTAATTCACCGCTGATTTCACCTCAAATTCATTTGTACGAAGAAAACCCATCCCCGTGTTCGACCTGGGACCGCCATCGCAAAGAGCTTGACTACTAAAGAGGAGGAACTTAGATATACAAATTTTGTTGATTCCGCCACCCTACCGTGGCATGAATCATCGGGTCGAGGTGGTCCTGCCGGCCCCGACGTGCTTTCTCTCTCAGTGGATCGCCTCGCTTTGTTACCCGATCTCTGGTCCTGTCTCCTCGTCTCCATGGGCTTCATTCTCGTTTTCTTCGCCTCTGCTCTCCTTTTTGAGTAGAAGAGCTTCCTCGCTTTGATATAAGGGCTTCTTCACCATTGATATACTTTTTCATTCAGAAGCACCTCTACCATGCTGCTCATGGGTTCTTTGAGATGAGAACATCGTGCCTTTTGACTCGCACCCCTACCGTACAGAAAGCAAGAATGGCGAACTTCTCATTTGGGACATCTACCTTTAATGAATCTGTGTTGAACCTCTAGACATAAGACCTCAGGCTCTCTTGTGGATTTTTCTTTATGGTCAGCAGGTGATAGCTTAGCTTCCTGTACGTCCGAGCTCCGATAAAGTGGGAGGCCAATGTGATGGAGAGCTCTTCGAACGATAACAAGATGGTGGCGTCAGAACCAAACCACGTCACTTTGGGGCGATAAGGCTGCTCAGATCGTACGGTCTTAATATCCGCCAGAACATCCTGACATTCTTCAGTATTGCAGGCAGGCCATTATATCCCGTCTACCGAACGCGCTTCGACTCATTCGAACTAAAGAGGGAAGTGGGGCACTCGACCGTGAACGGATTCTGCTTGTTGCACCAAGCCGACCATGGAGACTAAAGCTCTCGCCTTACAGCTTTCCTTCAAGTATGGCTTACCGATGTCCCCCGAACTCTCGCTTCCAAGATTGTTCCCTCATCCCCTGCTGATAAGGGGTTAGCTCATTGTTTCTGTCATTCTTATCAAGCTTTCCTTCATTGCGATCCTCCCTTGGGGTATGGTGGTAGTGATCATGCCCCTAACTCCTAGCTAGCTTCCTCCTTCTCCGTCGCCTTCAAGAGGGCTCAGGGTGTTGGTCGCCTTCTGGGAAGGGTATTACTGGCCCGTCATACCCGTGGCGCCGTATTTGTCCTGTGTGAGTTGCTCCAACTCTCTTAGCAAACGTTGGTGATGAGACGGAGCGCCTCCATCTCGTCAGATCGCTTTTTTTTTTGTATGGTCTCGTGAACGCCTCCCTGAGGCCTACCGTCCATGCCGCCTCGATGGTCTCAAGGCCCCAGGAAATAAGGCGTGGCTCCCGCCGTTTTAAAGATACCATCGTCACTAAGAATTCTATTTTATTTTTTGCATGAACAATAAGCCTACATGGCGCTAAACCGATGATGCTTTTCCCATCTAAACTGGCCGGAGCATGTCGACTTGTCGGGCCTGGCCCGTCGACATCGGGCATCGAACTCCCTGCAAAAGAAAAACAAGAAACAAGAAACAAGAAAGATTAGCGGGGGAGCTTCGGCCGCCTCTCCGATACCTAAGTCGGTTATTTTCTTTTGGAAAAAAGGCTCAACTTCTTAGGGAATGAGTTTTTTGCGGCGTACCTTTCAATCAATGGGGTGGTCCGGTATTTATGGACTCGTGATTACATAACTTTCCTCATTGATGATGATACGGTATCTCTTCCATCGGGTGAGTGATCTTCTTCTTTATCACATAATGGCCGATAAGGGATAATTAGGGAACCGTTATAATGAAATATTCTTTCTTCCTAATCGGGTGGAGAGTTAATTATGGATAATAAGTATTTTCCTTTATAATGTCTGGGCCGTTTGTGCCACTAGCCTCGAGGTGGACTGGCTCCTATTCTGGGCCCATGCCTATGGAATATTATCACGAGCCGAGCTGTTTTACTGGGCCTGCCCCTTAATCCCATCTTAAGCCTGATATTTGGGCTTGTGTTCTGAACCTGTACACCTATTGTTTCAAACCCAATCAATGTTTAACGATCTTCAATGTGTGGTCAGGTTGATATTAGTTCACAATTTCCTAGATCTAACTATTAGAATGCAGTTTTGTGGGTACTTTCAATTTGAATAGTGATTTTCAACCCAGATTTGGCATATTTTGATATTTATTCTGCTTAAAAAACATGTGACGGGGGTTTTCCTTGTGATGCTAATTTGAGTCTAGCCATAGCTGGTGGGATAAGATTGTCCAATCCAATAAGAGGGGTAGTACAAATGTTAATTCTCATTATAATTGATTCTATTTTAGTCTATACAAAAAAGATGGTCCTAACCCATGGACAATAGTTGCAGTACAAGCTACAGGAGCAATTATTGCAGGTGCTACAGAGTCCTACATTACAACTCCCCTGGACACGATTAAAACCCGCTTGCAGGTAAGGTTAAACCTTGTTGGATCAAATTTTCTGAATGCATTTCTTTTTCACCTCTCTCTTTTCCTTGTTTTACCCACATGGCCCCTAAATTAACCCTCAATCCTTTTTGATGTTTATTTGGTATTATGATTTATTATGTTATAAGAAATGGTTTCTAAAGATATCATTGTTTGTTATCTTATTCCACTATCTGGGTTAAAGGAATACTTGGTCGAATTTAATTATAATTAAAGATTTTAAAAGAAGGAGCTTTGCATCCAAAGCCTCCATAAATGCATTACTTATATTTATGCTTTAATTTGTTGAATCTTCGATATACATATTTTACGTTATACATTATACTCTTACAAAAACCAAGTAATGAGCTATTAATAAGGAGTTGATGTGGGATACATAGTTGGATAAATAGTTTTAATGATGTTCTCTTAATTTAAATGGTGTTCTTTAAATGCTCCATCATATTTGGAATTTGCTTATACAATATAATAAAGGTCTATCTTAGGTCAGTAAGGCATTGCACCCTTGTGTACTATCCCGGGTCTCAGCTCTTTTATACACTACTACTCTTTCCAATAATCCATTTATCAGTAAGAGAATAGCATCTTCTTTTTGAAATTGCAGAAAATGTGTGAAATTAATTCAACTCTTACTTATGCTATGCTTCACAATTTTTATGTGTGAGATTCTGCACCGCTTCAGTGCTGATTTTGTAAGCTTGCTTTGTTCATCTTTTTGTAATTTAAGTGTTTCAATGTTTGGTTAGGATGGTCTTAGTAATGAAAATATATTCATAGAATTCCTATCTTGAATCTCGGTGATGAAATAGTAAAAAGAGGCATTAATCTCAATGATGATCCCCATCTTGTACTCTTATATATCCTCCACGTTGATGATTTGATTGCTAGTACTCTATATTTCCTCCGGTTATTAGTCCATGTAATTGATATAGAAAAAAAGCCTCAAATAATTGATGAAATACTAGTTTTGTTTTATTTTATTTTATTATAAAGATACGACAATCTTTTTAGTTTGTATGTCATTTGTTCCCATGTTTAACGTACAACTTTAAGTTAATTATTATTTACTTTCATGTTTGAGATGAAACTTAAAGCGTATTCTTGCTGTAGGCTTTTTCCACCAAGTTAGGTTGCATTGCTTGACTATGAGTGATGAGTCTAAAACTTATATAATTTTAAGCCCATTTTTCTTAAATATTTTAGGCTTAAAAATCAAATTTAATGCATAATTATATAATTTTCACCCAAAGTTATGTTTTGTAGGATTTTAGAGAAAAGAAGCAAAAAAGAAAAAATAAATAAATCAGCAAATGAGGCCAAAAAGGGAGAGCAGCAGTAGAAACGGCTAAGTAAGGCAGTGCAGATTGTCGCAACAGTGTCGCGACAATACTCAAAGGGAAAAATGGCAGAAGATTTGTTGCGACAAAATTAAATATTGTCGCGACATAAAGTTGAGAAGAGTCCATAGAAGCTAACTGCAGAATATCACGACATTTTTGAAGTATGTCGCGACACAATTAGACAAAACAATTTTATTGTTGCGATAAAGGCAAAGGTAGCAACAAGAGAACTCTGTCACGACAAAACAATTTTCTGTCGCGATAAAGATCAAACTAAGGGCACAGAACTATGTCACGACATAGAACATCTTTGTCACGACAAAGATCAAAGCTGAACTAAGAAATTGTGTCGCGAAATAGAAATTGTTTGTTGCGACATAAAAAGTGCAGAAAGAAGAAAACTTTGTCGCGATAGAGTTGGCAGTCAAGTTATGAAATGTTTGTCACAACAAGGATTTTTATGTTGCGACAAACATTTCAAATGAATGGAAACTCTGTCGTGACATAAATCAAGGCAAAAGGCAGTGTTGAGTGTTTTGGAATTACAGTGATTCAATGATTAATGGAACCAAAACTGGTTCGTGGTAGTGAAGGGACCGAAAAGTGCCCTGTTTTTATGGGTCTGAGAGTGAACCATTTTCTGTGTTATTGCTAGAGAAAACATGTTGTTGTGTGTAAAAATCATGTTAATATATCTTGATGTATTAACATGGAAATTGTGATAAATGGAAATTATATGTAGGAAATATAATTATCCGGAATTTATAAATGTTGCATGTAGCTCTTATTGTACATGTAGCATGACATCGCATGAAATGACATGATTTGAATGGTCACATCGCGTCGAGTCGAGTGTGGGTACATGGTACTGTTATTCACCATTCTTGGTGAATGTGTGGTGGGCTAGAAAATGGGACAACATCCGAAATCGAGACTCACGGTTGTATAAAACAATAATAATAACAAATTTCAGGTGGTTTAAAGTGAAGTAAGATGGGGCAGACTGGCTCTAAAAGTGAAAGACCCAAATTTTATTCTTGGTCAGACATATGTATCTAGAGATGAAAGTTCACGAAAGTGTTGGAAGGCGTGCAAGCCTGCGGTGAGACCCGAAAATTAGCAACCCAAATAAACACACGGGATATGATAAAATTCAAATGAATATCGTGAGAGTCGTCGGGTTAAGTCATCAAGTGAAACACCAATGACTCGGTTTTCACACTTCTTGATATCGCAGTGAGAGCGCCTGACTGTGCATGCACGAGAGTCTTATCTCATATAACACATAAATATTCATATAGGATTGCATTATTCAAAATGGAATTTGATTGAAGTTTTCATGTTCGCTATCAGACAAAGGCATTTTAGTGAGTAGCCCTTATGTGAGAATTTTTTACTGCACTGCTCACCGCCAGCATCCCCTAGCACAGGGTATTAAGGAGGCGGTATCGACGAGGCCGTGATTCCTCTCAATAAGGCCGATGTGTGGCCTTGATATTACCTTTCGAAAGTAAATATTTTTGTAAAAATACTTGTATAAAAGAATTGTAACTAAATTTTCTTTGGGACTATTGTATAAATAGTTCGTATGTAATTATGGTAAAAAAAAAAAAAAAAAAAAAAAAGAGGGTTGTGATGGACTCACTGACCGTAATTGCTTTTATTTTCATAATTTGATTTAAAATGTGAATGAATGGGTCTCTGCAGCGGATGTATATTAGATATGGGATGATGGACCTCATGAGGTCAATACTAGTTTCCTGGTCAGACCTCGATAGTTTATGATTATCTTCATATATTGTTTACAGACAGAGCTTCTCAACAAGGAGACTGGTCCGATTTTTAAAATATGGATCCCGATAAATGGGACATTACAATAGATTGGTCACCAAAACCATAGGACTCATACGTCACTACAACAACGGACCACCGGATTTAGGGTGTCACAAATTTGGTCAACAATGAGCAAGTGAAGGGCCTCCCAAACAAGTTGAGGTTTGGATATGCTAATTTGATTTTGGCTATTACTGATAATTACCTGATAATGGCATCAGAAAGCTACATGTATTAATTTTTTCCTCTAAATTGGTTATTGTGTTTAATAAATTCGTGATTGGTTTCCCATGATTTGAATAGAAATTCAGACCAAAAATAGTAAGCTATGGATTGCCCAGCGTTACATGTAAGCTTGAATGAGAACAAGGACTTGATTGTTCGGTCCTAAACATTTATAGATATAGAAACTTATGTTAAATTATAAATGTCTATGGGATATAATACATTTAAGTCCCTCAATTTCTAATTTCAATTTTTCAATGTTTCAAATTTAAAAAATCAAGTGCCTTAATTTCCAAATTCAACTTCCCCAATTCTAAATTTTCAATTTTCAATTTCCAATTTTAAAATTACCAATTTCTAATTTTCAAATTCAAGTACTCTAATTTAAAAATTCAATTTCCTCAATTTCTTATTTTAATTTTTCAAGTTTCCAATTTAAAATTCAAGTCTTTCAATTTCTAATTTAAAATTTACAAAATTCTCAATTTCAAAATTTAACTGCCATAATTTCAAAATTCGAAGTCTCCTAATTTGCAATTTCAAATTTTAAAGTTTACAATTTCAAATTTACAATTCATGAAGTTCAAAATTCAAAGCACAGTTTAAAAATTAAACTAACCAATTTCTAATCTAAAATTTCTAAATTCAAATATCAAATTTACAAATTCAAGTTCTTAATTCAAAATTCACTTCCAAAATCTTAATTCAAATTTTCAAACTTCAAATTCATTTCAAAATTCAATTTCCAAAATTTCAACTTCCAATTTCAAAACCATTTAAATCAAGCCAACATTCAAAACACATGATTAATTCTACCGTTTTATAAGATGAATCTTGTAGAGCATCGAAAACATATCAGCGACGATTTTTTCAACTTAATCGCCACGCGTCATTGGCCGGACCCTTGATTGTTTGCTGGCCGATGCGCGCTCGACTGCCCGCCAATGAGCGATCGCGCACCAAGTGATAGCGCGGGCTCGACGCAGCACCCGCGGCAACAAAGAAGAAAATGGCGAGGGTCAGGTCTGCGGGCCGCTACGAGTTTAAGCTTCGCTTTCTTCAGAGAGAAAAGAGAGATTGCTTAGAGGGTTAATGTCAGATAACAGTATGCCTCCTCTAAGAATGTGTGTAAGAACGTGTGGCTGAGTATTGTAGCTAATTTCCACCATGGGGTGTGGCTTCTTATTTATAGTAGATGTTCAACCGGGCTTGGATGTATCAGAGCCCTTCCCATTGATGTGATATTTCTTATTTTAGTCCATAATGACGGTACAGATATAAAAGCACATTTGGGATAAAGATAATCTTCCTTCCTTATCGGGGATGTCCAACCGCGTGATCTATTATTTTTCCTTTTTTAATGGGATTTATGATAATATATCGTTGAAGGAATATTCTATTTTCCGTATTGAAAAATACGGTCGATCGGGTCACGGACCTTCCAATTTATCCAGATCGTGCTTCGGCCTAGCTAGCCGGCCTCCGCTAATGTGTCGAGGGCCTGGCTTGCCTTCTTGAGCCCAACAACCATTCCTCGCCTACAGTGGGATATCAGCCCATTTCTTTATCCCCATCGCTTCCCAGCCCTCAGGTACGGATCATGTGGGCAAGGGCCACCCTTCCCGCAACTAAGAGTTTCCACGTGTCCGCTTGGAAACGGCTAATTAAGGCTCGATCGCCTGGCCACACTGCGTGATAATGACGACTCTCGTTTCGCGCTTATTTCATATTCCCCGCCTCTATAGGCTTCATCACTCCTCCCGCCTCAGTCAAGCTCTGGCCTCCATCCTTTAGGGACATTTTAGTAAAATTTTGTATTTCATTTTCTCCGGCTTTTCGTCTCGCCCTCTTTGTGGTCTGTTCATGCTTCCTGGCCGACTTCTTCGTCTTATTCCCGGGTCCACCGCGTCTCATTCTTCAGGTTCTTTTCGATTGGTGGGGCACCACGAGGCGCTAGGTTCAGCTTGTCTGGATTTTGTTTTTACCGCTCGTTTCACTACGGGTCCGAAATGCTTCTTTTTGCATATCACACTCCTTCAACTGCGTTTGCTCGATCGGTTAGGATGTTTCGCAATACCACTGCATTAACTCGAAACGCCCTGCGCTTCCTTCCTTTCAATAAGGATAAGGGAAAATAAACTCTAATTGGGACATCCTGGGGCCGATACCTCAAATTTTGCTGCTCAACATCAGGAATGGGACCTAGCAAGGTCGGTCCTCTCAGATGGGGCTACCTTAGCCGAACGCGCATCGACCCCGGCGTCCGAGTATGGACTCCTGACGTCCTGACTTTTTATGTAGCCTCCGTGCCTAGGATGGTATGCTCTTCGAGGTCGCTGACAATGGTCTTCGCTTTCCACCGCATCCTCGTATGGTTATATCTCATGATTTGCCGCTGAGTCCTTCCAACCCGTCCTGTGCTATCAGCATTTTGGGTGGACTATTGGCCTTTTTAGGGACAGGGGTTCATGGCCCCTAGCTGGCTCCTGCCTCATCTTTCAAACCAAAGGAGACCACCGAGGGCTTCCTTATTTCTCCAGACGCCTTATTCTCCTGGTGATCTCTCGATCTTCCTTCTTCGACATAGGTCATGGAAGTGACGCTATTTCTGGTCGCCGGCTCAACTGAATACAATCCTTCCGATGTGGATCTACACTGGTGTTCCGACGCTTGAGCGCCCGATAATCTCGTGAGTATTTGCACTCAAGTTTCTGCATGACTTGGTTTAAAGGTGATTGAATGTTTATGATTTTATATTATCTTCATTTCAAAAAGTCATCTTTGATCTTGCTTCAAGATAATGTCATAGTCACGCTGGCTTTTGAGTGTCCCCGCTCACCTTACTGAGTCATAAAGTTCACATTCCCGCCATTCATCCGAGGTCACGTCCTTCGTTTCAGGTCGCTTCCACCTCGAGTTCCCTCCATCGGCACATCGCGTCACCCACTGTGGAGAGATTTACCATCGGGGCAACGCCTGGGTTCTGACATAAAAGGAAAAATCGCTCATCGATGACCGTCGTTCGCCACAACGGAGCCGGCGTCTCTGACTTTTTCCGCCAGAACGAGTGGCGTCGCCAGTTTATATTCCCGGTTTGATTCCGCTTTGGTTCGTCAGAGTGTTCGGCAATGTCAGTAACGCCGGCGCATACCATGGAATCGACGAACTACTTCTGAGAATGCTGGTCACTTCCTCTATACAGAGCTTACAGAAAGAACCAAACCAAAAGATTAAAAAACATGGACTTTGTTTTAATGCCATCAAAGTACCTCATCCATCCGCGACTCACCTTTGATACAAATAACGTCGACGAGGTTCGCTTTTGTCCTCCGGCCATCGTGTCAACGTTAATTCCACGTTTAATCATGGTCGAAAGAACTCACGCTGATATGGTAAACACCATTGAAGGAATCACAAAAACAACTGGGGCAAGAAAAGCACGCGGAGAATGTTCTGACGCCCAGGGTGTTAGGAAGGCGCCACTTCACTCCGAACCAGTCGGTGAGCAGCCAGACATGAACAAGGCGGAGCCGACTGTAACTGATCAAAACGATAACGGCACGCCGCTACGCGAGAAGACGAGGTCCGGCGCTTGACTTCGCCACCAAGGCAGTCGAGGTTCGATGAACCCAGCCGCGCAAATGACCGATCGAGACCGGCAGGGCCAAACCGCCGCAGCTTCAAATGGTTGTGAGGCAGCGCCGACTGCCATCCCCGGCAGCCAGATCTGGCCGAGCTACGCCGCCACCACGGCGGACCAACGTATATGAGTTACAACTCGGCCGCCCACCGTGGGAAGCTTCCAGGTCAAGATGCTGCGAGATCGCCGCCGTGAGTCCTCCGCCGCAAAACTCGCGAATCCGGGCTGAATGAGGAGTGTCGCGGACATGAAAATCACCATGTTAATTGGTCGCTTCGTGAGAGATGGAAGTTGAGCACAACCTGGTAACGCCGCATAGTGCCCCGCGTCGCTGGTCGGGCCGGTGAAAGTTGTTCGCGCGGTACTTGATCTCGGACTTCCAACTTCGACCTCCCAAGCTTTTCACGGTGTAAGAGGCAAGGTAGAGGAATCCCTTCACTAATCATTCTCAAGATCCCTACACTCGCGCCTGAGGCCCAGCCCCATCTCTGCCTGCCTCCCAAGCTCCCCCGCCACACTCAACTCCCTGCTCACTGCTTGCCTCTGGAAGTCGACTTATATATATATATATATATATATATATAGAAGATAGTATATATATATATATATATATATATATATATATAGATATATATATATATATATATATATATATATTTTTTATTTATTTATTTCATTCATTTTTTTTTATCCACCTGCTTTTCTTTTATCTGTCTGGCCGAGACCTATGTAGCCCTCCCTTTAATAAATACCATTTTTTAAAGATTTATGCTTCCCTATCAGGATGATATTTTACTTTTCTCCTCAACCTATATAGTTTAATTTGAGAATCCAGCACCAGGCTCACAAGAAATTCTAGAGCTCATTGAGTCTCTTGTTTGCTATTTTGCCTGGGCCGGTCCGGCTCCTAGGTCATGGCCTGTAGGTGGAGCTGGCCAACTGAGCCTCAGCCCTCACGGCACCGCCCGCATGAGCCGACCCGGTTCCCAGTCGCACGTCCCGTTTCAGGCTGTGCTCGCCAACACGCAGCAGTGGGTGGAGCTCACAATTGGAGCCTCAGCCTTCAGCTGAATCAATCACGAGCTGACCCTGCCCCCAGGGCTGCACTGTCCCTGCCAGCCGGTCGCCAATGCGAAAGTAGTGCAGAGCCTGCTGACCTGGAGAATACCCGCAGGAGCTCAGCCCATGTGAACTGAGAAAGAGCTCCGCCAAAGCCAACAGCAGAGAGTCATCCGCAACCATGGGTATCAATGGAATTGCCGAGTGTAGCTCGTCCGGCGGTCCACGGGAAGAGCTCACAATGCGGAATAGGACAGAGTCATGAACGAGGAAGAGCCGCCGAGCGATACACTGAAAGGGTGAGTCGGCCCGCAACTGGCGGGGAGCTCGTTGGAGGAATTGCCGCAGAGCCGCCCATGCGGAACCGAGGAGCTCGCTGAAAGCGATTAGCTGAGCGTATCGCCTCGGCAACCACTAAAACAGCTCGGCTAAGAATGGTGCAGAATGGTCCGAAGTATAACCGGTAGGAAGAGCTTCGTTAGAGAACGCTGGAGCGTAACTCACCCCGGCAAACTGATGCGGAAGAGCTCATGCACTGTAATTGTCATGAGTTTCACCATGTAACCGGAGGAAGAGTTTCAACAGAGCGGATAGCCAGTGGTAGCTCAATTTGCAATCTGATGGAAGAGTCATCAGTTAATAGTTTGAGTAGCCTGGTCTGAAAGTAACTGGAGAGGAAGAGCTCGCCGTAGTGAAATTAAATTGAGCTAACTCGCCCAAGTAAATCGATGGAAGAGTCGCTGAGCAATAGCTGGTAGAGTTCACCAGCGAACTCGAGAGGAATTGTTAGAGTGAATACTGAAAGCGTAACCCGCCCAAGCAAACCGATGGAAGAGTCAGCCATGTGAATTATGCAGAGCTCGTCCGTGGAACCAGGAGGAAGAGCTGTTTGAGCGAATAAATGTGGTAGAGTTTCATCGTGCACCCATGAAGAACTCAGTCAGCGGACACGGTGCAGAAATTGCATCCATGGAAGGAGAGGAAGATTTCGCCAAAGTGAAGGGAGTGTAGCTCGGCCCATGGAATCAGAGAAGAGCTCGCCGTGAGTGAATACGAGCAGGAGCCATCCGGGCAACTGACGGAAGAGCTCCGCCATCGTGAATATGAATGAGCTCATCCAAGTAAACTCATGGGAATGTTTCATCGATAATATTGAACAGAGTCGGTTTAACAGCAACCGCTCCCGGGCGCCAGGCCTCGTGGACCTGCCAATGGCGATGTAGTCACCAATCACCCTGGTGGCAACGTGGTCCAGATGAGCCTGGCCAAAGTGAGCAACCCGGGCTCCCTGCGACTATGGCCTTGCGGGCATTCGCCGGGTCGGCGACGCAATTGATCACGCCTCCTGGCGCTGTGTCCGTAGTAGATGAGCCCGCCAAAGTGGAGCAACTGGCCCGGCGCCAGGGCCTCGTGGCGCCTGCCGAATGGCTATGCAATGAGCCTGGCCTCCACTCGAGGCAACGCACCGCGCAGAGTAAAGCGAGCAACTAAAGCTCTTCGACGCCGTGGCTCAGGGCGTTTGCCGAATACAATGTAGCTTGAGCCGGTCTCGACTTCGAGGCAACGGGCCTCGTAGAGTGCAGATGAGCTCACAAAGTGAGCAACTGGGCTCCTTGCCACTGGCTCGTGGCGTTTCAGTTTAATGGCGAGAACGGAAATGTCTCACTCTGCGCGCACGGCCCCAGCCGAAGTGTATGAGCCTTGCCAGCGAGCACCGGCCGGCGCCGGCCTGGCATGCTTTTAGCGATGAGGTTATCTTTCGGCAAAGTGAGTCGCCCGTGCATGCTACGAAGGCCAAATGGAAGTCTGGCACAGAGTCGCTAATTTCGTAGAATTTGCTTTTGACTAGTACAATGACAGCCAACCACTGGACACTTACCTTAAGATCGCTTCTCGCTGAGAGCTGTCGATCTCCTGCTATTCGCCTTTCCGCGGTAGAAGCTCCCGCGCCATGAACCGCTGGGCTGACGGGTCAGGTGTTCAATCCATGGAGGATTTACCAGGCCTGATCCTACGCCCCGCCGCTTCATGCGAAACGCCTACCGCTTTCCTAAAAACCTGAGTGAGAGCTTTTATAGTCTTCCGTTTAGTCTGAGTCGACAGCGAGACGTTCCGGTCGTCACCCAATGATGATCGCTCGAAGTCTCCGAGGGCTCGGCCCGGTGAGCACCTCGTCGCGATGTCGGTCACTACATTCACTGGCCAGCCATTGATCGCTTTTGTTTCATGATAGTCAGCACCTCCGCCACCAGCCGATTCCTGACCATCCCCATCCGGCGATATTGAATCTTTGATTATCAGCGGGACGCCAGGATGGCTTTTATCAGATTGAGAGAGGTCCTGGCTTAGCAAATGGAGGTTATATAACTCCGACGGGCGCTTACGATAAGGAACCTGTCAAGTCGCCGCCGGCAAGTGTGGCTAGCCCAGCAGAGCACCACTAACCGAGCCCAATGGTAATACCTTTTCTCCCCAAACCCTCAGAGATGTGTTGACTGGGTTCTAGCTTTTCTCTCCCAATGCCCATTTGGCCAAAGGTCGACGCGAAATGATGTCACCGGTAACTCCACAACTTAAAACCACAACCAGTTGCCGCCACAATCGCACGGTAACTACCAACGGGTCGTCATTGGGTCCCTGAGATCCCTCTCCCGTAGGTCCGTGCCGGAACGTGATGGTAGTATCGAGTCGCTTGCACTTAGATGCACCGCTTGTATTTCCCCATTTCACGTTGATCCGATGCAGGGCCTTCCGGTTTTAACTGGATTTCCCAATCCCAGATCACAGATTTCCAAGGCTTCGGTGCTTTTAGTCACGCTCAGCGGCCGTTATTGAGTCGGATCCGTTCCTCACTTCCACTGACTTGTGCCCCACATGGCTGATCCCCGGCTTGTCTGAGATATGAAACGCCTTGAGGGCATCCACAGCGTCATATTAAGTATTCTATTTCTTTTTCAACAGATATTAATTGTCCGTAAGGGCGTCATAACCCTTGGTGGAACTTCGCGAATATTTGCATTAGTCCCGTATGACCGATTTCATTCGAAAGGTTATCTTAGAATCGCTGTTTTCAGACTTCATACGCAGACCGCACACCAGGTCACAGGGGAGGAAGCTCATGTACGGGCACGCCGTCGCCTTTCAGACGGCAGGCCCTGTATCGGCTTCATGAGATTCCCGCCTTTTAAAGGACCGCCTGACCCTTTCTGGGATTTTTTCCGGTCAGCCTTGTCTTTGTGGTTTCGCCCCGCCTGCCATTCACAGATTTCTCTCTTTACCGTGTGGAAGAGCTCCCTCTGATATGAGGCTTCGCCGCTTATATTTCTCGCTTCGCCGACTTCTACCATGCTGGTTGGGGTCATATGGAAAACACGCCTTTTCGACCGCAGACTCCCAATCCTGCAGAATGAATGTCAGATGGCTTAATTTTCATTCGTGCATCTATCTCGTGGACTCCTAAGGCCACTCAGACGTATGACTTCAGTTTTCGCGGTCCCACGACGCCATCAGATGGTAACTCGTTTCTCAGACGTCCCGCTCCAATTAGCTGGAGACGAACGCAATGGATAATTCCTCCAACACGAGATCACGGTTGGGATTCTATTAAACCAGCTAAGGCTAGGCCTTTATGTGGTGAAGAAAAGCTCCCCAGATCTGACAGGTCTTTGGGGAATCATTAAACCCAATGATCTTCAAGTATTGAGATGGTCGATTTCGGATCTTTGGGTTCCATCAAAAGTTTCCACTCAGCCTAATTTTGGCCTAAGCCGACAGCTAAAAGCACCCGACCGTGAAGGGTGATTCGGCCTTGTCGCACGGCGTATCCATGTTGTCGTGGGCGCGTCCCTCACCCCTCCCACACTGCCGAGCTCCCGAAGACTCCTAAACCTCTCGCCTCCCATGATTACCTTCCCACCCCAGCGGGATGACGTGGTTCTTCGCTCCATGTCCTCCGGCGCAGCTTCGCTTTTCCTTCGCTACACCGCGTCCAGCGCCTTCCATCGACCGACCGCTTCCGCTTCGCCACTGGGAATGCCGCAACGCGGCCCACCTTCGTGGGAATGTTACGACCTTCCCGGTCTACACGCGTTCCGTGATGTGCCGATTTGTCCGTGCAGTACCGCTCTCAATTCTTCATCGCGCTGGTTGACGACAGAGTGCTCCACTTCGCTCAGACGCCCGCGATCGTTTGCATTCGTCGAGAGGCTCTTCACCGTCCGCATCGTCGTGGATTCGCATCCAGTGATCAAGCGTCGTTCCCGCCAGGTTCGAAGTCGATACCATCAATAACCGGAAATCAGCTATATTTATAAAGGAACCGCCGCCTTACAGACGGGCGCCAACCGACGGCGCTTTTTTTCAACCGGAATCGGGTTGGAGCGAGCGGGTCATTGGCCGGACCTTGATATTGCGGCCGGATAGCGCGCCGGATCGCCTGGATCGAGGCAACGCGAAGACCGCGGATCCGCTGGCTCGGACGTAGTACCCTCAGAAGAATGAAGAAGAAGCGGGTCGGTGGCCAAAGGCCCGTGTCGCCCGGCGTCGTCGGCTTTCCGGAGCGAGAGACCGCCAGAGGCAACGTGTCGGATAACAGTATGCCTCCTAGAATGTGTATAAGAATGTGTGTGAGTATTGGCGTACCTTCCACCGATGGGGTGGCTTCGTATTTATAGTAGATGTCTAACCACTGATGGTAATTAGAGTCCTTCCCATCAATGGGATATTTAGTTTAGTCCATATCTAAGCCTGGGTAATGTGATATAAAAAAGGCGTATTCGGGATAATCTTTCTTCATCGGGATGTCCAACTGGCGGTGATCTATTATTTTTCCTTTTTAATGGATTGGGCCGGATGGGTAATATATCGCTTAAGAACATCTTATTTTCTCGTATTGGAAAATAGGGTTGATCGGGCTTCGCATGGACCTTCCAATTTATCCAGATCGTGTTTCGCCTGGCCACGTCTTGCCAATGATATGGAGGCCTGGTTTTATGGAGCCCACCATTCCTCGGGTTTCAGATGATATCAGCCCATTTCTTTATACCCATCACATATAAATGGGTTTGGGTGGGGCCCGACATTCCATGTATTATTTACCAAATGGCTTGACATTTGATTCAGAATCAATTTAATTGATTTTGAATTATTTGTATTTTATTGATCGTACATTTAAATATTTGTTCTTCAACTATGAGTTTTTGAGAGTGCTTTACTTCAGCTGATATTTTCTTATCAATTGTTTTGTTTACTATTTATATAAACTATATGCGTTATTTGTTATTTCATCTTCTCGATATTCATTAGTTGATTAGTCAAAAACCATATTTTTCCTTGGGCTTTGTTTAGTGAGACCCAACCTGTAGGCTTAGAGGTGCTACGCTCCATCGTACTTCCCGAGTACAAGGAACTCAACTTCCGACTATAATTTGATTTTTCCTAGACCTCATTTTTTTTATTTAAATAATGATTGTATTTTCTTGCTTTGTTTTCCTTAAAATAAAATAAATATGCGATCTAACCGTTTTCAAAATGGTTTTTCAAAATACAAACTAGGCCCAGATTTTTAGTGGAACGATAACAGCCAAAGATGCAGGGTCCACAAAATGGCGACTTCATACAAAAGTATATTACAACTGAGTTTGACTCATTACTTTTACTGCAAGGTTTATAAAACCACAATCCTATTTCTTCAATGTGGCTCTGTCTGAGTGAGCTCGTCCACCAGTGTCTCGCCTATAAATTAAATGTATCCCATATAGGGTGAGTCACGCCGTAGAGAACCCCTACAGTCTCCCTCCTCTCTCCCTCTCCTCCCTCCTTCCTACTCCCTACTCTCACCGGCACATGTGGCTAGCACTCGTGATTCCACTCTCAACCCATCTACAAAGATGTGGCCTTATCGTGAATTCCTATATGCTGCCAGTGAAATGAGATGAGACCTAATCATGTACCATGCTCCGAAATACATGCTGCACTCCTATCACACACTACAGATGATAAACCACACTATGAATTCAGATCCAATGATCATTAAACAAAATTTCATTTTCTTTTATAAACCAAAATCTGACAACATATTCTAATGACTACTTTCTTTGCTAAATCATGTGTCTTTTGTGGGCAGTGAATTTTCGGGGTCTCACCGCAAAGCCAGACGCCTGCCACTTTCATCGCTTTCACCGTTGGACACATATGTATAACCAAAAATACCAGGTCTTTCACCTAAGGGGGTATCTATCCCTACTTGTTATTATCCGACACATATTTTCATGTTTATGCAATAGTGTGACTCTGTTAAACTTCATTCAACAGTACCAGCCCACTCATTAAATAACCAAGTATGGCGTTTGATCGCAATCATGCACTTACACCCATGAAATACGATGTCTTAGTGCATATGCAATGCATTATGCCATTTCATATCAATTCCATGTCTCATAGATAATGAATGTCATATGGACAATTCTAGCATACAGTTTATCATGTATCATTGATAATTTCCAAACATTTTATCCAATTTCCAACATATTAAAACATATATATCAACAAGAACAATCAAACATACATCACAAAATCAAGCAATAACATCTTTAAAACACCCACAATTTCAGACCACAAGTCAACCATACCGTACTCACCAGGCATTAATCGGTCCTAAAACAACTGCGGAACTGGGCCCGCTTTTGGCCGCTCAACTAGTCGCATCGCACTCACCAAAATAGTCAATGAAATCAGTAAAAAATTTGCACCAACATAAGTTTATAAATCCGAACTTAACAAATAAACAACCTAACTGGGACAATTCCAGGAAATGGACCATAACTTGGGCTGTAGAGGTCCGATTTAGGTGATTCAAAAGCCTACATCAAGTTCACTGATGTAGCTACAATTTACATGAAGGACCCAAGTCCAAAGTCCCTCAGTTTCCAACCTGAAAATCAGTCCTAAAATCCGGAAAATTTGTAGGATCAAAATAAGGCAACATTCCCATATTTCAAAATTTGGCCAAACAGCCCCTTAGAGCAAAGACACAACCCCATAAACCTTATGGTGGAAAATAAGCCAAAGTATGAAGAATCCCTACCTCTTAGAGTACAACCCTCGGACTTTACTTCTTGGTCCGACGAGTCCCGACTATCCGAACACAGATTTCGTTTTCTCCCTCTTTCTCTAAATTTTTTCTTCTTTTTCTTTCTTTCCTTTCTCTCCTCCTTTATTTTTCCTCCTTTCCTTTCTCTATGAATTGGCCTCCCAATTTATAAGCATGTCCATTGGCTTGTATGGTATATATGGTCACATGTGCTACACATACATACACATGCACTCGACTTCAGATGCCTTGTGACTGCCTCTGTATCTAACAAAATTTGCATGGTAACTAGATTTTATGCACTGGGGTCAACAAAGGAGGTCTTCGCTTCGTCATCCAAGATCTAGAAAAATTCCAGGTTTTCAACTTGTTTCATAGCGGCAAGTTTATCGTGTTTACCCTATTTTTTTTTGGAAAAGTTCAAATTTACTCGGGTTTTACATTCTTCACCCCTTAAAAGAAATTTGTCTCGAAATTCACATGCACATATGCATACAATCACATGCATATGCTACAATCACAATTTTCAAGGTTTTTCAATGATTAAACAACACATCTCATCCAAATAAGAATAGATAAGTGGCACTGATTGTCCTCACGCTCCGTTGTCGCCTTCTTCTCCTCTTCACTCTTCTGCCGCTTGATAAACATTCTGACAATTTCATCGGGCTCTCAGATCACAAATCTCATCCCGACTATCCATATTGGCCACATAGTCCCTCCTCAAAGGTCCGATCCCCAAGAATGAGCTACCCTAACCACTACATAAGTCTATCCCGGAGCACTTCTTGGCACGGAGATATGAATACCACATTAACACCGATAAACCTCGGAGGTAACGCCAATCACTCACTAATCGGCACTCCCACCCATCTCCTGAGTAATCTAAGGGTCCAATATACATTGGCAATAGCTTTCCCCGCTTGCCGAATCTGACCACTCCCTTCTTAGGCATCACCTTCAAGAAGACATGATCACCTATCTCAAACTTTAGAGGTCGACGCCATCTATCGGCGTAGCTCTTTTACCGGCTCTGAGCCGTGAGAAGACGCTTCCTTATCAAGTCCACATTTTTCGAGGTGTCCTTTACCAAATCCAGACCTATAGGGGATCTCTCTCCACTCCCGCCTCAACAACTGAGGATCAAGACAAATTTCCAGCAGGCGGCCCATAAGCCACATACTCGCCCGATAACCGTCGAGTTAACCCAATTATGCAATGCTCTTCCACTACCTTTATGATTCAAGACTTACGCGGTAGTATGCCTCTAATGCCGATGTTTTCGATTAACCGTCTGTCTTATGGATGAAAAGCGGTGCTCATTCACCAATCAGGTCCCCATGGCTCGTCAAAATCCTCCCTCAGACACCCCAAATTATACCCCGATAGGTTTATAACATGTTTCGGTATAATGAAAAGCAATAGCATTTTTTTCGAACAAAACAAAGCAAAATAAAACAAGCAAAATCCTATTTTTATTAGATACAGAGTTATGTAAATTAGTAATTTACCAATTCAAGACCCAAGGGTCATAATCTCATAAGATAATATGCCAAAGTAGGATTTTCATAAGTTAAATTGAGAATAGATTGAAATGAAGGAACAAATGGCAAAAAAAAATGGAATTTGGAGCTAAAAATGTATAACGCCAAACAATGGGCCTTATTTCTGGGAAATAAATGATCTCATTTTGCTTATAAAAAGGTTGTACATTTTTATGAAGAGAGAACGGAGAAGAGAAGAAGAAGAGGAAGAAGAAGAAGAGGAAAGGTATAGATTTCTATGGTTTGAGGATTTCAAGTATGGATTGTATGTATTTTTATGGATTAGTAGGGATTTTGGACTTTTGTATAGATATTAGCTTGTTCCAAACCTAGGGTTTAGTTAGGAATTCATCCTAACCCTAGATTTGTTTGAAAGTCATTGAAACCCCTAGTTTGTGGCAAGATGAGTATGAACTCATTTGAGTATGGATTCTTGGTTTATGATGTATGAATATTTGTGGGGAGATAGGAATCCTCTTAATTTTCCCCTCTTGTGTTTATGTTTGGGTTATGAACCATTTTGGAGTTGTTTTTGGTGGATTCTATGGTGGGTTTTGATGTAGGAGGCAATTGAGGAGGTTTATTAAAGAAAAGTGAGGTGGCAAAGATGGAAAATCTCACTGGCAGAGACCCTAATTCTACTCCATTGTACGTAGGCAAGCAGGCCCCTGCACCGATGTCAACAACCTTGATTTTTGTACCCTTGTATTGTTAAGCCCAAATTCGTACACCAAAAGTATAGGAACCCTAATAAATGACTAATGGGGGTTCAAATAAGAATGAAACTAAGTGAAAAATGCACCGTACCTCGCCGTGAAACTAAGTGAGTTCTTTATTGGCAAACTTAATGCCTTATGATAATATAGTAAGTTCCTGAACACATAATTGTAGGATCGCTCTAAGACTCCATAATATTGAATGACATGGCAATCCTCTCGTTACGTGGGTAGACAGCATAGTACTTCTAAGATTTTCGATTAGTGCCATCTATTACTCTCTCGATCGCGTTTCTAGCACATTTAGTACTTCTAGATTCCGATTAGTGCAACACACTCGCCGCGTTTCTAGCATTCTGCCGTGCTACGACACCTCAATACTGTACCGTACCTTCGGTACTTATTGTGCTATGTCCTACTCATTTTTTATTACTGGTCTAGGTAGTCAAACAGTTATATGATAAGAGTTTGAATAACGAATAAGAGTAAAGTAATTGATATCGTTCTACTCTGAATGTACCTACGGGTACCTCCGTACAAGTATAAGCTTTGTAACTCTTACGGGAGATCTGAACAATTATAAGTTTGCTATAAGTACAAGTATGTGTATAAGTTTGTTATATGAATTAATGAAAATTTCTGATATCTGCTATCTGCTATTATATATCTGTTACCGTTATATGTCTACTATACGTGAGTATCAATGCATGTGTATATGTATAAGTCATAAGTTTCCTACTAAGCTATAAGCTTATTGTAACGCCCCGTCCCGAGGGGGTGTACGGTACGTGTAACCGTAGGGGATCGCATATGTGCACCAAGGGTTTCCTTAATTAGTTGAGTGTCATAGTAGTATTTTTGGAAGTTGTTATTAAGGATGAAATTATGAAGTTTTCAAGAATGGTCAACCTTTATTTGCAATTAAGGAAAGTGGAGAATGAAAGTAAATCATGGAAACTTTTATTAGTTAAAGGATAATAATAATAATAAATTTCCATAATGGTTCAGGGAAGCTTATAAAATTTTCTAGATCTCAGATGACGAAACGGACTACGTCGTTAAATTCGTCTCGTGAAATCTAATGACCAAAAAAAGTTTCGTCGAATTCCTAGACAAGTGGAATTTTTTACGATTTTCTGGGTGATAAGCCGTCAGTAACTTCAGGGACAAGATTTTTATGAAAATCTTGGAAGTCAGGATATGGCTTTAGCTAAGTTCATTTAAAATAAATTAAATGAAAATTTTCCGGAATTTAAATGCTCGGAAAAAAAAAAAAAAAATACAACCCGGAAATTTTATAGAGAGCCAAATAAATTTGGTAAAAATGTGAAATGGGAACCTAAGGGTCATAAATGAAGAATGTAATTGCCAAAATGTAAATGAAGTGAAATGAAATAAAAATGAAAGTGAAATGAAGTGTTAAAATGGAAAAAAAATGAGAAAAGTGGATTTAATGAGCAAGCCAAACAAGGCCTTATGAAGAATATGGACTTAAGACCAAATTTGAGAATCTTGTAAGTACCATTTTCTCACACATTAGCAAAAGGGGAAAGAGGGAGAAAGGCTGAGGCTATCGGTTGGGGAGAAAGGGAGAGGAATTTGTGATTTCTTCTCCATGTAATCAAGGGACAAGTTGATCAAGAAGAAAGGAAAGAGAATCAAGATTTAAGGTATGAAAAACCAAACCCTAACCTCCTTTCTACTTGTGTTTGGGTTTAATAAAACCCCAAATGTGGTATAAAAGTATTCTTTAATGGTTTTAGTTCATTTTGAGGTTGTTTTGCATTGTTTTGATTGATTTGGATTGGTTTTGAGGAATGGTTGTAAAAAGGAGAATGTTGGGTTTTCAAAGGAAATGTTGTCAATTTTTTTTTCAAAACCCCTGTTATTATTTTGGCTATAGGTTAAGTTATAATCATCCAAATGAAATGATTCCAATCGATAAAGAACCATAATAGATAGGAATAAAAATTTATAGAAGGGACCAAGAGAAAATTATAGCTCTAAGGCTCCCCAATACGGGCTTAAAGGTGAGCTCGGGTAGCTCACGGATTATGCTCTGTTTTGGGTATTGTTATAGTGTTTTGGCCATAAGTTGAGTTTCACTTGTCCAAATTTAGTGATTCAAAATTCTGCATAAACTAGATTTCTAGATGAATAATTTAATTGAAGGAATTGTATGCAAATTGTAACCCAAAGTTCCCAGAAATCTATCAAAATGGAGCTTTGTGCAGATTCTGTTTTGCAAATTAGAATAGTCTAGATGTAAAATGCAATAATTTGAGTTTTGGTGATCCAAATTGGGTGATTCCAATTGGAGAAGAAACCTTAGCACCATAGCTTCAAATTAGTGAAGAAAAAATTACCAATTTATCGAGTTAAGACCAGAAATCGAGAACAACAGTAGGTGATCTAGTGAGCTAACTAATTTGCCATCAAAATGTTGTAACTATAGTTTGAGACTGTTTTGGCTAAGTGTGTTTTGGAATTTATGAGAATAGATTGTTGGGATGATTAAAGGTCTTGGTAAGGAATATATGGTTCTGGGACATATTAATCTGCTGGACAAATTTATTTGGGAATTTATTTGATTTTAGAAAGTGTTTTGTTACAAGTCACAAAATGAGAGGTTATCGTTAGATGTTAAAGTTAAAAAACTGACCAATTGGTTTATAATATGATTTTGGGGGTTGGTTAGACCTTAGTCTAAGCTAATCAACCAATGTTTGTGTTGACTTGGACAACATTAGGGATTATTTTAGTTACTGCCTGAAGGCATCATGTATGAAAAATATGATGTTTCAGCCTCTATTTCAGGTTATGTGGTCGAGGGTCTTGGGAGAAGGAATTTTAAATTGAAAATTTAAAGAGATGTCATTGAACATATAAAGGACTAAACTTGAGTTTTTTGTAATTTTAAAGACCGTTTGAATAATTTTTGGGTAATAAAGTCCAGAGTACTCATAAGGAATTCATAAATGTAGTGGTTTTTTTAGGCTTTTGCTCAAGGGTAATTGCTCATTCGGGCTTTATATGAATGTCAGGTGACCCTAATGTGACTTCAGGTGTGAAGTTTCGTTAAAAATCGAACTGTTTCAATATAGTCACTTTGTAAGCCTACGTTAAGTTTTACGCGAGTACGCAGGCGATTAATGTTTTCGCCGTATTCTCTTGAGTGTGTAGGGTAAAAGTGGAGATGGAGAAATTGTGAAATCGTGCTCAATTTTTGTAACCGGAAAGGTGAGTGTTCTAAACTTTATTTTCAATGCTAGTGTATTATTTTATAAATCATTTTCCGATTTGAATGTTATGGTTTTAATTTGTTAAAACCATATTTTATAAAGTGCTAGTCATGTTTTATTACAATCACAAGCAACTTCTATATTTTAAAGCTTATAGTTTTAATTGTTAAACCATATTTTATAAAGCAAGCAATATGCTTTATTTAGCAAGAAAGTAAGCAAACTTATATTTTAAAGCTTATGGTTTTAATTGTTAAACCATATTTTATAAAGAAAGCAATATGCTTTATTAAGAAAGCAAGCAAGAAAACTTATATTTTAAAGCTTATGGTTTTGATTTGTTCAACCATAAATACCAGGGTACTTGGGAGATGTGGACACGAGGTCCTTCCATTGGCACGTTAGAGACACAAGTTTCCCGTGTTTACTAGGGTACTTGGGTGATGTGGACACGAGGTCCTTCCATTGGCACGGTGAGACACGTGCTCTGTGGCTAACAATGCATCGGGGTGATGTGGACACGAGGTCCCTTCACCGACACCAGAGACATGTGTTTTCGTTGTCGCCCGATTCCTTGGCCCGACTTGACAGGAATCCAAACTGCCTGGGTGCGAGGCCATTGAGATTCCTCTTTACTTTTTTTTTTTTTTTTTCAGAGCTGCACTTGTACCTGTGGGTATACAAACAATTTCTGTAATAAAAAAAATCATTTACATACACAAAAGAACTACCATCGGAGTGGTGTCCATCAAAATCCATACACATATACTAAGTCCCATTTACTTATACATGTACATATCTGATACAAACATCGTAGATCCCTAACAAAGGTCGGGTGAGTACTATCTCGAGATGGCCCGTATCACGTGGAATATCCTGCCCCTTATCTCCTTCGCACTCTACACGGATTGAATAATTCAAGTGTTTTTACTTTAGCGAACATATAGACACTAACGACCAATAACAATAATCGCCTTCACAATCTTTTTACATTTACTTTTCCTTATGCATATACCTGCTTCATTCTCAAGTGTGACTTAACTCATATCATATTATACATGTGATTCTTATCCTTTTCTTTATCTATATCATTATCTTATTCAGACATTTCCATGTGTCATGTCTTTACAAGTTTCACTTATATCTTCTACATGTACGGGCATGTCGATCACATTCAAATAACTTATACATATACAATGGCAAATCGGAACATATCAAATACATACAGGGTCAAATTAGACTGATACATCGTTTAATTCATTTAGTTATTGTTTTATTAAATTTTCATTTTCAAAAATGTCACACCTAATCCCCACTTCTGCACCAAGTGGCGGATCCAAGCCTGAACCCTGCTTACTCCGACATTTTCAATTATCTTCTCAAAACATTTTGTTCAGGTTATTCCATTTTAGACTTTAATCACGTTGTAAGCACTTCATTTTGGGCAATCCTATAAACATTTACAAATTCAAAAGACCATAACATTTACATTTAACAAAATGTACTTACAAAATAATGCATTTATACAATGTCCTGTAATGTAAAAGATACTTAAACAAATAAAAATTTTAATGTCATTTTCACTTTTTCTGTCATGGATTTCCCACATATAGCCATAAGCTCCATTCACCACGTATTCGCTTGGTGAATCCTATCCTGTTCGTCATTCAGTAGCAATGTGGTTTCACATTTAATATCACCATTTCACATATGGGCTATAGGTAGTTTACATTCACGACATTCAATAGAATCCTGTCTGTCATTCATTCAAAGAGCAACGTGGTTCTCACATTTACTATCACCATCTCAATATAACAGGGCTATAGAAGCTTCACATTCACGACAGATTCAGTTGGTGGACCCCGTCCTCGTTTTGTTATTCAAGAGCAATGTGGTTTTCACATTCGCTATTACCATTTCACATATGTATTATAGAAATCGACATTCACGATAGATTCACCAAGAAATCGATATCTGGCGACAAATTCACAATAATCCTCATTCCGGTTTGTCATTCAAGAGAGCAATGTGGTTTCACATTCAATATTACCGCTTTCATATATATTATAGAAATCGATATCTGCTTTTACGCATTCGCCATGAATCCTGTCTTGTTTGTCATTCAGTAGCAATGTGGTTTTACATTCAATATTACCACTTCACATATGGCTATAGAAATCGACATTCACGACAGATTCAGTTGATGAATCCTATCCTGTTTGTCATTCAATAGCAATGTGGTTTCACATTCAATATTACCGTTTCACATATACGGTAGAAATCAATTATCTCGCCATGCATTCGCTGGTGAATCCCTCGGCCCGTTTGTCATTCGCAGCAATGTGATTCTCACATTCGGTGACATCACGGTTACCTATGAAGAATTCAGCTGGTGAATCCCATCATGTTGGTCACATCAATAAAAATGTGATTTTTACATTCAACATTTAATTTACCATGACGGTAATTCACCAGAATCCCCGCCATGTTGGTCA
Organism: Tetrastigma voinierianum; assembly: GCA_016808115.1. Lineage (NCBI taxonomy): Eukaryota > Viridiplantae > Streptophyta > Magnoliopsida > Vitales > Vitaceae > Tetrastigma > Tetrastigma voinierianum. The sequence continues at coordinate 345,459 of JAEQBH010000428.1, read as the reverse complement.
TTCAATGATACATTTCAAATCATTTACTTTTTATGCGTATTTCACTTATAGTTAAAATACATGCACACATGCATAAGGTAAGTCACAAATATTTCGACAATAATAATTCCAATCATTTATATACATATGTATATTTCTACAAATAAAACTCATAATCGATCATAAACACATTCTTTTTCTCATGTCATTTATGTATGACAACCATTTCGAATAACAATAATTCAAATCGATATATATATATATATATATATATATATATATATATTTCACAAATAGGAACTCCTTATACTGATCATAATCATATCTCTGTCTTCATATCATTTATGTAGATCTACTTGATTTTATCTATTCATAGCCTTCTAATTGGCTATCACTTGTTCATTCATGTATTTCCTATCATTTGTTACCTTTTCCTCGGTTATATGATAATAATCATATATAACTTTAACCTTATTATGTGTTCATGACTTCTATCATTTCTTCATGTTCATATTCCTCATGTTTCATTTGCTTTCATTTTCATATCATATCTCATGTTTCATGAACACATCTATATACATATTGCATTTCTGTTCATATTCCGCATCATTTCTTACCATGTATTCCAATTAACTTTAACCGCTTTATTGCACACTCCGTAGAACAATTCAATTCGCATTAAGATGTAAGTAAATTCAAATGCCATTAATACATATGGTTAGATTCTAGACTCAATGAGTTTCTTCCATATAGTCCAATAATAGCCATAATGAGACATAACGTAAGGAGTTATGCAAGTTAATGTGACAAAAATCAGCAACTCAGAAGACTAGATGAAGAAAGAAGCAGTTATGCCACCGCCTTTGTCATTTTTTTGGGGATTTTAACTTACATTCAACCCGCTATTTTGTACCTTGACTTGAAGCTATGTGCTATGGTTCTCTCCAACTGAATCACCCAAACGGAGCAATCGAAACTCGAGTTACGGGATCACTCTATGTTAAAAAATGTAACTCGTGAATTACTGAAATATGACCCCACCCTTGAGTGAACTGGTCACACAGAATCCGAATTTGAAGGTACCTATTCATGATTTCTTTGTCTCTCTCTCAAGTCTATTTTAACCAAAGAACTTGAATCACTTTAAATCATCATAAATGAGAAAACTTATTGCCAAAACTAATTACCGGTCAAAATAGGAAAATATAACACTACCCAATTGCATCAGGTACAAATATCGATTTTGATCTAATGTGGATTTTTCTCACTTTTCAAAAGTTAGATTACACCAAATCAACTCATTATATATACACTTCAAAACCACTCCCAATTCATCTTGTAATCTCTTTTCTACTCAATTCATCTTTTCATTACATACTCAAACTTTTCAATAGAATTAATTCTCAAAACAAACTTTGCGTCATAACTCATATAAAACCAAATACAAGGATTTGTTAAGGCTCTTGCTTAACTCCAAACTCCTTTACTTTAATTGAAGCATGAACTAACCCCCTAAAGGGAGGGATTCCATGTTTTCTTGTAAAATTGGGTTTTACCCACCTTACTCAATTTCTTTGGGTTAGATGAAATCCTATCAAAACCCTAGGTAACCAGTCACTGGGCAAGAAACCCATGTTGGGATGATATTTTATCAAACCCTAGGTTCGGGGTGTTACTAACTATGCAATTGTGCTGGAAATTACACAAGAATTCATAGTTCCATACCTTTTGCTCTCCTTTCCTTCTCTTTCTCTTCTCTTCTTCCTCTCCCTCTTCTTTCTCTTCTCTCCCCCCTTTCTTCTTTATTTCGTCTGCTCAAAAACAGAGAGACCAATTGCTCTTACCCCATTTTTTTGTTAAGGTCATGTTTGGCCTTTGCATTATCAAATTCTTTTCTCATTTTTGCATTTAAGTCCTTCCATTCTTTCCAATTTCTATTCCATATTTCCTCAAATTCCATATTTGCATATAACTTATTGTTTTATGTTTTTCATGTCCTCAAGTGGTAAAAGACCACTTTACCTTTGTCTTTCCCATTTATGACCACTAGAACCAAGTGGTAAATTACATATTTTACCATTTGCTCTCTCTTATTAATTCTGCTCTATCAGTTTTATTCTCAAAATCCCATTTAGCTTTAACATAATCTCTAAACAAGTCTGAAAAACTGCTTAGCAAGGCACGTTATATTTCCCGTGTTTACCAAGGTACTTGAGTGACGTGGACACGAGGTCCTTCCACCGACATGTAGAGACACAGGTTTCCCGTGTTTACCAGGGTACTTGCGTGATGTGGACACGAGGTCCTTCCACTAGCACGATAGAGACATAGGTTTCCGGTGTTTACTAGGGTACAACAAGCAAGAAAGACCTCCAATGGTTGATCCTTATATTTATACATTCTACATATATGCTAAATTTGAATTAATTAATGGAGCAAGCAAGCAAGTATTTAAGGAAATGTTTTTAAAACTTTATATAGCAAGTGCGCTTTATGAAAACTTTTAGAAACTTTTTATAGTAAAACAAGTGTATTTTATGAAAAGTTTTAGAAAACTTATAGCAAAGGCAAGGTTTCAGTAATGTTTTAAAGATAATACATTAGATATTTTCTTAAAAAGCAAGCATTTTATAAAGGATACACTCACGAACTTTTGAAGCCTATTATTTTATTGTTTTTGAAAATTATTTTCCAGCATAAAATACTTGACGCTGGACATATCACCTGACATCTAGTTATTATATGTGATGTACTTAATTAACCTGTAACTATCTTTATTAGAAAGCACTTTTGCACTTGCATAGTCATACATGTATGTAGCGAGTCGAGGCTCTTTGAAGAAATGTTTGTTGGCCTACAGATATTTTAAGTGTAAAATTGTGGCTTACTGTGTTCGGGACATGTCCTATGCAGTTGTTATACGTCAACTTCAGGCAAATCAAGTTTCAAAAGAAAAATTTTTATATAGGTTTGCACAGCACGCTGGCTACAAGATTCTGTAGCCGCTAAAGAATCTGGTGCTCGTGGTCGGGCCGACACATCGCCTGCTAAGAGGGGTGGTGTCACTGGCAAGGGCTTTTAATTTCAGGAGAAAGAGGGTAGGAGACTGCTCTTCGTGATCTTCCGCATTCCTCATCGGGCCAACACACTTAGGGTCCATCACCTATAGGTTTCACGCTCCGATTATGTAAAATGTAAAATGTATCGTTTTGTATATGTATATGTAATGGGACTCAGGACTGTATGTATTGAAATCAAACATCAACATGTGTAGTTTTATTGTGTATCTTTATATGCGATATTTTTATCTCCAATTTATAAGACTTGGGATCACCAATGTCTGAAAAAGCAGGTAAAGAGTCCTAGTATAGTTTTGCGTCGCACCCCTAAGACCGCTTGAAGACAAGTACACTCAAATGAGTCAGAAACCCGATCCTGGCCCGATACAATAGAGATTGCAATTAATTAATCGGATGATCTCTCATATATGAGATCTATAGAATGCCTGAGAAGACTGCATGCCCGTAGTGCGCGGTCGATTTGCGCCTGGGCCCACTGATTTCACCCACGATTAATCATGCCCTCACGATGTCTGTGGCAAGTGAGTCACAAAATCCATCGTGATGTGCTCCCCACTCACTCCGCTACTTAACGCTGAGTAGCCTCCCGCCAAATTCTCCCGTGTTCTAGCCTTTTCCGCGACACAGACCGATTTTAACAAAGTCCCTAACTTGCCTGCTTCATTCCACTCCGCACACCGTGACGAGACTATTGATATAATCTCGTACTACCTAGGTGCACACACATCAAAACGAGAGCAATGGAACTCCTTGAGGATCTCCTCTCTCAAATCTTCCAAACGGGAACCACAATCCTGCCTCTATACCGAAGACCACATTTTTATTAATGGTTCAAATTTCATTACCCAGACCGATAGAACCTATCCTGATGGACGCGATCGCTTCCCACCCCCTATGCCTCAATCACTCTACTCGGTAGGGAAGGCGTAGCCACCAAGCTCCCCAAAGTCCCTTGAGCCTGATCACTGTAATTCAGAAGTCTAAACTTTCTCCCATAGTCTCTGATCGCTCAACATTCCTGGGACGCCACCGCCCAAGACTCTCCTGTGACTTCCTCGGGTCGAAACAAAGATCACCACCACATTTGCCTTACTCCGGGTGGTAAGCAAAGGAACGTAATCCCTCTAGGTACTCCATCCATCTACGTTGCCTCATGTTGAGGTCCCGTTGGATAAAGATGTACTTAAGACTTTTGTGGTCCGAAAACACCTCGAACTGCTCACTATACAGATAGTGGTGCCATATCTTCAAGGTAAAGACAATGGCCACCAACTCCATATGTGCGTAGGGTAACTCTACTCGTGGTTCTTTAACTACCAAGAACCATAAGCCACAACCCTCCCGGACTGCATCAAAACATATCCCAATTCATCTTTTCTGAAAAGTGCATCACAAGACACTTTATACTCTGTCCGTCCAGACTAATCAATAGAGTCAAGTGTTCTCATTCCTTCTTGGCTCCAGAATGCCTTCGCACGTGTCATTCCACTAAAACTTGACCTCCTTCCGAGTCAACCTTGTCATAGGTGCAACTAGTCGGGAGAAGTCCTGAATAAATCTCCTATAATACCCTACCAATCCCAAGAAACTGCGTATCTAAAATACTGACCTTGGCCTCTCCTAACTCATAATTGCCTCTATCTTCTCTAGGTCAACTGATACGCTTGGAGCCGATATCAAGTTCCCCGTAAGCCAGAACTCGCACTTACTAAACTTGTCATACAACCGATGTTCTCTCAGAGCTTGGAGAACAATCCTCAAGTGATCCTCATGCTCCTCCTTAGACTTAGAGTAGACCAGATGTCACAACAAAGACTACCACTGAACTAATGAGAGAGTTTAACACCCCATGCATGTAATCCATGAATGCTGCAGGAGCATTTGTCAAAACGAAAGACATCACTATGAACTCGAAACGTTGTCTTAGGGATATCTGCCTCCCTAATCCCTAATTAATGGTAACCGTTGAGGAGATTTATCTTGGAATACACTCGCTCCCCTCTCAGCTGATCAAATAAATCATTAATCCTCGGCAAAAGGTACCTATTCTTGATAGTAACCCCGTTCAACCGCTAATAATCTATGCATAACCGAAGAGTCTTGTCTTTCTGATTTGCAAACAACACCGAGTGCCCTGCAGCGGCGTCGGGCCCTAATAAATCCTCTGTCCAATAAGTCTTGTAATTGGACCTTAAGTTCTTGCAACTTAGCAGGCGCCATTCTATGTGAAGTCATAGAAATAGGCGTCGTACCAGGGTATAACTCAATCGTGAAGTCTACATCCCTATATGGAGGTAATCCCGATAGTTCGTCGGATTAAGTTCTTGCAACTTAGCAGGCGCCATTCTATGCAAAGTCATAGAAATAGGCGTCGTACCAGGGTATAACTCAATCGTGAAGTCTACATCCCTATACGGAGGTAATCCCTTAGTAGTTTTGTCCGAAAACATCTCTTACATTTCACAAATCCACCCAATGTGTGCTCAAATTATTCTCACCTGGTTCTCCAGGTATTCATAGCTAACCCGCTAATTGTTCTTATACCTAGAGTCAGACACTCCACCTAAGATAAAGCATCATGCTTATCTCCTTGAAACATAACACAAATACCATCCTGTGTGTAGGCAGTAACTCTCCTACGATCACAATCGATGACGAAACGATGGGTCGTCAACCAATCAATCCCGAGGATGACATCAAACTCTGACATGTCCATAACCCGAATGTCCACCATGAGCAAAATCCCAGAGATCCCTAACTCACAACCATGACATATCAGATCAACCCTCACCCTAGTTTCTAAAGGAGAACTCACATGCAATGGCTTTTTCAAGGTTTCAACCTCTAAGCCCAAATCTTTTCAATAATGTGATGCGTGAATAAAAGAATGAGATGCACCAGAATCAAACAATACTCTTGTCCATAGACGAGAGAGTAGAAAGTACCTTCACACCGACCGACCGTTAAGTCAAGAAGTGTAATGGCGTAGACACACCCCTTAGTCCCCTCAAGTCTCTGGCCACAGCCCCAACACTCGACTACCGCTGTGGCCCATCCGACCTCGATCGCAAGTAGTAGGCCCCATGCGCCGCTCTATACTATCTCTCTTAGCCCATGGTAGGGGTAAGGAGGAACAAATTGCGTCTGTGTATGTCCCACTAATGATTGGGATTGAGGTGCCCCATAACTCTGGAATTCTTACCTCTGATGACAATCTCATCTCAGGTGTCCAAGCTAATGGCAATGGAAACATGTCCCTTGCCCTATTTGGCCTGAAGCCTCAAAGTGTCTCCCACTGATGATCTAATCTTAGCCTTTGACCTTGATAGTCACTTCGCTTGTCCCTCAAACTCCGTGGAGCAGAGTCCCTCTACTTCTTCCCTAAGCTGCAAGCAAGCAAGGTCGGGCTCTCTTCTCTTATCCTTAACACTCGCATCTCAAATGTTCCGTGCATTATCCACTTCCCTCTCAATGGTAATAGATGTCCTGACCATCGAGTCCATGTCTTGTAGGAGAAGTCCCACAATTTTACCCCGGATGGATAGTTTTCCCGCCATCTTTAAACTTTCTCACCTCACATAGTCTGTATTACATAGTCATCAAGTGAAATCCAATTCAAGAACTTAGCCACGTATTCAAGCACTGTCATAGTTCCTTGTCTCATTTCCAAGAACTCCCAAGATTTTTCATCTTGAGCAAATGCCGGGAAAAACTTAATCATGAAGAGCTCTCGGAACTCGTCCCATGTCATTGCCTCTAAGTCCCTCGAGGCTTTGACCCAATCCCACCATATTTGGGATTCACCCTCTAACTGAAATGCGGCTAGCTTTATCTTGGTGGTATCGAGGGTAATCTCCATAACCTCCAATATCTTTTCCACTTGTCGGAACCAATGATCAACTATCATCGGAACCAATGATCAACTATCATCGGATCCCCTCATCCCTTAAAGGTTGTAGGATGATGTGTCTTGAACCTTTGGAGGTTACTTAACCCCCCTTAGCTCCAACATTGCACTAGTCAGGCAATGGTAGTAATATTGCACTCGGGCTCATGCACAAATCCCATGTAAGGTTGCTGGTCAAAGGTCGGTGGTAGTGGGTTGTTGCTCCGCCCACCGCCCACGTCCCACTCTTCTTACCATTCGCATGTGTCAAACAGAAAATTGAGATTCCTTTTTCTAGTCTAACTAGTATGTGTATACATGACATCCCATCCCTAACTATTCATTTACTTATTGTTTGAACCCCTAAGGTTAAGTTATCTAACCCTAGTGTTCATATTTTCTTATATACATTTTACCATATATATAATTCACATAACACACAATCATGTAGCATATTGAGCATAATGCACCATAAATGCAATGATCTAGACCCATGCTCGCCAAGCCCCAGTAGGTGCTCAGATACCCAGCCTGGCTACTGCCGTGACACCCTAAAAACTGGGGTTAGCTGACCAACCGTCAATGCCTCGAAATACCCGTGGATATCATGTGTCCTCGATATTAACGCTGTCCAATCCCTACTCCATCGGGATTCGCTTATTTACATTCAATGAACATTTATGTTATTTTCTAAAATATATTACTATGAGCTTCCACTACAACCTCATAAAAGCATATTATAACTTGTTCTGGTTCAATACTTCTTTACAAAAAGGTTACAAAACCAATAATCCGGGGCTTTTCTTCACACCACGGCTCCTAATGAGAGCTATCCCAAGTGGTTCCGGTCATGACTCCAAAATGGTCCCATAGTATTACCCACGCCCGCAGAGAAAGTTCCCACAGACTACTCTTCCACTCCATGCACATGCAATGCTAGCACTTGCATTCACATCAACCATTCCATATAGAATATGCAATTCTATCATAGAATTCTATATGGCATGCCATGAAATGAGATGAGACTCAATCATGTACAATGCTCCGAGTCATTACCGACTCCTATCACACACCACAATGCTCCATGTTGATAAACCTTCATCATGAATCACATCTAATGATCATTTTTCAAACAAAATTTCATTTTCTTTATAAACCAAAAATCTTTTTGGATGTCACACTCTAATGACTACTTCTTTTTGCAAAATCATGTGTCTTTGTGGGTAGCGAATTTTAGGGTCTCAATTCGCAGTTTCGCACCCCTTCCTAAACTACACCTGCTTTCTACCATCGCACATATGTATAACCAAAAATACCAGTTATTTCACCTGAGGGGATATTTATCTCTGCTTTATTACCCCGATTACATATTGGTTGTTGTTTTTGCAATAGTGTGACTCATTAACTCTGGCCACCGCACCAAACACTCATCAAGTCACCAAGTATGGTGTTTGATCGCAATCATGCACTGATACCCATGAAATGCGATGCCTCAGTGCATATGCAATACATTATGCCATTTCATATCAATTCCATGTCTCATATGTAATGAATGCCATATGGATAATTCCAGCATAAAGTTTATCTTGTATCATTGATAATTTCCAAACATTTCATCCAATTGCCAACATATTAAAACATATATATCAACAAGAACAATCAAGCATGTTATCACAAAATCAAGCAATAAGACTTTAAAACAAGCCACATTTTTGGACCTCACAAGTCGACCATAATAGACCATCAAAACAAGGCACAATTCAACTTAAAATAGCGTTGAACCGGGCCCCTGCTCAGCCACTAACCGGGTCAAGTACACGTATTCACCAAAATAACCACTAAAATCGCTACCAAATCTCGCACCGAAATTAGTCTAAAAATTCGCATAATAACAAATAAACAACCCAATCAAGGGGGGCCCGGGAATTACCATAACTTGGGTTGTAGGTCCGATTTGGGTGATTCAAAAGCCTACATCAAGTTCACCGATGTAGCTACAACTTACATGAAAGACCTGAGTTCGAAGTCCCTTAGTTTCCCACCTGAAAATCAGTCCTAAAATCCAGTCAATGTTTAAGATCAAAATAGGGTAGCATTCCCATATTCCAAAATTCGCCCAAACAACCCCTTAGGGCAAAGACACAATCCCATATCCCTTATGGTGGAAAATAAACCAAAGTAGGAAGAATCCCTACCTCTTGGAGTGTAGCCCTTGGACTTTACTTCTTGGTCCGACAAGTCCTAACCATCGGAACACAAATTTCCTTTTCTCCCTCTTTCTCTCCATTTTTTCTCCTTCTCTCTCTCTTTCTTTCTTTCCTTTCTCTCCATTTTCTTTTTCCTTCTCTTTTCATTTCTCTACGAATCAACATTTATGCATGTCCATTTGGCATGCATGCACACATGCATTTGCTCAGATGCCCCACGTGTCACATGATTTACCCCACATGCCTTGTGACACATGGCTTTCCATGTGTCACTCACATGGCTTGCCATGTGTCACCCGACACTTGTTGCCTTGAAAAATGTGAAATTCTTACTGTCTTAGAATTCAATGAAATTCACATGGGTAACTAGATTTCTCGCTGGTACCTAAGCTGTAACGATGAGGTCCGGTTTCTTCATCTAAGAATTAGAAAATTCCTGTGTTTTCTAACCCAGGATTAGCGACAAGTTCACCGCGTTTGCCCTATTTCTTTTGGAAGTCTCACCACCCTGTTTCCTACGCTGTTAGATCCACTGTATCTAAGGATTCGAGGGTGAGTCGACACATGAGTTCTTAAGACATTATTCCTCTAGCATTGCCATTGATGTATCGAGGAGAGAGCTTGACTCTCTGAGATAGGGATCATATGAGACGGTAACTTCTTTTCTCACTAGCTGGCGTGAGAAGATGGCATAGATTATTGTTGATCGGCCTTTGGAGAGAGAGCAGATACAAATGGTTATGAGGAGACTGCAGCCTAGGATTGCTAGGCACTTGATTAATATGCCATTCACAGACATCACCTCTTTAACTTTAGCTTTTTTTTGGTGTGAAGGAGGGTATTGCTAGAGGTTTGTGGCCAGATTCTTCCCCAGAGATCCTAAGGGGAAGGAACCATTAGTAGGGAAAAGTCCAGATGTCTATACGCTTTTCAAGATGAGGGTCACTGGGATATCGGTTTGAGCAGCCTCCATAGTCCGGCTGGAGTGCATATCCACCTTACCCTCGACATTATCATACATGGTTAGTTCCACCACGACTATTTGTTTTGATAAGCTCCCATCACACTACACCATAGTCAGACTATACAACTCAGTTCCATGGGAGGTTTGGCACCACATTACATAGAGTTAGGTCTCAGCAGACTTGTTTCTCATTTGCTCCGAAGATATCATGTTGTTTTTCTTAGTTAGGCATGCCATTGCCGTGATTCCTCAGGCTTGTAGATCATAGATTATCGAATTCCTCGGGAGCCTGCAACACTTCTCGTGACAAATAAGCCACCCCGCTTTAGGGACGGACTTATATTACTTCACTATAAGAGCCCTGGGACATGATACAAACAGGTACGCTCGACATGCCATTTAGGACGCCATTGATAAACATCCACTAGTGCCGAGTAGTTAGGTAAAGTGAGCAAACCCCATGCAGCTCTGCTCGATTGTGTGGTTCCTCTATGACTCCTCGTGATGGCATCGGCCTGAGTTGCAGAACTCAAGGTCCAACCATCGGGATATTGGAGCAAGTGGGTTTTATTAGACCGAGCACTCCCCACCATCGGGCTCCCGCTCGTTTTCAAAAGTATGACAAGACCCTTCAACTGTGCATTGATTATCAATAGTTGAACAGGGTTACGATCAAGAATCGGTATCCATTACCGAGGATTAATGACTTGTTTGATCAACCGAGAAGGGCGAGAGTCTACTCTAAGATGGATCTTCGCAATGACACACGCTGAGAGTCAGTGAGGCGATATCCCCAAGACAGCTGCTAGACGCGACATACGGGCATTTAGAGTTCACAGTGATGCCTTTCGGGTTGACGAATACGCCAACAACATTCATGGATCTCATGCATAAGGTATTCCAGCCCTATTTGGATTAGTTTGTTGTGGTCATTGTTGATGACATCTTGATCTACTCCTAGTATGGGGAGGAGCATGAGGATCATTTGTGATTGTCTCTCCAGCACTCGTGGACTCCATTCGCTGTAAGAGGGTCGAAATGAATCAACAATATTTATATACCTAGAGTTCTTACCGCCGTAGTCTGTTAACAGCAAAGATAGCGGTTCAGGGTCGGTAAACAATGTATGGCGGGGTTTTCTTCAGACAAATGATTTGAGTGAAATCAAAATCGGTGAATTAAATTCTGGATTTTCGGGGTTCGTTAAAAATGTAGTGGAAGTGGTTTCAAAACTGAATACCAAAAAAACTCAAAGTTAAGTGGCCGGTTTGGTAACCTGGAAATAAAATCAAGAAAAATAAGAAAAAGAGAACTTCTTGAAGCGAGGCCACTGAAGTTTAAGATCCTAGGCTAATCGAGAGCTCCCCGTTGAAAAACAACTCTATTCAGTCAACACAGATGCGCTATATCCCTTTTAGTTAAAACCCTAACATTCCATTATCATTCTTTGAGGCTCAGAAGACCATCTAAAATAACAAAGGCATCTCTACCCGAGCACATTTAAAAGCATGGAGAGTATTGGCCAAAACAATAATCAGAAATGTTATTTAACCCTGATTTCAAGAACCCTAACATGTAAATATTACCCGCAGGCTAGTAAGGACTATCTAAAGAACTACGCCGCATTCTCACCTGTTAATCGACCTAAAGCATGGAAATTGGCCAAGACAATAACATCCATGTTATGCAACTAAGTTTTTTGAATATAAGGGCCATAAATACACTACCCGTGGCATGACGGGGGAACCACCGACAACCTAAAGATCTCACCCCCGAGCGGCCTTTTACTTCAGAAGGAAGTGGTTTAGCCGCTCATCCTCCAAAAGTTGTGTCATCCTTGGAGGTGTTTGGCAACCGAAAGGGAGAAAAGAGGAGAGAGAAGAGAGAAAAGAAAAGCAAAAACTAAAAATAAAAGACTTTATTTACAAAAATAAAAACTTACAAAATTATTCTCCTTCCCAAAATCGATGATTGAAATTGTTGCTTCGGTTTACAAAACAAGAGGGGCTTTATATAGGCCTCCTCAAGGTATGAAAATACCAAAAAGCCTAACAACTGGGCTAAGTTATAGGACAAGGATGTAATTCACCAAGTTTAGGCCCGGTTTGCATTAATTACAAAGCATGTGAGGCATCGATTTATTTGGGAGTTCTTGATTCGCTAACTAGCGAAATGCACGAATCTGCGACTCTTTGTTCCATTGCCTTGTTCCTCACGCTTCTCTTCACGTATTGTTGCATCTCATTTCTCCACTTTTCTTTGTTTTCCATTGATTTTGGGCTTGTTGATGGGTGAGACTAAAATTCCAACCTCACTGATGAATCTGTTTTGTGTTGAGATTGAAGCCTAGAAGTGCTTAAGCCTACCTACAAAACAACCAAAAACATGCTCCAAAATGGCATAATTATTACTAGATGACTTGAACCCTTCAATTGGTTTATATGACATGATTAATGCACAAAAGTACTCAAAACCTATCTAATATAGGGTTCAAAATTGTACTTTTGGACACTAAATCACACCCCAGCAGAAACGTTGCTAGTCCCTTAGCGATAAAATAAAATGAGATGCATATGGTGATTTTCAAAGGTTGTGATTGAGTGGTGAAGAAGTAATGCCTAACCTAGTAAGAATCATCAATGCGTGCTCGATAACTATCATGAGAATGAATGCCATACAAAATTGAGTATCAAAAGAGTCTCCATCTCGAGTGAATCAACCAGAAACTTCCACGAAATCTAAGTGTTTATTAGATCGATTCTCAACAATATTTCAAAGCTGCCTCTCCCAAGCACGGCTACTACCACGACCTAGCATGCTAACTTGACTAAATAGATCGGGACCCACCTCTTATTCACAATTCTTTTGCGTTGTAGGGTCTGCGATCGCCCAAAAACTTCGACTTAAATCGAAAGTCCGTTGTAGCGAGGTCCACCGATGACTCCTGACCAATTAGGTTTAGGGCATCAAGCCAAAGGATCAGCCCGACCACAAACTCTACGGGCTTCACCCCGGACTTGAATGACTTGAGAATTAAGCACCTACAACTTGCCAGCTCACCTATCCACCCATGCGAACACAAAGTCGACTCCCGACCGGTGAAGGTTTAGGGCACCTTAGGGCTTTAAAGGCTTTCGCCATATACCCCTCGGACCGTGGGTTCAAGGTAGCGTTGCATTTTTATTCTTTCTTTTCTTTTTTCTTTTCTTTCATTTCTTTTTCTTTTTCTTTTCTCTTCTTTTTTTTTTTTTTTTTTTTTTTTTTTTTTTTTTTTTTTTATTTGGGTCCTTAACCTATTAAAGGCGGTCAAATAAACTAAATTGGGTTATGCAAATTAAGGAGGGTGCAGTTTTGACCTATCATTGAAATCTAATGTGCTTTGTGTGTGGTTAGCTAAAGGTGGAAGAAAAAGATTCGAAATCAAAAAGAATTCAACTAATCATTAACTTCGACTAAGCATGGAACCAATCTAACATCCAATAGAATTGGACAAAGCTTCAATTTTTCAAACCACGAGTTAGGCAAAACTACAAAAGTTTGATTACAAATGGGTCGGTTGGAAAAAGTAAAGGCTTTGTAAGTATAACGACTTTATAGAAGAGGACCTAGCAAGCCACTAAACATAACAAAAATGGGCTTGCACAAAATAATAACAAAACATAAATACAAAATCCGCTTCCTTTACTAATTCTTTGACGAAGCATCTCGGTGTCGAAATGGGGTTCGAATGGAAAGTGTTAAGATAAGGGAAGTGGTACCTCCATGATAAGATGTGATCATTGCTGGATAGGAGACTCACAAGCTTTCCATCGACACCTTATGCACTCAGTTTCGGGCTTCAAATAAACAAGTTAGGAGAAGAAAAGAGAGAAAAAAAAGTGACCAGTTGGGACATTTTGTAAAATTACACTTTCATAATAATCTCAAAAATGTTCTTTCTGGCTATATTTGGATTCTACACTCTCTAAGCTTTCCAACGGTACCAAGAACGCTTAAAACGGAGTTCGGATGAAAAAGTTATGAGCGAAACAAAATCGGAGGTCAAAACAGTGGGGCTTAGCGAAAAAATTTCGCTAGCTTAGCGAAATTTCGCTAAGCTAGCGAAATTCGCAATACTTGCGAAATTGGCTATCTAATAGCGAAATGGTTGCCAACTCTTTGTGAATTTCGCTAGGATTTTCGCTACAGGCATGAATTTCGCTAATTAGCGAATTTGGCAATGGCTTAGCGAAATTGGCAAGGCTTTAGCGAAATTGGCAATGTTGAAATTTCGCTAGCTAGCGAAATTTCGCTAAGCTGTGAATTTTCGGTGAGACGAATTTCATATTTTTCGCCTGTGGAACGGTGCGAGTTGGCTAGCGAATTTCGCAATGTTTTGCTAATATTGCGAGCTGTTCCTGCTCCGATTTGCGAGGGTCGCTAGGATTGCGAATTGGTTGTAACAGGTTCTTGGCAATGCTGTTTCTTATTCCTCGATTTTCAATTCATGCTCCAAAATTTGCAAAAAAAAACTACTAAAATTAATGCAAGAAAATTCTAGAAGTAAAAATTAATCTAAAACACAAATTAACTAAAAATCAAAAGAAAATTTATAAAGAAAATTAACAAAATCAAAATAAACTATGATAATATAATATAATTGAAAAATTCAAACAAAAAGTGGGGGAGGCCCATATCTGCTTAGGCCTTTGGAGGTACTTAGAGACTAATTAGACTCGAGAAATCTTAGGGGTTCGGATGCTCCAAATCGAGCAGGCTTTTGAAGGCTCCAACCACTATGCCCAATACAATGTAGGCATTGCCATCTTAATAACGATGTAGTGGCAAGGTATGTCTGAAGGCCACTAGTGCTAATGTTTTGCATGAGCGTGATGGAGTTGGACTTACCTTTGAGACAGAATCTTCTTTGGTTTTGAGTTTTGCGAGCAATATGTACGAGGCGTGGGTTATAGGTGGCTGAGCATTGGCGATGGAGTGTTTTTGGGTTGGGATTGTGGTGCAGGTAATGGCAGTATGTAGAATGAATCAGTAGGGGCCAGGGGGAAAATGTTCTCTTTGTTTTCTTCCACTTGCTTCCTCGATCGACAACAGAGTTGCATCCTCCTTATCCTGCGAGACAACAACACCAATTTCTAAGGTTCGAGTACTCTACCGAGACGCTGGTGTGGGGTTTTGACTCCGTATGGATCATTTGGGACACTCTTCTTGACTCTCTTCATGCGCGACATATCAATTAGTGTACTAGTGATCTGATGTGGTACGTGTCAAATTCACACAGTCCGTGATCCATACGTTCCCAGAATCTTCCTTTATCTAATTTCCTATATCTGACATTCACTACCTGTCTTCTGTAAATTGTCCATATTTTGTAATTAAGGTCTTGTTCAGCGAAGGATAAGGGTGGGTGGTTGACGATGCAGTGGGTCTAATAGATCTGATTGTGCTGCTAAAGTCATCTTTGATCCATGCTGTTATTATCTTCCTGATTGACAGTTGAATGGGTATATCTTCTTATTCTCTTCCACATAATTCATCCCACTTATCCGAGTAGGTCAAAACAAACTAATTCTAATAATGGATGGATTGGCTGTGGTGGGTGAGGTATTTGGCGAGGTGGCGAGGATGAGGCATAAAATGGAGGTTCGGGATAATCATATAGTGGAGGTGGATAAATTGAGGGAACATGATGAGCAGTGCACTCATCCATTGGTCTCTATATTCCTCAGTGACATATTTGGTTGGATTTCTCCTACGAGGTTGTTGCCAGCGATATGGAAGGTTCCTATAGTCTCTCATAGTCATGTAAGCTCTAGGGTTACCCTCCTGACTGTATTGCTCTCCATATGGGTGTTCCATTTTCTCTCAGTCAATTTTCCCACAGAACCTAAACTGCTTGCCTTAAAATTTTCAATCCACTGAAAATGGATTCCTGCAGCAAATATGGCACACAAGACAACACCAAATACAGTCCTGCAGGGATTGATTCTAGTTCAAGCCCACTGGAAAATATCCTATAACAACATTGTTTTCTTTTTTTTTAACAGGTCAAATAAAACTAAGAAAAATGATGGCCAAATAATAAAGGAAATTCACCAAGACTTGTGATGAGGATCCTGAAGTGTTCCTGCTCTAGCTTGCACTAGGGCACCGTCGACAGCCATTTGATTCGTGCCACGGTGGTATTTGAATCAACGATATATTTATATACCAAAGTTCCTCCCTACTGCCCAGGTAATTGAGCTCTTGCAACATAGCGATCTAGAAGGTCGAACACGGGGATGGGTTTTCTTCGTCACAAATGATTTGAGTGAAATCAAAGCGGTGAATTAAATTTAGTTTTGAGGTTTGGTTAAAAGCGAGTGGTTTGGCCCGAATGACTAAAAGCGAAAGTTAAGTGGGTGGTTTTGCAGCGAAAATAAAATCAGAAAATAAGAAAAAGAGAACTTCTTGAAGCGGTAGGCCCGCGGGTTTAAGATCTAGGCTAGCGAGCTCCGGGTTGAAAAACAACTCCTATGTGAGTCAACACAGGATGCAATTATGGCCCCTTTTTGTTTAAAACCCTAACATTCCATTATCATTTTTTGAGGCTCGTAAAGACCATCTAAAAAATAACAGTGCATCTCTCACCCGAGCACAGTATTCTAAAGCATGGAAGTATTAGCCCAGCAATAAGCTGTAAATGTTATTTAACCACGATTTGAAGAACCTAACATGTAAATATTACCTCGGAGGTATGGGGACCATCTAAAGAACCACGGTGCATCTCTCACCCGAAACCTTGGACCTAAAGCATGGAGAGTGACTGGCGAAGACAATAACATCCCATGTTATGCAACTAAGTTTTAGGAATATAAGGGCCATAAAATACACTACTACATTAGCATGGCAGGGGGAACCACCAGTGACCTAAAGATCTCACCCCGGCGACCTTTTACTTCAGAAGGAAGTGGTTTGGCAAGCTCATCCTCAAGTTGTCATCCTTGGAGGGTGTTGGCTGCTTAGAAAGGGAGAAAGAGGAGAGAGAAGAGAAAAGAAAAAGCAAAACTAAATAAAGGCTTATTTACAAAATAAAAACTTACAAAATTATTCTCCTTCCCCAAATCGATGATTGAAATTGTTTGCTTAGGTTTACAAAACAAGAGGGCTTTATAGGCCTCCTCAGGTATGAAATACCAAAAAGCCTAACAACTGGAGCGCAAGTTATAGGACAAGGATGTAATTCACCAGAAGTTTGAAGGCGGTTTGCATTAATTACAAAGCATGACGAGGCATCGATTTTGCTAGGAGTTGCGATTTCGCCCAACTAGCGAAATGCACGAGATCTGCGACTCTTTGTTCCATTGCCTTGTTCCCTCTTCTCTTCTGTCTTTAAGCCCCATCTCATTTCCTCCACTTTTCCTTTGTTTTTCCATTGATTTTGGGCTTGTTGATGGCGAGATAAAATTCCAACCTCATGATCGATCATTTGTGTTGAGTTGGAAGCTAGAAGTGCTTAAATACCTACAAAACAACCAAAGCATGCTCCCGAATGCTTTCTTAAGTGTTACTAAGATGACTTGAACCCTTCAATTGGTTTATATGACATGATTAATGCACAAAAAGTACTCAAAACCTATCTAATATAGGGTTCAAAATTGTACTTTTTGGACACTAATCAGGGACCATTAGTTGTATGCCAAGTTCAGTAAGTGCGAGTTTTAGCTTATTGAGGTGAAATTCTTGGGACACGTCGTGTCGACTTCAGGTGTGTCAGTAGGCCCTGAGAAGGTAGAGGATGTTATGAGTTGGGAGAGGCCGAAATCAGTCTTCGAGATACGCAGTTTCTTGGGATTGGTGTGGTACTATAGGAGGTTCATTGAGGATTTCTCCTGGCTAGTAGCACTTATGACTAGATTAACCTGGAAAGGGGTCAAGTTTGAGTGGAATGATATGTGTGAGAAGGCATTTCAGGAGTTAAAAGGGAGGCTTACTTAAGCTCCTATTCTGATAGTTCTTGAACAGGGATAGAGGTACACGGTGTACTGTGATGCCTCTAAGGACGGACTGGGATGTGTTTTGATGTAGGCCAGGAGGGTTGTAGCGTATGGTTCCAGACAGCTAAAGAATCATGAACAGAATTACCCTACACATGATCTAGAGTTGGCGACCATAGTCTTTTCCTTAAAGGTTTGGCATCACTATTTGTATGGTGAGTAGTTTGAGGTATTTTGAAACCACAAGAGTCTGAGGTATATTTTCACACAACGGGACCTCGACATGAGGCAACACAGATGGATTGAGTATTTGGAGGACCAGGACTTCACTTTGTATTACCATCTTGGTAAAGCCCAATCTTAGTGGACAAATGCGCTAAGTCGGAAGTCATGGGAGTGCGCTGAATGTGGTTTCTTGGGAGTGGCGGATGTTGAAGGCGTAGGACGGTTAGGCTTCTGATGCGATTGATGAGGCTCAGCGAGCACTAAGGGGTTGGAGTGGTTATGCCATCCTGCGGGTAAATTGATTGAGTCTGAGGCGGGACAGTGTGTGTGTCCATCGGGGGCCAGGGTATGGCGGTACGGGTGACGAAGGTTGGGCCATTCACACAAATGGTAGTCTTCGGTATAGGGGACGGGTTGTGGTCCCCCAATTGACTCCTTTTCCAGAGGAGATTCTCAGCGAGTTCCATTGCTTTCGTTTTACTATGCATCCAGGTGGCATGAAGATGTACCGAGATCTTCCTCGCCAGTATTACTGGAGCGGAATGAAGCGACATGTTGGAGATTTTTTTCGACGATGTCTCATGTGTCAGCAGGTCAAGGCTAAGCATCAGAAGCCAGTAAAGTTACTTCAGCCATTAGAGGTAGTGGAGTGGAAGTGGGATCACGTCACGATGGACTTTGTGACCCACTTTCCACGGACACTATAGAGACAGGATGTAGTGTGGGTGATTGTGGACCGGCTCACTAAGTTGGCACATTTTGTAGTAGTGCGGATGACCTTCACACTAGAGGAATTCTGCCGATTTTATATTCGAGAAATTGTCCGGCTACATGGAGTGTCAGACTCTATCGTATAGGACAAGGATCCCAAGTTTATGGTACATTTTTAGAAGAGTTTCCAAAAGGCCATAGGGACACAGTTGACTATGTGCACTACTTTTCATCCGCATACAGATGGTCAGTTGGAGAGGACCATACAGATTTTAGAGGACATGTTGCGAGCATGTGATGAGTGTAAAACTCACCTATGTTTTGAGTTCATTTCACATGCTATTTTGAGCATTTTATATCTATATTCATGTAAAATGGGAGAAAATTTCCTCCAAACTTAGTTTGTAGGATTATTGATGAAAAGAAAGTGATTTGGCAAGAAATGAGCGATATATATACAAAGGAAGAGTCAATCGGATGTCTCACAGCGCACCACTGGGAAGATGAGTTTTTATGTACCAGATGGAAAATCAAATGGTTAAATTTTTCCTATGATTGTATTCTTCATTCAAATATCTTTCCAACGACACACGCCCAAATCCGAGTTCAAACGAAGAAGTTATGTCATCAACAAGTTGGAGAAGAGAACAAGTCCTTTAGCAGTTTTTGTTGCGACAAAGCCAGCGACAAAACCTAGATTTTGTCGCAATAGAGTTTCCAGCGACAAAACCTAGATTTTTTGGCAACAAAGTTAGCAGCAAACTCTGTTGCGACAAACCCAGATTTTGTCTCGACAGAGTTTGTTGCAACAAACTTTGTCGTGACAAAACCTGCAACAAACTCAGTCGCGACAAAACCATATTTTGTCACGACAGAGTTAGCAGCAAACTCTGTCGCGACAAAACCAGATTTTGTCTTGACAGAGTTAGCAACAAACTCTGTCGCGACAAAACCAGATTTTGTCACGAAAAAGTTACCAACAAACTCTGTCTCGACAAAACCAGATTTTGTTGCGACATAGCTTAAGACACAAACTCTGCCGTGACAAAACCATATTTTGTCATGACAGAGCTTAAGACACAAACTGTACCGTGACAAAACCAAATTTTGTCGCAAAAGAGTTAGCAGCAAACTCTATCGTAACAAACCTAGATTTTGTCGTGATAGAGTTTTAGCAACAAACTCTTCCGTAACAAAACTAGATTTTGTCGCAACAGAGTTAGCAACAAATTCTATCGCGACAAACCCAGATTTTGTCGTGATAGAGTTAGCAACAAACTCTGTCGTGACAAACCCAGATTTTGTCGTGACAGAGCTTAAGACAAAACGTTGGGCCTTTTTTTTAACCTCTAAAAACTATTATTTTGGACTGTTTTCAAGCACATTTCACCCTAGGACTATATATACTCGTTTTTTAGGTTTTTAGGGCAACGGGGAGGTGGGAGAACACCTCTCATGGGGTTTCTCTCTCTAAATTGCCAATTTTTCTTAGTTTTGCTACAAATTTTGATTTTTAATAGATCTTAGAGTAGTTTTAGAGCATATTTTATTTCTATTGAAGAGATTTCAGTGCTGTATAACAGAGATTCAGATTTCATTACTGTTCAGACAAAGATTGAAACTAAAATATAGACTTTTCTTTTACTCCTTGTCTCTTGATTTCTTTCTTCATTTTCTTACTTTTTGTATGATTTGTGATGATTGGAATCCAGTAATGGAACATTAAACACCCTCTAGGGGTGGGCATTAACTGTTGAACATTCAGATTTACAGATTTTTAATTGTTTTGTTGGTTTGAATACTGGATTTATATAATTGGTACTATTCATATAAGTAGTTGTTCGGAATATTAGTAGCTTATACCCAGAAAAGAGCTGTATCTTTGCTATGATTTTCGAGAGGCCCTACAGGTGACACGAGAGATGGAGATTCCCGAGTAAAATGATAACTTTGAGGTATATTAGACTAATATTATGGAACTAATGAACTCTAAAATATTACTTTAATATATCACTAATTTACTCACGGTGTGAGGATAATTAGATGATGTATTAGTTTAATGTTTAGAGGTCTCACCTCAAATTGATAGAATGATCTCGATCCCGTGTTAGCATAAATCTAATTAGGGAGAGAGAGAACTTTTTTAGATTTGATGGCTGAGGTACCAATTACATTGGAGAAGGCTTGTATTACTCTTTCTATAAGGGCAAAAATTCTTGATCCTAGCGAAAGGAAAATATCGAATCTTAGAAAGGGATTATATTCTAAATGGCGATTGCGGAGTCATGTATGAAAAGGAACATGGATCCTCTAATTAGTAAAATGTATGGTGTATGGAGAAATCAAGTTATACTACATTGCTCTTGAACTGATTCATTCAACTCACAATTGTTGCGCTTTCAAGGAAAAACAAATGTTTTGTAAATAATTATCTACATCCTTAGTGCCTCTCTTCACCTTTTGAATTAAGTAGTTTTATTTGGTAGATTTTTGGATTAGTTTTAAATCATTTTTATTTCAATTAAATTGTTTTATTCCCCATCTGTTGGTGGCCTAAATAAGTGAAGAGCCCTTATGTCAGGTGCTCAAATTCAATTAGAGAGAACCTCAATCCATGTTGATGCGATATCGGACTTTAGAGTCTACTTTATTACTTGTATGACCCATGCACTTGCAGAAAGGGGATGAGTGTTGGTAATACTTTTCATTTCAGTTTTTGCATACGCTTACTTTTGTTTCAAATAAGTTTTTTTGAGTATTTACCACATTCACTCCCTTGGCCATATTTTCATATATACACATTTTGGTAAACAAGTTTTTGGCGTCGTTGCTAGGGACTTTAGTTAGTCTTTGGTAGCCGTTTATACAAAATTTGGTCAACAACATTCATCCTGGATCTTAAGGGTAGCCGGGAGGAGAACTTACCCTTAGTGGAATTCACTATAGTACTTGGAGTTATCAAGCAAGTATCTGAGATGACACCACATGAGGCTTTATATGGAGGTATGTCGATCTGATTTGTTTAGACCCGAGAGGTGGGAGAGAGTTCCGTCATTGGTCCAGATATGATTAGAGACACCTCGGAGAATGTGGGTTTGATACAGAAGCGTCTTCTTACGGCTCAAAGCCTGTAGAAGAGCTACGCTGACAGACGGCGTCGACCTTTAGAGTTTGAGGTGGGTGATCATGTCTTCTTGAAGGAGATGCCTAAGAGAGGTAGTCAGTTTCGAAAAGTGATGCTTTTGGTATGAGCCCTTCGAAGATAGTCAGGAGGGTCGGCACACATTTCTTATCGTTAGTGCTATGCGCTGGTTTATCGGGTGTTCATGAGGTGTTCCACGTCCATGCTCTGAGTATACTTAAATCAGCTCATGTATTGGATTGGGAAGGGATTGTTGTTGATACAGATGAGACCTTCGAGGAGGGACCAGTGCGTATCATGGATAGCCGGGATCATGTTTTGGGACACAAGACCGTGCGGTTAATGAAAGTGCTATGGCGACACCGAGGAGTTGGGGAAGCAACTTGGGAATGCGAGGACACGATGCGAGCCACCTATCCTTTCCTATTTGAGGAGGAAGGCGTGTGGTCTAATATTTGGCATTAGAATATTACTGCATATGGATGTGTTTGTGTGTGCTAGAGAATTGAATTCAGGACAAAATTATTTAAGGGAAAAGAATGTAAAACTAGGAAAATTATAAATTTTCAAAAAATGGTAAAATGATAATAATATAATAATAAATTGCTAGAATGGCTCAGGGAAGCCTAGAAAAATTTCTAGATCTCGGATTATGAAATGAACTGCGTCATTGGATTAGATCTCATGAATCCCGAGTGACCTAGAAAGTTTCGTCAAGTGCAGATAAGTCTGTAAATATTTTGTGATTTTCTAGGTGATAAGTCTGATGACTCCCGGGGGGCCGAGATTTTACAAAAATCTCGGAAGTTAAAAATATTAGCGAGCTAAGTTCAATTAAAATAAATTGAACTGAAAAGAAATAAATTGTTTCGGGGCAGAAATGGACTCGAATGAGTGATGGACACATGGTGCAATGTGAGCCATGTGTTCAAATTTTAAAAATAAAAAAGAAAAAAACGAAAAGGAATTAAGAAAAAGGGAAAATAGGATAAAAAAAAAAAAGTCAAAAATGAAGGAGAAGGAGCAGGAGGCGGGGTGGGGGAGCGAAAAAGAGAGAGAAAGGAGAAAGAAAGATTTTTTGCTTATCTCTAAGATCTGAAAATGCCACAGTAGGTTTTTAAAATTCGGGCAAAGGCAAAGTCGGTCTACGCATCGAGAGTACGCGTGGATACCAAAATCTAGGAGTTTCGTCAAACTCACGAGGTAGAGATTTTCTGCACTTGGGTTATTTATAGCCTAAAGACCATTTAATGGCTTGGAGTTTTCTTAGAGGCTGTGAGATGTCATAAATTTAAGTCCCAAATTTTAGGGCGAGTCTAGAATTTTAAGAATTTTAGGATGTTTCGGTTGATCCAGTGGAGAGCCACAGACATTTTTGGACAGTCGGCGGGATTGAGTTTGGTTTTTAATCATGAGATTGATGTCTTCGGGTTTTATTAAGTTTTTCGGTATCACGGAAATTTGTTGATGAATGGAACCAAAAATGGTTCATGACTATGAAGGGACCGAGAGGTTCCCTGTTTATGTGGGTCTGAGATTTAGGCCATTTTTGTGTTATTGTTGGAAAAAATGAATAACATGTTGTTGTGTGTAAAAATCATGTTTATATATACTTGCTTGACTTAACATGAAAATTTTGATAAATGGAAATTATATGTAGGAAATATAATTATCCGAAATTTATAAATGTTGCATGTAGCATGACATCGCATGAAATGACATGATTGCATTTCATATGCACGATCATATCGCGTCGAGTCGGGTGTGGGTGCATGGTATTGTTATTCACCATTCTTGGTGAATGTATGGTGAGCTCGGAAATGGGACAACATCCAAAATCGAGACTCACGATTGTGTAAAACGATAATAATAAATCACATGTGTTTGGGTAAAAGCAGATGGGCGAGATCCCCCCTCGGGGTGAAAGACACAAATTTTATTCTTGGTCGGACATCAACAATGGATTCATGGAAGTGTTGGAAGGCGTCTTGGCAACCGATGAGACCCGAATCATAACCCAAATAAATACACGAGATTTGATAAATTAAAATTGGAGGGTTGTTCAATGTTTTAAGTCATTGGGTGAAACACCAATGGCTGATTTTTCACACTTGGCGTTGCAATGTGAGGGAATCGGTCGAGACTCGGTTGTGGGCATGAGGAGTCTCATCTCATGCATGACACAGAACATTCCATATAGGATTGCATTATTTATATGGAATATGATTTGATATTTTATGTGCGCCATTGCATGTGCATTTAGGCGGGGAAGTAGCCCCTTGTGGATTTTTCTACTAGGCATTGCTCCACCCCATCCGTGGGAGCCCCTTTAGTGCGGGGGTGTATAGAGGCAACTGCTCACAGCGAGCCGTTATTATGAAGGAGGCGGATGTGTGGCCTTGATATTTCCTTTGTAAAAAATATTTGGTTTAAAAGAATTGTCACTAAATTATTTTGGGACTATTGTCGAAATAGTCGGGGTATGTAATTATGGTAAGAGGGCCATGTTGGAACTCTTACGAACTGTAATTAAGCATTTTATTTTCATATTTTAGATTTAAATGTGAATGAAGGGTCTCAGTAAAGGGATGTATATTGGGGATATGGACAGATGGACCTTATGAGGACAAATGGACAGATGGTCATATGTTAATGGGTAAAATTATGAGGACTGGCTACTTTTGGTGACCATGGAGACAGATTGTTGCCAATTTGTGCGAGATAATAGGGTCTTCGGATCTGCGAAGACTTACGTGCCACCTTAAGGTTGCATGCACTCCACATCCTTGGCCATTTTCGGTATGGGGTATTGATATTATTGGGAAGATCTCGCCTAAGTATTCCAATGGGCAGGAGTACATTTTAGTTTCCATTGACTATTTCACCAAGTGGGTGGAAGCTGCTTCCTATGTTAGATTGACAGCGGCCAGGGTGACCAAATTCATCAGATCGCACATTATCTGTCGATATGGGGTCCCTCATGGGCCGATTTTTTATAGAGGGGGTGCATTTAAAGGGCGAGGTGGAGACGTTCATTCAGGAGTATTGCATTCAACATCACAGATCGTTTGAGTACAGGCCACGGACTAATGGGGCAGTTGAGGCCGCGAATAAGAATATCAAGAGGATTTTGAGAAAGATGGTCGAGACTTCTCAGGATTAGTTAGAGAAGCTCCCTTTCACGTTGTGGGCTTATCGTACATCTTTTCGTATCTCTACTGGAGCTACCTCGTATTCTTTGGTGTATGGTATTGAGGCAGTGCTACCTGTTGAGATTGAGATGGGATATTTGAGAATAGCACTAGACGTGTAGAATGTAAGTAAGTGGATGATCTTATGATCATCTTAGCCTTTTGGATGAGAGGAGATTGAGGACAGTAGATCATGTTCAAGCCTATCAAAGGAAGATGACCCATGCATTCAGAAAAAGGGTCAAGCCCAGGAAGTATAAAAAAGGTGACCTAGTCTTGAAAGTCCTTAGGGGATTGATTGCTGACCCTAGAGGCAAGGTTAGACCGACTTGGAGTGGGTCGTATGTTATTCGATATTTAACTTGAGGAAACGACTGGGCGATAGACCTAGACGGAAATTAGTTCCACAGGCAATCAATGGATCGGCCCGAAGAGATTTTATGCATGAGATCATGGTTAGAGGATGGGTGGCCATCATTTTGAGTAGCCATATTCCCTATTGCACACCTATACATTGATATATCCTATTTCTAGCCCTTTGAGCCTCACACGATTTATTATGGCCTTTTTTTTTTTCATTCAGCCTTGCATTCCTTTTCTGACCTGGTTGGGAGCCTGCCCTTGTGTGCTTTGTAATTATTAATTGGATTTGTGAGCATTGTGTCATTCTTAATTTGTTCTTTCTTACATCATTACTTGTTTCTTTTCTTATCCATTTTGCATCTTCACTTTGCTTGCCATTGAGTTTTGTTTCTATATTCTTGTTTCTTTTCACTTTTATTTTCCCTTGTGATGATGACACTCTTATGTCCCGAAGCTACAGGTTAGGCTAGTCAAACCCTTCATTCCACCCTTAAGGTTTTATCCAGGAGTTTTAGTTTGAGGGGACCATTTGGGTTTGGAATTTAAGGTTCATTGGTTAGATTGTGCTAATGTGGCATTCATCGTACTTTGTTGGTTGTTCGGCGCAAAACAAAATAATAATAATAATAATAATAATGAAGAAAAATAAATAAAAAAAGAAAAAAAGAAAAGACTTACGCTCATTCGATATTCACTTCATTAGTATTTGGGATTAGCATGGTTTGTCAATGGTATCATGGCTTGATCATCAAAGGTCATTTTGGATTGAGGTAATTATTTTTCTTCTGAAAGGAGGGTGAGAGCATTGTATGATCCTTTTCTCCATGGATCCGAGACACACATTGGGAGTGAGGTTTAGGTTTCCTTTGCACTAGGTCCCCTAGGTCGTTTTCCATATCACCCTTCCTATCTTATGGTGACTTGCCTCGATTTGGCATCCTCGGGATGAGTGGTTCGTCATCATCACACATTGCTACACTTGTATTCCACCTTGTTTCCCTACTTTCTTCTTCATCCATTTTCATTTTCTTCTATCATATCGATGCGTCCTCCTTGCTTCTGGCAGCGTGTCTTTTGTGTGCATCACCTTTTGCTTGGCATTGTTCATTTATGTGTTGGTCGAGTCACTTTGCTCACATGATTCTCCGACATTTGACATTGCACACACAGGGGTTTGGCATTATCTATTGGGTATTTGGGCCTTTGTTTCCCATAATTTCATTCACCTTTCACCCCTGGCCTACATTACGGTCTGAGTCATAAGACCACCCTGAGGCCATGAGATCTCGTGTGTGCTTCGACGCATTTTATATGGACAGATTCCGTCTACTGATTGAGTACAGAATGTCAACAGGTCTATGTTTTTGGGGAATATCGAGGGTCACATATTGTCTTTCCATTCAGTTGCTTGCCTCAAGTCCATGATTAGATACAGATGATACAGAGAGTTAGGATCGTTGATGACGCCTTAGCTTGATGCTTTGACACGTTCACACTAGGGCATACCTCCATCCTTTCATGCTGGCTTTGGCTCTTACACATGTACACAGGCATTCTGTTTTGCTTAAAGACGTTTTCGGCATCAAAGTTTGAGTAAACCCCGCATTCAGCTTGGTTTCTTCATACAATAGAGCACTTTTAAGAGCTGACCGGGGATCAAATTCACGTTATTCATTAATCTAGCGTGGATGTGTTGTCTTTGATCCGGTCAGGCTGTGTGGGATCCGAGCCGAAGTCAGGCGCGAGACTAATTATTGGGACTCTCATTGACCGGTTCTTTCTCGAAACTAAACCTGTACGTGGGTATCTGAGCAATTTACGTAACTAACAAAATCATTTCATTTACAGGCTACCACCCAGTGGTGTCCATCAAAATCTATACACATATCTGCGAGTCCCATTTACTTATACATGTATGCGTTTTTTCTAATATGTACAAAACATCAGAGATCGCGAGACGATCACGTGAGCACCTATCTACGGCCTTTAACTCTGCTGATGCGGGATGTCACAATCCTCTATCCTTGTCTTACCTTATGCACACGGATTAAGCTTTGGGTGCTAAGCTTTACCCTTAGTGGGAACATAAACATGGACAACCACGGTGACCGTCTCAAAACATACATATGCATTTCATATATCTATACATATTCATATAACTTTTGATTACTTATCATCTTTACATTCCTATTGCATAACAATCTTTTCTGTTACATGTTTTATGTCTTTGGCATATCTCTTATCTATACTTTTACTGTTTTCATGTACTGTGATCAAGAACTGTCACCGTGTACTGTTTCCATGTACTGTATTATCATATTAACTTTTTAGATCACATTACATTCTTATATATTTTCATATATCACGTCGGATCGTATAATCTCATGTTACAGAACTTATCATCACATAGCAGTGCTATGCTTCTCATATCATATCATATCTTTTCACATGTCATATTCAAATCATTTGTTTTATGTTTCATGCCTGTAAATACCAAAGAAGTGGATATAGGAAACTTATAAGGGCCCGAAGGCGCTGTACTCCATTATGCAAAACGATGGTCTTATCGGGGCTCGGGGCTGTTATCATTATGCGGGCGTGATTTATCTTATAAAGGCAGAAGCATTGTGGTGACCCTTTCAGGGCCACCTTGATCCAAACGAGATCTATCTCATCGACCCAAACGGGGCCTCGATGTATCGAAAAGAACGAACATATATCTTAGGCTTATTTTCCTAATAGGCATGCCGATATCCCTCTACTTAGTGAGACCACGGGCAATCAGTTTTATTACATTTTACGTACATATCTCATAGCTGAATAACTATTGTTACCATGATTGTATTGTATATACTATCATTACTTTAAATCGTATTAGTTCTCCCTATCTGTAGCTTCATATTACGGTTCTCATATTTCTCTATAATACATATATTCCTATATTTTTATCATGCATGCATTTACTCATTCTTATATTCATACATGTACTCATTCCTGGTAACATCTTATATCTTGTTAACTTATATCTTCATGTACTTTATTAGACTATCATATCTTGCTGACATATACCAATACATTTCTATACTTATGCGTTTACTTGTACTTTATGAAGCTGTCTTATCTCTAGTAGGAACAGAACCTATGTGTATACCTATACGGGTACTTATACGTACTTGTACTTTTATCTATCTTATAACTTGTATCTATCTTATATTATGCATGATATACTATATCTACATTCACATCTGCTTTTCCTTATTTCGCACCTAATATGAGTTCCACTTTTTATCATATTATGTATGGTTGTATTCTTGACTCAATGGGCTTCCATAGAGTTCAAGAACACCCGAATCAAAGTTCGGACAATTGTCATGACCTTCGGTCGAGGTCATACGTAGTCAAATCTTGAACTCGGACGTAGTCGAATCGAATTCCTGAGCTCTGGCCTAACACCCCGGTCTGACACCTAATATCCTCCTCAGGCATATCAATGGATTCTTGACTTAATGGCTTTCCATAGAGTCTAAGAACACCTAAATTGGAGTTCGGACGAAGGGTTATGACCTTCCGAAGTTGGAGGTCATACGTATTAACTCGAACTTGATGAGTCGACCGACTCTGAGCCTTGCCTAAACACCTCGGTCTGACACCTAATATACTCCTCAAGCATATCAATGGATTCTTGACTAAATGGGATTTCTATAGAGTCCAAGAACACCCAAATTGGAGTTCGGATGAAGGAGTTATGACCTTCTGAAGTTGGAGGTCATACGTAGTCAACCAAGACGAGCCTAACTTTGAACAACCGCTCTGGGGATGAGATGCGATTGACCTCGCTAGATGGTCTGTGACCTCTATTTGGGTGGTCTGTGACCTCTCTGGCGGGTGGAGTCTGTGACCTGTTGGTGAGTCTGTTGACCTACGCTGCATGAGGTCTGTGACCTCTATTGCATGGTCTCTGTGGCCGACCTCTGTTGCATGGTCTGTGACCTGCTGCATGAGTCCCATTGACCTCTGCATGAGGTCTGACCTCTACAGAATGGTATGCTGGCTCACGGGATGAGGTATGCTGACCTCTATAGGATGGGGTCTCACGACCTCTACAAAATGAATCTATTGACCTCTCTGAGGGATGGTCACGCTGTCCTCTTGTATGAGCTCTAGGCCCAGGACCTCTGCGCCAGATTTGACTATTCAGAGTATAAAGGCCATAACTTGGTCTATAGGGGTCCGAATTGAGAAATTAAAAAGCCTAACATCAAGTTCATTAATGTGGTTACAATTTACCAGAAGGACTTACTACCAAATTCCCTTTATTTCTGACCCAAAAACCCATTCTAAAAATTAGAAGCTCTTTTGGTATGGGCAAAAATAGGAAATTTTCTTGGTTCCAGCTTACAGTGAACCTTCCCCAGCTGCATATGAGAGCCTTAGAGATCTTCTCAACTCAACCCCCAGCAAGAAATGAGTTTGGGAGTTTCGAAACAAACCATACTCAAAATAAAGGGTTCTAAGCCATGTATCTAAACTTTCTGGGCGAAACTGAACTTCCATACACATAAAGTTTTCATACAGTGTCTGAAAATCGATACTTTTCTATATGAGACATAGTTCCATACTTTATAATTTACATACCTGCACATATTCATGGTTCCATACTCAAATTCCATAATTCCTTACACCCATACTCAAATTCCATACTCAAATTTAGTAGTTCCATACCTGTGATCTTCTCTTTTCTTTTCCTTCTTTCTTCTTTTCTTTTCTCTTCTTCTTCTTCTTCTTCTTCTTCTTCCTTTCTCTTCTCTTCTCCCAAGACCAAAATGAGATATTTATTTTTGGTCTTATCCTTATTTGATCTTATTCCCTTTTGATTTCACTTTCCAAGGAGGAAACTTCCTCCCTCTTTCCTTTAAGCCATTTGTCTCTTACACTATTTTCTTCCTTATTTAATTCTAATATCTTTCTTTTATTACTCTTTGGTCCTCATTTTCATTTTTATTCTTAATTAAATTTATCAAAATCCTACTTTGGCATATGAACTTATTATATTATGACCTTGGAGTCATGAATTATTAATTATTAATTTACCCTTAACTGTTGTATTAATTCCAAGTTCTTTCTTATTTTATTTGTATCTTTAATTTATTTCAGATAAATATACTTTTACTTTTATTATACTCTAAACATGTTAATAAACCGTTAGGGTATAATTTGGGGTGTTACAACTCTCCCCCCCTTAAAAAGAATTTCGTCCTCAAAATTCATACTCTGTCATTTGCATGTTCTATGTCAAATCCTTTCTTTTCATGTCTTTTATATTTTATTTTCATTTCTAGTTTATATGTTGTGTACATACTGCTTCATTTATCATCTATACATGCATACATAATTATTAAATAGAGAATACATACGGCAATCACATCGGGAGCATCCACGCTCCTCCGGTATAACATAAGCTTCGTCTTTGGTGCTATAGGTCTTTGGATGATCCAGCATCTGCGACATTGGACCTCCCCACATGTCCTGTCTTGGTCGAACCACCTCGTGAGTCGAAGGTGTGACCGATCTTCCTCGGCCACTTCCTTGCAGTTTATATTAACTCACACAGATTCTCTTGGACCAGTTGGCGAAGTGATCTACTCTCCCACCATGACTTTTTTACTAGTTCCACACTCTACAAACACCGAATGTAAGTCTGCGCGTAGAAGGCCTCCGAGTTCTTTCCTTGTCACATGGACATATCTCTCGAACTAGGTGTGTTTGTCTTATTCTCTTTATGCATTTGAGCCATGGTGGCTTAGCTTGAGACTCTGAGCTCTTTTACCGTAGCTATACAGGTCCATTCTTGGTTACTTATTTCAGACGATCCTACTTTCATAGCATCTTGTACCAATTGACAAAAAGTCACCTGCTGCAGAGTAGTCGCAGGTGCTTTATAGTTCTTGATAGACTCATGCAGTCCATCCAATATCTGAGCCATGACGCATTCGTGAGCTTCATTTGTAGCTTAGTAGGTGGCTCTCCTTCTAATAGATTCGGATCGAGTCTAGTAACCCTCTTGTTCCACTGGGGTTAACACTTTCAATAGCTTCTTGATAGATTAGAAGACGATCCATCTATGCAAAATACAAGGACATCCCACATCGAGGCGAAACCTTTTCTATCGTATGTATTTTTATCTTTTCACATCTTATACTCTATCTAGACTCGCATCTTATACTTTCTATCTACCGACCATCTTATACTCTATCTATGTTTAGGCTATTTTAGAAACGCCTAAACCTGGCTCTAATACCACTAAACTTGTCACCCGATCTGAGTCTGACCGTGGCGGATCGAGCAGAGTCGGGTGGAACTATCTATAGGACTCTCATTGACCGGTTCTTCTGGCTGAACTTTTTATGCGCATTAGATTTATCTGAGCAATTTACGTAATAACAAAAATCATTTCATTTACAAAAGAACTACCACGAGTGGTGTCATCAAATCTATACACATATCTTGAGTCCCATTTGCCCATACATGTACATTTTTCTAATATAATACAAAACATCGGAGAGTCGAAAGCGATCGGTGAAGCACACATCCTGAGCTGGCACGCTTCTGGCGATATGGGATGTTCTATCCTCACATCCTTGTCTTACGCCCAGCCCTGCAGTTGAACACCCGTCTTAAGCTTTACGCTTAGTGGGAACATAAGCATGAATGACCACCAATGGTGTCGTCTCGACTTATACATATGCATTTCATATATCTATACATATTCATATAACTTTTGATTACTTATCATCTTTACATTCTATTGCATAACAATCTTTTCCGTTACATGTTTTAATCTTTGGCATATCTTATGCCTCTTTCTTTGTTTTCATATCTGTGATCAAGTACTGTCACCGTGTACTGTTTCCACATACTGTATTATCATATTAACTTTTCAGATCATATTGTGCCATATATTTTCATATCCGCATTCGGATCATTATAATCTCATATTCTGAGAACTTATCATCACATATGATACTATCTTCTCGAGATCATATCATATCTTTTCATGTCATATTCAAATCATTTGTTTTATGTTTCATTCACAGCCAATACCAAAGAGTGGATATAGAACCTTATAAGAGCTCGGCGTTTGTACTCAGCATGCAACAGTGGTCTTATCCCGAGAGCGGAGAAATTATTATCAGTATGAGACAATGATTATCTTATAAAGGCGAAGCTATTTGTGGTGACCCTTCGGGACCTGCCGTGATATCGAACGGGATCCTATCATCAACCCCTGGCCCGGGCTCGATATCGAGCAGGCGAGCGAAGACGAGGAACTTATATATTTAGGACTTATTTTTTCCTAATAGGCATGCCCGATCTATCCCTCTACTTGGTCGGACACAGACGGTGGTTTTATTCCATTTACGTACATATCTCATAAGCATGAATAGCTATTATTATGTGATTTCTTATCTGATATACTATCATTACTTTAAATCACGTATTCGTTCTCTATCACAGCTTCATATTACGGTTCTCATATTTCTCAATAATACATATATTCCTATATTTTTCACGTGCATGCATTTACTCATTCTTGGCTATTACATGTACTCATTCACGGTAACATCTTATATCTTGTTAGCATATCTTCATGTGCTATTAGACTATCATATCTTATGACATATACCAATACATTTCTATACTTATGCATTTACTTGTACTTTATCCTTTGTCCTATCTCCCGTAGGAATTACAGAACTTATACCTATACGGAGGTACTTATACACGTACTTGTACTTTTATCTATCTTATACTTGTATCTATCTTATATTAAGCATGTTATACTATGATTATCATATCTACTTACTGTTTTTCCTTATTTCTAGACCTAATATGAGTTCCACTTTTATCATATTATGTATGGTTGTATTTTTGACTCAATGGGCTTTCCATAGAGTCTAAGAACACCCGAATTGGAGTTCGGACGAAGGAGTTATGACCTTCCGAAGTTGGAGGTCATACGTAGTCAAATCCTGAACTGGACGAGCTGACTTGACCTCGGTGAGCTCGGTCTAGCACCTCGGTCTGACACCTAATATCCTCCTCAGGCATATCAATGGATTCTTGAATCAATGGCTTTCTGTAGAGTCTAAGAACACCCAAATCGGAGTTCGGACGAAGGGTTATGACCTTCCGAAGTTGAAGGTGCGTACGTGATCAAATCCCCCGGGTGGACGAGCTTACGAGCCTCGGTGAGCTTGAGTACATCACCTTAATTATGACACCTAATATCCTCCTCAGACATATCAATGGATTCTTGACTCAATGGGCTCCATAGAGTCTAAGAACACCCAATCGGAGTTCAGGCAGACGAGTTATGACGCCGAGTTGGAGGTCATCGTAGTCAACCAGACAGCTAACCTAAAGCGGCGCTACGGGATGAGGTCTGTGACCTCCTACGAGTGAGGTCTGCGACCTCCTACGAGATGAGGTCTACTGGCCTCTATAGGGATGGGGTCTGCGACCTCTACAGGATGGAGTCTACTGACCTACATTGCATGGTGTGACCTCTGGCATGAGCTACATGGGCGAGACCTCTTGCCCAGATTTGGCTTGTTTAAAGGTAAAGACCATAACTTGGTCTATAGGGATCCGAATTGAGAAATTCAAAAGCCTAACATCAATTTCATTGATGTGACTACAATTTACCAAAAGGACTTACTACCAAATTCCCTTTAGTTATGACCCACAAACCCGTTCTAAAGTCCGGCTACTGAGTATGAGCAAAAATAGGGAAATTTTCTTGGTTCAACTTGCAGCTAGACCCTTTGGCTACATATATAGGAGCCTTAGAGCTCTTCTCGACTCAACACAACAGAAATGGTGGGAGTTTCCAAACCCCAAACCATACTCAAGATAAGGGTTCTAGCCATATATCTAAACTTTCTAGGCAAAAACTAGACTTCCATTACACACATAGTTTTCATCTAGTGTCACGAAAATCAGTACTTTTTCCATATGGAACTTAACAAGTTCCATAAACACATAGTTTACATACACATATTCATGGTTCCATACTCAAATTTCATAATTCCCTTCTTGATTGGTGCCCCAGTGCAATTTTGAACCACATTAGGGATAGGTTTGAGTGCTTTTGCGCACTAATCATATCAATTAAGCCAGTGATGTGTGCAGGTCCATTAGTTCCACTAATACCATTTTGAGCTTGTTTTTTGGTGATTTTGTAGGTTTTGCATACCTCAGCCCAGCGTGTTTAAGTTGATGACAATATAATGCTTAGAATGCGAGAAAAGCACAGATGTTTGACCATCGAAAATATCAAAACGGTGTGGAATTGAAGGCAATGTGATGAAGAGGGTGCGAGTGGGATCTTTGATGTTGGATCGGGAGGCGAAATTTTAGCTATGGTACAGAAAATTTCACTAGGATTGCGAGAATTTCGCAATCATAGCGAAAAATTCATGATCTGGCAAAATTGGGAAATTTAAGCTAGGCTAATAAGTTTAAGCTATCTAGCGAAATTCACCATTTTCGCTATCTCTCATATTTTTCGCTAGGCTAGCGAAATTAACTGTAGATAGCGAAATTTCTCAATTAATATCTCTGTGCTTGAAATTTTAATAAGTGCTTGAAATTTTTAAGCTATCTTGGCGAAATTCTCATCAATAAGCCAGGAGTGCTTTGCCCACAGTAGTGCACATTGTAATTGATCCCCAAACGGCTCGTTTGGTGTACCACCTTGTCCCTCTTGTAAGCGATGTGCTAGGCATTCTTGTATTTTCACACTTTGGGTGGACTATATAAACCCGCTCATTTTGTAACCTGTGACTTTGATTCAATACATTTCCCGGCTTTCATTTTGGGAACACATTTATCTCTTATCTCTCTCTCTTGTTTTCTGACTGCCAACCTCCCTTGAGGATGACAACTCAGGGATGTGGCTTTAAGCCTCATAGCTTTGAAGGAGGGTGGTAGCTTAGTTTAGGGACTCTGGGTTCTCCTCATCTTGTAAATGTTCGGAATCTTGCATTTATGGTTGACTTTGGCTGGGTTTAATGCCATTTAATATCTACCCTTGGTCAATACTTGTCATGTGAGTTGGTGCAATTCATGAAAATGCTAGATGCTGTGATATCCTTTAGATGTCATTCACGAGCCCTTTGTGAGGGGTTGAATGCTAGGGTTTTTAAATGAATGAGACTTTTGATGCATATCTTGGTGTTGACTCAAATAGAGTGGATTTATAGAGGTTAGGTTTTACAGGTTAAACAAAGATCAGGTTTTGGCTTTGACTATAGGTCATTTGCCCAATACGAGGATATAACACGAGGACACTAATTGCCACATGTTATAAAGCTAGTGACGAGCCTTCAGGATACCATTTCACACTTCGGCACGATCCTTCTGATTTAAGTCAGGTACCAAGCAACTCCCATTGTTTTGAAACAAATCCAAAATCAAGCAAAAAGCTCATATTTTCAAACACTTATGCGAGTCATTCATGGGATGAAACCGTCTTGGAGTGTTAGGCCACTGAACCATTATCTTTGCGGTAGCTTGACTCTGGAGTAGAGGGTAGGATACAAATATTGTTGATTCGAATCACTCTGCCCAGGTGGCGCTAATCCGTGGCGCGTTCGCGGGGATGGTGAGCTTCATTATGATGAGTTGAGCGTAGCACAATCCTCATTACAGGTGTGGGTGACCTTTTTAGACCCTTTTGGTTAAGTTCTTTGTAGCGCAGTTTTACTGCTTAGCGATTCTTGCCTTCATTCCCTGTTTTGTTTTTTTTTTTTTTTCTATGATCGGTTTATTTGAATTTAACATTAACCCTTTTGCAAGCTTGTTTGTGCTCTTTGTTGTGTCTTATTTTTGTGTGACGGTGTTTTTATGCCAGCTGGGATAGAGACACTTGGTGGGCTCTGAGGAGAATCGGTACACTTGATTGAGACGAGGTTGTGAAGTGGGTGTACAGAGAAAATATAGATCCTTGCACGAGAAGAACAATAGCCGGTGGGGCACGAGTGAATCCAATGACATAGGTCGATGAGGATCCCATACACCCTCCTAGAGTTAGTGCCTTCCTGCATCATACCTCCTGAAAGTGCGGTGAAATTTTGTTGGTGCCCTACTCCTACATTTCATGGCGTGGAAAATGAAAACCCCATACACTCATATTAGGGATTTTTAGGAAGTTTGCATTACCTTTAAGGAAGGTATGATGGATATGGATTGTTGAAGTTGAAAGCATTTCCATTGACCCTCGAGGATAAGGCGAATGGCTAAACTCACTGAGACCAGAGACCACCATAGAAATTGAAAGTTTGAAATTCGCAGTAAATTTTAAAGAAATTCTTCGGTGCCACAGACCAACGAGTTTGAAGACAGTCTACACCTACTCGGCCTTTGATGAGAAGTTTTATCGGTGTTAGGAAAGATTCATTAAGAGACCATCAACGCATGCCCACACCATGGTTTTGATACATGGATGCTAGTGAACCATTTTTATGATGGTATGTCTCCAGCCATGAAGCAATTATTGGAGACCATGTGTGGAGGTAACTTTTAGAGCAAAAACCCGGATGAGGCCATGGACTTTTTGTATGTGGCGGGAAACCTCAGGCATCGGATGGAACCGAGATCGAAGTGAGTTGAAAGCCCGAACCACGAGGGGGCATTTATGCACTCCCGAGACACGAGAGATGAAAGAAAAAATTGACCACTTTGACTCGGTTAATTTGGAAATGAGAAGCCCGGCCACGAAATGCAAGCGATAAATGATTCTGCATCTCCACCCGACTTGTGTTGATTATCAATAAATAGTTATCTTTAGGAGCACTATCGAGCATGCCACGTGCCACCACAAATCAAAAAATAAACCACCATAGATGCTCCGTATGGTAACTTTTTATAGCCACTAGCGGAGAAATCATCAAACTGTCATGGAAGCAAAACCCCTGCATATGTCCCTCCGGGAGCCTGACGACCGGTTGGCTCCACGCCCGATCAGCTGCGGCATACTCCAATATCTTCTCCGGTTGAGCAGGCGATCCTGAATTTAAGTAAAGTGGTAGGCACGTTTGTAGAAGAACAAAAGGTGTTGAATGTTCAGACTAACCAGAAAATTGAAGCAGTAGAGAGTTCACTCAACATGAAACTGGACAATATGCATTCTGAAATTTCAAGATTATCCAACCAGCAGCCGCAGGGTTCAGAAATAGGGAAGGTTCCATTCCAGTCACAGCAACAACAGAGGGGAGTGCATGAAATAGGCACGACCCGATAGTCAAATGTAAATTGATGTGAAATTAAGGCGTGGTGACTTTAAGAAGTGGTAAACTGAGACCAGCGGTCCCGACTCTAGGCAGTCGGCTCCCATAATGGGCCCGATCCATCACAGAAGAGCATTGACAAAGCGGGAAGAGGTGAAGATCGGTGTACTTTATCAGTTTCCACGGGCTCTCAGGAAAAAGAAAGTTAGTTAACCAAGCGAAATGCTAGAATCTATGAGTAGTGAGTTAATATTCCTCTCTGACATGATCCAAACAAGTCCCCACTGCATGAAGTTCTTGAAGGACCTATGCACGGTAAAGGAGTCTCAATGTAAGCAAAGGCCTTTTGGCCCAGAAGCCCAGTGAGTGCTATCATTGGTGTAGAACTCCGATTAGTGAAATAAAGACTTGGGATGTCAACGATACAAGTTATGTGGAAATTATCGGTGTGGAGAAAGCATTGGGTACAGGCTAGTGTAGACATACGCCATATTCCATGTACAACCAATTAGGTTTGGGGAAGCTAAACCCACTTCCATCACATTGTCACTGCGATAGGTCTATTAAAATACCGAGGGGACCATTGGATGTATTAATACAAATTGGGCGGATTTTATTACCCAGTGGATTTCGTCGTACTTGACGCAGGACCAGTTGCAGTGGGAGCCAATCATGTGCCCATCATTTTAGGAGGCCGTTGTATTGCCGAATTCCATAATAAATTCTTGGGAATGAGTTATGCAACTCATTTGGGAATATGACCTTAGAACTCAATATTTTCATTTGAGTAAAAGGCATATGCGCTCGGAAGAAGATGGCGCAAAGAAGTGCAGCATAATAGATGCGATTCTTGAAAAACGAGCTAATGAGCGGCGGAGTGTGAGATGTAGTAACCCGAGGTTATCGAGTGCCTTGAAGCAGCGGGGGCCTGGTATGACTAATACGAAGTGCGGTAGAAAAATAGGAATCCTACCTCTATTAGCGGTGGCAGACAGCGGAACCCCTGACGATTGAACCAGGCCCCTCCCGAGTTGAGTTAGTATGCATTTACGGAAGAAAATGGGCGTCGGTGTGATTTCATCAGCGATGACCACTTCCGCAGAATAACCTCTTTTGCACCTTCTCAAGGAATAAGCAAGCATTGGGGTGGAAAATTTCTGATTTAAAAGCATAAACCGGCGATCTTGCACGAAAATCACATTTACTGAAGAGAGTCTAAAAATTTGTTGGCGGCCACGGCGGAGGTTAAACCCCACTGTAGGAAGTAGTTCGCGTGAGGTCTGAAAATGCTCAATGGTATCATTTACCCCATTTCGACAGCACTTGGGTAGGCCCAACTCGAGGTGGTGCACAGAAGTGGGGTAATATTGTGAAAAATGAAAAGGGTGAAGAATTGTCTACCCGACTCACTACCGGTTGGAGAGTGTGCATAGATTATAGGAGGCTTAATGAAGTAACGCGAAAAGATCACTTCCCGTTGTCGTTCATCGATCAGCTCCTTGAAAGAGTTTCTGGACACCCATTCTATTGCTTTTTGGATGGGTATTCAGGGTATTTCCAGATAGAGATTGCACCAGAAGATCAGGAAAAGACCACTTTCACTTGTCCGTTTAGTACGTATGCTTATAGGAGGGATGCCTTTTGGTCTTTGCGACACCCGGCCACTTTGAGATGTATGCTCGGCATGTTCAAGCGATATGGTGGAAGCGCATAATGGAGGTATACATGGATGACATCCTTTGTATAGGCGATTTTGAAGAATGTCGACTAATCACGGAGGCCGTAAATGCGGTGCATTGAAGAACACAGTGCTGGCCGGGAGAAATGCCATTTATGGTTAACGAGGAATTGTCTTGGGCACATTATTTCCGAGGGGGATAGAAAGTTGATAAGCAAATATTGAACTTATTTCCCGAGCTTCGGAGTCCCCCAGCCGAATGTGAAAGCCGATTAAGCGATTCCTTGGTCGTCTGACTTTATAGAAGGTTGTTAAAGACTTCTGAAGTGCTATTTATTACAAGCTCCCTAGAAAGATGCCAAATTTGTTTGGGAGAAAGAATGCCAGGAGAGCTTTGAAGAGTTGAAGTCCCATTTGACTCTTTGCCACCGATAGTCGAGAACCTTGACGGCGGAGTTGCCTTTTGAGTGATGTGTGATCTGAGAGTGATCTTGCTATCGGAGTGAGTACTAGGCCAAGAGAAGATGGGAAACACCATTGTGGTCTATTATCTGAAGCAAAACCTTAAATGAAACGCAAAATTACACTACTATAGAGAAGGAATTGTTGGCAGTGGTGTATGCTTTAGATAAATTTAGAGCATACTTGGTTGGAGTGCGATATAATAGTCATTTTTGGACCATTAAAGCTTTGAAATATCTCTGATGACAAAATGCAGCAAGAAAGCTCATCAGATGGGTTCTCTTACTTAGGAGTTTAACTTACCAAATTAAAAACGAAGGGGTAGAATGTAGTGGCGATCATCTTTCAAGGTTATGATAGCGCGACACTCATGGCCGCGTCGATGATGAATTTCTGATGATCCATGTCCTGACTAGAAAAAGCTCCACTGGTATGCTCCTTATTGCCAATTTCCTCGCCATAGAAATCCCATCGAGTGGAAAGAACATGATAGAAGGGTATTTCTTTGGTCATTCCTATTATAGGAAAGAACCCTTCTTGTTCAAATCTTGTGCAGATCAAATAATCGAGCTCGTCTTTGATGACGAAGTCGAGCCATTGTTATGAGAGTGCCTGTGGTGGTCATTTTGCCTCCCAAAAGGCAGCTGATGAGTCTTTGCGATCTTATTTCCTCTTGGCCTTCCTTGTTAAGGAAGCACACGAGCTCAATGTAAGTATGTGATAGATGCAGACTAGGGAAGTTGTCTCCTTAGTCACATGATGCCCAGCCAGACCTGATTTTAGTCGTCGAGGGCTATTCGTGTGTGGGACATGGAGTTTCATGGGACCTTTCCCCGTCATATGGTCATGTACGTGCATCTTGGTGGGGTGGTATGTGTCCAAGTGGGTTGAGGCAATCCTGTAAAGTGATGACCCACGAGTAGTGCTTAAATTCTTGAAAGCAAACATCTTTCTAGGTTCGAGGTGCCCAGGCCATTATTAGCGATGGAGTTCACATTTCTGCAACAAACCTTTTGAAAACCTCATGGCTAAATATGGAGTGAAACCGCGAGTAGCCACCCATACCATCCTCAAGCGAGTGGTGAGTGGAACTTGCTAACGGAGAGATTTAGACCATTCGTGAAGGTGGTACTTGACAGAGAAAGAGCCCGGATCCATCAAGCCGGCTGATTATTTGTGGGCTGGAGCATTCGAGACAATCCTTGGAATGTCCGCTTCGGTTGGTGCATGGTAAAGCGTGTCATCTTTCAGTGGAAGTCGAATATAAGAGCATGGTGGGCAATCAAAGCGAACACGGATCTAACGGGTAGAATTAAGAGATTCCTCGATCTCGATGAGTTGGAAGAAATACGAAATGATGCCTACTTGAATTAGAAGATTGCAAGGAAAGATAAAAAAATGGCATGACCCCGGATGATACTTAGGAAGAATTTGTGAGAGGACCAAGTCCTCTGTATGACTCAAACTCCATCTAGCTAGAGGCGACTGAATCCTGGACGGGTCCATTCATTTATTCGTGAGCCCCAATGGTTGATTGGACACCTCGATCCAATGATGATAGGGTGATCGATCCCGATGGACAAAGGGTGAAACCCTATGTTATTGCAGCGAGCGTCGGGAGGAAATTCTCATGTTGGACCCCTTGAATCTGATCCACATTCACAGGGTGGCTCTTGCTTGGTTCAGGCCTTTGTTCTCATTGTTTAGTTTCGGTTCAATTCCTTTTGTTTGAAATTTGTGGTATGACGAGTTTGACATTTGGTTTCCTTGTGTTGCGATTGCAGTGACACCCAGCGAGATGGAAATGCCCTTCTCCGATACATCATGTGAGGTGATACATTCCAATCCATTAGTTTTTGCAATCCATGCTAAGCCAGTTGAAAGTAATTTTCATATTTTTGGTATTCAGTTTCACTGGTTATACAGATCCTGCAACCACCAACGTCATTCTTCTCTAGTTTTTTTTTAAAATATTTTTGTGTCTTTACTTTGTGTACCCACTTTTGTTTTTAATTGGACAATTGAATTTCTTTTAATTAGACCAGTTGAATTGCTGCTAATTGAATTGAATACATGTATGTCACCTTAATGCTAGAACAATTCCATATTTGATTCAGTTTTTGGTCGATTGAGATTCAGTGTTCAACGAACATTTCCCGCTGAACTAATTCACTGCGCACATAGGATTATCTTTGATGAAGTTGTGAAATTATTCACCTCTTTTCACTTTTCATAGCCGGCCTTGGAGTACAGTGACATCATAATAGGTTTGTGTTACCCATATTTGAAGATAATGTAGTCTTCGAGGAAAAGAAAAGGAAAAGAAAAGAAAAGAAAAATAAATTCGTGAGCTTTGCCTTGAAGCAGAACGGTCAGTGGGGTATATCGTAGCCTTTAAAGCTTGCATTTTAAACCTTAATTGGTTGGGAGTCATCGACTTAGTGTTCGTTACACGGGTGGATGGGTAGGGTTTAGCGAGTTGTAGGTGCTTGATTCTCTATGTCATTCGGAGTCCGGGGTGAAGCCTGTAGAGTTTGTGGTCAAGTGATCCTTTTGGCTTGATGCCCTAAACCTTAATTGGTTGGGAGTCATCGGTGGACCCCCGTTACACGGACTTTTGATGAAGTCGAGTTTTCAGCATTGCACCCTCTGATGTAGTCAAATAAAGAAGAAAGTGTAGCTTTTCCTATCTAGGACGATTGTTCAATGACTTAAGGCTGATACCCGAGAAATCGTAGGAGTTGGGGGAGGAAATAATTTTACTATTGAAGCAATCTGGTTATATTAGGAACCATTAAATTTCGGTGGTCGAGGTTGAATTCTTTGGATCAGATGTTGACTACAAAATTGTTCTTATATGGTTTGCTCTCTCATGTCGGTTTTCAAACAGTATCAATTGTTCATTTTAAAGGTAATGCTTATTCATACATACACCTTTTTTTGAGCCGTATACACTTTTGTAAAATCGACCATGCATGTCCTGATTATTTTAGCATTCTTCAGGGACCCAACAACGTGTCGGTTGGGGGGTATGATTAGTGCCCAGTGCAATTTAGAATACATTAGGATAGGTTTGGGTGCTTTTGCGCACTAATCATATCAATTAAGCGATTGATGTGTGCGGGTCCATTTAGTTCCACTAATACCATTTCGAGCTTGTTTTTGTGATTTTGTAGGTTTTGCATACTGTCTTGTGTTTAAGTTGATGACAATATATGTGCCCGAATCTTCGGAAAACGATGTTTCAACCATCCAAAAATATCAAAA
Source organism: Tetrastigma voinierianum (assembly GCA_016808115.1). Classification (NCBI taxonomy): domain Eukaryota; kingdom Viridiplantae; phylum Streptophyta; class Magnoliopsida; order Vitales; family Vitaceae; genus Tetrastigma; species Tetrastigma voinierianum. The sequence goes on along the minus strand of JAEQBH010000428.1, from coordinate 302,041 downwards.
CTCGGTGTGGAATTGAAGGCAATGTGATGAAGAAGAGTGCGGAGTGGGATCGATCATTTGGATCGGGAAGGCGAGGAAATTTCGCTATGGGCTGCGAAAATTTCCTTTAGGATGCGAAAATTTAGCAATCATAGCGAGCCCCTGCAATCTAGCAAAATTGGGAAATTTCGCTAGGCTAGCGAATTTATGATCTAGCGAAAATTCAACGTACCTAGCTGAATTCACCATTTATTATCTCTCATATTTTTAAGCTAGGCTAAGCGAAATTTGGCTAGCTAAGCGAGAAATTCCTTTATTAGATAGCGAAATTTCTCAATTAACTATCTCTGTGAATTTATTTAGGCTAGTAATTCTCTATAGTAAGTCTTGCGTAGTGCAGTATAATTGATCCCCAACGGCTGTTTTTATGTGTACCACCTTGTCCCTCTTATAAGCGATATTTTAGGAGGCATTCTTGTATTTTCACACTTTGGGTGGACTATATAGAAACACTCATTTTGTAACCTAAGCAACTTTTGCGATTGATACATTTCATGGCTTTCATTTTAGGGTTTCATTTGCTCTCTTCTCTCTATCTTTCTTTCATTTTCTAAGTGCGAAACACTCCTTGAGGATGACAACTCAGGGATGCTTAGCTAAGCCTCTGCTCTTTGAAGGGAGGGTGGCTAGCTTGGTTTAGGGACTCACTGCAGGTTGTCCTCATCTTTGTAAATGTTCAGTCTTGCATTTATGGTTCCCGACTTTCGAACTAGGGTTTAATGCCATTTAATGTCCTACCCTTGGTGATACTTGTCATGCTTTAGGGTTGAGTGCATTCTTAATGCTAGATGCTGCTTGATATCCTTTAGATGTCATTCTGAGCCCTTATGAGGAGGTTGAATGCTAGGGTTTTAAAAGCTGAATGAGACTTTGATGCATAATCTTTGGTGTTGACTCATATAGGAATTAGTTTTAGGGTTAGGTTTATAGTTAAACAAAGATCGGTTTGGCTTTGACTATAGGTCATTTGCCCAATGCGAGAGATATAACAGAGGACACTTTAATGTTATGTTATCAGAAAGCTAGTGACCCCGAGCCTTCAAAGTTACCATTTCACACTTCATTTTTAGTCATTACAGTTAGTCAGTAACCAAACAACTCCTACTGTTTTGAAACAAATCCACAATCGAACAAAAAGCCTCATAAATTTTTCAAACCTTATGCAAGTCATTCATAGGATGAAAACCCATCCGTGTTCGACCTAGACGTATCTTTGCCGGTAGCTTGACTACGCGTTAGGAAGAACAAGGATACAAATATTGTTGATTAGAATCACCTGCGGGTAGCGAATCACTTACACCGCTCAGGTCCATACTCAAATTTAGTAGTTCCATACTTGTGATCTTCTATTTTCTTTTCCTTCTTTCTTCTTTTCTTTTCTCTTCTTCTTCTTCTTCTTCTTCCTTTCTCTTCTCTTCTCCCAAGACCAAAATGAGATATTTATTTTTTGTCTTATCCTTATTTGATCTTATCCCCTTTTTATTTCACTTTCCAAGGAGGAAACTTCCTCCCTCTTTCCTTCAAGCCACTTGTCTCTTCCTTATTTTATTCTAATACCTTTCTTTTATTACTCTTTGGTCCTCATTTTCATTTTTATTCTCAATTCAATTTATCAAAATCCTACTTTGGCATATGAACTTATTATATTATGACCCTTGGGTGTGAATTAGTAATTTATTAATTTACCCTTAGCGTTGTATTAATTCGATTTCTTTCTTATTTTATTTTATCTTTAATTATTGAGATAAATATACTTTTACTTTTATTTATCTTGCACAAACGTGTTAATGGCTGATGAGGTATAATTTGAGGTATTATGTGCATCGCGAGGGCATTCCCACTATTCATTGGCCCTGTCGCTCATGAAAACGATTGGGTTTTTCGAGTGATGTATTTGGGGGTTTTCATGATATATTTGAGTTTCGGATGTACATGGGGCGCCCACCTCCTATCAGTTGTTGGTGGATATTGGATGTTATGGATTAGTGAGGAGACCTTTTCCTTAGGAATGAATGTTTGTAATATTTCAAGCTTTGTGACTTTGACTTTATGTGCAGTGGTGGGTTTCTGACATGGTATTGAGGCCTTAGATTGGGACATAGCCCCTTCTTTGCGCCTTTAGACACATTCGATCCCTTCTTTTTACTTCAGGTTCTCCGACGTCGTGCCCGGATTTCATTATCTTTAGGCATAAGTTATGCAGATCACTAAATCTTCCGAGGCATCATGCCGGGTTCTCTTAGTCCTTGAGTCATGGAGACTCAATTCTGTTAGCCTTTGGTGCTAGGTAAGGGGACAAAATTGTTGGTCATTTGGGTTCTTCACTAGAGTTCATTTCACTCTTGCATCACATTCACTTCGCACCTATGATTCACTTGTTCATTCACTCTACTAAAGAGGGGCATATTTTTAGACCCTGATTTTGTCCTGGCCTTTACATTTATCATGGGTGTCACACTCACCCATATATATAGCTGCCTAGGGCCTTTTTAGGCTTTGTCGGTTTTCGAGCCTCGGGTGGGCTTGTATGTGAATTGTGAAGCGTTTGTAGTTCGCCAGTGTCATCATGGCAGCTACTTTTGTTGTGGCATCGTACCATAGGAAGTAAGTGGGCCTCAGGACCAACTGTCGGAGTTTATTGAGTATGTTAAATTAGGAGCATAGGCTTGTTTTGATCATATCTTCCTCATCAAACCCGAAAATCATGCACCATTCTTTTTGGATTCCCTACTCGTCTGAAGTTCTACGACAAAATTTGAAATTTTATCAATCGAATGTCGGCCGGTTGGGGCAAATACGCGATTCAGCAGTTTGTTTAAGCGAGTTTGGTCGGGCACTCGAGCTTGTTTTGGTCATATCTCCCTCATCTGTACTCAAATTGTGCGCTATTTTTTTGTTGGACTCCTTATTCTTCAAGGAATATTTTATAAAAAATTCATATTTTTTCCAAATCGGATCGACCAGGTTAGGCTGTCTGGCCGTCCCGTCAGACTGACTTAACGTGGAGCCTTGTTTTGTTTATTTTGAGGCCCAAATCCTGCTTAGTTCGGGCCCGTAAGCCACTATCAGATCCCCAGGCTTAGGTTGGGTCCGGTTTAGGCCATGTTATGGGTTTCTTGCAACCCACCTTGGGTCCACTTGGATACTTGGTGGTTAAGGAAAGAAGTAAATGTGGCCAGTTATGGACCTTGGGAATAGAGGAGTGTTTATGGAGCTAGGGAAGTTCGAGACTGATTGGTGGAGTTCCTGGGAGTGCAAAAAATGGAGTGACTTCAGAGAAAAAGAAGGGAGGATAAGAACAAAAAACGTGGAAGGAGAAAAAAAAAAGAGGAAGGAAAGAGGAGGAAAGAGGAGATTCTGCAGATGCGGTGGGTGTGGCTCTCTCGTTTTAAGGGACTTTCTAAATTTGAAAGGAGTTGATACACCTGGTTTGGAAGGAAAAAAAAAAGAAAGGAAAGAGGAGGGGATAATGCAAGTGAATCCCTACAAGTGCAGTTGTATGTACTCGTTTTCTTTGCGCTTATCTTTGCATTTGATGTTTGCAGCCTCGTTTTAGAGCATTAGGCATCGTTTGTGTCAATTCTTAGTCATTCGGAGTCGGAATTGTATTCTGTTTATTTTTATTTTGGATTCCTTACTATGTGAGGAAAGTTCTAACAAATTTTGAGAACTGTTCTCAACCGGCTCTACTGGTTGGGAAATCGGATCAGCTAGTTCATTAAGTTCAGTTTTCTGGAACAGCAGTTATGGTACTTTGCATGGGTTAGTCCTCACTCATTCGGTGCCGGAATTGTACTCCATTTGTTTTTTTTTTTGGATTCCTTACTATGTGAGGAAAGTTCTGACCAATTTTGAGAACTGTTTTCAACTGGCTCAACTGGTTAGGAAATCGGATCAGCCGGTTCATTAAGTTAAGTTTTTTGGAACAGTAGTTAGGGCACTCGGCATCGTTTGTGTCAATTCTCAGTCATTTAGAATCGGAATTGTACTCTATTTGTTTTGTTGGATTCCTGACTCTGAGAAAGATTTTGAAAAATTTTGAGAACTACTTTCAACCAGCTGAACAGGTTGGAAGCCCAAGATTAACTTGATTAATTAAGTATGTTTCAGAAAAAGTAGTTGAGGTACTTTTCATCGTTTGTGTCAATTCTCAGTCAATTGGAGTTGGAATTGTACTATGTTTATTTTATTAGATTTCTGACTTTGTGAGAAAGGTTCTGAAAAATTTTGAGAATTGTTCTCAACTAGTTGAACCGGTTAAGGAACCGGATCAATCGATTCATTAAGTTTTGTTTTCCGGATCAACAGTTAGGGCACTTGGCATCATTTATGTCAGTTCTCACTCGTTCGGATTCAGAACTATACACCCTTTGTTTATGGGATTCCTTACTATGTGAGGAAAGTTCTGACCAATTTTGAGAACTGTTCTCAATCGTCTGGACCGGTTGGGGAACCCGGATCATCCCGATTCATTGGGTTTGTTTCGAAGCGGCCGGTTAGGGTACTTTTCATTGTTTGGGTTAGGTCTCACTCATTCAGTGTTGGAATTGTACACCGTTTTTTTTTGGTTTCCTTACACTATGAGGAATGTGCTGACAAATTTTCAGACTTTTTCGTAACCGGATCAACCGGTTAGGGAACTAGATCATCTAGTTTGTCGGGTTTTGTAGGGGTAGTCTGATTTCAGTTTAATTGGAGCCCATGACCTTTGTGAGTCAAGCTCATTCACTCCATATCAGTGTAGACCTATGTTAGGGTCTGAAATGGGGTTTAGTTCAAGTTAATGTGGTTCCATTTTGGATTCATAAGAATTATGGTCTATGCGAGTCAATGGGTGGTTAGTTAAGTGATTCGTTGCAGCGGTAGGTTGTGCCGGAATCAACAAAATTTATAACCTAAATTCCTCCTCTTTAGTAGCATAGGCTCTGACGATATCGTGGCTTCTGGGTCGAACACATGGATGGGTTTTCTTCTTGTAAATGACTTGCAGTTTGTTCAAAAAGGTGAATTTCAATTTGGATTTGGGGTTTTGTAAAAACAGTGGAGGTGAATGGTTTGCAAACTGAAAATAAACTAAAATAAAATGAAAAGAACTGGCGAAGCATGTCGAGTACATTGGGGTTGAGTCTTAAGGTAGAGTATGAGAGGTTAGCCCCAGGTCCTTTGCACCTCGTGTTGGGAAGGATGACCTATAGTCATTTCCCGAACCGGATCTTCATGTGCCATCAAAACTGAACCCCAATAATTTTTCCTTTCGAAATATAGCCTTTAATGAGCATAAATGCTCCCGAACAGGAAGAACTCATCCCCTAAATCTACCCTACAGCAACTAATAGAAGGTAACTAATGAATCTCAGTGGATCTAGTAATAAGCATCCACTGAACCCTAAAAGCTTGCCAAATACAGGTTAATCAAGGTACATTTAAGAGATTCTAACCTAGAGTGAGAAATAAGAACATAAATGCCAATAAAAACTTGTGTTAAAAATAGAGAACGGCTTGATTACCTCAAAACCTGATCGTGACCCTCCTCTTTAGGAAAAGTGGTCTAGCCAACCATCCTCTAAGTTGTCATCCTCAGAGGGGTGTTTGGCAGTCGAGAAAATGAGAGAAAGGAAAAGAAAATGAGGAGAAAGAGGAAGCAATGGAAAACTCCACCTTGGAGTCTACACTATTTCAAGCAATAGAAAAATGAGATTATCTCTACAAAGATTTGGTTTGAGAGCATATAGTGCTCAAATAAGAAAAAAGTACAAAAAATACCCTCAATACCCATAATACATGAAGGAGCGAAAATGAAAAAATCCTGGGAAGTCAAACGGGGGAAAAAGGCAAAAAAATCAAGAAATGCGCAAGCATTTTTTTTAGCGCGTGAAAGAAAATTTTTATACCGGTGGTGTGAGTAGATACTTGAAGTTCTATTTGAACCATATTTAAGATAGGTTCTAAGTACTTTTTGTGTACTAATCATATTAGTTAAGCCGATTGACACATGTAGGTAACTTTGGTACTAATGATTGTGTTTCGAAGCTGTTTGTGGTAGTTTTTGCAGGTTTCAGAACCTTTTCTATCATATCAAACTAGGCATATCGAAGTTGAACTGATTTACATCGAGTTCATATGATTTATCTTCGATTGCATCAAGCCTGGAATGAAGAAATGGAAACAGGAGCAAGTAAGAGCAACAAGGGCAATTTCGATATTATAGTGAAATTTCGCTATGTATAGCAATTTCTCTACATAGAGAATTTTTGCTAGTGTAGCGAAATTCATTTTATAACGAAATTTCACTGTAAGCCAGCCATACGCTCCTGTTTTTGTCCTGAAACTCAACCAGTTTGTATATTTTCAATTTACCCTTGATGTAATTTTGATGTCTTAGGATGTTTTATGTAATTTCCTTTGTTCGCGAGCCTTATATAAGCTCGATCGAGCTTGTAGCAAATGAATCTTCGATGGTTTTGGTCACAGTTTCCAGCCTTTCTTATTTCGATTCGTGCCCACGGTAGGGTGATCAGGAATCAACAAAATTTGTTTCATATTTTCCTCTATTGTGTGGTCGACTCACTGCCCGATGAGCGGTCTAGAAATTCGAACACGGGGATGGGTTTCATCCCGCAAATGATTTGTATCATGATTGAAATGGTGAGGCTTTCATTTGGGTTTGGATTTGCATTGAAAAGTGTGGAGTTGTTGGTTGGCGACCAGTTTGAACTAAGTGTTGAATCAGAGACAACATTGACAGATGCCTAAACGGTAAAATGAGGTTATGGTGTCCTCGGGTTATTTCCTCGCATTAGGGCTAATGACATATAGTCATTGTCAAAACCGAATCTTTGTTTGGCTTTAAAAACACTTTATTTGAGCGAAACACCTCACAGGCATTTAATGTTCCAGCCGGTTTGAAAAACGAGCATTTAACCTACTTCGGTGGCTCGTAAATGACATCTAATGGATAATGAGTGTATCTACCATTAAGAATACTGCGAACCACACGAAGCATGAAAGTGACAAGGAAATACATTAAATAACATTAAACCCTAGTTTGGAAAGTTTGGAACACACGTACGTACTGCTTCATTTAAAGCGAGGAACACATGACCGTGCTTGACCTAGTAGCCCTCCTGTACAAGGCTTCAGGAAACGAACATCCTTTGGTTGTCATCCTCGAAGGGGGTGTTAGGAAGCGAAAATGAGGAGAAAGAAGAGAGAAGAGAAAAGCTGTAACTAAAATGAAGAGCTGCGTGGTTATAGTGAATAAGTTAGGGTTCTGAAATGTCATAAGGTGGCTTATAGCCATCTGAGAGATGTGAAATACCAAAAAATACCAAAATATATGATTACATTGGGAATGATAAATTACACAAAAGCGGGATCGTTTGGATTAAAAAGCGAGGAGAGCGCTTGATTTCGTTGTCACCGGTGAATTTATTATCATAGCGAAATTGCAGGCGTAAAAATTTAATTTTCATTTATGCACGAGTAACTTCGCTATGATGGCAAATTTTATTTATGATGGCGAATTTTAAGTATCATAGCGAAAATATGTATAAGCGAAATTTGGCTAGGATTGCGAAATTTTAAGCTATCATTCTGAAAATTTTGCAATCCTTCTTAATTTTCGCTATGCCATAGCGAAAATCACGATCTCTGCATTGCTTCACTACTTTCAGTTGACCTCGAATTTCTTCATTTTCCATGACATTTCTTCGTCCAGAGGCGGTGAAATCGCAGGGAATTCCTCTGAGCTTGGCGCCATCGGCACCGATATGAAGCGGCTTGAAATGATGGGCGAGGTTCGCAAAACCTGCAAAACTACCAAAGCAACCTCGAGGCTCATCAATTAGTACTAATCGGACTGCCTGTCAATGGAAAAATTAATATGATTAGTACGCAAAGCTACTCAAAACCTATACTAAATAGGACTCAAAATAGCACTTTTGGGTACTAATCACCCCAGCCAAACACGTTGCTAGTCCCCTTAGCAATGCTAAAAACAATCAAGGTATGCATGTGTGGCACTGCCGAAAAGTGTAAATTGTCGAGTGTATGCAGTGAGGCTTACCGTTAGTATGAAAACTATAGACTACTGTACAAATACAGTATGAGAGAACAAATGCCATATAGGACGAAGTTTGAGGAGACATCAATTCAGGGAAATTGACCTAAACTTCCACCTAAATCCTAAGTGTTTAAGATAACCGGTTTGGACCCGATAAATTGCAAAGCTATTCCCTCCCTCGACCCAGAGCTCTTGCCCGGGACCTTAAATTGTTGACTGACCTAAATAGATTCGGTTACACTCTTATTTCATGTTTTCGATTGTATTGTAGGGTCTGATAACACTTCGACTTCACGAAGTCAGGTGTAGCGGGGGTCCTGATGACTCGACGGTGGGTTTAGGCGTCGAGTCAAAAGGATCTTTCGACCTGAAACTCCCTCGAGCCATGGACTTGAATGATTTAGTGCTTCTGACCGGCTAAACTCACCCATCCACGGGTGTAACGAACACAAAGTCGATGACTCCTAACCAGTGAAGGTTTAGGGCCTTAGGGCTTTAAAGACTTTCACCATACCCCTCGAATTTGTGTTCGGGTTTCAAAGCAAAGTGTCCGGCTTTCATTCCTTTTTTTCTTCTTTCTTTTTTTCTTTTTCTTTTCTTTCATTTAGCGAGACTTCATTGAGTGTTTCTTTTGTGGGTAACACAAACCTATTGCAATTAAATCATGGAGTCTAAAGTAGGTCTTGCAAAGTGAAAAGAGTGTATAACTTCTGGAAACCTATTGGCAAGCCCGTGTGCCTTGTGAATAGCTAAGGATGAAATCTGGTTTGAATACGCTGGAACTTCAATTGACCAAAAACTTAATCATGCATGGAATTGTTCTAACATTATGGTGGCATACAGGGTTTCGATTCCTCACTAAAGGTAAGAGCTGAAACACAATAATAAATGTACAAACATCAGCCTCAATTTTACAAACAAATTTGGACACTGCAGGGCATGCGAAAAACTAAAATCAAAAGTATGAACATTAATTTAATTACAAATGCACGAGCATGGGAACGAGAAAGTTAGAGGATGGAGTGGTACCTCCTGTCCGGTGGTGGTAGGAGGGATCAACCCAGCTGGGTAAGGTTGAGGTCTTTGTTTGCAAAGTGGTGATAATCATGCGGTACCAAACACAAAGAAAAACATGTCCTTTCAAACCGATTATTACAAAAAATCTTAAGGAAAAAGAAACTTAAACAAAACTAAGCAATTAAATTATTAGCATACGAACAACTGCGAGAAGCCGCATAAATGTGTGGCATTCAGGCTCGGCCCTAACGATCTGGCATGCGACATAGGGTTTTACCCTACGTCCGTGCTTTGATCACCTTATTATCATTTGGATTGAGTAGGTGCCCAGACATTAGGTGTGCTTGTGAACTATGAATGGACGATCCATGTGACTTGGAGCTTGCCGGAAATAGATGGAGTTTGGAATCGCCTGAGGGACTTGATCTCCTTTGTTGAAATTCTTTCTAGTTATGTTTGAATCTTACCATTTTCTATCTTTCCTTTGCAATCTTTAGGGTTAGTAGGCATCATTTCGTATTTCTTCGACTCATTGAGATCAGGAATCTTTTGAGCCCGACCACGCTTAAATCCATGTTCAATACCTCTTGATTGCCCACCATGCTTTCTCGATTTCCCTTTGGGAAGGTGACATGCTACCATAGACCAACCCAGATAAGGGACATTCAAGAATCGTTTTAAAGTTGTTCTATAGGCCCACAGTGAATGAAGCTTGATTTGATGGGTAGATCTTTTGTTCTTTGTTCACCGCTTCATTAGAATGGTCTTAATCTCCCACGTTGTGGGTTCTACTTGACCACTTGTTTGAGGATGGTAGGGTAGCCACTCTGTGTTTCACACCATATTTAGCCATCAAGCTTTTTCAAAAAAGGGTTTCTGAAATGTGAACCCTGAGTCACTTAATAATGGCTTTTGGTACCTAAACCTAGAAAAGATGTTTGCTGAAATTTGAGCACCACCTGTGGTCATTGGTTTTGCGAGGATTGCCTCGACCCATTTGGACACATAGTCTACTCCACCAATATGTATGTATGACCATAAGGCGTGGGAAGGGTCCCATGAAATCAATGCCCAGGCAGCCAAATAGCTCGACCACTAAAATTGGGTCGAGGGCGTCATATGATGGCGAGACAATTTCAGAGCCTTTGGCATCGTGCATATTCGGCACATTGGTGTGTGCTAGGGAAGGCTGTGAAACCGGAGGCTGCGAGCACCTTCATTGCTAGTTTCTAGGAAGCAAAGTGACCGCCGGGCCTCTCATGCGGTGACTTAGAATTCCCTGTTGTTCTTCTTGAGCACGCACTTCACAGTTATCGTCTCTTGGTATTTAAACAGAGGGCTCTTCCCAATAATAGGAATGGATCTTTACCAAAAATACGCCTATCCTGTTCTTTCAATCGGATAGGATTTCTCGATCTGGGAAATTGGCAATGTGAGCATACCGGGGAGCTTTTTCAAAGTTGCATTAAAGATTCTTCGGGAAATTCATCATTGATGGGTGGGTATGAGTGTGTCATGGGCTATTTAATCTTGAAAGTTGGTGCGCCTGCACGTTCTCTACCCCACTTTTGTCCTTAATTTGCAAGTTAAATTCTGACGAGAAGAACCCATCGGGATAAGTCTTGCCTTAGCATTTGCTTGGTTAGGAGATATTTGGCGAATGATTTGTAAAGTGACTATATCATACCCGACCAAGTATGCTCGAAATTTAATGCAGGGTGTAGGCAGTGCGACAATTCTTTCTACGTGGCCGATAGTTCTTTATGCTTCATTGAGTTTGGTGCATAATAGACTACATGAGTTTCCATCTTCTCTTTGGCTTGCTCGATAGAGATCACTTGCATCTTCACAGCATCACCTCAGCTATTTGCAGTGGGTGCTCGTACTATTAGTGCAGTGGTCAAATGGGACTTGACTCTTCAAAGCTCTCTGGCATTCTTTTTCCCGAGCAATTTAGCTTCTTTCTCTGCGAAACATAAAGGGCTTAGCGATCTTTGAAAAGTCCTTGATGAATCTCTTGTAAAAGCACTGCGTACCCGAGGAATTGCTGCTTGTTTTACATTTGTTGGAGACGCGGTTTGGAAATAAGTTCGATTTTGCCTTGTCTGACCTCATTCCCTATGAAATATGTACTTGTTCCTGATTCAGCGGTTCACCATAAAATGGCATTTCTCAGTTAAGCACGATTCTTTTGATGCACCTCTACGGGATAGCTTGAGATTAGTCGGTGTTCTTGAAATCACCCCCATAGCAGTGATGTCATCCATGTATACTTCCATTATGCGCTCCACCATATCGCTAAACATCCCAGAATACATCTCTACGAAGATTGCGGGGCGTTCTGAAAAGGCATCATACGTAAGCATAAGTGCGAATGGAATGATAAAGGTAGTCTTTTTCTTGATCTTGGTGCGATCTCTATCTGAAAGTACCACTGAATACCATCAACAATAAAATGGGTGTCGAAACTCTCTCGAAAGTTGATCAATGAAGGGCGTGGGAAGTGATCCTTCTTGTTACTTCATTGAGCCTCTTGTAATCTAGCCATACCCTCCAGCTAGGTGGTAAGTTGAGTAAAACTGATTCCTCGCCTTTTCATTTTCATAGTGGTCACTCACGATTTCTTTGAGCCTTTACCTAGTTGGGCTTACAGAGTGCTTTGCTCGGATATGGGGTAAATGATACCATTCTGCAGCAATTTCAAGACTTCAATGCGAACTACCTCCTGCAAGTGAGGATTCAACCTCCTCTGTGGCTGCCTAACATCTTTTTATTCTTCTTCTAAATAAATGTGGTGAGTGCAGATTGTTGGGTTTATGCCTTTTAAATCAGAAATTTTCCAACCCAAGGCTTGCTTGTTTCTTTTGAGGAGATCTGTGAGTTGTGCTCCTTTGAAGTGAATCAACGATGATATTTACAATTGGACATTACTGTTTTCTTCGGGAATGCATATTTTAACTCAATGGTAGGGGTTTGAGCTCTAGCGTTGAGGTTCGCTAGTTCTTCACCGGTCAGCGGTGGGAATTTCTATTTTCTTTCCTCGGCACCTGCACTAGGCTCATGCATTGAGGTTCTTGTTGCTCCTGAGGCACTCAATAACTCAGGTTAACACATCTTGCACTTGCTCATTGGCGTTCTTGAGAATTGTATCTATTATGTAGACTTCTTCACGGTCGTCCTCCAGCGGGTGCATATGCCTTTACTCCAAATGGAAGATGTGAGTTCTAAGTCATATTCCCGAATGTGAGTTGCATAACCCCATTCGGCGGAGTTTATTATGGCATTCGAGTAGCGAATGGCCTTCAATTATGATGGGCATGATTGGATCCCATTTACTGTGAAGCTCACGTGTCGAAATGCGACAAAATCCACTAGATAGTAGAATCTGTCCACTTGTATTAAAACATCCTCAATGGTCCCCTTTGGTATTTTAATGGACCAATCGGCTAGAGACAGTGTGATGGAAGTGGGCTTCAGTTCCCTTAAACCAAGATGCTTGTACATGGAATATGGCAGTAGGTTCACACTGGCTCGAGTCTAACGGTGCTTTTTCTACACTAATGCCTCCGATGTCGCGAGATTATAGGACATCCAGGGTCCTTATATTTCCCTGAGTCTTGCACTGATATTAGCACTTACTTGCTCGGTCGAAAGGCCTTTTATTAACATTGAAGCCTCTTTTTACCGTACATAAGTCCTTCAGAAATTTAGCATATGTGGGGACTTGTTTGATCATGTAAAGGAGAGGAATGTTAACTTTCACTTGTTGTAATACCTCTAAAATTTCAGCTTGGTTGACTGAATTTTTCTTTTTTCGGAGCGCTTGTGGGAATGGACGGGGTACACTGGGCTTCACCTCTTCCCTTTTTGATGATTGTTCTTCCTCTGGTGGATCGGCCTCTTTTGTGGGGCTGTCTTAGGCTGAGTGTTGGGACTATTGGTCTCGAGTTCTTTTTCTCCTCAGAAGTCACCCTTTGCCTTGACTTCATCAATTCTTGTTGGATCCATTGGTGAGCTATTTCATACCTCCCTTCGGGTTTTGATGTGTGCGGGAAGGAAATCTCCCTTTTGAACCACACTGGCCCGGTTGGACTGACTGAAATCTCGAGTGCATCTTGTCCCGATTTCTGTTGAGTGGGCTCTCCTGCGCCTCGATTTTGCGATTAGTGAACATTCGACACCTTACGTTTCTTCCCTGGCGTGCTGCCACTTTGCTTAAATTGAGTGCACCTTTCAGCGGAAGAGAAGGTGGAGGCTGCTGGCTCTTTGTCTTTGAAGTGGAGCCCAAAGCTGGCCTTTGTGTTCTGGAGGACATGCGAGGTTTTAGCTTCCATGGAAAGTTTGGATGATTTCTCAAATTGGGGTTATAGGTGTTGCCATATGGGCATTTGTAGATGGCTTATTTTGACCCGAACATGGGCATGCTCTTGACGGTGCTCCCATGGTGGGTGTTGGTAGCAAATTACAACAAGGCTGGGCGAGATCTGATGACTCATTCCTTGCTTGCACTTCATCTTGATTTCTCATTTCAGCTCCTCTAACCTTCGGGTCAAAGTGGTCGAGTTTGCTTTCATCTCGTGTCTTCGGAGAGATGTATAAATGCCTCCCCCTTGGGTGGAGTCGAAGGCTTCATTCTTTCGACTTCCACTCAGTTAGTTCATCCGTGCATGATTTCGGCCACATAATTCAAAGAAGTCCATTGCTTAAATGGGTTTTGCTTTCAGAGAAGAAAGTCACCTCCACACATGGTTTCTAGCGATTCTTTCATGGCGGGGAGACATACCATCATAAAAATGATTCACTAGCATCCATGTATCAAAACCATGGTGTGGACATGCCCAGCTGGTCTCCATAGACCTCCTGACAACGATAAAACTTCTCATTATCATAGGCCGAGTAAGTGTAGATCTGCCTCTTCAAAATGTTGGCCTTTATTGTACTGAAGAATTTCTTCAAAAATTCATCTTGAAGATCGACCCAATTTCTAATTGTTCTCGGCCTCAGTGAATTGAGCCATATTTTGGCTTTGTCATGGGGTTAACGGGAATGCCTTCAGCCCAGCAATTCCATATCAGTTATACCCTCCTTAAAAGTTATGCATACTTCCTCAAAATCCCGAATGTGTGAGTATGGATTTCATTCTCCATGCCGTGAAAAGTTGGGAGTAGGGGCAGATGGATCTTCACGCACATTCTCGGCAGGTGGTATGATGCGGGGAAGAGGCAGCTACAGGAGGTGTATGTAGTCCTCGTCACGTATGCTGTTGGATTCACTAGAGTACCTTCTTGACTTTCTTTATTTCCTCGGGTAGAGGATCCATTTTGATCAATGTGCTGACTTACGCCTTTGCTCGATTGGTGCACTAACTCTGCTTGGAGTCTACCCCGATATCCCTCTATCAGGTGATGCGTAAGTATAACTAAAATGGGACAAAGCGAAGAACAGACAAGGCTTCTTAAAGGATCGATTGTAAGATATCGAATGGCGTAATGATAAAAACGACCCGGCGGTGAAGCTGGCGAGTATCAGGTAACAAACGAAATTGAGGTTAAAAGATCACGACACTTGTAATGTAGATTACAGTACATATCGACTCATCATCATGGTTGGCACCATCCTCGGCAGCCATTTGATTCGTGCGCGTGGGTGATCGAGAATCGAAATTTGTTTCCTATTTTCACTCCCTCTTCTTTATTAGTCGAGCTCTTTGCTTGATATAGCGATTAAATTCGAAAAGCAGGGGATGGTTTCATCCCACGATGATTTGTATCATGATTAAAATGGTGAAACTTTCATTTGGATTTTTTGGTTGCATTGAAAAGTGTGGGAGTTGTTGTCACTAGGTTAGCGAAGCAGTTTGAACTAAAGTGTAGAATGGAGACCTTGAAGGCTTGGTCGCTAAGCTTGGTAAAATGAGGTTATCTGAGATGTCCTCGGGTTATTTCCTAGCATTGAGACCCAAATAACATATAGTCATTGCCAAAAGCAGGATCTTTGTTTAGCTTTAAAAACCAACCCTTAAAAAGCACTCTATTTGAGCCAAAAACACCTACGAGCATTTAATGTTCGGCGGTTTGAAAAACCAAGCATTTAACCTGCTCGGTGGCTCGTAAATGTGACATCTAATGAATGTTAGTGTATCTACCATTAAAAAATACAGACCACGAAGCATGACAAAGTATTGACCAAGGAAATACATTAAAGTAGCATTAAACCCTAGTTTGGAAAGTTTGGAACACAAAAATCACGATTACTGCTTCATTTAAAACTGAGGAACACCTGCTAACCACCATTAACCAACTAGCGACCCCTCCTCTTCAGAAGCAAGGCTTAGCAGACATCCTTTGAGTTGTCATTGATGAATACCTGATTGGTGATAATTATAACGGAATCTAACACATTTAAATCTGAAATGTACTCACATTTGGCATAGAACAGGTACTTCTAATCTCTTCTGTGTTTTTAGATTTGTGCAGGTCTTTCAGGTTTAAAACGTAAGTGCACAAGGATGTAAGCTCGGGAAGCCAATATGAAGCAATGTGGATGTGGGTGAGAAATTGACGAAGTTTCGGGAACCCCAGCGAAGCAAGGAAAGCACCAGAGGACAAGTCCTACCGGTAGAACTTCAAGTCCTCTGGTAGAACTACTAGAATTTAATGATGGACAAGTCCTACGGAGGTAGAACTTCAGGGTCCTCTGGGTAGGAACCTCTTAGAAAATGGCGATAACAAGTCTCTCAGTGGGAACTTAAAGTCCTAGGTGGAGCTTTCATCAGAACCTGGGGTGTAAGAATTCAATCGGACGTGAGGGCACTTTACGTGACGAACCAAGAATGGGAAAATCACTTTGGAGGGGGCTATAAAAGGAGGAGGACACAAGTATTAGAGGATCCTTTTGGAGTCTTTTTAGTTTTTCTCTTGAGTTTTGAGTTCTTCACTTCTAGGGTTTAGGTTTTTAAGAGTTTTTCTCCAATTTTTGAGTGGTACTTTGTAGATCCAGATTTCAGATTTCCATTCTTTTAGAAGTTTCGGATTCAAGAGTTTGTAATCTTTGATCAATATTTATTACGCACACAAATCTTAGCATTCCATATTTTCTATTCTCGGTTTACAAGTCGATTATGACTTATGAGTCTTGTTTTTATGTTTAATAAGTTCTTCATCTTTAATTGTACTTTAGTTTTTATGGAGTTCTAAACCCCTGCTTCTTTGGGATCATACGGAAACTCACCGTCAAGGTAAATCCCTCAATTCCTCTCTTGATTTTCAATGGATTGTGTAATATTGATCACTTGTGTAGAAGGTTTTAAATCCTTAGTTAGACAAATTATGACAGCGTGTTAAGATATTCAGGTACCGTTGTGCTTGATCATAATGCCAGCCCAAAGGTTTCATTTTAATTGAAATTTAGTGTTTAGTATTACTTGATCATCTTTATTTTCCAAAAGCATTTAAAGATAAATCCTCCATCGAAGGCCATTTATCAATGGTTCTAGATGAGTTTATAAAATAGAGGAATTAGGACTTACACGATCGGAAGTGAGTGGAACCCTAAAAATCCCGGCCAATTGTCTTTCTATTTAAACGTTCAAACCAATCAACCATTCAGTGAGCAACCTGACACTAGTTTCTTTAAATCATACTTTTTAGTGGAGAATAGCTCCTATTGATCAATAGAATCAGACCACTCCACATGGGAGATGACTGTGGATTCCGAGTATTACAATGCTAGGCGACTATAATTCTGCAGCTTGGGAGATAAATTAGGCATACTAATCGGGCGAAGCATTTTTGGCGCCGTTCTTGCAGAGTGGCGACTAACGAGTTGATGCGAAGAAGAGGAAATTTAGGGTAATTTGCAATTGCATTGCACCGTCAGTGCGTTCTCGATTTTCTTTTATTTGTTTTGTTTTTGTTGAAAATCTGATAAGTGTTTCTTAGACGAGTAAAGTGTAGTGCATGTCAATGCGGGCTCGCAGCGAGAAACAGGTGGTCGAGCGTATCCTAGAAACAGCCAGAAATCCATTATAAGCGAGTGTCTAAGATAACATTTTACCTCGATGGATAATCCACGAGATCGTAGAGTTCATAGGCCTCCCTGACATAGGGCCATGCTCATCCCAATAAACCCGGTGATAGGAGGAGGAAATGGTAACCTTCGGCTCACCCAAATCAATATAAGGAGTTCCTCACTGCTCCTTTGCTTGATATGAAAGAACCCTTGAAATTCTGCAACCTCGAAGGACCACCACAAATTCTTGTATTCGCCTTCCCGATGGGGCTGACGATTCTGATGAAGTCGGAAATGATCGAGTCTTCTACACGTATACCAGGGTTCGAATGCAAGTCCTTACTCATTCATGAGGATTTGGGATGTCTGCGGTGCATTCCTCTCAGTTCCCCCTCTCACATTATCTGTTGGTCTTATTTCCTTTTTCTTTGAGAGAAAGCTAATCACAGTTCCATTCTTACCTAATTCGATCTTTACGTGGAAAACATGAATGAATTCCTCGATAAGTTTCCCTCACACGTACTAATGCTCTCATGCGAGCAATTCAGAACTTTTCTGAAAAGCCGGGTGAACCATTTGCTGCGGTATGGGAAAGATATAAGGATCTCCTCCATGTATCCTCGTAAGTGGGTTGGATGTTGGACAATTGTGCATACTTTCATCAAGGATTATCTCTAGGTAATAAGCAGTACATCGAATGATGTGCGGGAGAATTTTATGAAAGAGTGCCGGGAGGCAATTGACTTTGACACTATAGCGAGAACGCTCGAACTTGGGGAGACAAAGCACTTCTTTAGACCTTTGCTAAAGTGCATAGCACACTGTGGTGGTGGAATCCACCACCTAAGAGAGAATGATGAGTTGCGAGGCAGAGATTGCCAATTTGACAAGGAAATTAGAGGCCATAGAGATGAAGAGAGTGAGCAGGTAACTAGTGTACCTGGAAATACCCTCGATACTTGGACCTGGGAGTGGAGGAACCATGCATTATATGCGATGACCACACCCTCGACCGTGCTTCTTGAATCTTCCTCAAGTTAAGGAGCCATTGAGTGAGCGAAGCCCGACGCCCTTAACTACCAAGGAAACCTTTCAACTCCCATGCACAAAGAACTATCTGATCACAGTGGACAGCATCTAATTTTATTTGGAGAAATGAGGAGGGACCACGCAACGCCCGAACAACCCGAGGCCCTCACTATCGAACCAAGGTTTCCAAATTCCATTCCTCCATTTCAGAATCAAAATTTGAGGATTTCAAAGGAGAATTCCAATCAAGGTCATCATCCACGAACGGGGTCAAAACTCACGACGCACCCGACCTCCATAAAGAAGTATGGAGGGCGTAGTCACGCGATTCGTACAAACCCGACAAACCACAAACACGAATTCGAGCGCTGCAGATGATGTGAGATCCCGGATAACGAGTTAACCTCATCTATAGGTAACCTTCAACAAGAAAAAGGAAACTTCCATCTGACCCATCCACAGCCCTACAAAGATTAACAGTGTGGGAAGTTGGGATTCAGTGGGGTACCTTTGAGCATTGTAAAGTGGTCACTACCCTTCGAATTAGTAAGGTGGTATTGAAAACTATTCCAACCAGGGAACCATCACAAGAGTCTCATAGTGAATTAAATTTAGAGAGGATGAAAAGAGCGGACACACCTCATTGTCCTGTCTGAATGACAAAGATAAGCGACAGAGGAAGATAAGTCTAACCATATCCCTCCGCTCCATGCCTCATAGGCTAAGAGCACCAAGAAGTGAATAACATGCTGGGGGAATTTATGAGTTGTTCAAGCGGGTGGCCCAGACATTCCATGTTAGAGGCCATTAAGCAAATCCCACGTCATATGCTAAATTTACGAAGGACTTGTGCGGTAAGAAACTAGGTGTCCCGACAAGGGGCATTCATGGTAGACAATCGATCCTAATTGAACAACACTTTAGCCTAAAGACAGGTAGTCCTACTATTTATAGTAGTTGGAAATTCAAAAGTTGGGGCATGCTTTAGTGGACTTAGGGGCAGAGTGTTAATCTGTTGCCTTACTTTCGGTATATGTGGACTGAGGTTAGGAGAATTAGAGCTGACTGATATCACCTCCGATTGGTGTAAGCGATTAATCGAAATTCTGGGGAATAGTGAAGGATGTCTTAGACCAGTGGATGAAATTTTACTTCACATGCGATTTTGTGGTGCTTGACACTCGACCTGTGCTTGACGAGAACTGGAGTTCCCGGTAATTCTTGGTCGACCATTCTCTTGTAGCTAGCTAATGCCATTATACATTGTAGGGAGGCCTAATGACACTTTCATTTGGGAACATATTTGATATCCCGAATATTTTCAATGCAATCAAAGGAATGGGGATGAAGAAGACACGTGTGAAATTAATATGATTGACTCCATAGTGCAAATACGGATAATGTCTCACATGATGATCTCTTAAGTCATGTCTGGTCGGCCGGTGGGATGAGGTGACCACTTTGGAGTCAGAGTTTCTCCACTCTATAATTGAGCATAAAGATGTATTTGAAGTTAACAGGTGGGTACCTAAATTTGAACCTTTGCCACCAAATGAGGAGAGGACATTGCCTTCGGAGGAGAAGCCACCTAAGCAGCTAAAACCTTGCGACACATCTTAAATATGCATTCTTGAGGAGCATGGCCAGCTTTCAGTATCATATCTTCCTCCTTAGAAGTGATTTCAAAGGCGCTCGCTTTTGGAAATGTGAAAACCCACCAGGTACTTTGGGGCTAGACAATTGCGGATGAGAGTCCCAGTATGATGCGCACACATAATTCATAGAGCGGACGTTAAACCTTGAGGCAGCCACGAGACAGTTGGACATTAATGAAGAAGTGGTGAAGAAGGAGGTTTTAAAACTTTTGGATGTCGGGGTTATTTACCCTATTGCAGATAGTAAGTGGGTTAGTCCAACACAGGTAGTTCCTAAGAAGTCGGGAGTCACAGTAATTTGCAAATGAAATCTTGAGCTCATTCCTTTCGTGTCCTTAGGATGGAGAGTATGCATAGACTATAGGAAGCTTAATGCGGAGTCTTAGGAAAGACCATTTCCTCTTAGTTTGTTGATCGAATGCTAGAGTTGCGGGCATGAATTTTATTGTTTCTTGATGGAACTCAGGGTACAATCAAATTGAGATAGCTTTGGAAGATTGAAAAACTACATTCACTTGCCCTTTTGGTACCTTCGCCTTTAGGAAAATGCCCTTTGAATTTATCACGTACCGGAACATTCAACGATGCATGGTAGGAATCTTCGGTGACATGATGAAAATCATATTGGAAATCTTCATGGATGATTTCTCGGTGTTTGGTGACTACTCGTTCGAATTTGTTTAGAGAACTACGTAAAGTTTTGGAGAGGTGCCAAGAGAAAAATCTTGTGTTAAATTGGAGATGTCCCTTCATGGTAACCTGAGGTGTCTTAGGCCACATTGTATCAAAAAGATGGAATCCAAAGTTGATAAGGCCAAGTTGAATGATTTCCAACCTCCTACTCCTAAGTGTGTTAGAGACATAAGGTCATTCTTGGGCAATCTTTGGTTTTATAGAAAGGTTTATAAAAGATTTTTTAGTGCTGGCAGGCCATATGTGCCGCTTTGCTGCGTAAAGATGTCCCTTTCACATGGTCCGCAGCTTGTGACTGCGCACTGCTAAGCTAAAAAACATGCTAGATGTCATGCAATCATGCGGTCTCCTAATTGGGACCTCCCGTTTGAGATCATGTGCGATGCTGGTGATTATGCCATGGATTTGTGTTAGGACGGAGGGAGGAAAAAAAAGGCTTTTGTCATTTACTATGCGTTAAGACACTAGATACGCCGGGCCAATTACACAACCACGAAAAGAGTTTCTAAGCGGTTGTGCTGCTGCAGAAAATTCAGGTCATACTGTTGAAACCACGATGTTTTTCACCAGTCATGCGACTTTGAAGTACTTGCTCTCTAGCGGGATCTGAAACCAAGGTTAACTAGGTGGATTTTACTCTGTCAATTCAATGACCATTAAAGATAAAAGGGGGTCGAGAATGTGGTTCTTGACCACTTATCTCGATTAGTTCGAAATCAGCTCCGTGGCATACCCGTAGGTGATAACTCACGATGAGCGACTCTTTGCTCTTGCTCATTACCCATGGTATCTTGACATAGTGAATTACCTAGTCGGCGATTCCGGCTCCGATGGACTTCTCAGCGGAAAAAGAAATTCTTGACCAGGATATTAAATACTATTTTGATGATCCATATCTATTGCATCTGTCAGATCAAATAATGAGAGATGTGTACTGATGATGGCAGTCGCGGTTTTAACTTTTGCCATTACGAAGCTGGGGACATTTCTCGCCCAGAAAAAGCAGATGAGCCAATTTTCTTGGTGGGTTTTATTGGCCTCTATTTAAAGATTGTTTTGATTCTGTAGAAACATGTATGATACCGACAACTAGGAGGGGTCACAAGCGAAACATGATGCCTCTTACCCCAATTCTAATCATTGAAATTTTTGATTGTTGGGGTATTGACTTCATGGGGCCTTTTCCCCCTTCTTGTGGCTATCTCTACATTTTATTATCTGTTGACTACGTGTCTAAGTGGGTTGAGGCAATTCCAACGAGAACCAATGACCATAAGGTTGTTTGAAATTATAAGGAACATATTTTTTCTCTCGGTTTGAGCCTCGGGCAATTATTAGTGATGGTGGACTCTACTTTTGCAATCGATCTTTTGAAAATCTGTTAAAAATGGAGTCATAATAAAGTATCCGGCTTACCACCATGAACCCGATGGTCGAAGTGAGCTAGCTAATAGGGAGATAAAACACATTTAGAAAAGGCAGTTGCCCGAATCGAAAAAAGATTGGTCACTCATACCGATGCTCTTTGGGCATAAGTCTTTGCCTTTAAAAGCTGTTCTTGGTATGTCTCCTGTAAATTAGTTTATGTGAAAGCTTGCCGTTTGCGGTAGAGATGGAACAGAAACTGGGCTGTCGAGACTTTTAATTATGATCTAACTCAGCGGGTAAGCAGCGTTTGTGCGGTTAAATGAACTTGAAAGAGCTGCGGAGGAATCGTGTAAACTCACGAGGAATTTACAGAGGCGTTTCCAAGGGTTATTCCATGACAAGTCTATTACGGGAAAACTTTGAACCAATCCCGAGAAGAATGCTGTTTGTATGGTTCCCGGAGTGCATCTATTCACTGGAAAGCTCAGCTCGTTGGACTGGCCTTTCATCGATCAAAATTGGTTTTATCCATACGAACCATGAAGTGAAAATCGACAATGAACTCTTTGAGGTGGGAATGGCCAGCATCTCAAACCATTTCCTTGAGCATTTCTCCCCTCACGAGCACCTTGTGGATTTGGTAGGCCAGCTCTACCAAACTCTCCTTCAAGTAACCTCGGAGTCTCAAATTGTTGTAAATAGTTTGAAAAGCCCCATTTTTGTTCTTGCTCTATTTTTATTGTTTTTTACTTCAATTCGTTATTTCATTTGCTTTTCACTAACATAGAAAATACAAATCGTGGGGCAGTTGTTTTTGTGATCCCTCAAATTCTGTTGTGGGGGTACCTTAGTTCAATGCATTGGGGGCAATGCTTGTTTACGTGTCTTGGGTAGGTGTACGGGTTGAATGTAACTATGCGCTCGTTATATTCGATGGGTGAAATTTTCCAAAATTTAACGTCTTTAGGTAAATATTATGTTTTTACATGCCTTTGTACATGCAGTTTGATCTCATATACCCACATCATCTTATCGCATGTGCATCTTAACAGACTTATATTCTTACGTGACTGTTCCACTTGCATTCTACCTACTTTGCTTCTCACCCAGACCACGGACTTATGGCGAAAATTTCCCAGATCTTGCACCGTGATTGTTTCAATTGTGCATCATTTTAATTGGTCATGTTAATTTCATGCATCATAGTCTTTCACGGAACACCTTGCGTAAATGGAAAATGATTAGAGATATCCATTTGCAGTGCATACGTGGATTTGTAGTGTCTCGACCCTTGCACCCATTTTGGCTTTTCAGTTGTCAAGTTTATTCGAACCTTAGGAATCGGATTCATGGAACAGCAGTGATTCTCATGGAGAGTTTGAAGATATCCCAAGAATGAATTACAGTGCTAAGTCTACAAATGCAGTCAGTTATGGAATTTGAACAAGAGAGAAAATAAGCATGCGAGAAAACATGGATGAAAGCGTTTGAGAGCAATTCAGATGTATAAGCGGCACCACCATCCCAAAAGTGAAAATATATATATATATATATATATATATATATATATATATATATATATATATATTCATTATATATATATTCAAAAAAAAAAGAAGAAGAAAAATCGGTTTTGAGGGTAAGTCCCTGCAGGAATTTAGAACTTAAGTCTCTTAGGTGAGACTTCAACAAAAAGTGGGCGATGGCTAAGTCTACCGGGTAGAGACTTAAAGTCCTGCCGTGGATCGACAGTGGGAAGAAGGGTTTTTAACCCGAAAATCTTGGCACCTCTTCATATTCCTTTTGCTTTTGACACCCGACAAGAAGAGGCCCTAAGCCGTGTGTTCCTCTAGAGTCACACTCCCGAGCTGATCGCTCTGCCCGGGGTTTGGAGTTCGAGTTCGAGATTAGTTACCATGGTCGGTGTTCGCGCATGGTAAGCTTGCTCCCCATTAGCATTGTTGATCTCTTTTCGGCTATATATGGACCTTTGTGGTTGGATTTTCTTTGCTATTGTCTGTGATTGTTGGATGGGAGGCTATGCTCTCCATATGGGCGAAGACTACTATTAGATGTACATAGAGACCGGCCAGTGTTGGTCTAGGCAAGAGTGCTTGGGATATGATGATTTGACTGCAGGCCATCTGGGCATTGTATATCGTACCATCTCCGTAGCGTTCGAAGAATACGAGGAAGGAAGGCATCGAGGTCCTCCTATGGAGCAGCGGTGAAAGAGAAAGCCAGTACCCGGCCCGATTGAAAAGAAAGGAAAAACGGGGTATATCACTCTTGAGAGAGGCGGTTATCGAGTGTCGATGAAGAAATAGAGGCTATGTTCTAGAAGATTACGAGGTGAGCCACGAAGCCAGGTTCAGTTAATGGCGAATAGGGTTCAGATGCGAGAGGGTGTCGATTTGGAAACATTCTTATGTGCATCCCCGCCAGGGTAATTATCCGAGGAACAAAATATGCACTTCATACTCACGGGGATCGCGGATATTTACCTTGATAGTTCGAGAGTTCTACTCCAATTTGAAGAGAAAATCGACGAGGTTATTTCGGTATTGGAAACTTGATGATGGGAAGCGGCCGTGTCCTCGACTCGATACTTTATGCCTTACTATATTGCATGCAGCGTGTCGGATGAAGCCATATCCGCTTTTTCAGGGGCCATTCTTGATTTCGATGCCCGGTATTCGCGAGGCTATATGCACGATCTGTACCCATGAATGGATTTATGAGACAAGAATTTGTTCTGAAAGTTAAAGCCGGAATGCATGCGATGAACAAGATCATCCTGTCGTGTTTGGCCAGAATGGTTGTGAAAAGTCTCACGAGTCAGAAACGGTCGGTTGTTATCTGAGGTTATATTGAAAACCAATGATTATGCACTAGTCATATAGTGCGATGAGAGAGTTTCTGATATTGGCGTTCAAGCCAGATGTCGTTCCCCTCACTTAATGACTAGTATGGTAGAGAAGCGGGGATGAGAGCAGTTAAGAAAAAGGGTGATACCTCGGCGGGGAGGCTTGAATCCACGGCTAAGACTTTTGGCCGGCACGGCCTCACTAGACCCGGTCCTCGGTGCCTTGGCCCCTCCCTGCAGGGACCCATTTCTTCCCACCCAGTTCCGGCACCTGGGCACATACGCCTTTGAAGAGGATGGGCGCGGATCGAGGGATGGTTGAGTGCATCCTTGGGGCGAAGCGGTGGGCGGCGTCTCCGGACTTGAGAGCCCGTCTTTCGGGGAGGAGAGCCAGCGATGGCGGATGCTACCTCTCCAGATTTAGAGGGAGAATCAGATGACTTGGACGATTGTGTGGACGAGGACGCATTCTCTTCTGATGAGGATGAGGGCGACACTGCGTAGTTGTGTTAGACTGTTCTAGAGTGGTGTTTGCGATCGAATTGTAGACCTTAGCCATGTTATGCCAACTTTGGTTTTGATTTTCCCCTTTTCTTTCATTACACCCATGGTCATTACAAACTGTTAAGACCTTTTTGATTCGGCTTATGTTTTCTGTTCCTTTGACTTTATGCATGATGGTTACATGTTCTATGTTATATGATTGCTTACCTTATTTTGATCATTACAGTCCACTATAAGCATGACTACCTTACACTTCTTAAACTCATAATCCTTATTTGAATAACCAAATTTGTGTTAACGTGTTATAATGTTCATTGTAGAATGTGGTTGGAAGCTGATTAGTCATCTTGGTGCACTAACGCGATTGAAATGCTACTCCATAAGTACTATTTTGAGATTTTGCAAAGCTTGATTATGCAAGGCGCCATACATTTTCATTACCTGGTAGGTAGTTAGGTCTAAATCTTGCTAGGGACTAGCAAGATGCAGGTGGGGTGTGATGAATACCTGATTGAGTGATAATTATAACGAGGAATCTAACACATTTAAATCCTGATGTGCTCACATTTGGCATAGGCAGTACTTCTAATCTCTTCGTGTTTTTAAGTTTTGCGGGTCTTTCGGGTTTAAAACGTAAGTGCACGAGGATATGGCTCGGGAAGCCAATGAAGCAATGTGGATGTGGGTGAGAAATTGGCGAAGTTTCGGGAACCCAGAGCGAAAGCACCGAAGGGACGAGTCCTACGGTAGAACTTCAAGTCTACTGGGTGAACTCTTTGGAAATTTGGAAGTGGACAAGTCCCCTCTGGGTAGAACTTCAAGTCTACCGGTAGAGACTTCACTAGAAAATTAGCGAGTAAGCAAGTCTGGGGTAGAACTTAAAGTCTAGGTGGGGCTTTCTATGGAACTAACGGGGTGTCCGAGAATTGATAGGACGTGAGGGCACTTTCGTAGCGAACCAAAATGGGAGAAAATCACTTTGGAGGGGCTATAAAGGAGGAGGACACAGCAGTATTAGAGGATCTTTTGGAGTCTTTTTAGTTTTCTCTTGAGTTTTGAGTTAACCATACAGGGTTTAGGTTTTTAAGAGTTTTTCTCCAATTTTTGAGTGGTACCTTGTAGATCCAGATTTCAGATTTCCATTCTTTTAGAAGTTTCGGATTCAAGAGTTTGTAATCTTTCAGCATCAATATTTATTCTGCTTTAAATCTTAGCATTCCATATTTTCTATTCTCAGTTTTACAAGTCAATTCTGATTTCCGCAAGGTACTGTTTTTATGTTTAATCGTTCTTCATCTTTAATTGTTCATACAAGTTTTATGGAGTTCTAAACCCTCTTCTTTGGGATCCTGCGGGAAATACCTAGATCAGGTAAAATCCCTCGATTCCTCTCTTGATTTCAATGGATTGTGTAATATTGATCACTTGTGTAGAAAGGTTTAAATCCTTAGTTGGACAAATTCTTGACAACGTGTTAACGAGGATATTCCGTACGCGTTGTGCTTGATCATAATGCCAACTAGGGTTCATTTTAGTGAGAACAAGTGTTTAGTATTGCCCAGATCATCTTTATTTTCCAAAAGCATTTTAAAGATAAATCCTCCATCGAAGACCATTTATCAATAGTTTCCTAGATAAGTTTATAAAATAAGAGTGGGACTTGCACGTCCAGTGAGTGGAACCACAAAATCCCGGCAATTGTCTTCTATTTAAAACATTCAAACCGATCAACCATTGATCAAACAACACAACACTACGTTTTCTTTAAATCATACTTTTAGTGGAGAATAGCTCCTGATGATCCAATAGAATCAGGACCACTCCTGTGGAGATGACGTGGATTCCCACGGTATTACAATCTTGAGACGACCTTCTCATTCCTACGGCAGGAATAGAATTAGGCATACTAATCGGGGCGAAGCGAGTCATCCTCAAAAGGGGGTGTTTGGAAGCGAAAATGAGAGAAGAAGAGAGAGAAGAGAAAGCGCCAACCTAAAATGAGAAAATGCGTGGATTTAATGAATGAAAAAGTTAGGGTTACAAAATGTCAAAAGGTGGCTTATATAGCCATACAAGAGATGTGAAATACCAAAAATACCAAAATATATGATTACATTGGGAATGATGGATTACACAAAAGCGGAGTCGTTTGGATAAAAAACGAGAGAGGCTGACAATTTCGCTATGCACAGTGAATTTCCTTATCATAGCGAAAATTGCAGGCATAGCGAAAATTTAAATTTTCTCTATGCATAGTAACTTTCGCTATGATAGCAAATTTTCGCTATGATAGCGAATTTTCGCTATCATAGCGAAAATATGGCCATAGCGAAATTTCACTAGGATTGCGAAATTTTCGCTATCATTGTAATTTTATCCTTGTGAAATTTTAAGCTATCTTAGCGAAAATCCGATCTCTGCATTGCTTCTGCATCAGTTCGACCTCCATTTTCTTCATTTTCCGCCGACATTTCTTTATCCGGCTTGATGAAATCGTAGAATTCCTCTGAGC
Organism: Tetrastigma voinierianum; assembly: GCA_016808115.1. Classification (NCBI taxonomy): domain Eukaryota; kingdom Viridiplantae; phylum Streptophyta; class Magnoliopsida; order Vitales; family Vitaceae; genus Tetrastigma; species Tetrastigma voinierianum. The sequence continues at coordinate 274,286 of JAEQBH010000428.1, read as the reverse complement.
AGCATGCATCGGCACGATCATTGACTTGAAATGATGGGTAGGTTCCCAAAAACACCGCAAAACTACGAACAACTTCGAAACAAAATCAGCCGTACTAATCGGACTACACATGTCAATCGGCTTAATTAATATGATTAGTACGCAAAAAGCACTCAAAACCTATCTTAAATAGGACTCAAAATAGCACTTTTTGGGTACTAATCAGGCTCTCCCATTTTCCTTCATTTTCTTTCATTTTCCCACCATCCAAACATCCTTTGATGATGATAAATCAAAGGATGCTTGGCTAAAACCTCCTCATCCTTGAAGAGGAAGGCCATTGGGTGAAGGTTCGCAGGTAAGCTGACTGTCCTCCTGTTTTTCATTTATGCATTCATGGGTATTTGCGTTCCTGCTTCTCACAGTAGGTTAAAATCTCCTAGGCATGCCCTCACTAACGTGTATTTGGCGTTTTGGTTACAGTGGATGCTTATTACTAGATCCACTGTTATCCAGTTAGTTGTCTCTAATTAGTTACTGTAGGAAAGGTTTTTTAGATGTGTTTTCACCGTCAGGGACATTTATGCCTATTAAATGCCATGTTTCAAGAAGGAAAATTTTAGGGTTTAGGTTTTAAAGCTAAAAGAAGATCCGGTTCGGGAAATGACTATATGTCATTCTCCCCAATGCGAGGAAAGAAACCCGAGGACATGATTAGATATCTTAGAACCACAACCCAGTGTGTGAGAATTCAGGAGTTCTCTTCTTCATAATTTTATTCAGATTTATTTCCAGTTTTTCAACCATTCTCCTACTTTGTTTTACACAAATACTTAAATCGAAAGAGAAAACACCATTTTCAATCCACTTGTAACTCTTCTCTCACGAAAACCCGTCCACAGTGCCGACCTAGACCACTATACTGAAGTAGCTCTGCTACGACAGTAAGAACCTTAGGATATAAATTTTTATTTGATTCCTATGGCCTACTGTGGCACAAATCAAATATTACCGTTGCCAGTTGTGCCTAATTGAGAAAGAGTAATTAGACTTGTGATCCAAATCACAAGTATTGGTGAATTCTCATTTCTTTTTTATTTTACCATTTCTCTCCATTTGCAGTTCACTGCAGGGGAGCTAGAAAATTTCACTGTGCAGACTGTTTTCCCCCTGTTTTGATTTTAGCTAATATTAACCTTTTTGGTAGTCTTGTTTTTGTTGGTTTCTTGCTTATTATGTGTTCATAGTAGCTTATGCGTGGGACGGCTCAGTGAGTCGAAAGACTAAGTGCTCTAGTTGAGCAAGGGTGTGAGAGCTCGAGTTTACACCTGCGAATGGAGACCCACGACGGCCCAGAGGCAACAGGGGGTTCAAAGGGAGCCCAATGCCTATAGGTCAATGAGGGATCACATACACCCACCTAGGGTGAGTGCACCCTCATGAATTATCCCCCCTACTAAGGAGGTGACTTAAGGCCTTACTTGGTGCCCCTACTCCCAACCTTTCATGGTATGGAAAATGAGAACCCATATAACCACATCAGGGAATTTGAGGAAGTGTGCATCACTTTTAAGGAAGGTGCCATTGACATGGAGTTGTTGAAGCTAAAGGCCTTCCCATTGACCCTCAAGGATAAAGCCAAAATATGGCTTAATTCACTAAGGGCAAGGACCATCGGGAGTGAATGAGTTGCAAACCAGAGGATTCTTGAAAATTCTTCAATGCTCTGAATAACAATTTGAAGAGACAAATCTACACCTTTGCAGCTCATGACAGTGAAAAATTCTATCAATGCTGGGAGAGATACATGGAAACCATCAGTGCATGCCCACACCATGGACTTGATACATGGATGCTGGTGAACCATTTTTATGATGGGATGTCCCCTGCCATGAAGCAACTACTAGAAACCATGTGTGGAGGAGACTTTCTGAGCAAAAACCCGAATGAAGCCATGAACTTCCTCAATTATGTAGCTGAGACATCAGGCTTGGATAGGCCAAACCCGAAATGATGAACCACGAGGCCATCGGCACATCAGAGGGGGGGCATGTACTTATTGTATGAGGATGTTGGTGAAGATAAGATATCCACCCTAGCTAGGAGGGTGGAAGCGCAGAAAGAAAAAAGGCTACATAGAGGTCTAGATAGTAATGAAATCCTTCCGCAGACTAAGTTATGCTTCAAGCGTCCAATCCACTGATCATCCCGGGAGAAGCGAGTGTCCAAACCATAGTAGAGATTTGATGTAAAAGCAAGCAAACATAGTGGGTCAAAGTAAGCCATGACAAGCGCTCCATATGCTTGTACCTATAACCCCAGCAGGAGGCTGAACCTCCTGGAAGCTAGCCTCCGACATATGTTCCCACACAGGAGCATAGCGGCGTAAACTCTCCACCTCTTCTCTGTTGAGCAAGCCATCTGAATTTGAGCAAGGTGGTGGAAATTTTGTAAAGGAAGCGACCATCAATACTCAGTTGAATCGAGAAAATAGAAAATGTAGAGCTCCTTGAACAAAGAGATAGATGGGCTTAATAGCCTTAATAATACAAGTCATCCATCACGAGATGACGATCAGCGTAGTCGAGGACGGGGAGATTCCCACTCCACGACACTACCCAATCCTGGGGAGTGCATGAATTAAGCTATGCCCGGTGAGCACCACCAAAGATGGATGAGTTAAGGCCATTATCGCTGAGGAGTGGTAGGAAAATTGAGCGACCAGTGAAACCTGCCCAGAGAGACTAGAAAGAAAGAGGAAGTGGGCGAACACATATTCATTAAAGAAGACTCAATGAGGAAAAGCATGCCCCCTCCATTTCCCCAAGCTCTAAGAGGTAAAAAGAAGGCATCTAACCAAGGAGGCATCCTAGAAGTGCTAAGGCAGGTGAAGGTTAACATACCTCTCCTTGACATGATCAAACAAGTCCCTACCTATGCAAAGTTTCTAAAGGATTTGTGCACAGTCAAGAAAGGGTTGGGCATTGACAAAGCCTTATTAATTTGAGCAGTCGACTCCATCATCGGTGCAAGAGCAGTGATATAGAAATCAAGGACCCCGTATCTCATTCATTGAAGGACCTGCGTAGACAAGGCCTTTGCTAGTTGGGAGGCAATGTCAACCTACTACCATACTCAGTGTATAAGCAGTTAGGTTTGGGGGAGCTGAAGCCTACCAACATCACCCTATCCTTAGCGGATCGATCAGTGAAAATACCGAAAGGAATATTTGAGGATGTTTTGGTGAAGATAGACAAATTCTACTATCCGGTGGATTTTGTGGTTCTTGATACTGAACCAATGGCGGAGAATTATAACCAAGTATCATACTTAGGAGGCCATTTTGGCCATCCAGATACCATAATCAACTGTTGGAATGCAGTCATGCAGCTCACCTTTGGCAATATGACCCTGGAGCTAAATATTTTCCACCTGAGCAATAAGAACAAATTAGCAGAGGATGAAGAGCAGAAGGCAGATGAAGTCTGTATGAGTGGCGCAGGGATGGGAAAGCACAGTGCTAACAAATTGTAGGAGGAATGGTCAAGGAATAGTGGAGCAGTTGATGAAAGGGCCAAGCTGCGTCGATTCTTCCCCCTTTGCATCGCTCATTCCGGCACCCTCTTGAAGCAAAATGCCCAAAACAAAGGAGATGAGCATGAAGGCAACTGCAACACATATCACTGCAAGCGTGGAGGAGCTTCTCCTCTTAAACCCCCCCATAAATCCGATTGCTACACAATTGGGAGTGGTTCTTGCAGGAACCTGGAGACCACTCCAATTTTTTGTTGAATTTTTGCTTTACATTATTTTAAGTCTTAATTAGGATTTTTATTAGTGTGTCATTAATTTTGCCTATTTTTATTTTAAATATTTTATCATTTACAAGCTTATTTTCTCACATTTTTGGTTTGAATTTTGTAGGAGTTGCGGTGCAAAGGAGAGTCTCGATTTACGCTGCGGTGCGGTGCGGAGTGCCTTTGTTCATCATGTCATTCCCTCTAGCCCAAACCATTTCTTGCGTCTTCTATTAAGTACCCTTATCGCTAACTTTCGATCTTCCCTTATTGTGGACATTGGCATACTTAGGTGGGAGGATGATGAAGGAAGTGATTTTCCTCTATGAATGCAGGTACATGCTTAGTGGCTTGCTTTTGTTTCTTTTTGAAAAGGCTGAAAATTTCGTGAAATACACTGTTATATATTTCATACAGCTCCATTTTTCTACCCCTTTTTGCAACCATTTTTTGCCCCCATTTTTTGTGGTTTTGCCCAGCCTATATGTGGAAAAGTTGAGATACTGCATGATGCCACGCTTACTAGACTAGTTCCATGCCTGTTGAGTTCTTTACGTGGAGTTGAAGTCCCGGTTTCAACCTTCTCTTCACCATGAGCCCCTAACCACACAGTGCACGTCGGTTTTAAATCAGCCAAATTTTGAGAAAATTTTGGATATCCCCTTACACTTTGCAAAATCAGCCTTAGTAGGTGACCACTTGTAATGAGTGAGGTTCCCAAAGAGAAGACCAATGAAGTCTTAAATGAAAATGAAAAGAAAGAAAAAGAAAAGAAAGAAAAATAGAAAGGCCCATGACCTTTATATGAAGGCGAGCCACGGTCAAGAGGGTCTATAGCGAAAGTCTTTGAAGCTAGGTGCCCTAAACCAAGCGGTTGAGACCACAGAGCACAGTACTTGCTACATAGGTGGATGTGTCTGGGGTTTGTAGTTGTAGGTCTTTGGAAATTCGAAATCATTCGGAGTCTGAGGTGAAGCCTTAAGAGTTTGTGGTCGAAAGATCCTTTTGAATTGATGCCCTAAACCTTAGTTGGTTGGGAGTCATCGGTGGATCCCCATTACACGGACTTTGGTGCGGTCGAGTTCTCAGAATTGCATCCTACAATACAGAAGAGGTGTGAAATAAGAGTAGATCCAAGATTTATTCAGGCCGATCAACATTCTAAGGCATTTGCAGTAGCTTGGTTTGGGGGGGGGTTCAACATAGCAGCTTATTGGTAAAAATTGATCACCTAAACACTTAGACTCTGGTGGAAGTTTTAGGTTGATTCCTTTGGGTTGGACATGGTCCTGACACTTGGCCACTATATAGATTTACTCTCCCAGGCAGTTTTTATACAAGATCCCAATTTTTTCTATGCGAGAATGAGGCATTTCCTAATTATACACTTTTTGAACATACTACCACCTCTTTGTGCATACACATAACTTTCATGTTCTTCCTTTGTTTGCATTGCTAAGGGACTAGCAATGTGTAGGTTGGGGGTGTGATTAGTGCCCAAAAAGTGCTATTTTGAAGGCTCCTTTATTTAAGATGGGTTCTAAGCGCTTTTTATTATTGCTAATCATATTAAAGACGATTGACACGTGTAGGTCTCTTTGGTATAATGATTGTGTTTCGAGAAATTGTTGTGGTAGTTTTTCGGGTTTGAGCCTTTTTTCTATCATGTCAGCTAGGCGTATCAAAGTTGAAATTTAGGATTCACATCGAGTTCATGTAGTTTATCTTCGATTGCATCAAGCTTTGGAATGAAAGAAGTGGAAGCTTGAGGAGCAACGAGGGGCAATTTCGTATTATAAGAAATTTAGCTACAATAGAAATTTTGTTAATATAAGCGAAATTCCTTCACATGATTAATGCCCCGAAAGTGCAATTTTGAACCACATATTAGATGGGTTTTGAGTGCTTTTTGCACATTAATCATCATATATACCAATTGAAGTGTTCTAGTCTTCTTAGTAGTACTTATGCCATTTAGAGTATTTTGAGCATTTTGCAAGCTTTGCGTACTTTGAAGTTCAATGTGAGATGAATGATGGATCATGAGTTTTGAACTCAAGTCTCGATATCCTAGGCCCGAGAATCAATGGAAAACCAAAGCAAAATGAAGAAAATTCAATGCGTTGAAGACGGGAGGCAATGCGTTGAAGAATCAACAAAGGCTGGATTTTACGTAAACTGCGAAAATTTTCGCTAGGATTAAGAATTTAGCGACCTTAGCGAAAATTTCGCGACTAGCGAAAATGACAAATTAACTGAACCACTCCCAAATTCGCTAGCACTGTTCCTTAGCGAAAATAATGGATTTCGCTTCTCACAAGAATTTCGCTAGCTTAGCGAAATTTAAGCTATGCGAAATTTTCCATCATGCTTGAAATTTCATGTTTTTAATTTGGACTTTGTTCGATTTTAGCCCAGTTAGCGAGTTCTCGACCTAAGCGGTGATGCCTCGTCATGCTTTGTAATTAATGTAAACCGCCTCAAACAGTGTGTTATAATTGTCCAATAACTTGCCAATTTCATAGGTTTTTTCGTATTTTCATACCTCGAGGAGGCCTATATAAGCCCCTCTTGTTTTGTAACAATTGGAGAACAATTGGAGAGGAATTGGTGAACAATCTGTGGAGAAGATATTTTTGTAAGTTTTTATTTTTGTAAATAAAGTCTTTTATTTTAGGTTTTGCTTTTATTTATTTTCTCTCTTCTCTCTCCTCTTTCTTTCTCTTTCCTGGTGTAAACACACACGAGGATGACAACTCAAGAGATGCTTGGCTAAGCCTCCTTTCTTTTGAAGAGGAAGGAAACAGCTTAATTAATTAGGCACTATGTGCATGTTGTCCTCTTGTATTAAAAACTACGGGTAGTGTATTTATGGCTTTTATTCTCAAAACTTAGTTACATAACATAGGATGTTATTGATTTGGCCAATACTCTCCATGCTTTAGAATTTATTGTTCTTTAGATGGTTTGAGCCTGCGAGATATGTTACATGTTAAGGGTTCTTCAAATTAGGGTTAAATAACATTTCTTTTGTTATTATTTTGTATACTCTCATGCTTTAGGATGCGAGTGCTCGAGTGAGAGATGCTTGCTTTGTTGTTCTTTAGATGGTCTTCTGAGCCTATGAAATGATAATTTAATGTTAGGGTTTTAAACTAAAGGGACCGTAACTGCATGCTACCTGTTTTTTGACTCAAATAGGAGATGTTTCATGGAGTGAGGTTGCTAGTTAAATATAGATCCGGTTATGCCATGGACTATAGGTTGCATCATAGCGAAGATAAAACCTAGGACACTTGTTTGCCGCTTGCCAAGTTAGTGACTAAATCTTCAAGTTACCTTTCACCTTTAATTTCAGTTTACAGGTTCTCGTTTTCAACTTCTCCTTTGTTTTGAAACACAATTCCAAGAGTCAAATAAAGAAAGCCTTACCTTCATACTGGTGCAAACCATTTTGGGATGAAAACCCATCCCAGTGTTCGATCTAGACCAACATCTTGCGGTAGCTTGACCTACGGCCAGTAGTAAGGCTAAGTGTATAAAATTTGTTGATTTTGGCACATTTCTGTAGCCACGAATCAAATGGCGCCGTGCGGGGATGGTGCCAAACTACAAATGGTAGTTGAAGAGTACTTGATCCACATCACTAGTGAAGGTAACCTTACACCTCTTTTTGCAACTTCGATTGCGAGGCTGCCGATTGCTTAAGCAGCGATGGCGCAACATTTGATTCGATTTTTCATTATTCAGTTTTTATTTTTAGTTAATTTTAATCTTTTTGCAGGTTGTTTGTTGCTCTTTGTTGTATAACTGGTGTGTGGCTGCGTGCATCTGTGATGGGATAGAACTTACTTAGGTGGAATTAAATAGGATAGGTACCTGGAATTGAACCAGCTAGTGAAGTTAGTGTACCAGCGATACTCATGGATCCCATACGAGAACAACAGGCAAGCAGGAACCCATGAATCAAATATATAGAACCATGAGGATCACATCCACCCTCCTAAGTTAGTGCTCCATCACGTATCATTCCTCTGCTTGAAGATGCGAAGTGAGGCCATATTTAGTACCTCTACTCCCCACATATCATGGTATGGAAAGTAAGAAAATCCATACACTCATATTAGGGATTTTGAAGAGGTTTGCACTACCTTCAGGAAGGTATGATGGACATGGATTTGCTGAAGCTAAAGCATTTCCATTGACTCTAAGACAAGGCCAAGATATGGCTCAACTCATTGAGGCTAGAACCATTAGAAATTGGGGTACAGTGCGACGAGGAATTCTGAAGAAGTTTTCGGCACTCACAAGACCAATAATTTGAAAGACAAATCTATACTTTTGCAGCTCGTGATGGTGAAGATTTTACCGATGTTGGGAAAGATTTATGGAAACCATCGGTGCACCTCCCACATCATGGAAGTTTGATACTTGGATGTTGGTAGACCATTTCTATGGTGGTATGTCTCTGCCATAAGTAATTATTTGGAAACTATGTGTGGGGAGACTTTTAAGCAAACATCTGATGAAGCCATGGTTTTTAAATTAGTGGTGAGAGCTTCCCACAAGGAGTTGGGATGAGCTTAACCACAGAAGACGGATGGGATGAAACCACCGGTCTGACGAAGGGTGGGATGTATGCCTTGCACGAAGACATAGAAATGAGAATAGGATTCCAACCTAGCCCGGGAAGGTAGAGGAGCTTGAAGGCAAACTGGCTCCAAGAGGTGCATCTGCGATGGCCAGAAAATCTGCGCAGTCAATCCTTGCTGTTTCAATCCCTGCCTTTGGAACGGTGTCTGGCCTGGGTGAAGGATTTGATGTCAGAATGTGCAAACACTGTAGGACAATACAAGCCACAACAATCCAATGCTCCATATGGTAATACCTACAATTCCAATTGGAAGAATCACCCTAATCTTGCATGGAGACCCAACCCCCCTGTTTATGTACCCCCAAGGTGCCAAACCTCAGTTTGGTTTCCCCTGTGATCCACAGCAGCCACCATCCTCTTCTCGATTAGAGCAAGCCATATTGAATTTGAGTAAGGTGGTGGGCAACTTTGTTAAAGGCAAAAAGGAATCAATGTGCAAGCGGCACAAAGGATTGATCTTGTAGAAAGTACATTGAATAAGAATAGATGGGCTTGAGCAATCTCAACGAAAATTGATAACCTACGATATTCAATCACCAAGAACAGATTACTAAATTTAAAGAAAGGGAGGTTTCCATCACAAAGCAGGTTCCAAATCCTAAAGGAATTCATGAGGTAGGATTATCCAACAATTCGGGAATGGATAGAGTTAAGGCGTGTCACTGCGAGAGTGGAAAGAGGTTGATCGGCTATGCAAAACACGGTTGAAGAACCTAGGCGAGGAAGAATTGCAACTGAGCATGTTCTCCTAGAGAGGAGAGTTCAGTAAATGCATACCTCTCCATTTCCTACTTAGAGGGAAGAAGAGCAACTCAACAAGCAGCAGGCATTCTTGAGGTTTTAAGAGCGAGTGAAGGTTAATATACGCCTGGACCTGTCAGGCTCAAGTCCACCTTATGCAAAATTTTTGAAAGATCTTTGCAATCAGAGGGATGGGCATTGAGAGAAAGTATTTCTCATGAACATGTCAGTGCCATAATTCAAAGCAAATACCTATCCAAATACAAAGATCCTGGATCTCCTAATTTAGTCAATATTGGTGGGAATTGCATAGAAAGTCCCTTGCTTGATTTGAGCAGTGTGAACTAATGTGATCGATATACAAACGAGTTAAGGTTTAAGGTAACTTAAACCTACTAACATCACACTCTCATTGTGATAGATGGTAGAAAATCCTAAGGGGATAGTTGAGGATGTCTTAGTGAAGATAGACAAATTCTGACCAGGTAGATTTTGTGGTACTTGACTTGCCCAGACAATTGCTAGTGAACCCTAATCATGTACCAATCATCTTGAAGACCATTACTACGGCCCTTGCCAATGCAATAAATTGCGGAATGGAGTCATGCAATTAACTTTTGGTAACATGACCATAGGTTGAGTATCTTTCATTTGAGCAATGAGCATGAGTTTCTTTAGAAATTGAAAATCAAATTTACGATAAGGTTGTTTTTCAATTGATCAGTGTGCAGGAAAACACAGTGACCAGGAAATGCAAGGAGTAATTACCCATGGAGATGAAGAAGAATTGGTCTTGCCAACAACACCAACTGCAAGCCAATTGATCAATTCCAAAGCCATCAGCAAGGACCACATCAACAATTGGGCACCAACCATGGAATTACTTAGCTTCAGCTGCATGGGTTGAGAGAATCATCCTCCTTGACCCTCCTTGAGTAATTTTGGTATATTGAACTGGTTTGGTATTCTCAAAAACCAAATTGCACATTTCAACAATTTTTTTTTATTATTTTAGTCAATTTCCATTTTTAGCTATTTTGTATGTTTCCTAATTCATGACTTTCATTTTATGGATTGGTAAATATTTTATATTATCTTATATTAAATTATTCGATATATTCTATTTCCTAATTTTAATTTTAATTTTACTTTAGTAATATATTAATTTTCATTTTAATCCTGAAAATTCGGGTGCGAGGTGGTGTACTAGGTGTAGACCAGGTCGCTAAAAATGGCAAAGTGGCGGAATGACCCGCTCCGGTGCCGTTACAGAGCTTATATAAACAGGGGAGGGGGTTGGTTTAAGAATGCCACTTCGTCTCCCCACTCGGTAGGTATCCTGAGCTCGAAGCCACAGGTCAGTCATAGCAGTGTAGTATCCTCTTGCGCCGTGCGTAGGCCACGCTCTGGCTCATTTGGGTTTGTGTGCAGCTGGGAGGCGGAGCCATAGCCCTACACCCCAGGCTTTGCTGACTGAGTTTCTAGTATAGCCATCCTCGGTCCGCCTTGCCTTCCAGCCACGACCGGGCCACGAAATGAGCTTCACCCGCGTACGACCACGTTGTTCCTTTGCTGACTGAGCCATTCTTCTTTGTGCCACTGGCGGTTCGATCTGTTGGTGCTGCACTCAGCATCCAAATCATTTCGAGCCTTGTTTGGTTAGTTCGAGCCATTCGGCTGATCGGTGAGCCGGTTCGGTTGCTTGCTTGGTGGTTCGGTGTTAGCTCTAGAGAGCTCTGATTTGATTATACGGTCTGGCGATTATATTTTCGGTGGTCGAGCCCTTTTGATATTTTGCCGATGTCGGATATGGTTCGTACTCGGGGTGGGTCACCGTCTTGACCTCGGGTGAGATTAATACGCTGAGAGAGTGGCCGGCTCGAGGTCGGCTCCTGTCTGTCACGGGGTCCGGAGCGGTCTCGGGGCCTCGGGGGATTTAGACGTTATCGAGACTCGGATGGGACGGGGCCCCTCGCTGTACCACGGAGGAGAGTTAGGAGGGCCCGACCCTCCAAGCGGGCCCGCACATCGGGCCCAGGCGAGTCATCTTCCACCAGGCCCCCACCATTTCCAGTTACTCCAGCTACAGAGGCGACTTCATCACCACGGTGCCATGTCGAGATGGAGCCACTGTTGTAGGAACCCCATTCAGGGAATGTCGACTCCCACGGCGAGGATTTCCTTCGGGAGTCATTTCATGACATCTCGCGTGAGGCGGCCCCGGATATCGGGGAGTCTTGGGTAGTGGAAGTATTGCTCTGCCCTTCATGACTTTCAGCGGTTTGTGCGAGTGAGTAGCGGTTCTACCACTCTATGACATCGAGGAGACCAGACGGTCCACTGAATTGATTCGGTATAGATGACATGCTGGTGGCCTGGGCCGGCGTGTGGCGTGGGATGCGCGCCACCGCCCAGCATGGTCGGAAGGTTATAGAGCTTGGGCCCGCCGCCTCACGAGGGAGATGGTCAGAAACGCGGCCGGAGACATCCTTTGCGGTCCCGGTATTCTGAGGAGGCGGCCAGCCTCGGATCTTTGCTCATCGACCCAATACACTTTCCCCGTACCGGTTTGTTCCTCTGCAGCGTATGTGCGGAGGAGGCCATCCTGGAGGCACTTTGCGGGATCTGGGGATTTTGGTTCGGCCCTCACGGTAGTGATGGCCTCCCTTTTTGCACGACCCGGGGAGGTCCATCGAAAAGGCGACCGGCGGAGGCATCCTTGCGATGCCGAGACTCCTCTGCTATGTTCTCGGGATGAGTTCCCGGAGGAGCCCGGGTTGAGATGAGGCTGGATGCGGCTTCATGTAGTGTCGGTGGGCTAGGGTTCTTGACTATGCCGTCTCTTTCCACATCCGACCACGGGACCCGGGGAGGAAGTGCGAGATTCGGGAGGCGGGGACTACCATCTGAGATATTATCACACAATCAACCAGGCCCGAGGTCGAAGGACTCCCATTCCAGATCGTTCACCTCCATCTCCTCCACATACTACATCAGCAGCTGCAGCAGATACTCCAGGGCCTTCCTATTCGGCACATCATTCACCGGAGTACATCCATGCCAGCTCGAGGGAGATAGCTGGTGTGATGGATGCCATCTGCTCACTTGCAGCTACACAGGCTGCCCAGGATCAGAGGTTGGCCGTGCCATTCTGCGACTCAGTTATGACCACGCTGGAGTGCTTCCTCATGTTCCTGGTCGTGAGGCCCACAGCAGTGTAGCTTCATTGGATGTTGAACATTGCGGCGATTTGAACCACCACCACCACCACGGCGGTGGGGTTAGGTTTCTTTTTGATTTTGTTTATTTGGCTTTATCAGCTGCTGCTAATTTCGTTTAGGATTTATGTATTAGCCGTGGCGGTGATAGTTTTGTGTTGCTTTGTATTCAAGTGGTAACCGGCTGGCTTATATCAAAATCTATTCGGTTTATATATATACGGCTTTTGTACATATCATGTTTGCCCTTTCCGCTGGGTTTAAATGTAATTTTCTTTTCAATTGAACAATTGAATTGCTACAGTGGACAATTGAATTTAGCCCCATGTTGGAAAATTGAATCACTATTTGTCACTTATATGCTCACGACAAATTCCATGCTTGAGACAATTTTGGTCGTGAGGATTCACTGCATACTCAGCAGAAATTTCTCCTTATGCTAATTCACACCTTTGCACTCCAGTTGTTCCAGTAAATTTTGTGAAATTGTGTGCTATGCTAAGCTTTGCATGGCCTTAGGTATGTTGGCAACCTAGGATAGGTTTGTGTTACTACATTTGAAGACCAATGTTGTCTTCAAAAAGGAAAAAAGAAAAGAAAAAGCAGAAGAAAGGAAATAAAGAAAGAAAAGAAAAAGAAAAGAAAATAAAGTCATGAAGCTTTGTCTTAAGAAACGAAACCGCAGTCAGGGTGTATGGCGAAGCCTTTGAAACTTGAATGCCCTAAGCCTTAATAGTGGAAGTAGGAGTCATCAATTTTGTGTTCGTTACATGCGTTGAATGGGGTGAAAGTTTAATGACTTGTGGGTGCTTAATTTTCAGAGATCATTAGTCAGGTGAAGCCTTAAGAGTTAGTGGTCATTAGTCCTTTTGACGATGCCACTAAACCTTAATTGGTTGGGAGTCATCGGTGGACCCAGATTACGGACTTTAGTGGTCGGATTTTAAGCATTACACCCTCACGATGTAGATGAATAAAGAAAGAAAAGTAGCTCTAGCCTTCCTCTAGTTGTTCATAACTTAAGGCCATGTCGGTGCTAGGTTGGGGGAGGTGGCAGTTTTGCGGAGTTTATTGGCTTAATGCGGTTACAAAAGAACCATTAGACTTAGGTGGAAATTCAAGTTGAAATTATGGATCAATATTGACCTCGAATTGTTCTTGTATGGTTTTGATTCTTTCATATCGGTTTACAACTTTGATTTCAATTTCTCAAGTTAAGGTAATGTTTATATGTATATAAACCCTTTTTAAATCATAACCTTTTTGCAAATCACCACATGCATCTCCTTTTTCTTTATTTTGCATTCTTTGGGACCCAACACTTGTTTTGGTTGGGGAGTGTGAATTAATACCCAAAAGTGCAATTTAGACCCTATATTAGATAGGTTTGAGTGCTTTTTTCCACATTAATCATGTCATACTCTCTGGTGGAAGTGTTCTAGTCTTCTTAGTAGTACCCATACCATTTAGAGAGTATTTTTAATTTGTTTGCGGGCTTTTACGCACTTTGGAGTTCAATGTCGAGATGAATGATGAATCATGAAGTTTGAACTCAAGTCTCATATCAATCGGCCCGAAATCAATGAAAACCAAAGCAAATAGAAAATTCAATGCGATTGTTAAAGAGAAGCCGGGAGGCAATGTGAAGAATCAACAAAGCTGGAATTTTCGCTAAGCTTGCGAAAATTTTCGCTAAGTTGTGAATTTACGCAACCTTAGCGAAAATTTACTTAACCTAAGCCGAAAATGACAAATTAAACTAGACCACTCCAAATTTCGCTAACTTATGTTCCTTAAGCGAAAATAATGGATTAAGCTTCTCACAAGAATTTCGCTAGCAGAAATTATTATGCGAAATTTTCATCATGTGAAATTTCATGTTTTAACTAGACACTATTCAACCTTGATTTCGCTAGTTAGCGAAATTCCTCAAACTCTAACGAAATTTGATACTCGTCATGCTTTGTAATTAATGCCAAACGCCTCCAAACTTGGTGTATTACTTAATTGTCGATAACTTATCAATTTCATAGGTTTTTCGTATTTTTCACCTTGAGGAGGCACATATAAGCCTCTTTGTTTTGTAACAATTGGAGAGACAATTGGAGAGGAATTAGTGAACAATCTGTGGAAGATATTTTTTTGTAAGTTTTTATTTTTTGTAAATAAAGTCTTTTATTTTAGGTTTTGCTTTTAATTTCTTTTCTCTCTTCTCTCTCACTTTCTTTCTCTTTCCGGCTGCCCAAACCTTACACCTCTTGAGGATGACAGCTCAGAGATGCAGCTAAGCCTCCTTTCTTTCTTTGAAGAGGAAGGAAGCTAGCTTGCTTGGTGAGGTGGGGCATATGCATGTTGTCCTCTTGTATTAAAGCTACGGGTAGTGTTATGGCTCTTATTCTCAAAACTTGGTTATAACATGGGATGTTATTAAGTTGGCTTCAATACTACTCCATGCTTTAGAATTTGTTACTGTTCTTTAGATGGTTTTTGAGCCTGCGAGATAATATTTACATGTTAGGGTTCTTCAGAGTGGGGTTAAATAACATTTCTTGTTATTATTTATGCTCCTCTCCATGCTTTGGATCTAGTGCATAGTGAGAGATCTGCTTGTTGTTCTTTAGATGGTCTTCTGAGCCTCTGAAATGATAATTTAATGTTAGGGTTTAAACTAGAAAGGGGCCATAAGCGCATGCTACTGTTTGACTCAAATAGAGTATTTCGCGGTGAGGTTGCTAGTTAAATATAGATCGATTTATGCCATGGACTATAGGTTGCGTATCTGTAGCGAAAGATAAAACGAGGACACTTGTTTTAACACCAAGTTAGTGACCTAAATCTTCAAAGTTACCTTTTTCACCTTTTAATTTAGTTTCACCGAGGTTCTGAGTTCTTCCATTCCCACTTTGGTACACAGAAACACAATTTCAAAGTCCAAATAAAAGCCTTACCATTAATGCACTGATGCAAACCATTTCTAAGGATAAACCCATCCCGTGTTGATCTGAACCACTATCTTTGCATTGGCTTGACTCACGGCAGTAGTAGGAACAGGTGTATATAAATTTTGTTGATTTTAGCTCGGCCCTCTTGGCGCAGTCACTGCAATGGCGAAATTCGCTACAATAGCGAAAATTTAAGCTATGTAATTTACTACATAGCGAATTTTTTGCTAGTGTAGCGAATTTAAGCTACATAAGCAAAAATTTCTGTGCAAAACCCATGCGCTCCCTTTGTTTTTTTGTGTACAAACGACCCCGTTTTGTATATTTTCCAATTTTACCCATGATGTAATTTTGACGTCTTCAGATGTTTATGTAAATTCCTTTGTTACTGAGCACTATATAAGCTCAGTCAAGCTTGTAGCAAATGAATCTTTCAGTACAGTTTTTGGTCACAATTTCCCGCCTTTCTTTGGCTCTCCCATTTTCCTTCATTTTCTTTCATTTTCCCACTAGCCAAACATCCTTTGATGATGACAAATCAAAGGATACTTGGCTAAAACCTCCTAATCCTTAAAGAGGAAGGCCATTGGGTGAAGGTTCGCAGGTAAGCTAACTGTCCTCCTGTTTTTCATTTATGCATTCAAGGGTATTTGCGTTCCTGCTACTCCATAGTAAGGTTAAAATCTCTAGGCATGCCCTCGCTGCGTGTATTTGGCAAGCTTTTTTAGTTCTACGGTGGATGCTTATTACTAAGATCATTGTTATCAGGTTAGTTATCTCCTATTACTTCTTTGTAGGGAAGGTTTTTTAGATGTGTTTTCACCGTCAAGGACATTTATGC
This sequence comes from Tetrastigma voinierianum, assembly GCA_016808115.1. NCBI lineage: Eukaryota > Viridiplantae > Streptophyta > Magnoliopsida > Vitales > Vitaceae > Tetrastigma > Tetrastigma voinierianum. Next base: position 258,114 of record JAEQBH010000428.1, on the reverse strand, counting down.
CTATTAAATACTTGTACTTCAGAAGGAAAATTTTAAGATTTAGTTTTCAAATAAAAAAATCGGTTCGATGACTATATGTCATTCTCCCCAGCTGAGAAAAGAGAGCAAGGACATGATTAGATATCTTAGAACCCTAACCCAGTGGCCCGAGACTTAAAGGAGTTCTCTTCCTAATTTTATTCCGATTTATTTCCAGTTTTCAACCATTCTCCCACATTGTTTTTACACAAATACTTAAATCCAAAGAGAAAACACCATTTTTAATCCTCTGTAACTCTTATCTCAAGAAGAAAACCCATCCCTGAGTTCGAACCTAGACAACTATACTACAGTAGCTCTTCTACGACAGTAGGAACCCTAGGATATAAATTTTGTTGATTCCCCTGCCCCCTCTTTATGGCCTGTGAATCATGGAGTGCGAAAATTTTGCATAGTGGTGCAAAATTACGCACCCATACGCAAGGCGCATGAACACTGAAACTTTTGCTCTTATTTCATACGATTCTATCTACAATCCTGAGTTCGACTCAAATTCTTTGTGCTTTGATCGATTCAACAAATTTGGCATTAATAGCTTGCAGAAACTAAAAAATTAGCCACAAAATGGGATCAGTAGAATAACTAGGACCTTAATGTGAAAATCGGGTTAATTCGGTTGATTAGTACCACAAAAAAAAGTGCTCTTAAATATAGAGGTTGAAAATAACTTTTTGGGCATTAATCACCCAATCGACACATTGCTAGTCTCTTAGCAGTGAGAAAGAAAGAAAGAAGAGCAAACAAAATAATAACAAAATTATGTTCTCAAAAAATGGTATTTCCAAAAATTATGTGGTTGAGTAATGCACAACCTCGTGAGGAATCACCAGAAACACGCTGATAATCGTCACGAGAGGGTGAATGCCAAACAAAATTCAGCATCAAAAGAGTTTCCTTCTTTAGAGGATCAACCTAGAATTTCCACCAAAATCTAAGTGTTTATATGATTAGTTTTCAACAATAAACTGCCAAATTGCACTCTCCCCCTAACCAAGTTATTGCCACCACCTAGGACACTAGCTAGCCTAAATAGATTAGGACCCACTCTTATTCCATAATTCTTTTTGTGTCGTAGGGATTTCATAATCTGAGGAGAATCAAACTCACCAGTCCATGTAGCAGGATCCACCACGATGAATCCCAACCCATTAAGGCTTAGGGCATCAAGTCATAAGGATTTTCAACCCACAAATTCTTCGGTTTCACCCGGTTTGAATGACTTCGAGACTCCAGCACTACGACAAGCCGACCTCACCCATCACCAGTATAGCGAGCACTAAGTCGGTGGCTCTTGAGTTGACAGGGCACCGTAGCACAAGGAACTTTGCGTATACCCCTCGGACCGTGCTCAAGTTTCAAGGCAAAGCATTGCAATTTTCTTCTTTTTCTTTTTATTTTCTTTTCTTTTATTTTTTATTTTGGAAGACTCATTGGCCTTCTTTTCCTGGGGGTCCTTAACCTATTGAAGGTAGTAAATGAAACTAGGATAGGCTTTTGCAAGATTTAGGAGGTTAGGCAGTTTTTCAGCTTACTGTTGAAACCATATGTGCATAGTGTGTGATTAGCTAGAGGTGGAAGAAGAAGGTTGAAAGCACTAAGAATTTAACTGATCATTCACTTCATTAAGCATGGAATTAATCTAACATCAACAACATTGGACAATGTTTCGATTTTTCAAACTGCTAGCAGGCAAAAAAAAAAAAAAAAGGTGTAATTTTGACACTGTAAGTGTGAGCTGTACGGTATGTATAAAAAGATAAATGGCTATTTTTTCAGCTTTACAAAAAGAAATTGACAGCATCACACCAAAAACAAACAACTACACAAACAAAAACTAAACAACAAGTCATTAATCTTCACAAAAAAAACTTGCTCAAAATAGCAGCAAAACATAAATGTAAAAGCCACTTCCTTCGCTAACTCTCCCCCCAACCAAATGTCCCATTGTCCTCAATGGGGCTCGGATTGGAAAGTTAGAGAAAGAAGTGCTACCTCCTCAATGGTGAGCAGCTGGTGGTATGTCATCCTCTTCATGGGCAAGCTGAGGAGCTACTGTTGCTATTGTAGGAGGAGTGCTCTGCTCGGCAGCAAGAGGTGGAGATGGTGGAGGATTTCTGCTACACCTGTAAAAAAGAATATGAGAATGTGCATAAGAGAATGAGAAAATGCAATCATAACTAAGCTACAAATAAAACTTGGAATAAAACAAATAAAATTCATTAAACAAAATTAAATAAGTGGCATTTCGGTCTCGGTGGAATAAATAATAAAGTATCTGTTGAATTTATGGGTCAAGGAGGTGGATCTCCTCATGCACTTTCTGTTGTCTTTGCCTCTTTGCTTTCGCCCTACGCCCGTTGACCTTGAATATTACATTGTCCTTGGGGTGAAGCGGGTCCGAGCCATTCAGATGAACTTGGTGGATAATGAATGAACCCGTCTATCTTGACTTGAGCTTGCCCGGAAAGAAGTGGAGCTTGGGTGATAAAGCCGCCGCGGTCTCCTTGTTTAAGTTTTGCGGGCTGCTCGATGATCATGCCACTTCTTTAATACGTCTTTTCTGATCTTCCGGGTTGAGGTAGGCATCATTTCTCAGCTCTTCTAGCTCATTGATATCAAGGAGCCTTTTAAGGCCAGCTCTTCCCAAATCCAAGTTCAGCTTTTTGACTGCCCGCCATGCCTTATACTCAATTTCCACGAGGGCGGGTGACATGCCCGCCCTGAGCTAGGCGATAAGGGGACATGCGGATGGTCTTATATCTTTGTTCTGTATGCCCACAAAGGAATCTAACGAGTTTAAAGACCGATCCCTTTCTATTAGAACTCACCACTTTCGTCAATATTGTTTTGATTTCCCTATTGGTGAGCTCAACTTGACCCTTGTTTGAGGATGGTAAAGTGGCCACTTTTGTGTTTTACACCGTCTTGATTCGTGCCACAATAGGGTGAGCGGAATCAACAAAATTTGTTTCCTATATTCCTCTGCTGTAGTAGTCAAGCTCTTTGCCGAGTATAGTGGTCTATGGTCGAACACGGGGATGGGTTTTCATTCCACAAATGATTCATATCATGATTCAAAATGGTGAGACTTTTATTTGGATTTTCGAATTTGCGTTTAAAAGTGTGGGAGTTTGGTGTCCTTTGGAGCTAAGCAGAAATAGCTTAAAATGAAGTGTGAAATGGTGACCTTGAAGGCTTGGGTCACTAGCTTGGTAAAATGGGGTTATGAAGGTGTCCTCGGGTTATTTCCTCGCATTAGGGCAAATGACATATAGTCATGGCCAAAACCGGATCTTTGTTTAGCTTTAAAAACTAACCCTTAAAACACTCCCTGTTGGTCGAACATATGCGAGCATTTAATGTTCCAATCGGTTTGAAAACATAGCATTTAACCTTATTTCAATGGCTCGTAAATGACATCTAAAGGAAATGTCGATTGCATCTACCATTAGAATGCTTGAACCCTAAAGCATGACAAAGTATTGACCCAGAAAGGAAGACATTAAATAACATTAAACCCTAGTTTTGGAAAGTTTGGAACCATAAATCGCCGGTACTGTTTCATTTAAAAGCGAGGACCACTTGCCGAGTACCCATTAACCAACCTAATAACCCTCCATCTTCAAGGTTTTGAAGCTTAGCCATTTTGTCCCGCTTGAGTTGTCATCCTCAAGGTGGTGTTTGGCAGCGAAAATTAGAAGAAGAAGAGAGAAAAGCGCAACCTAAAGCAAGATTTCAATTTGGCTTGAATGAAAAGTTAGGGTTGCAAAGCTATAAGGTGGCTTATATAGCCAAATAAAATGTGTGAAATACCAAAAATACACCTAAAATATATGATTACAATAAGGTTCAAATAGAATTATGCAAGCGAGGTCATTTGGAACCCAAAACACGGGGAGGAATTTACGTATACGTGTTCGCTATCATAGCAAAATTTAGCTATCATAGCGAAAATAAGCACTCGCCAGAAGTTAGAACCACCGCTAATACCTGAGTAACTTTCGCTATGATAACGAAAAAAAAAATGTACATAAGAGAAAATTCGCAGGGATGCGAATTTTAGCTATGGTTGCGAAAATTTTCGCAATCCTTGTGGCATTCTAACCAATACATAAGCGAAAATCATAATCCTAACGCATTACCTCCTGCATCGATTAATACTCATTTCATCAATTCCACTTGACATTTCTTCATTTCGTCTTGATGAAATCAGAAATTCTCAACATTCAGCACCAATACGACACCAGAGCTTGGGGAGTATGATGAGGCTCGTAAAACTGCAAAATTGCCAAAAACAAACTCGAAACAAAATCAGTGGTACTAAGTGGACCTGCACATGTCAATTGGCTTAATTCACATGATTAGTACGCAAAAAGCACTTAAAACCTATCTTAAATAGGACTCAAAATAGCACTTTTTGGGTACTAATCACACCCAACCCGACACGTTGCTAGTCCCTTAGCAATCTTGGAAACAGCAATTATCGTCTTTTGTGCTTTTGCAAAAAGTGGATACCCGTCCAAAAAGTGTACAAATAAGAACTACCTTCGGTATGAACGAATTTAGACCACGTACGAAAACCATCAATGAGATAACAAATGCCATATAAGAACAAGTTTTAGAATGACGGTTCAAGGGAAATTCAGCCTGAACTTCCACGAAATCTAATTGTTCTTAAGGTAACCGGTTTGCACCAATAGTTGCAAATATTCCCTCCCACTCATAAACTCACGGGGTATGGCTGATGACCAACTAAATGAATAACTATCTTGTTTCTTTTCTTCCCCAGTTGTAATGTAGGATGCATTCAAGCTAAACTAGTGAGTGCGTGTAGCGAGGGTCCCTTAGATGACTCTAAACAATTGGGTTTAGGGCATCAGCGAAAGGATCAGCGATACAGCTCATAAACCCCACTTGGACTTGAATGACTTCAAGTGCTTTCTAACTCACTCAGCTCCACTTTAATACCATTGTGTGAGCACTAAATCGATGGATCATTGATCAAGGTTTAGGGCATGGGCTTTATAGGCTTTTATCATATGCCCCTCGGCGTAATTTAGGGTTTCAGTAGCAATCGACACTATTTTCTCTTCTTTTCACTACTTGAAGACTTTGTTGGTCTGTTTGCAGATGCTCAAACCTATCACCAATTGTTAAATAAAATCTAAATAGAAACTGAAGTGAAAGAGTAAATAGTTTCTCCTTCTATTAAATAAGCGATAATACAAATATGTGGATATTCAAAGAGGGATGTACAAGGTTGAATATCTTTGGAACTTCATTGAATAAAACTAAATCATATGAAATTGTTTTAACATTGGGTAGCATACAAAAAGACTGTTCTTCAACTAAATGGTAAACACAAATAGACACAAAAAAAATGATTTTAAAGTGTGTAAATATAATAATGCTATAAAAGCTTTTGATATAACGAGAAGTGGTTAATACAGCATTATTAAATCGATTTGACCATGACAAAACTATCACCCCTTACTATTGGCTAATACATGGATCTATACAGTCTGTACAAATGGAAGTGGCGTTGATCATTAAAGCAGATGAAACATAATGAGATGATCTATACAAATCTGTAGTGAATCTTCATAGATGACCTCATGGTCTCTGAAATCTTTGGTCGAGTAGTCAATATTGAGTATATCGTAATATGGCTCCCCATGGAATTCTGATTAGTACCAAAAAGTTACTCATTTTGAACCTATTTTGAATGAGTTTTGGTAACTTTTGCTAATCAATAATAATGCCAATTAGTATTGGTGTTGTATCTCATATGTGTTAGAGGGTATTTTGGATTATTTTGGGGTTTTACCTTAGAGCTCAATATAAAATCATGTCTTTGATCCATGAAAGATTGAACATTCATGACCTTGGCATTTTCAAAATTTATTGAAGGAATGAGAAGCAAAGGTGAGAAGGAAATGATGCGGTAGAGGGATCTGGTGTCTGACAGTGAAGAATATGCAAACAAGAGGTAGTATGATTGAAAATTTCATTGGATCTGAAGGCTATAATCATGGCGAAATTGCGATCTGTGAAGTGAGAAAATTTAGCTAGGCTTCATTTAAGTAATCTTTGTGCTAGTGAAGTATGCGGTTCGCTATCTCTAAAAATTTAGCTAGGCTAGCGAAATTTAAGCTATGCGAGTGGCGTGCATAAGCGAAATTTTATGATTTATTATCTACATCGATTTATTTGAAATTTAGTGAAATTACCGCTACCTATGGTGTCTGCCTAAGCGAAATCTTACGCCTTGTCATCTTTATTGTAATTAATGCAAGTAGAGCCTCATTTTTGGTGTATTACTTCTTTGTCCCTTGTTTTAGCCAAAATGTTAGGCTTTCTTGTATTTTCATACATTGGGTGGCATATATAAACCCCCATAGTTTTTGTAACCCTAAGCAAAATTGGGAAGAGAGATCTTTTTGGCACATTTTCATTTTATGTAAATATCTCCCGCAGCTTTAGTTAGGGTTTGCTTTTCTCTCTTCTCTCTCCTCTTTCTCTCTCCTAAACGGCAGTACTAATCTTTTTGTGATTAGTACCCAAAAAGTGCTATTTTGAGCCCTATTTTAGATAGGTTTTGAGTGCTTTTCAGCGCCTTTAATCATGTCGATAATGCCGATTAAGTGTTCGAGGTCTTCTTAATATCACTTATGCCGTTTAGAGGGTATTTTGTTATTTGCAGGTTTTGCATACCTTGAGAGTTGATGCTCGAAATATTTGCTGAACCATGAAGATTGAACCCATTTATCAATATGAACATTCAAAATTCAATGAAAGATAAGCCCAGGTGAGAAGAAATGATGCGATGAGGATGCGGTGTGCGACGTGAAGAATATACAAACCCAGAAAATTTCGCTATGATTACGAAAATTTATTGGGATTCTTAATTTCGCAATCATAAGCGAAAAATTGCAATCTACTTGAGAATTAGCTCTCTGAGCTTCAGATTTGGCTAATCAGCATTGCCTGAAATTATACGATTTCGCTATCTCTAAGAATTTCACTAGGCTAGCTGAGGGAATTTCGCTATTCTTGAATTAGCCGGTCACCTCCGTGAAAATTTTCTGTTCATTATCTCACGTGCGATTTCATTGAAATTTGCGAGAATTTAAATTACAAACTAAGCGAAATTTTCGCTACCTAGCCCCGAAAGATGATACGCCTAATAAATATCTGCTATATCATCTTTGTGTATTAATACAGAAACAAGCCTCATTTTTGTGTATTACTTCTTGTCCTTGTTTTGTAATATTAGGCTTTCTTGTATTTTCATACATTGGTGGCTATATAAACCCCCCGTAATTTTGTAACCTAAGCAAGAGTGGGAAGAGAGATCTTTTGGCACATTTTCATTTTATGTAAATATCTCCTTGCTTTAATTTAGGGTTGCTTTTTCTCTTTCTCTCCTCTTTCTCTACATTTCTAGGTTACCAAACAACCCTCTTGAGGATGTGACTGAAGATGTAGCTAAGCCTCTTAGCTTTGAAGAGGAAGGTAGCTAGCTTGGTTGTGGGGCAGTTGCAGGTTGTCCTCATGTGTTAAATGCTACAGGCACTGTATTTATGGTTCCCATCTTCTCAAACTAGGGTTGAATATCATTTAATGTCATTGCTTTGGCCAATACTTACCATCTTTAAGGACCACGAGTGCATACTTATTGTGATGTACTGTTGTTCTTTAGATAGCCTTCCTGACCACTTAAATGAGGTTGAATGTTAGGGTTTAAAATTGAAAGGAGCTGTAAATGTATATTACCTGTGTTGACTCAAATAGGAGTGATTCTAGGGTTAGGTTTTCTAGTTAAACAAAGATCCGGTTATGGCTTGGACTATAGGTTGCTTGTCATAATGCGAGGATAGAACCCGAGGACACTTGTTTGCCCTATGTTATCAAGTTAGCGACCTAAATCTTCAAAGTTACTTTTCACCTCGCTTTGATTTTTCTGATTAATCGATATCAAAATACTCTACTTGTTTTAAACTAATCGAAATCAAATAAAAAGCCTCGCCATTTTAAACAACGTGCAAATCGTTCTAGGATGAAAGCCCGTCCGGGTGTTCGACTCTGAGCGGCTATCTTTGCGATGGCTTGACTACGCGATGGGAGAACAGGATATAAATTTTGGCCCGATTACGGATCCGCCTCGCATTGGCACGAATCTGATTCGAGCACAAGATTAGCGTTCGGGGGTCGGATCATGTTGAACATCGGTCGTGTGGTCTACTTGCGTGGAGATAGGCGGGAGCGAACTGATCAGCTAGGGAGGTGGCGGCTCGGGCCGAGATCCCAAGACTCAGGGCCCTAATGTCGGGCTCGCTTGGAGGGCCGGGCCACTCTGCGTTGCCTACGAGGGCCGCCGAAGGGGCAGAGGTCAAAATCTGGTACGATATCTCGAATGCTTGAGCTCCTCGGGTATGGCGGTTGGGGCAATGCGAGGCTATGTATCACGAGAAGGTAGGTCGGGAGAATGGGCATGCGGCGGCCTGGAAGTGCTGTATCCTCAGCATCTCTAGAGTCTTGAACCCTAGCCACGGGCTGGCTTGATAACCACCCGCAGTGCGGACCATGTGCGTGGTCTGGTCGTCTTGTGGGGCGCGGAAACGGGGCCACGGTGAAGTGCGAGGCCGCGGCTAGGAAGCGGCGGTGGTGCGAGGTGGACCAGAGCTCGGCGGCGGCGGCAATGGGCTCCGACAACGGCGGCGGCATCTCCCAGCGTGGGCTGCTTTGTGAGGAGTAGCGGCACCGCGAAGTCGGGGCTTCGCCCTTGGGGGGGCTCGGCGCGGATCACGGGGAAACAGGGAAGGGCTCGGGCGAAGATGGGAGGCAGAGGCGCTTTGGTCGGGCGGAGTGCACGGCGTGGTGGGGCGGGGAACAGGCGTGGAGGGAGGCTAGACGGGGCTCAGGCGAGAAGGCTCGGGGTGTGATCGGAATGTATGGAGATGTATGCGGCAAACCTCCCCCCCTCTTTATAAAGCCATTAGACTGGCCAGATAGTCCCCTTTGGGAGTCGAGAAGACCCATAGGATATCCCGATTTCATTGTTATAGCGAAATTCTTACTGATTCAGCTATGAAAGTAAATAAAATAAAAAACAAAATTTTAATTTAGTTAAATTAAAAAAAAAGTAAAATAAAAGTAAATATATATATATATATATATATATATATATATATATATATATATATATATATATATATATATATATATATATATATATATATATACTCTATAATATAAAAATAATATTTTATATTTAGCTAAAGATTAGAGAAAAGGAAAATGCTAAAAATAGCATAAAAGAAAAATTGACGATTTTAAGCGAAAAATAAAAAAATCTTTGAGCTGCGGTTTTGGCCTCTGTGAAGACAGGCCATTTCAGTCTGATTCATTCATGGAGAATTCGGAGGAGGAGCTCCTTGACCCTACGATGGCTTTTGTGCTGCGACCTTCATGCTTGGTTCCTTTTGTCGAACTTCTTTTCATTGGGTGATGTTAGGTGACCATTGGCTGCGAGGGTGGCCCGGCGAAATGATTCCCGATCAATTCTTCACCTTCCTTTCCCAGATACGCACCCAATTTGGGGCATTTGGTTTTCCTGCATTTTGACCCGATTAGTGGAGACTTCATCGACTCTTTGCTTGTCATCTTCCCACTAGCTTGTGCTTGTTATTCAAGTGAAAACGTGAGCTCGATGTCCTGTTGCCAAATGTGAGCCGCTGACTCCCATTCGAAGCCGATTGATTATCGCATTGGAAGTGGCGAAAATGGTCTTCGGGATGAATTGTACATGATTGGGCCCGCCTTGCTATTGGTTCGGGTATCAAAACACTACAAAGTCAGCAGGTAGTAGAATTTGTCCTATTTACCAATGCATCCTCATTATTCCTTAGGAATCTTCTTGTCATCGACTAATGACCAGTGATGTTGGTAAACCAACTCTCTAAACCCGATTGTATCTTGAATATGGTAGTAGGTTTTACATTGGCCCCCAAGTCAGCCGGTGTTTGCCACATCTGAGTCCCCTCTCCGATGTTATTTGTTGTGTGAGGATCACTGGATCATGTATTTCTTTGAGGTCTTGCTCTAAATGATGGAACTGACTTGCTATGTTAGGAAGGCTTTCTTTTCAATGCCTAACCCTTTTTTGACTGTGCACAGGTCCTTTAAGAACTTTGCATAAGTTGGGACTTTCTTGATCATGTCAGCGGTGGGATATTACCTTCACTTGCCTTAGCACCTCCCGAATTTCAGCTTGGTTTAGATTTTTCTTCCTTCTTAGTGCTTGAGAAATGGAGGGCATTATTTTTCTTCAGATCTTCAACGATTATTATCCTCTCGACTCATTCCTTTTCTTTCTCTATTTATTCAGCCAGTCATAGACGCGGTTGTTCGATTTCACTCGCTCCTCTCAGAAAGTGATGATGGCTTTTAGCCGTAGACCTTGGTTCTTTGGAAGAACCCGATCCTCATGAACTCCCTTTGGATTTGGCAGTGTTTGGGAAGGGAATCTTCCTTTCTCCTGTCCCTCCAGCAAATTGGTAATCCTGGTGACTGAATATTGTAGATTCTCAATCTTTCGATTAAGGCTGATTTCAAGCCCATCGATTCTCTTATTCATGGTACTTTCCACAGTATCAATTCTTTGGGCAATTATTTTTGTTGATTCCCTTGCTCTATAGTACTTTGCCACCTTGCTGGGATTTAAGATGGCTTGTTAAACTGAGGAAGAGAGGATGGTGATGGGCGTAACGAGATGAGAAACCAAGCGTTGTTTGGCACCGGGAACACATAGGCGGGGGATTAAGGTTTCGGGAAAAGGTGGATGATTAACGGTGGAATTATATGTATTACCATATGGAGCATTGGGTTGTGGCTTGTATTGGCCTACGGCATTGGCATGCTCTGACATCAAATCCTTCACTGAGGGAGCAATTGGACAGTGTTCTTCTTGGTGGACAGTGATTAGTGCCCAAAAAGTGCTATTTTGAACCCTATTCAAGATAGGTTTTGGGTGCTTTTCTTGTATTAATCATGTCAATTAAGCGATTGACGTGTGTAGGTCACTTAGTACTGCTTGATGCCATTTCGAGTTTGTTTTTAGGTAATTTCAGGTCTTTGTACCTCGACCATTTATCTTTGAAGATTTGCGGTGTTTTGACCATAAAAATGAAGGAATTTGAAGTGGGTTCTGGAAGGAAAGTGGGATGCAGTGGCGAGAAGATACGGTGGCGTGCGGTGAAGCGGGGCTTGATCCCGAGGAATTTCGCTATGATTGCGAAATTTTATTTGGGATTGCGAAAATTGCGATCATGCGAAAATTTCGCAATCCTAGCGAAATTTCGCTACCCTAACGAGAATTTATTATGCAGCTGCGTGCCTAGCGGGAGTGTAATTTAGCTATCTCCTGTGATTTCGTGGCCAAGCGGGAATTCAGCTGTTGATAATGAAATTTCTCAATTTCGCTATCTCGTAAATTTCGCTAGGCTAGTGAGTACAACTAGGCAACAAAATTTTTGCTATGCTAGCGAAATCCTACATAAGCGAAATTGATGCCTGATTTTTGTATATTTGATCCTAAGCGACCACGTTTGATGTATTACCATTTTAGTATTTATGTGGCGAATATTTTAGGCATTTTGGTATTTGCATTAGGTTGGCTGTATAAGGCACCTTATAACTTTGTAACCTAACTTCATTTTGATTCAGCTTTCATGAAGCTTTGTTTAGGTTGCAGTTTGCTCTTATCTCTCTTCTTTCTCTCATTTTTCTTGCTGCCCAGACACGCCCTTGAGGATGACAACTCGAGGATGTAGCTAAACCCTTTCCTTGAAGGGAGGGTCGGTGGAGGTTTGGAGGTAAGTTTTTCATGCCCTCTCATTTATCCATAGTTTGCATTTATGAGCATTTAGCTCCACGTATCTCACCCTAGGTTGAAACCTCTAGATCCGGCCTGCTTGATGTGTATTTGGCAAAGCTTTGTGGATTACGATGGATGCTTAATCTTAGATCCCGTTGTCATCACTTAGTTGTCTCCTATTAGTTGCAGTGGGTTGCCTCTTTGAGGCGTATGCTGTAAGGGACTTGAATGCTCAATGAATGCCATATCTCATGAGGGAGTAATTTAGGGTTTTAGGTTTTAGTGCGAATCAAGGTCAGGTTTGGGAAAGACTATGGAGTCTAATTATCCACAGCCTTGAGAAACAAACTCGAGGCATGAATATACCTTAAAAATCGATCCAGGTGACCCCGAGGCTTCAAGGAGTCTTATTTTCTAATTTTCCTTTAATTTATTTGCTGTTTACAACCATCGACTCCTTTGTTTTTGAACAAAACCCAAAATCCAAAAGAGAAATACCATTTCAACTTCCAGCGCACTTCTCATTTCGAAGAAAACCGTCCACTGTGTTCGACCTAGACATTTATCTTTGTGATAACAAACTACGGCGGTAGGAGAAACCCCAGGATATAAATATTGTTGATTCCGGATCACTATCTTGTGTACGAGTCAAATGGCGCGTTGCGGGATTGGTGCCCTAGTGAATAAGTTGTTGAACTTGTGATTCATCACGAGTTTTGGTAAATCTCATTCACTTTTGATTTTATCATTTTTTTTCCTTGCGAGTTCAGCGTGAGAGTTTTAAATTTTCAGTACATTCGGTTTTCTTTGCTGCTTTAATTTTAGCTAACCTTAACCCTTTTTGTTAGTTTTGTTTTGATTTTCTTTGTTGATTGTGAAGTGTGCGGAAGCGGTTTATGCGGTGGGATAGAACCTTTGCGGGTAGGCTTGAGGAATTGGCTGGCATACGGGAACGAGGGCTTGAGAAATTGATCCTCACGATTAACCGAATGGATCCTCCGCGGGGAGGAACGACAAATTGCGGGTGCTAGGGAGCCTGATGCATATCGATCCATGAGGGATCACATACACTACCAGGTGAGGTGCACCCTCATGTCAATTCTCCCTGGCGGAGGTGGCGGTGAGACCTGTTGGGCCCTGCACCCGCGTTCACTTGGCATGGAGGGAATGAAAGCCGCCTGATCGCAAGGGAGGTTGAGGAAGTATGCACCACCTTGAAAAAATTGAAGTGGACATGGAGCTCCTCAGTTGAAACCTTTCCCGCTTTACCACCCAGAGCCGAGGCAAAAATTTGGCCTAAATGCGTAAGGCGAAACACCGTAGGAATTGGGGAGAAGCTATGAGTAGAATTTAAAATTGTGGTGCTCCGCAAGGCATGAACAACTTGAAGGGCAAATTTACACATTTGCAGCTCATGATGGTGAGAAGGTTCTACCAGTGCTGGGAGAGATTTATGGAGACTATCAGTGCATGCCAACACCATGGGTTTGATACATGGATGCTGGTGAACCATTTTTATGATGGAATGTCCCCTTGTAAACGATTATTGGAAACTATGTGTAGGAGATTTCTTGAATAAAAATCCTGATGAACAATGGACTTCCTCAATTACGTGGCGAGACCTCCAGAGGCTGGGATGAGCCAAACCCCGAGAGAGCGGGAGCTGATTCAGGCCACCGGTGAACGAGAGGAGGCATGTGACCACTCTATCTGGGTATCAGTTTGAGCTAAGGTATCTACCTTGGTACAGAAGATTGGAGGAATTAGAAGAAAAAGAGTCCATGAGGTGCAGGGCGGTGGCGAAGCCATGCGGGACCAAAAATTGTTTCAAGCGCGGATCCATGACCACCCGGAGAACCATGTCCAAACCCCATTTTGAGGATGCAAATGTGGTGAGCTGAAGCAAGCCCGAGAAACAAATGCTCCATATGGCGACACTTACCTGACCACAATTGGAGGGGTCACCTAACCTTTCTTAGAAGCCTCGGCCTCTGTATATATACCCCGGGAGCCACAGCGGCGACATTCTACCACCACTTCACGGCTTGACAAGCACCCACCTCCTCTCTGTTGGCTGAAGCCATTGTGAATGCGAAGCGAGGTGGTGGGAAATTTTAATGGAGGAGCAAAAAAGGCATCGATGCTCGATTCAGACGAAAAATTGAAAATGTAAGCACCTTGAGCAAGAGAGAATAGATGGGAATTTGGAAAGTAGCCTTAATTGAAGAATTGACGGCTGCGGGCGTCATAACAAGTGGAAAATCATCGGCAAAGAGGCGGGAGGTTCCTTCGGCCCGGCTGCCCGAATCGAGGGAGTCCATGGCGAGGCTATTACAGTGAACCTCACACAAGAAAAATGGATGAAGTCAAGCTATCGTACCTTAAGAAGTGGAAAGAGGTTGATCGGCCCGATACTTGACTTTGTTGAGAAACCGAAGGGGAAGAATTGGGCGAACACATTTTCTTGAAGGAGGACTCGATGAAGCCTTCGTACGCCTCAGTTTCCCCCGGCGTTAAGTAAGAAGGCATCCCGGCCGGCGGGCATCACAGAAGTCTAAGGCGGTGAAGGGTCAACATACCCACTTTTGGACATCATCAAACAAGTCCCTGCCTATGCAAAGTTTTGAAGAAGATCATGTGCGATCAAAAGGGGTTAGGCATTAACGGCATTTTTAGCTGAACAAGTTAGCTCCATCATCAATCTGAAGACAATGGTGAAATCTGAGGATCCGGGGACTGACTATCTCGAGTTAACATTGGGAGGACCACGCATTGACAAAGCAACGGTAGACTTGGTGCGATGTCGACCCTAATGCCATACTCGGTGTATAGGCGGCTAGGTTTTTGGGAGAAACTAAAACCAGCAGCATCACCTATCTTTAGCCGATCGTTCGGTGAAAATACGAAAGGGATAGTGGAGGATATTGTTGGTAAAAGTAGATGGATACACTATCAGGTGGATTTAGAGTGGTTCTCGACCGCAGACGGAGCGGGGAGCACTAATGAGTGCCCATTATATTAGGAGGCCATTTAAGCCACATCAAATGCCATTAGCTCAATTTAGAATGGGGTCATCACGGCTCGCGTTTAGCGACATGACCTTTGGGCTCGACATTTTCCACTTGAAGCGATAGCGAAAACCAGCTTAGGATGAGGGTAAAATCGATGAAGTTTGCTGAGTGGTACCTGGTAGGAAGGCATGATATTAACAAACATCGGGAAGAATTGATGGAGAACAATGGAAAGCGAGTTAATGCAGAATCCACCATTCCTCTGTAACGATCGACCAGCGCCCGCAGGAGACGGTGCCAGCAGTGGGCGAGCATGAAGGCACTGCGGCACACCATTGCATGCGTCGAACTTCTCCTCTGAACCCTCCTTGAGATCAATGGCTACACAGGCGGGAGTGGTTCTGAGAACCTAGAGACCACTCAAATTTTTGTTGAAATTTTTGCTATATTATTTTAAGTCTTAATTTGGGTTTAGTGGTGCCTTTACTTTTACTATTTTCTTTTCAAATATTTTCGCATTTACAAGCTTATCTTATCACAATTTTTTGTTTTGAAATGTTGCAGGAGTTGCGGTGGGGGAAAATCTGGGTTTCCTCTGCATTGCGATCAGTGCGAGGTCTGATTCGGCCATGCCATTCCCTCCCACGAGTTCAAACCGTTCGTTTCATCTTATTGGAGTACCACAAAGTTTCTTTTGAAAAAGTGATAATTTTTGTGAAATATCTCGACATAGAAATATACCATGCGGCTACATTTTCTACACTTTCAAAAATCATTCATTACCTATATTTGGTATTTCTCTTGCCTTAGTTGAAAAATTGAAAATACATATATTTACCTTAATGTTAAGAACAATTCCATGCATGATTTAGTTTTTGGTCAATTGAGATTTCAGCATGTTCAACCTCGAACTTTCCCCCTTTAGTTCACACTGCACTCCTGGTTGTACCAATAGGTTGAGAAGCTATATACCTCTTTCCGCTTTGCAAAGCCGGCCTTAGATTTGTTGTGACCCATAATGAGTTTTATTATTTACCCGGTAGCATGTGAAGACGATGAAGTCTTCGAAAAAGGAAAAGAAAAGCGAAAAGAAAAAGAAAGAAGAAAAAAAGAAAAATAAAAGCGTGGCGGCTTTGCCTTGAAACCCGAACACGGTGTGAGGGTATATGGCGAAAGCCTTTAAAGCCCGGTGCCCTAAACCTTCATTGGTCGGGAGTCATCGACTTAGTGTTCGTTACACGGGTGGATAGGTAGAGTTTAGTGTGTTGTAGGTGCTCAATTCTCGAAGTCATTCGGAGTCCGGGGTGAAGCCTGTAGAGTTTGTGGTCAAGTGATCCTTTTGTCTTGGTGCCCTAAACCTTAATTGGTTGGGAGTCATCGGTGGACCCCGTTACCACGGACTTTGGTGAAGTCGGGTTTTTAGCATTACACCTGCATGCTTGATGGGAAAGAAATAAGAGCGTCGCTATCCCTATTTAGGTTGGTCGTGGAGTTTAAGACCTGCGATAGCTAGGTTGGGGGAGGAATAGCTTTGCAATTTTATTGGCTCAGCCCGGTTACCTTAGGAACATAATTAGATTTTGGTGGGGTCGGGTTGATTTCCTTGGGGGTGGCATTGCCACTAAAACTTGCTCTTGTATGGTTTATGTTCTCGTAATAGGTTTTCATCTGAGTGTAAATTGTTCATTTTAAAGGTAATGCATATCTGTACATACACTTTTTGAACCATATACTTTTTGAGAAAGCACTGCATACATACCCTTTTTGTTTTAGCATTGCTAAGGGACTAGCAACGTGTCGGTTGGGGGGTGTGATTAGTGCCCCCAGTCTTTATTTTGAACCTATTCAAGATAGGTTTTGGGTGCTTTTTGCGCACTAATCATATCAATTAAGCCAATTGACGTGTGTAGGTCCACTTAGTACCACTGATGCCATTTCGAGTTTGTTTTTGGGTAATTTTGCAGGTCTTTGCATACCTCAGCCATTTATGTTGAAGATTTGCGGTGTTTTCAACCATAAAAAATAAAGGAATTTGAAGTGGATTACAGGAAAAGTGGGATGCGGAGTGTAGAAGATGCGATGAGCAATGCGTTAGTGAACAATCGGGAATTTCGCTATGATTCATTATTTGGGATTGCGAAATTTGCAATCATGTAACATTCATGATCTGTGAGAATTTAGCTTAATTGTGAAGATTCGCGTACTGTGAAATTAACGATTTATTTATCTCTGTAGATTTAGCTAGGCTAGCGAAATTTATTCTTAAGCGAAATTCATGTTGATAGTGAAATTTCAATTTTGCTATCTACGTGAGAACCCCAGCAGACAAGTAAGAGGCCCCATTTATACTAAGCAATTTTGTATGCTAGCGAAATCCTGCATAGCGAAGTGCGCCTGTGATTTTTGTATATTTGATCCTGGCGACCACGTGATGTATTACCATTTTGGCCTTTATGTGGCCGAATATTTTAAGGCATTTTGGTATTTCACACATTTAGGTTGGCTATAAGCCACCTTATAACTAACCCCTAACTTCATTTTGATCCAAGGCTTTTCGGTATGACTTTTGTTTAGGTTGCGGTTGCTCTCTTCTATATATGCTTTCTCCTCATTTTTCTCGGCTGCCAAACACACCCCTTGAGGATGACAACTCAAGGGATGTAGCTTCGCCCCACTTTCCTTGAAGGGGAGGTCAGCAGTGGAGGAGTTTGGAGGGTAAGTTTTTCATGCCCTCTCATTTATCACCTTTGCATTTATGAGCATTTAAGCTCCACTGTCACCACAGGTTGGAAACCTCATAGATCCGGCTTTCCTTGATGTGTGTTGGCAAGCTTTGTGATTACAATGGATGGCAATCTTAGATCCATTGTCATCACTTAGTTGTCTCCTGTAGTTGCCATAGGTTGCCTATTTGAGACCATATGCACCTTGTAAGGGGACTTGAATGCTCGATGATGCCATATCTCGAGGAGTAATTTAGGGTTTAGGTTTTAGTGCCAAATCAAGGTCGGTTGGAAAAGACTATAGGTCATTATCCCCAACGAGGAAACAAACCCGAGGGCGTGAATATGCCTTAAAATCCAATCGGTGTTGAACTGAAAGTCTTCTTTTCTAAATTTTCCTTTAATTTATTTCTTTGTTTCTGACCATCCCGACTCTTGTTTTGAACAAACCTTAAAATCCAAGAAATACCATTTTCAACTCAGCTGCACTTCTCCATTTCACGAGAAAAACCCATCCACAGTGTTCGACCTAGACCACTATCTGCGATGCTTGACTCGGCGATGGAAGAAAATTAGGATATAAATATTGTTGATTAGGATCACCTGCGTGACACGAATCGAGACGGTGGAGTTGTGATTGATGCATGGGTTTGGGTGGCTCACGGGATTTTCGATCCTTTTTGCACTTCATGGGCCTTTTTCCTTCTAACTATTCCACCTTTCTAGCCAATGTTGATATTTTTGCTTTCATCTCCATATCTTGGAAAGTCTGAAAATACCTCCTTCTGGTGAATTTGAAGACCTCATTTTCTCCACCTCCCTTGGATTTGGCTCATCCCATCCCTTGGAAGTTTCAGCCACATAATTCAAAAAGTCCATGGCTTCATCTGGGTGCTTGCTCAGGAAGTCCCCTCCACACATTGTTTCCAAGTTGCTTCATGGCTGGAGACATACCACCATAGAAGTGGTTTACAAGCATCCAAGTGTCGAAACCTTGATGTGAGCCGAAGCCTTTGATGGTCTCCATGAACCTCCAGCATTGGTAGAGCCTCTCTCATTCTCTGGGCAGCAAATGATTTGCCTCTTCAAATTGTTGGTCTTGTGAGCGAAGGAATTTTTAAAGTGCGCTGCTGACCTGCCCGACACGATGGTTCTTGGTCTCGATGGTCGCCATACTTTGGCTGGCTTTGGTGATAAAATGCCTTGGCTGACAAAATCCATGTCAGTACACCTCCTTAAAAGGTTATGCACACTTCCTCAAAATCCCTTATATGGGTGTATGGATTTTCATTCTCCATACCATGAAATGTGAGGCAGGGTACTAGGTAGGTCTCATTGCTACATCCTCGAGCGGAGGTATGATGCGGGGAAGAACAACTTTCACAGGAGTGTATGTGATCCTCATTGATACGCTATCTTTGTTGGATTCAGCTGGAGTACCTTGCTTTGACTTTCTTTGTTCCTCGGGTAGGATCCATTTGATCAAGCATGTACAGCGGTTCCACGACCTTGCTCAGGCGGTGTGCGATTCTTTGTGATCTACTGAACTATCTCTATCCCGATGATGCATAAGCTTTTTGTGAAATGAGACAAGCGAAAAGTACAATAAAGCTTGCCAAGGATCGGTGTTAGCTAAAACCAAAATTAGGTATTTGTAGAATAAACAGTCTGCGATGCTTGCTAAGTAAGAAAAAGAAACTTGCAATTCTTACAAATGAAATTCAAAAAGGATTAAAAGGTCACCAACACTTATGTGTAGATTCTGAGTTCATATCAACTCATCGTCGTAGTTTGGCACCATCCAAACAACGGCATACATTTGATTCGTGCCACAATAGGGTGATCGAATCAACAAAATTTATTTCCTGTATTCCTCCTCTTTGCCGTGGTCAAGCTCACTAACAGTATGGCGATCTAGGGTCGAACACGAGGATGGGTTTTCATTACTCAAATGGTTATATCATGATTGAAATGATGAGACTTTTATTTAGTTTTTCGGATTTGCATTGAAAAGTGTGGGAGTTTGTAATCCTTTAGGCCTAGCGAAATAGCTTAAAATGAAGTGTGAAATGGTGACCTTGAAGGCTTGGGTCACTAGCTTGGTAAAATGGGGTTATGAAGGTGTCCTCGGGTTATTTCCTCGCATTAGGGCAAATGACATATAGTCATAGCCAAAACCGGATCTTTGTTTGGCTTTAAAAACTAACCCTTAAATACTCCTATTTGAGTCAAAACATATACTGAGCATTTAATGTTCCAACAGTTTGAAAACATAGCCTTTATCCTCATCTCAATGGCTCGTAAATGACATCTAAAAGATAGCAATTGGTCCCTCTACCATTAAGAATGCAGACACTAAGCATAATGATATTATTGAAGGAAAGACATTAAATAACATTAAACCCTAGTTTGGAAAGTTTGGAACCATAAATGCAGTACCTGTTTCATTTAAAACTGAGGACCACCTGCAGTACCCCATTAACCAACCTAGCAACCCTCATCTTCAAGGTTTTGAGGCTTAGCCAATCATCCCTTGAGTTGTCATCCTCAAAGGTGGTGTTTGAAAATGAGAGAAAGAAGAGAGAGAAGAGAGAAAAACTGTAACCTAAAACAAAAGCTGCGGGGCTGAAAGCTTGAATGAAAAGTTAGGGTTACAAAAGCTATAAGGTGGCTTATATAGCCAAATAAAATGTGTGAAATACCAAAAATACCTAAAATATATGATTACAATAGGGACAAAATGGGAATTATACAAAACAAGGTCGTTTGGAACCAAAACACAGGGGGAGGAATTTCGGTATGCAGTGAATTTCTCTATCATAGCGAAAATACTAGGCATAGCGAAATTCAAACTTTAAGCTGCAATAACCGGCTATGATAGCTAATTGGTATGATGTAATTTTTGTTATCCTCTGCGAAAAAAAATGTGCATAGCGAAAATTTAGCGAGGGGATTGTGAATTTTAAGCTGTAGTGTAATTTCGCAATCCTTGCGAAAATTTTCGCAATGCATAGAAAATCTTGTAATCCACTGCGCATTGCCTCCTACATCGAGTTCGGCCTCCGTTCCTCAGTCCCGCCCGGCATTTATTCATTTCGGCTTGATGAAATCACGAAAATTCTCGACATTAAATGCAATCTGACCTGAAACTTGAAATTATAGTAGGAGCTCATAAAATGCCAAAATTGCAAAAACAAGCTCGAAACAAAATCAGTGGTACTAAGTGGACCTTCACATGTCAATTGGCTTAATTCATGATTAGTGCTGTGGCCTGAAACATGAAAGAATCTTAATGGGACTCAATAGCACTTTTTGAGTCTTAATCACATATAGCTAGGAGGTTCTCAAGGTTTGTTGTAAATGTGAACCTCCATCACTGATTATGGCCTTGAGGACCCCAAATCTGAAGATGTTCTCCTTCGAGAATTTCAACACCGCCTTGTGAGTGCTGGCTGTGTGAGACAGCATACGACTAGTTCGACCACGTAATTACCTCCGCCCAAAATGTAAAAGCGTATCAAACGATGAAGGGAATGGTCCCATAAAGTCGATGCGAACATCGAATAAATCAACTACGAATTGGTTTGGAGGCATCATGTGACGATGAAATTTTCCCCCAATCTTTGGCATTTCGCGCTCCTGCGTATGGTGTGGGCATCCTTGAAAGAAGGCCCGATAAAACCCGGTGTAGCACCTTCATGGTAGTTTTGCAGGAAACAAAATGGCCTCCATGCATTCTCATGGCAATGGCGAAGTATCCCTTCTTTGTTCTTCCTTAGGCACACACATCTTCGATTATCGATCGGCATAACATTGTCTGAAGACTCTTCCCAATAGTAGGAGTGAATTTTTGCAAAGAAAAACTTCATGTCTTATGTCTTCCAGTCTGTTGGTAACTCTCCTGTTGCAAAGAAATTGGCAATGTGAGCATACCATGGGGCATTTTCCACTAGCAACAGGGACTCCTGAGGAAACTCATCATTAATTGGAGGGTTGTGGGTGTTGTGTGTTATGGTTAGTCGCGAGAGATGATATGCAGCAACATTCTCCACCCCCTTTTTATCCTTGATTTGCAGGTTGAATTCTTGAAGGAGGAGGACCCACCTAAGAAGTCTAACCTTGGCATTTTGCTTGGTGAGGTACTTCCAAGGTTCAGATAGTCTGTGAGAGGTCGTGTCAACCCTACCAAGTATGCCTGAAATTGTCAAGGCGCAGACCCTTGCCGACGGCTCTTTCTCACGTAGTGGTGTAATTCCTCACAGTACCTAATTCAGCGTTTTGCTTATAGTAAACCACACAAGGTTTTCCTTCTTCTCTGCGCGAAGCGCTTGCTCAATGGTGAAATTCGGCTTGCATATACATAACCTCGAAGGTAACTTCACATTGGGGGTTCTGTGATAATCTGATAAGTCGAGTAGACACGAGCTCCTCAGCTCTTCTGCGTCTTGTCCACTTTAATTGGCATCCTTCTCTAGTAGCTTATACAGAGGCTTGACAATTTTTGAAAAATCCTTGAAGAACCTCCTGTAAAAGCCTACATGCCTAGATTGCCTCCTGATCTTCCACATTCGTAGGAAGGCAATTTGGAAATCCTTCAATTTTACCTTGTCGACCTCGATTCCTTTGTTGGAAATAATGTCCCGTATGATTCCTTGGTTGACCATAAAATGGCATTTTCCCGATTCACTTAGAGTTCTTCTCAATACATCTATGCGGGGCATTTCAGTTGATCAAGCATTCTTGAAGCTCCCTCCATAAGTAATATCATCCGTATGAGCTTATAATCGCTCCACGAATGACTGAAGATGCGAGCATGCATCATTTGGAGCGTGGTGGGGCATTACAGGGCCCGAAGGGCATCCTCTGTGGGCATATGTGCCCAGATGGTAGGTGAAGGTGGTCTTCTCCTGGTCATACGTAGCAATCTGTCGGAAGTAACTGAATAGCCATCCGAGCCCAGTAAAAGGTTGGCAGAGAATTCTTTCGAAGGTGGTCATGAAGGGTAGAGGGAAGTAGTCTTTCTTGCCCTCATTTGCTATGTAATCAATACATACCATCTAACATGTTAAGGCGGGTGCATTTCCTTGCCCTTCTCGTATACCTGATAGTTACCCACGATTTCTTGGGCCTGACTTAGTTGGACTACTTCCCAATCTTGCTCCCGGATATAAATTAAATGACCCGGCTTATGTGATTTGGACTGCACTGCCACCTCTTTCGTGATTAGGTCTCCTCTGCTTTGTTTGCCTTATTGATTTGCTTCCTCCTCTAAATAGATATAGTGTGTTACCAAGCGGTGGGCTAATTCCCTTTAGGTTAGTGATTTTCCACCCAATGCTTTGCTTGATGCTCCCACCCGAGGATGTCACAGCGGTGTTTTCTATGAAGTGTTGGCTTGGGAGGACCTTGTATTTGAGCCTTTACTCATGTTCTTCAGTGCATATTTCCCAGCTCCACGACGAGCTTGAGATCCCGGCTTTGAAATCGTGGCTTACGCGCCTCCATCGTTCTTCCTTCTTTCTCCATGGCCTGCAATACGTTATCTGAGTCTTGGGTTCCTTGCACGACCTTTGGAACACTGGACCAATTCCTCGTCGACATCTTGCGGATTCTTTTCGACTTGTTCCTCTAGGATAGTGTCAATTATGCAAGCCTCATGTGGACCCTCTTCCACTGGTTGCATATGCTTTTTGCTTAAGTGGATGATATTGAGCTCCAAAGTCATGTTCCCGAATGTAAGTTGCATAACTCCATTTCAGAAATTAATGATTGCATTAGAGGTGGTTAAGAATGGTCTTCCAAGGATTATAGGCACATAATTAGTCCCCACTGTAACTGGTTCTATATCAAGCACAACAAAGTCTACAGGATAGTAGAATTTGTCCACTTATATTAAAACATCCTCCATAGTTGATTAGTGCTCAAAAAGTGTTATTTTGAACCTTGTTTATTGCAGGTTTTGAGCACTTTTTTATGTACTAATTAGCTTAATTAACCCAATTTGCACATTAAGGTCCTTGCTATTCTACTGATCGCATTTTGTGACTATTTTTGTAGTTTTTGCAAGCTATTTATGCCAAAATTGTTGAGTTGATCCAAGCACGAAGAATTCGAGTTCAACTACGGCATTGGTCGAAGCTAGAAGGAAGAAGACGAGAAAACATAGGAAAAAGACCGTATGAGTACTGCGGGGTTGAAATTTTCTGTGCAAAATTTCACACGGTTGCGAAATTTGCATCCTGCGAGCACTGTTCATGCCTCGGAAGCCATCCAGCCAATTCATCATGCGTACTTTATTCACTGATTTTGACTTTGATGTTTTTGTTACAATTTTTTGTTTCTTCCAAATTTGTCCTTGTAATAGCTTTTAGTTTTGGTTTTTTTTGTAATTTCCCTTGTTCTGAGCATATATAAGCCTTAGTCAAGCTCTGTACAAATCAATCAATCCATCAATCAATAAAATTGATGGGAAGCTTTCAGCTTTCCCGCGTCTTTATTTTTTGCTCTAGTTTCTCTCATTTTCTTTCCATTTTAAGGCGACCAAACACCCTCAGGGGATGTGTATTTCCGGAGGATGGTTAACTAAAACCTTTCGTCTTTGAAGAGGAGGGCCTAGGGCTTTGGAGTGAGGTAAAATTTAGGTTCCCTGTTTTATAGCCAGTTATTATCGTTTATGTTTCTATCTTTCAATCTAGGTTTAAATCCTCTTGGAATGCCTTGATTGACCAGTGTTCAGCAATCTTTTGAGTTCGGTGGATGCTTGTGCTAGATCATTGAGATTAAACTAGTTATCTTCTATAGTCACTATAGGGTAGATTAGGGACATGTTTTCCTTTGTTAAGGAGCATTTATGCTCGATAAATGCTTTGTTTCAAAGGAAAAATGTTGGGGTTCGGATTTTATAAGCCCGAATGAAGATCGGTTCGGGAGGTACTACGGGTCATCCTCTGACGAGAAAAGGGCGGGGAACCTTTCATTTTACCTTAGGGCCTCAAACCCCGATAGTGATGTGAGTTCATTTTCTTATTTTCTTCATTTTATTGTGTGCAACCATCCCGACCCTCCTTTATTTTTTAACAGCACCCCCGAATCGGCCCCGAAGCTCGCCGGTTTCAATGGTATGATCGTTTCTCTGAAAACCCATCTTGAGTGCGACCTGAACCCATTTATCTTTGTAGTAGCTTTGCTAAGAAGTAGAACTTTAGGATATAAATTTTGTTGATTACGCATACCTCTTTGGCCAGCGCGAATCAATGCGAGAGATAATGCATGTGCATTTGGCGGTGTTGAACCTGTGATCCTCATCCACAGATTTGATGGAGTACCTTTATCATTTCTTTATCGATTTTTTTTTTTTTTGAATTTGCCTGTTTCTGCTTGAAGTGCATGTTCCGATGGGTAAAGCGAAGGCTGCAGTGGTCTCAAACATAGACGAATGGAACACTGGGGAGAGCAACATAGTCGGTCTGAAACCTTGGGTGCCCGTAGGTCCGTGAGGTGTGACACCTGAGAACCGGGGTCTGGATTGACAGCCAGTCGACTGCGGAAACTTTTGTGTGTCTCGTATCATGAGACCCTGCATAAAGTAAAATGACCCCGATAGGGCCCATCATCCCATACTCATCCCATCTGGTTACAAGACCATACATTTTATGAATCAAGAGTTATTACATCACTCTAATACAAAACATATATTAAAACTAGTTAGATTCTGATATATACACAGAAACAATCAAGGCCATAGTCGGCCCACTTCATTATCGGCCTACAGGCGTCATCTGCTATTACTGTCACGTACTGAAAGGGGGTCCCACGGCGGTGAGCTAACGCCCGGTAGAGATGAATCTGAGGGCTATTCCTTTACAGGTCTGCGTACGATGATCATTTGCGGTCAGCCGTAGCCGTCCATGCGTACATGTTGTCTATCATGGAAAAAATCTACGTGCATGTAAGAGCGACCTCTACAGCCTTACAAATGCTCAGATTCAACCTCCGACCCACCACCCAATGCAAGTGCCAATGGGAAGTCAATACCAAGTCAGTCCCGACTCCCATCTCACAACCCGTAGTCTATGTGATTTTTATTTAATTGTTTCATGTCTTTTTGGGCAACATAACTTTTCGGGATCTCACCGCGGGTCTCTTACACCCTCCGACATTTTTCGAGCTTTCACCGGTGGATACACTGTCTAACATTGTGGAACTCAATTGGACTTCGTCCCATTTCCAAGCCCACACGATTCTACACCAAACGTAGTTCCAAACCAGTACCATGTACACATACCCATGTAATGCGGTGTTACACCGCACACAAATCTTATCTGATTTGTGCCACTTTACTGCTGAGCAATGACGATATTGTAAGGAACCTCTACATTGACGTTTTACCATACTGTGTGTGCTATGAACACTCATGTCTAATGCACACAACATTCCATATATTGATTCAACATCGGCGTACATCGATGTGTTAATATTAATACATTCGAATCGGTACATCACATAAGCATCTTATTTGCATCTTTTCTATCATTGATTCATTAATATAAACCCACATGTTCAACATATATTAACATAATTCCAACTTGTACCCAGGCAAGTAATTATATAATTCATATTCTGAATTTGAGACATTAGTGTGTCAATCATCACATTGATACATAAAAATTATTTCCATCTTGTCATACATTATGTCACATAATTTAGCATATTGATATGTCGTTGAATTATGGCAATAACACACATTAGCCATTCTTGACCATAAATCCGGCCATGCTTGGCCTAGAAATAATCTGGACTTGGTCGGAGAAAGTCAGTTTTGTAAATACCACACAAAAATATCGACCACTTGATTCCTTGCTTTCATGCCGTATCGATCTGACATTTGATTTGACGGTTTAAAAGCAGTTCGAGAAGCAGAACGGACTATGCCTCAGCTTGTCCATGGCCCGGCCCAATGTTCGGTATACATTTGGCTGACACTTTATCTTATTAAATTCTATACTTGGCGAGCTTTGTAGAGTCGAAGCGTGTGGTCGGGTTCGGGCGAAAGTTATGATAGATTTAAAGTTAGCGACGATTCACAGGGTGTGCGGAAATTTGGGCACACCCTTGTTTGCCATTACGCCGGGATTTTGCCATCCCAAACACGGTGTTGGTCTTGAGCGGTCCCAGCCGTGGCTGGTCTTTGACCATGCAATCCTGAGCAAACCGCGGCCTCTGAGAATTCTCACGGAAAATCGGACGAAACCGCTGGCCATTACCACGACCCTGGCGTAAAATAATTGGGCCGAAACACACTCACTTATGCCTTGATTCCCGGGTTCTTCGCGATCAGTCTGTTCAATGCGACCTCCTTCCTTTTCCTCTTTCTTTTTTTCTCTCTTTTCTCCCTTTTCTTCTCTTTTCTTCTTTCCTTTTCTTTTCTTTTCCTCCCTTTCTCCTTTCCTTTCCTCCCTTTCTATTCACCTTTCCTTTCTTCCTCTTTTCCCTTCCACCTCCTTCTCCTCCCCTTGCTTGTCTCTACGAACTGAATTGGAGCCCATATATATAGGCTCCAAAAGTGGCATGCCATGTGTCACACACATGGCTTGCCATGTCTATGCGTGCCTTTGCCGCATTATGACTTTATGGCTTGCCATGTATACTTATGGCTTGCCATGTCATCTCACATGGCTTTCCATGTCACCCACATCGGCTTTGTGTCACCCACATGGTTTGCCATGTGTCATTCACATGGCTCGCCATGTGTCGCCCGACACCCGTTTTCTCGAAATACATGAAATTATGACTATCTCGGAATTCAACGAAATTTGATTAGGTAGCTAGATTTCGTGAGACGATTCCAACAGTACAATCCATTTCACAATCCGAGATCTAGAAAAATCCTAACTTTTCTCTGGACTATTCCGGTAAACTATAGTTTTGGCCCCTTTTTATCTGAAAAATTCAAATTTAAAACTTTCACGGATTTTACAAACTTTTTGACACTATATGAATATCTCAATAAGTAGACACGTTTAAAGAAAAGCTATAAGGGCCTCCCTTAGGCTCGAAGCGGACAATATCTACATGGTTGGGCCAGGTCTATTAGATAATTTTAAATGTCCCACATGACACGTGTATGTCTTTTAGTCTCTTATTAAAAGGAAGTTATCTAATCTAATCTCTAGAATGTTGAGTTGTCACGATAAGAGATATAATTTCTTAATTTTTGCTCCCTACTTTGATGGGAAGTGGATTAGTGGTTACTAGATCATGGTAGTTGCCAGAAAGGAAATAGTTCCTCTCTTTACCCATTTAAAAAGCATTATACGGTTTCCATCATTGGGAATCAGATGCAACTTTTCATTAGAGAAAGGGTTAAAGTGAAATCTATCTCTGAAAATTTGACAATCGAGAAAGAAAGAAATATTCAAGAAAATTGCTATGGATTCTTGTATGCTATTTATGTTTATGAATATCATAATAATTAAAATGCGATTGTCAAAGCATTAAAATTACATTTCATGTAGCTTTTTATTACATGTGGTATCGAGCGGAGTTAAGACTTCATGGTACCAGTATGATTTATTCATTGGAATCAATTATTTGTCGAAGATTTGATTTATTTTATTTTAGATTTGCTCGGTCATATCTCATATGATTTAGTTTTGATTTTATTTCTTTTCTTCCGACTCATGTTGATACTGTGACGCCCTAAATCTCGAGGGTCATTTTTTTTTTTTAACAGTGTCCATGAAGTGTGTTTCTGAATAGTGTATATGAATAGTAGTAAGCAAGCGTGCAACACGGTGCGATTATTAACTCTTCAGACCATTTCATCGCGCTGTCGCGCATGGAGTCGCATGCGTTGTGCACGTGGTCATCTGTCCCCACACACCCAAGGCGGTCCGTCATGCCAGCGTTGGGCCTCTTTGTCGCCCGGTAGCGGCTGCAACGTCATCTGCGCTCTGTCGTCGTGCGCCTCGACCGTGCACTTTTGCGACATGGGAAATTCCATATTCCGAGATTCTTTGTCGCAATAGAAAGCCTCGAGAAGTCTGTCGTGATAGAGAATTCTTTGTCGCAACACGAATACTGTTCATGAACAGTGTCCGAAAAAAAAAAAATTATTACCCCTCGGGATTTGGGGCGTCACAAATATTTTCCACAAAACAAATCTCATTTTTATTTTTATTTTGTTATATGTGACTTAAACATCCAGTGATTAATGCCTAGATATGTGAGATTTTATTTATTTTTTGTTGAAGTGATTCGTATATGGGTTTGACCATTTCCATGAGATTATATGGTGATGTCATATTTTTTATTATGCATATCTTTATACTTCAGCGTAATATGCATACTATAATTATGTTGTTGGCTTTTAATTTTGCCCATAATTTGTTTTACAAGTATAGATCAATTAAAGAACCCATGCATGATGAAATATATATTATTTAAAATAAATATAAATAAATAAATCCGACTGTTTCATACTTATGAGTGACATTTTTGTGTTGATATATTAGAATTATCTTCTATAATTTATTTGAATATGAATTGTCACATACATGAAACTTTGTAGATAATGACATATTATAATTGATGATTAATAGTACTTTTGCAAAGTAATTGTTTCAACTTAAGATCTATTTTATGAATCAGTTTGGTGATCACCAAAGTGACCCGACTAGAAAGCCATAGATTTCAAGTTGTATTTTTTTATCTTAATACTAAAATCCAAGTATTAAAAAATAATTACTTTGAAAAATTATTTGAATAAATATTTATCTGTGTCATGATCAGCAGGAATATTTTTGGCTTAGCCAGTGAACCACATTTCTTGTTATTTATATACTAATTAAAATAATTAATGTATCATGGTGAGAATTGGAGATTGGATACCCAAGGTAACCCAGCCCTATCGGATTATGGATATATCATTAACTATTTTAATAGGTGAAAGGGAATCACAATAATAGTCAAAAGTTTAATTTTGTATGCTGTAATTTTCATCCAAAGATGTGTTACAGTAGTATTATTTATCATTTATTATTTAACTCGAGGCATTAATGTGTGAGCATATATTTAATTGCAGTTTCAACACTTGTTTCGCTTCATTCGCATGCTTCATCTGTTATGATCCTTAATGGAACAAAATTCTCATATTAGTCTAAGCAAGTCTAGTTTCACCTAGGTGTACTGGATCTTGATTTGGCACTTTGGACTGAGACACCGCCTGCTATTGCTGAGGAAAGTAGTGCGGAAGAAAAGACTTTAAGTCATTCTTCGGAAAGATCGAATAGATTGAGCGCATTATGTTTATGGGAATGAGCATAGCGAACAACATTAAGTCAACACTTCCTGAATCTTACACTGCTAAGGAATTTTTTAAGACCGTGGAAGAACGTTTTCGTTCAGCAAACAAGTCTCTTGTCGGGACATTAATGGTTATACTCACAACCATGAAGTTTGATGGTACTCGTAGGATGCATGAGCACATCCTTGAGATGTCAAATCTAGCTACTAAACTGAAGGCTCTTAGGATGAATGTGGATGAGTCTTTTCTAGTTCAATTTATTTTGAATTCCTTGCCTCTTCAGTATATGCCATTTCAAATTCATTACAACATTATTAAGGACAAGTGGAATGTAAATGAATTGGCCAGTATGCTAGATCAAGAAGAGATAAGACTTAAGAAACAAGGACATCATTCAGTTTACCTTATAAGAAAAGTGACACCCAGCCTGCAGCGAGGCGGGTGTCTTGAAGCCACCCATGAAACCCCCAACCGTTACTTCCAACGACTAGAGAATCCTGTGAAGCAAAACCGTGTTGCTTGTAGAAAACCCGTATAAAAATTTTTCTTTTCTAAACTTGTGATTTTATAAAATTTCGGTAGCATAACAGCTGCATACAGGACATATCCCAAAACCTGTATATATAGTTTACACTTTTAAAACATAGCGACCATAGCGCTAATTCAAGAGCCTCGGGCTCATCATTTTCATAAACGCCAAAACTATGTACATACATATACACAACTATACAAGTTCAAGTATTTTCTTACAAAGCTAAGTTAATACAACACTTATACTAGAAGTCGGGGAGAATCTAATATGTCTGACGTCCCAGTGTTCCTTGTACCCTAGAAAATAGTTTTAAAATAGGAAAATATTGTACTCAGAAATATACCTAGTAGTTTCGGATTTGTTTAGAGTATATTTATAAGCTAAATATGAATTTTGGAAATAAGAATTAGAGACCTAAAATGAATACTAGAGACAAAGGGAGTAAAGTGGTCATTACTGCTTTGGAGGACATAAATATGGCATAAATCAATAAGTTAGTATGCAGTGTAGATTTGAGAATGATTAGTGGGTGAGCAGAATGGCATAGTTGAATTGCAAAAGGAGGAACCTAAGGACAAAGGCAAATAAGGAAACTTAAAGCAAAAATGGGTTTTTATTTAATTGACTTGTGAACTTATGGCCTTGGGGAAGATCAAAATAACATATTTTGGTCTCGAAAACGGGTAGAGAGGGAGAGAAGAGAAAGGGAGAGGAAGGAAGAAGAAGAAGAGGAAGAGGAAGAAGAGGGAGGAGCCAAGATCAAGCAAAGCCAAGCTCCAAAAAGGTATGGAACTATGACCTTTATGATGGATCTATGGAATTTTAAGGCTTTGTATGGTTAATAGCTTATCTCCAAAGCTAGGGTTTTGATAGAATTGCATCTTAACCTTGGATTTTTAGAAGATAAAATTAGGTAAAACCTTAGATAGTATAAAAGCATATGAAATCCTCTCTTTGAGGATGGATTCATAGTTCAATGAAAGGAATTGAGTTAGGGTTTAGAACAAACCCTAACTAATCATCATGTTTGGTTTATGTATGGGCTATTACCCATATTAGAATGAGTTTGGAGGAATTAATGAAAGAATTTTGAGGAAAGACATGTAATTGAAAGATGAAATGAGTAGAAAAGAGATCATAAGATGAATTTCAAGTGGTCTTGAAGTGTTTATGAAGTATAGAGTTGATTTGGGTAGCAAAATATGGAAAAAAATGGAGAAAAGACACGATACAGGCATTCCGGGTCATGTGTACGGTACACTGAACGTATACCGGTACGCATTGTGTTCATTTATCGATCCAGTGTTACCGGTACACACGATGAGGTGTACCGGTACACCCTACGCTTTCCGGTTTAGACTGGATTTTTAGTATTTTGGCGTAACAATGCTCATTTCTTATCCGATTTGAGTGATTCAAGTAGCTACGTAAAATAGACTTCAAGGAGAACAAAACCTAAAGAATAGGAATAGCCAAATTCCGATCCTAAGTGGCCTAAAAATTCACTCAAAGGGAGGTCATGTGCAAGCCAAATTCTGGTTCCAGCTTTGAACATAGAGTAGTCCGGGTTGTTTGAGGACGTAACGAGTTTCGGTGCTCGAATTGGGTGATTCGCAAGTTAAGGAATAGAACCCGCATAGCACCTTATCTTTAAAAGAATACAATGACCTAGAGTCCAAACATGAGTTAGGATCCCGGAAAAATTAGTAATACAAGCTGTTCTAGTGTAATCCGGGTAAGCGGGGCTAATTTTGGCATGAAATGCCATAACTTTTAGTTTGGATGATCCGATTGGATTGATTCCACTTCCCAAGTAAAGTAGATTCATAGAGGAATAAGAATATATGAATGAGGTGTGATTCCACATACATCATACTTCACAAGAATATGAAGTGCCATATGTAATAGGCAGAGCAAAGGAAAATGTAGAAAATGAAAAATGTAAAAAGATGTGTTCATGAAACATGAAAATGATTATGGAAAATGAAAATGAAAACAGGTGACATGATTGTGAACATGAGGAGGCAATATGTCCTTGAACACATAATGTGGTTAAGTGATATATGATTATTATCACATATAACTAGAAAGAAAGAAATGATAACAAATGATAAATTATACGTGAATGAGTATCACGTAAAATGAATTATGAATGAGTATACATAAATGAATTTATGAATGAGTGTATGAATGAGTATACGTGAATAAGTATACGTAAATGAATTTATGAATGAGTATACATGAAGGAGTATACATAAATGAATTTATGAATGAGTGTATGAATGAGAATACGTGAATGAGTATACGTAAATGAATTTATGAAGGAGCATATGAAGTAAGTACATAGATTAGTATATCTTTGAAAGATATCTGAAAGTGAAATTAGGCCCCGAAGTATGTGATTTTTGAAGTCGAATGAATATGAATAATGATGATAAAGGCGGGATTCATTAAAGCGGAATCCGTCCTAAATGTGAATTAATTAATATACCGAATGAGCCGTGGCCAGGGATGCACAAATCGGCATCCCGTCGTAGAGGCTTTCTCGAAGTATTTTCAATGTCCCACTTGAGGCGGGATGCACGATCGGCATCGGAGTCATGATGGCGTGGCATTGAAAAATGTCACTTGGCCCGGGGATGCACCAATCGACATCGCGTCTTCGCGGCGTATGGCATTTTAATTGATACCACGTGTCGGGATGCCAAAGCGAAACGCTCTGTCGTGATGGGGCGAATAAGTAATACCGTGTCGGGATGCACCAAACGGCATCCGTCATGATGGGAGAATCGAATAACTGATACCACGTGTCGGGATGCACGCAAGCCGGCATCCGTCATGATGGGAGAACCGAATAAGTGATGATACCACGTGTCAGGGATGCCAAGCAACATCCGTCATGATGGGAGACGAATAACTAATACCACGTAATCGGGGTACTGAAACGACATTCGTCATGATGGGAGGCAAATTGTAGTAGCTTTGGCTGGCACATTGCAGAATGATAAGGGCGGGATTCATTACTTTGGATCCGTCATAAATGTGAATTAAATAGTCAAAGTGAAATAACCAACAATGACGAGAGTAAAATGGGATTTTTATGTGTATGCTTAAATCCCATAAATTGAATTATTGCATTGAAAATGCATGTTGTGATATGATAAATGATGTGTAAAATGAAAGCATGCGAAAATGAATAGCATGAGTTTATGTGGATAAAAAGGCATTATTTTGTAAATGCATGTTATTAAGTGTGAATGTTATGGGTCTTTTCGAATTTGTAAATGTCACGCTGGGATTGCTAGAAAGGAAGTGCTTTCGTTTAATTAAAAAGATCCCAAATGGAATAACATAAGTAATGTTTGGAAAGATAATTGAAAATATTCGGAGTAAACCGGGCTCCGGCTTGGATCATGACGGTCGAGTCGAGGATTCGGTGCGACACTTTGAAAAAGAAAATTTTAATAAGGCGAAATATCTGTTTTTGATTGAAAGCGTCGAATGCGCCCAGGGCTCTAGCTTGAATCCTGTGGCCGAGATTAGTGGGGAGTTCGGAGTCGCGACACTTTGAAAAATGAAAATTAATAAAGCGAAAACTAAAGTTGCGGGCATCCCGGATCACGGAAATGTAATTTCTAAAGGGAGTTGATTAATAATGGCTTGGCGTGATAATGATAAGAGTCTAATATCAGTTGGTATTAGTCGGGTGACCCGATATGTATTTAATATGACTTGATATGTTTCGGTTACCATTGTATAAGTATAAGTTTGTTTGAATATGATCTAATATGACATACATGTAGAAAGATATGAATTGAAAACTGTAAAGACATGATACATGGAAGTATCACGAATAAGATAATGATATGGAATCACGAGAAAAAGGCAAAATCTACATGTATAAAATGAGATGAGTTAAGAATGCATAAGAATAGACTTCGACATATGCATAGAAATAAAAGTAAAAAAAGAAGATAGTGCGATGGCGATTATTGTTATTGAATTAGATTCTTGTCTATATGTTCGTAGTAAAACTGTGGCGGTCGTCAGGTGTAGATCTTGAAGAGGAGATGAGAGGACGAGGACATTCCACACTAGCGGCGGGCCATCTCGGAGATAGGTGCTCGCGGCTTAACTGATCGCGATATCGATGTTTATTTTAGATATGAGATTTGTATAGTAAATGGGACTTAGTATATGTGTATAAACACAATGGATACCACTCCCTGGGTGGTAGTTCATTAGTAAATGTAAATGATTGTTGGTTGTAGAAAGAAAATATTGTTTGTAAAAAGAAAAAAAAAAAAAAAAAAAAAAAAAAAAACAGGTCGAGAAGTCCCGATTATGGTTTGGCACAGGCTTGAGTTGGATCATGTCGGGTCGGGGCCGGGGAATCGGGTGTGACATAATAGGCTAACGAGCTCAGTGAGTGTATGCTTTATAAAATGCTTGCTTTTTCTGAAAATATCTCAAAACTATAAAACTATCTTTTACAAGACATTTTCAAGAAAACTTTACTTGCTTTGCTATAAAAGTTTCTAAAATTTTCATAAATTGTTGCTTGCTTTACTTTGCTTTAAAAGTTTCTAAAACTTTTCAGAAACTACTTGCTTGCTTTTACTGTAAAAGTTTCTAAATTTTTTTCATAAAATGCTTGCTTGCTTACCAGTGGTTGATTTTAAGACTGTATGAAAAATGCTTATAAATCAAGGGTCAAACCCACTTTGAAGGCCGCTTTCTTGCTTCTTTGTACCCTAGTAAACACAAAAAACCTATTTCTCTACCGTGTCGGTGGAAGGACCTCGTGTCCACTCTACCTTTTTCTCCGTAAATATGGCGAAAGATCGTATCGCTTCCACGCGCCCAACAATGGGGCCTAAGACGAACCCTATATACTCCAAGACGCGCGCCGTCCCCTTTAATATGCCATGATGCATTAACTAAGCTTGCCGACCAGCAAATCTAAAATGCATGAAATGATGTCCTAATCTCACTGCACGACGGAATACCTCCTCCGACCTAAGATGTCATTAAAACTAGGGATTTCTTAAGGCCCATGAGTAAAACATAATTTTTCTTTGAAATATGGCTTAACAAATCAAACCATTCTCGCTTGCTTGCTCGCTTTGTCAATAAAACATATTGCTTGCTTGCTTGCTTACAAATATGGTTTAACAAACTAAAACCATGTTTTTAAAATATGGGTTAACAATTCAAACCATAAGCTTGAAATATGGTTTAACAATTCAAAAGCATGTTTGAAATATGTTTTAACAATTAAAACCATGTTTGAAATATAGTTTAACAATTCAAACTATGTTTCTGAAATATGGCTTAACAATTTAAAACCATAACACACCAATAAACGTATTTACAACACAGCCTGACAAGCACTCAAATAAAGGCAATATTGGAGCCTCTGTTTATAGCAAGTTTTATGCACTTTTGTGTACTAATCGACTTCACAACTCAATTGACATATTCTGAGTCCCGCTTTGATACTAATCACGGC
The DNA here is from genome assembly GCA_016808115.1 of Tetrastigma voinierianum. Taxonomy (NCBI): domain Eukaryota; kingdom Viridiplantae; phylum Streptophyta; class Magnoliopsida; order Vitales; family Vitaceae; genus Tetrastigma; species Tetrastigma voinierianum. The sequence goes on along the minus strand of JAEQBH010000428.1, from coordinate 222,115 downwards.
ATTTTGTAGCTTATTTCAAAGAGTTTTGTGTGTCGAATATCTTCTATTTCTTCAAATTGATCAAACATGATGAACCCAGCCAAATTCAGGATGCATGATCAAATCGTAGGAAATTCGGAGCAAATTTATCAAGAATGGAGGGAGCAAACTGCCGAAAACTCTCGTTGCAAAATTCGCACTCGTTAGGCTTTATGAAGTTGCGAAATCTCCCGCAACCCTGTACCCCTGATGCTGAGAAACCCTCACACCTGCCTTCAAGTTGCGAATTTCGCAACCCGCGAAATTCTCGTAATCTGTGAACACCGTCACTGATCGCTTTTCAATCTAATTGCTGCGGTTTAACACAAGTTCGCCTCTTTATGCACTTTGATTCTTTAAGCACTTTGTACTTTTCATCGAAATGCATATGTTTCTCCAACCATGCTTGTAATCAAATCAACTTTTGTCATTCAATCACTACTGCCACGAAGCTTCCTCCTCTCTCACACATGATTTTCTCTTCTTCCTTCACTTCTTTGCATTTTCAGCCAAACACCCTCATGATGACAAATCAAGGGATGCTTGGATAATAATTCCGATCTCTTAGCTGGAAGCCACTGGTGTTGTTTTTGGGCTTAGTTGTATGTTCTCATGTTCTTTATGTTTGTATTTAAGGGTATTTGTGCCCCTGCTTCTCACTGAGGTTAAAATCTCTTAAGCATGCTCTCTTTAATGAGTATTTGCAAAGTTTTGGTTCAAGGGATACTTCTACCAGATCCACTGAGGCTTTCAGCTTAGTTGTTCTCATTAGTTATCATAGGGTAGTGTTTTAGCTGTTTTCACCAAGGTGACATTTATGCCTAATGAAATGCTATTTTTCAAAAGGAAAACTATTGTGGTTTAGGTTTTATAGTTAAATGAAGATCCTGGCTGAAACACTATATGTCATGCTCCCAAACGGAAGAAAAAGACTGGCACATGATGCTTAACCTAGAACTTAAGCCCAAAGGGTCTCGAGACTTTAAGATTTCTTAATTTTTCACTTCAGTTTATTTTAGTTTTCAACCATTCACACACACCAAGCTTACACACCCTTAATCCAAGGAGAAAACACTCATTTTCAAATGCACTGTAACTCATCTCATGAAGAAAACCCATCCCCGTGTTCGAATTTCTAGAGCCACTATACCGCAAAGAGCTTTGCTACGCAGTAGGAATCCTAGGTTATAAATTTTGTTGATTCCGAACACCTACTTGGCCTTTTAACGAATCATACACTAGTATTGAAAAATAAAGTTTAGAACACTCACCTTTATGGTTACAACAATTGAGCACGACTTCACAATTTTTCCCGCCTCCGCTATTACCCTACACATTCGATGTATTAGACCACACATGTCAGCACAACAGCAATTTGCACACTTGGTGCTACAATTAAATTTTTTAGAAAATATGTGGGCCCTAAATGCCATTCACAGGCATATGGCCAGATTATAGACTCAATGGGATTGTAGAGTCCAAGAACACCTGAAAACATTTTTGAAAATTCTGTCCGGATCAGTTCAAAATAACTCGAAATTCTCATCCCGAATACCAAAATGGGGCCTCGAAATTTAGCCTTAATTGTCCGAAAATAACTCGAAAAATTCCTAAAAATTCCTAAACTCAATCTAAAATTTTGAGACTGAAATTTACGGCATCTCATGGCTTCTTAAGAAAATTTCTCTCAAGCTAATACATAGCCTTTAGCTAGAAATAAATACAAGTAGAAAAATTCCCTTACCTCTTGAAGTTCATCAAACGCCTGCGCTTTGGTATTCACGCGTAGCCTCGTCAGGTACCCAACTTCTGCTCCTCTGATTCGACGCAAAAATTTACGGTCCGATTTCGTAGATCCTAGAGAAAAGCGAAAAATAAGAAAAAAAATCTCTCTCTCTCCTTTCTCACAGCTTCCCTTCTTCGTCTCGTCCCTTTCGACTTTTATTATTTTATTATTTTTTTTTTATTTTTTTATTCTTATTATTGCTTGGATATATGACTCATATTGCCTCATTCAAGTCCATTTCTACCCCGAAAAAATTTATTTCTTTTCAATTCACTTTATTGTAAATGAACTTAGCTCGAGTCATTTCCTGACTTTCGAGATTTTTGTAAAAATCTCATCCTTGAAGTCACTGGCGACTTATCACCCAGAAATTCGTAAAATATTCTGACTGTCTCAGAATATGACGAAATTTTTCTAAGTCACTAGATTTCGCGAGACGAATTTAACTACAAGAATCCGCTGGCTATCCGAGATCTAGGAGAATTTCTAGGCTTCCCCGAATCCATTATGGCAATTTATTATTATTATCCTTTAACTAATTAAAGTTTCATGATTTTTACTACCCTCTACTTTCCTTAATTGAAGCGCCAATTCTTTGAAAACTTTACACCCCTCATCCCCAAAAAACAACTTTCAAAATACTACTATGACACTCAAATAATTAAGGAAGCTCAGCACATATGCGACCGCTACATCGCATCGCACACCCTCGTGACAAGGTGGGTTACAAATCCTCCTCCTTTATAAAATTTCGCCTCGAAATGAACAAACTAAACCTGTATGAAAGGAAAATACCTCAATCCGAAAATAGTCGAGGATACTATACATCCGAGCCTCCGGCTCCTGTGCAGCTGGGCTCCTCTCTCATGATTCTTCCATTGTGACTTTAACCACGTGAATCACCTTACCTCAACACTGCTCCTGTGTTCTGCTAACCGCATGCCGCCTCATATGTCAAAGCCCTCCTTTAGCCACACCGGGCCGCCTCAAGACCGTGAAGGATCCGCATGTACTTCTTAACATCACACACGGAATGTGCCATGAATCTTAGATAACTCGGGGTAACTTTCAACCTCAGAAGCTTCACTTGGGTCCCACCTTTTGCTCACAACTCGCTAAGGTCCTATAAACCCTGACCGAGCTTGCCTCGCCTCTCCCAAATCTCAAAACACCCTTCCAAGGAAATCTCTTCCAAGACACGCCACCCATCTCGAACCCAAGTCTTCGCGACAATTGTTCGCAAAACTTCTCCTGGTCCATCTCACGGCCTCTGCTATCACGAACGACTTTCACTTTCTCCTGGCAGCCTGCGACTCACCCGGGGCTACCAATCTCCTTCCTCAATTAACCTCTATCCCAAAGACACCGAGTCCTACATTTCCTACCATACATCGCTTCAAATGGAGCCATCTCTATACTAGCCTGATAGCTGTTGTTGTAGGCGAACTACAACAGTGCCAAATGAGTATCCCAACTCCCCTTGAATTCCATCACACAAGCTCTCAGATATCCTCTAACGCCCGAATGGTCCTCTCTCGACCGCCATCCGCCCGAGGATGAAAAGGAAGGCGAAAATTTCAAAGTCAGCCTGCCAACCTGCCAAACTGGATGTGAACCCGGGGTCTCGACCGAAATCATCAAATCGGGAACCCCATGAAGCTCTCATCATCTCATCGCCATACAACAACAACTTTTCCAGAGAATCCTCAACATTAACTGGCAGAAAATGAGCAAACTTTGTCAATCGATCAACTATCACCCATATAGCATCGTGCTACCTCTAAGTCCGTGGAAGACTTGTCACAAAATCCATAGTGATCTTCTCCCATTTCCATACTGGAATGTGGAGAATCAGATCTCTCCCCACGGGCCTCCGATGCCCGCCTCACCGCCGATAGGTTGTGCATCCGGAGACGAACTTGGGATCTCTTTCTTCATCCCATTCCACCAGTAATGTTCTTTCAAAGTCTTGTACATCTTGGTACTACCTGGATGCAAAGCATAAGCAGATGAATGCGCTTCTTCCATAATGTCTTTCTTCAGTTCACCATACTCTAGCACACACATTCTTTGCCCTTTCACTATCATGTCGTCATCTCTGATTTGAAACTCTTCTTTCTTTCCTTTTTCTATCTCTTCCTTAAGCTTAATCATCTGTGGATCCTGCAACCCGCTCGCACCGAATCCGGTCCACTGGGGGAGAGGTCTAATACGAAATGTGGCTAAAAATGCCCCGAATCCTCAACCCCAATATCACCCCAAGTTCTCTGCGATCCACCAAATGCTGGAAGATAACCTCATCTCTACATGCGAGACAAAGAACTCTTCCGGCCGCCCGCTTCAAGGCATCTACTACGATAATAGCTTTTCCTCCTCGGATGGTACTACCAGTACGCCGTAGTCCTTATTCAATTAAAGCCATCTTCTTTGCCTTAGGTTTAACTATTTATGGGTGAAAATATATTGAAGACTCTTATGATCTATAAAGATCTTACAAGGAGCACCATATAAGTAATGTCTCCATATCTTCAGGGCAAACACGACTGATGCAAGCTCTAAGTCGTATGTACTGCACCCTCCCCATGCTATTCAGTTGCCCAGAGGAGTGAAATCACTCCGATTATTCCCCGCATCAAAAACACAACCGCTGCCTGTCGAGAAGCATCACCAAACCACAAACCCATCTCTCCTATCAAGCAAGCTAGAACTGAGCCGGCCAATCTACGCCCACCTCCTCGAAACTCTACTAGCAGCCATCCACCTAATCATACTTGACATCTTTCCTTGTCAGCTTGGTCAGTGGGGCTGCTATCTTGGAGAATCCCTCAATAAACTTCCTATAATACCTAGCTAAACCAAAGAAGCTCCTGACCTCTGACACATTCTTTGGAGGTTTCCAACTTACCACAGCTTCTATTTTCTAGGGATCCACACTCACCCCCTCAGCTAAGATCACATGACCTAGGAATGCCACCCTATTAAGCCAAAAATGGCACTTGCTCAACTTGGCATATAGTTGTCTCTACCTTAAGGTCTGCAACACAATCCTTAGGTGCTCTGAATGTTCCTCTGGACTACCTAAATACACTACATAAGGATCAATGTATCATGACTTAACCTATCAAAATTTATAAATCGAATAACCGATTCATCAAATCCATAAACATTACCGTATATTAGTTAAACCAAACGGCATCACTGTGAACTTCATAATGCCTCGTGAGATGCGGCCCTCAATGCAACTTTAGAACATCACCGTCTCACACCTCAATCGATGATACCCCAACCTCAAATCTATCTTGGAGTACACTCAAGACCCATGGAGATGATCGAATAACTCATCGATCCTAGGGAGTGGATACTGATTACGGATGGTACCTCTATTCAGCTGTCTGTAATCTATACACAACCGCAAACTCCCATCTTTCTTTTTCACAAAGAGAAATGGAGCTCCCCATAGTGATATGCTCATCCGAATGAATCCCTTACTCAACAACTCTTCCAACTTAGCCTTAAGCTCCCTCAACTCTACAGGAGCCATCCTATAAGGAGGAATGGAAATGGGCTCACCCCGAACAAATCGCTGGTGAACTCCATCATCCGGGAGGTAATCCTACAATATCATATAGGAATGCATCTAGGAACTCTCTAACAATTGGAATCTCATCCACTAGAGTCCCCTCCTTCCCAATCTCCACCACATGCGATAACTCGACAACCCCACGCACATCCCACGCCGCCATGGTGGAGATCATACCGAAGATAACTCTCTCCTGTGCATTCTCAACTTTACCTCTAATTTCCTGGCCTATGCAACTTTATTTCCTTTTATAACACCTAACGGGCCCTGCGGCTTACATCCAATCTATGCCGAGAACCACATCAAAATCCCTCATATTTAGGGCCACAAGATCCACTGGGACCTCCTGTCCCCCAATCAGAACTCTACTATCTTTAACTACTCTGTTTGAGAATAACGGATCTCCTGCTAGAAGGGAAACTCTCATACGACCCCCTAATGGCTGGGTCTCTATCTGGAAGCGATCTAAGAAAGGCCTGGATGCAAATGGAATGTACCTCCCCCGGGTCCACTAATGGCGCATCATGATCAAGGATAGAAATAATACTAAGAACTATGATCCGGAGCCGTGATCTCGCATCCTACCGAGTCACATCATAAACTCCGCCTTGGTGACAGCTCATATTTGCATCCCCTAGTGGCACTACCTTCTTACCCCTCTACCACGGCCGCCACCGCGTTGCACCGCCCCTTCGCTTCGTGAAACTTCTTAAAGACTTTTGAGTGCTCATCTTCGTGTGCGGTAGTCGGGCCGTTTACTGGCGTCTCTACACCAATCAATCGAGGACACTTTAATAAAATGGCCTTCCCCTGCCATAATGGAAACACTCGTTTCTATATTCTTAGCAAGCTTCTATGGTGTCGCCATGACATTATTATGACAAAATGTGAGGAATACATTGAGTGTCATTATCGAAACCCGGGGCTCCCACGATCCCCACTCAGAGGCAGCCCCGACCCGCACCCCGACCTCCAACCCCACCCTGCTTCTTGCTGGACTAACTAGAGCTCTCTATTGAGAAGTGCCCGGTGCACTTTACTTCCCGCCTACTTCCGACAATAAAGCCAGTACTTTCTCACCCTTAGAGCGCCTTAACTAAACTCTCAACCGCTTTTGAGAAACCACGCATAAATGAACTCGATCCGGCGGCTGCATCCTCGCTAAAATTCACAGACTTCAAAGGATTTCATCAACTCGACATATGGAACCAATTTGACTAACTCGAACATCTTCTCATACTGGCTACTAACATGTTCTTCCGCTCCACCTAAAGAACTCCCTCAATCTTCGAATCTCAGACTCTAAGGAAAGAATATGCGTCGCAAACTCTGTCGAACCGGTCCCATGTTATACCAATGATACCCCATCCACGGTATCCCACCAATCTCAACGTTTTCCATTAGAAAACTTGGAAAACAGACTTCTAATCATCTCATGGCAAAATTATAATCTCTCAGAATCTTGCTTTACTCGCCCAACTGGCGACCAAGTCATTTTCCGATCGCCATCGCGTCATATGGCTTCGCCCAACTTCTCACAAAGCCTCTATAGATTTACCGCCTTCTTCAGAACCTCTCTGTGGCAAAATGGTTGCGATCGAGGTCGCGGGCTAACGACGGTCACTGGTGAAGCATTATCCGAGCAACTGCGCCACCTCGCCTCAAGTAAAATAACTCGAACCCTGAGCTCCCCAGTGGCCCGTGATGGTCTGAACTTCTTCGACCGCCGACGCTGATTCATGGAGGCTGTGTGAGGTAGAACCAATCAAGGTTCAACTCCCTGTGCATCGCAGGATGCCTCTAAAATCCTAGTATGGCTCTCCTAGGACGATCTCAACGTCCTCTACCTGACATAGTGCCTTATTCGCAAAATCAACCAAGCGAATACTTTCTTCAAACACTAATATGTATGTACTTTTGAATTTGAAAATGCATGGTTGCATAGTTGTTTAGTGTATAAGAAAACTACACGATAACAACAATGTGTTTCCTAAGACCGCCTATTACTACAACCCGACATACCCCACTCCCTACTAGCAAAGCAAGTGTGCCAGCCCACCCCACAAAACTCCCTAACCACATTTCCAACGACTAGAGAATCCTATGAAGTGAAGCCGTGTTGCTTGTTGAAAACCCGTATAAAAATTTTGCTTTTCTAAACTTGTGATTTTATAAAATTTCGACAGCATAACAGCTGCATACAGAACATATCCTAAAACCTGTATATACAGTTTACACTTTTAAAACATGGCAACCAATAACACTTATTCAAAAGAGCCTCAGACTCATCATATTTTCATAAACCAAAACTATCTACATACATATACACAACTATACAAGTTTCAAGTATTTTCTTACAAAAGTTAGTTAATACAACACTTATACTAGAAGTTAGAAGAATCCTAATATGTCCTGGTCTGAAATAAGTGTCTGTATCAAAAAGAAAATAGTTTTTAAACAAGAAAAATAAATGAGCTAAACGAAACAATGAGTGTATGCTTTATAAAATGCTTTCTTTTTTTGAAAATATCTCAAAACTGTAAAACATTCTTTTACAAGGCATTTTCAAGAAAGCCTTACTTGCTTTGCTATAAAAGTTCCTCAAACTTTTCATAAATTGTTGCTTGCTTTGCTTTAAAAGTTTCTAAAACTTTTCAGAAACTACTTGCTTACTTTTTCTGTAAAAGTTTCTAAAAACTTTTCATAAAATGCTTGCTTGCTTACTAGTGGTTGATTTTAAAACTATATGAAAAAATGCTTATAAATCAAGATCAACCACTGGAGGCCTTTCTTGCTTGTTGTACCCTAGTACATTGAAAACCTCGTGTCCCCGCTCCGCGTCAGTGGAAGGACCCTCTGCGTCCACATCACCTTTTCCCAGAAATGGTGGGAAGACCCCATGTTCACGTCACAATTACATAATGAAGCCAGCACGCTAACCCCATATACCCAAGACGCACACGCCCTTTAATACGCCATGATGGATGAACCTAAGTTTGCCGACCGTGCACCCAAAATGGGCTGAAATGATGTCTCAATTCACCAGACACGCATTTAACTACCTTTGACCTGTGATGCTTGCTTAAACTACGGATTTCTTAAGGCCCGTTTATAAAACATAATTTTTGCTTTTTGAAATATGGTTTAACAAATCAAACCATTGCTTGCTTGCTTGCTTGATGAATAAAACATATTGCTTGCTTGCTCGCTTTACAAATATGGTTTAACAAATCAAAACCATAAGCTTAAAAATATGGTTTAACAATTCAAAACCATAAGATTGAAAATGGCTCTTAACAATTCAAACTATACTTGAAAATATGTTTTAAATAATTTAAAAACCATAAGCTTGAAATATAGTTTAACAATCCAAACTATAAGTCAAATATGGTTTTAACAATTTAAACCATAACATACCAACAGAACGATTTATAACAATACACTAGGGGTATTGAAAATAAAGTTTAGAGCACTCTTACCTTCCGCCATAAATAATTGAGCACAACTTCACAATTCCCCGCTCCGCGCTATTACTCCACACATTCGATGTATTAGACCACACAAGCCAACATTAAATACTCGAAACATTTTTGAAAACTTGCTCGATCGGTCCAAACAACCCAAAATTTTAACCCTCGAACTGCTCGAAAAACAACCCGGAATTCAGCCCAAAGTCTCCGAAAATGGGCCCCAAAAATTCTGGTGCACCCTAAACCCTGCCTGTGTAAATTTTGGACCAAATTTACGATATCTCACAAAGATCTAAGAAAATTCTCTGCCATTACATAGCCTTTAGGCTAGAAATAACACAAATAGGAAAATTCACTACCTCTTGGAGTTTGACAAAACACTAAGCTTTTTGTATCCACGCGTATCTCTCGTCGTGTAGACTAACTTTGCCTTCTGCTCTGACAAAAATTTATAGTCCGATTTCCATAGATCTTAGAGAAAAGCGAAAAGAAGAAAAAAAAAATTCTCTCTTTCCTCCTTTCTCACGCTCTCCCTTCTTTCCGTCCGTCCCCCTTTTGAATTTTATTTATTTTATTTATTTATTTATTTATTTTATTATTTATTTTATTATTATTTGGATATATGACTCATATTGCCTCATTCGGGTCCATTTCTGCCCCGAAAAAATTTATTTCTTTTCAGTTCACTTTATTGTAAATGAACTTAGCTCAAGTCATTTCATAACTTCCAAGATTTTTGTAAAAATCTCGTTCCTGAAGTCATTGACGACTTATCACCCAGAAATTCGTAAAATATTCTGACTGTCTCAAAATTAGACGAAATTTTTCTACGTCACTATATTTCGCAAGACGAATTTAATGGCGCAGTCCGTTTCGTCATCCGAGATCTAGAGAATTTTCTAGGCTTCACTGAACCATTTTGGCAATTTATTATTATTATCCTTTAACTAATTAAAGTTTCCATAATTTGTACTTTCACCCCTCCACTTTCCTTAATTGCAAAAGTGCCACAATTCTTTGAAAACTTTACAATTTCATCCTTATAAACAATTTTCAAAAATACTATTATGGCACTCTCAAATATTGAAGCCCTTAGTGCACATATCTCTGACCCTACGGTTACCGTGCGTACGCTCTCGGGCGAGGGCGTGGCACCTGAAAAGCTAGTACAAGTGGAAAAAACCTAAGAAGAGCAAAAACGCAGAACCACTTAAAAACAATGGGTCTCCTCAAGGTAAAGAGGCTCATAAGAGGGGACAAAACAATATCAAGTGTCATTTCTATAAGAAGTTTAGGCATGTTTAGAGAGATTGCCACAAACGTAGGGCATGGTTTGAGAGGAAGGTAAAGCCTTTGAGAAAACTACGTGTGTGTGATGCCCGGCCCGAGGGGTCAGATTGACAACTTGTCGACCACGGAATATTCGAGTAGGCGTTGGATGAATCAGATAATCCCACATTGAAATTCAATCCCCATTCATAAGGGACTCCTTTTCTTTATATTCTTCTTGGCTTATACAACTTCCCTTATTATTATCTGAGAGTTTGATATATAACTCTTTTACAGAGCCAAAATAGATCAAGCAGTTGCCTGATATATTTTACAAACATAGTGTTCAAGGCCACAACTTCCAGCCCTCTTCCTTACTCGAGGCCTTGAAGGAGTGTGCCAGATACTCTCGTGTGCACGAGAAGTAAGGGGATCCCACGATGGGATGAGCAAAGCCCAGTAGATATATACTCTCTAAGTCTGCTCACCCTTTTTAAGTGCCTGCGATACCCGGGTTAAACAATCACACACGAATGTACCACATGTTATGAATAGATGCAACCGCTCCTTGACCTGATCGGTCCTCCTTGTCCGATCACTTTGGTCGACCTCTAAGAAATGCTGCGAACAATCTCGTCACGTACTTTTTGGTCGATCTGCGAAGTGCGTAGACCCGATCTTAGATGCGTACTGGTCGATCTCGAGAAGTATTGGCCGGGTGATCTTACGTCGTACTTTGGTCGACCTCAGAAGTCTTGTGGACGATCTCTCGAAATCATTGCATTCTTGATGTACCATCGAACCATAAGCCGCGAAGTCGATCATTTCCATGCACCTCACCCATGTCATGCAATGCCTCGTATAATGCGATGCAAGTGTCATTGCGTAATGCTCATTTCATCTTCACATGTACGCTCGTGCATGCACGACATATAAATCCACATTACATGTAAAGTGTCATTTTAATGCATATAATTATTTTCATTTTATCCCATATATCAAATAATTTCACACATTAACATATTCAATTCTGATAATAACACACCTTAGCCATTCCCGGCCATAAATCCGGCCATACTTGGCCTCGAAAAAATCTAGACTTAGTCCAGAAATTCTATCTTTTATAAATATCACACAAAAATTCAACAAGCAATTTCCTGCTCAGGCCGCAACGAGCCCGAGCATTCGGTTACAACACGGATTAGAAAGCGAAGTTAGGAAAGCATAACGAACCGTTCCTCGGTATGCATTATCGATACTACCCGACCATGGTTGGTGGCGCTTCATCTTATATTAAATCTCCAATGAAACCTTTTAATCATAGATTTTGAATATCTTTTCATTTAAGAAAAATTGACAAAAACTTTTTTTTTTATTTTTATTTAGGTTTGTTAGTAGTCTACTCATCGAGTTAGGGGATTCGAATAGTGATGAACATGAGTAGTAAGGTACTTGATTTGTAAATTTTCTCATGATCCTGTAAGGAATGATATGCGGACTTATAATCCCACTTTATTACTTGTTGACCTGTGCGCGTGATTTGAACCAAATTGAATTTTAAACAAATTATTATGAACAAACATTAGAAAAATAGTTTCTGCTTGTCAGCCAGTTTTCTGTATTTCTTACGGGGATTGTTTTGGTCTCGATGGAAATGCTCAGTATTATTAACATCAAATTGGTCTATGTAAAATCAGTCAACCAAATTTTAGTGTTGTTGTTGGGGATTGAAGTAGAAGTTTATAGATAAATATTTCAGCCAAAAAGGAAATTGCTAATTTGACATTTCTATGTTTTTACCAAAATTTTAGGAAAATACAAAAAATTAAAAAATTAAAAAAATTAACCGAAGTAGTGGATTTGGTTGCATGTCTAGTGCCAATCAAGTTAAAATCAAATTTATCTAGTAATCTCTTTTGATTTGGAGTTTTAACATATCTTCGAATTACCTAATACTGCATGCATAGGAGGCTTGAAGTGAGATGCGCCACTTGACGAAATAGAAAGGACAAAAACTTGAAGGCAGGCAGCTAAAAGCAGCCATGGCAGAGCAAATGAAGGTAACTAGAACACATTCCCTATTGTAGCCATTGATGAACCCTCGGCAAGACAAAGAACTATGGAAGATTTTTGGTGGCTAGTCATAAGGGAAGAATACCTAGTAGTAAGGCAGCCACCAATAGAGGCAAACAATTTTGAATTGTAGGCACGCCTTGGTCGCTATGGTGCGCTGACTTATAGTTTCACCGGGCACTAAGTGAGGATCCAAATGAACATCTGGGAATATTTTTGAGAATGGCCAATATTGTGAAGTTTAATTGAGTAAATCCTGATGTGATCAAGCTACAGTTGTTTCCTTTTTCCTTAAGGGATATAGCAGCAAGCTGGTTTGAGTCCTTACCTTATGGCTCAGTGAACAACTAGGAAGAGCTGGTAGAAGTACATTTAAGCATATTTTTTCCTCTTACTCTCACTTTAGAGAGGAGGTGAGAAATCATTGTTTTCAATAAAAAAGAAGATGAATCTTTGTATAATGCTTGGGAAAGATATAAACAGTTGCTAAGGAGATGTCCAATGCATGGTATTGAGTAGATGACTCGGATGGATATCTTCTACCATGCCATTAACTACACTTCTAAAGGAACAGTGGATGCAGCCTCTAGAGGTGCATTCAAAAGAAAAAGTGTGGAAGAAGCTACTCAGTTGATTAAAGAGTTAGCGAAACGGCTTCTAAGCTCCATCTAAAGCTTAGGAAGCATTAAGCAGACTTAGAATTTGGAGGTGTGTGAAATTTAGAATAATATGTCAACCATTAAAGTTAAGCTAGATGCTATCGTGAACAGGATGAACAACCAAGAAAGAATAAGTCATTCCTGTAATGAAGTGAGAATTGTAGAAGGTGCTAAGCAAAAAATGTTGTTGATCAAGGACTTGCACATGAAGGTCTATATCAGTGGAGGAAGCTTAGTACATTAATGGGAACAGGAGTTACACCTTTAAGCGAAACAACAACCTCCCAACCCACTACACACTTGCCTTGAGGAACCATGAAAACCTTTCTTATAGAGGTGGAATGCAGCAAGGTCCAAGACCAGCTCAGAATTTTCATAACTATGTTGTACCTAGTTTCCAAGGACAACAACAAGGTATTCAAAGAGCAGACAATCAAGGACAAAGGAGATCCTAGTCCTTTGAAGATCAGATAATTGTATGTTTGAGAGCTTTGTGAGAATATTGAACTGGGTGCGAAGTTTCTTCAGATTGTAGTGTTTCAAGTGAACACAATTGTGTTTCAGGCTAATACAAATGTCTCCTTGAAGAATTTGGAGACTCAAGTAGGACAACTAGCCATCAACATGCAGGAATCGGACTAAGGAGTTCTTTTTCTGAGTGATCTGAAAGAATCACAAAGGCTTTGCATGGGTACATTACATTGAGGAGTGCAAGGGCGCCAGGGCATAAATGGGTTGAGAAACTCATGCGATGTAGAAACTAAGCATATCATAATTCGACAAGCCTTTGAGAAAAACAAAGCAAAAATGGGCTGCTCCAGTTAGAATCCAAGCGGTTAAGAGGGAAGCGAGTCGATTTGGAAAGCAAATAGATGAGATACTGCAGAAGAAAGAAGAAGTGAGAGCCTATGAACCTCTATCCACATTCCTTAAGACAAACGAGTCTGAGCTGGGACTTGGTGAGTATCTGCAAAAGTTCTTTAATGTGTTTAAGAAGTTGGAGATAAACATTCCTTTTGCTGAGGCATTAGCTCAAATGCCACATTATGCAAAATTCATGAAAGACATTATTAGCAAGAAGAAGAAGTTTGATGAATAAGGGTGGGTAGTCTATATGTCACCGAGGTGTGAAAGTGTCGTATCGAGGAAAAGAATCTATAGAAAATGAGACCTAGGTAGTTTGTATATATCACTAATTAGGAATCATGAATTTTAAAAGCTTGTTGTGTGATTAATTTAGCATAAATCTTATGCCCTTGTCAATAGTCAAAATGCTAAGTTTAGGGGGGTTAACTACCACTATAATGTCTCTACAAATGGCAGACAAATCAATGGCTCAGCACAAAGGCATCTGAAGATGTGTGCTGATCGAGGTGGGAAAGTTTATTTTTCGGTGACTTTGGTGATTGACATTAGGAAGACAGAAAATTCACTTTTGCTTGCTGAACCATTCCTAGCTATAGTGCAACTATGATAGATGTAAAGAAAGGAGAACTCACTCTAAGAGTTGGCACAGAAGAAGTCCACTTCAACCTTAATCAAAGTTTGAAGCAACATGATGATGAACAAGCTAAATGTATGAGAATTAATAGTGTAATTCCTATTTGTAAAGAGAAGAAATATGATTTAATGAATGATAACTACATCTTCAATTCACTCTATAATGATGATCTTGAGAAGAAATAGTTGATAGCAGAAGTTGAATTAACTGGAGCAGTGTTGAGTTTGATTGAAGAAAATATTGATGATTTGATGAGTTGTAGAGTGAAAATACAATAGGAGGAGAAAATCTATGCGGGGCTTATTCTAAAGGAGTTGCCTAAGCATCTCAAATATGTATTCTTAGGTGAAGAAAAGTCCAAGCCATTGATTATAACAAAAGATTTTACTGCATAAAAAAGGTAGAAGTTGGTGGAGATTCTAAGAAAGCATAAAAAATATATTGGCTGGTCAGGTAGAAAATCTTTAAGGGATCATTCCATCAATGTGTTTGCAAAAAATCCTCATGGAGGAGAATGCAAGGACTTCTATAGAACACCAAAGGAGGCTAAATCTAGCGATGATCGAAGTGGTGAAGAAGGAGGTCTTGAAATTGCTGAATGTTGGATTCATATATGCAATATCAAACAACCCTTGGGTGATCCCAGTGCTTGTGGTTCCAAAGAAGGGTGGGTTTACAGTGATTAGACATGAGAAAAATGAGCTAATTCCTATAAGAACTATGATTGGATGGAGAGTATTACTTGAACTACAAAAGTGAATCTTTGCCACGGTAGATGATTACTATCCTTTGCCATTCATTGATCAAATGCTGGATAGATTGGATGGGCATCAATAGCCATAGCACCTAAAGACCAAGAGAAGACTACATTTGTAACACCCCGAAAATGTACCCTAGCAGTTTTCGACATATTTCGGGTATTTTGTAAGCATAAATTGAATGTTTCGTGAGTTAAATGCGAAACATGGAAAAGAAAAGGCTTAGAAATTACAAGATTTAAGGATAAAATTGTAATTTGTCAAGAAGGGACTTAAAAGTCATAAGTTAACGGATTTGGCCAAAATGAAACCGAGAAACTTGAAAATACAAATGGTCAAGAGTTGGAGGACGAAAAAGCAAATAAAGAAAATTAACCCGAATGGGTTTTGAGAGACTAAACAAAGGCCTAAAAGATATTTGGATTTAAAAGACCAAAATTGGTCTCATGTTTTGAAGAAGGAACAAGCAGTATGGAGAGAAGAGAATGGGAGAAGAAGAGAAAGAAGAGGAAGAGGAAGAAAGAAGAAGTTCAAGCAGGAGCCCGACAAGGTATGGAATCTTGGGTATGGATTTCTTTATGGAATTCTAAAGTTTAGCCATGATTTCCATCTTTATTGGATGGTTATTAGTTTGTCCCCCAGGCCCTGGGGTTTGTTAGGATTTCATCCTAACCAAAGAGGTATTGAAATTAGAGTTGGTAAAACTCTAAATGGCATAAGATGGTTATAGAATCCTCCCTTTGAGGTTGGATTTATGGTTAAATTGTATGTAATGGGTTGGGGTTTAGAGCAGAAGCCTAACAAATCTCTCTATGTTTGGATCATGTATGGGTTGTGACCCATATTAGAATTGTTTTGGAAGGATTTCATGATATGTTTTTGAAATAAGATAAGTATTGAAAGAGGAATTGAGTAGAAAAGAGGTTACAAGAGAAATATGGAATGGTTTTGATGTGTGTTGGAAGTATAGAGTTGGTTTGGGATGGAAAATATGGAAAAAAAGGGAGAAAATACACATTATGGGCAATTTTCAGTGACATGTATCGGTACACCCTGAACATGTACGGTGATTTGGAAACCACGGTCATTTTGGCCAGTAATGCCGTCTGAATCGAGACGTATCTTAGATCGCCTACTGTTTTGACCGGTGTTGTTGCGTGAATTTAGCCATAACTTGTTCATTTCTTGTCCGATTTGAGTGACTCAAGTGGATAATTAAACTAGACTTCACGGAGAACCAAACATCCAGAAATAGACCTTGTCAAATTGTGACTCTAAGTGGCCCAAAAATTCACTCAGGTCAGGGCGTATTCGACATCAAATTCTGCTTAGTTTTTGATCATGGTAGTGGGATTGTTTCGGTGTGTCTTGATTCATTACTCAGATTTGGGTGATTCTAGTTGGAGGAGAACCATAACACCTTAACTTTAAAAAGGGTACAAAGAATCAGGGTCAGAAGCCTATGGAAGTTAAGCCTCTGAGAAAAAAAAATAAGAAATTCGATGTTCTAGTGTAATCGAGATTAGCCAGACTAGTTTGGCATGAAAATGCCATGGCTGGTCGGATGATTCAATTGGAATGATTCGATTTAAGAAAATTAGATAGTTGAGGCCAAAAATACGTAGGCAGCGTGTGAGCCATGTTGATATTCTATTATAGGTATATGAAATTCCATATGTATAGATATGTTCATGTACTGAATTTGATATGGCTGTGAAAACAAACTGAAATATGAACATGACCATGAACACAGAAATGGCAATATGTCATAAAAACATAATGAGAGCTAAGAAGGCCTATTATAAGATAGTAATTTATTGAACTAAATGGTGTAAAATTGCCTAAGACCGGTTATTGAATGACATGGCGCACGCATGTTCGCGTGGGCGAACGCGTATAGTTTTTCGGTGCTCTTTGATTAGTGCGACGACACTCTCGATCCGTTAGCCGGCACATTAGTACCGGTACTATCTGATTAGTCGCGGCGACACTCTCACGATCGTGCTTGGTACATTAGCACTTTGGTACTCGATTGGTGCGGCGGGACTCTCGATCGTGCTTGACACATTGAGTAGCGGTACTCCCGATTGGGTGCGATGACACTCGATCGTGCTTGGCACATTAGTACTTGATGCACTCTGATTAGTCTTTGACGGCCTCTCTTATGGAGTGCCCGGCACATTAGTACTTTCCGGTACTCTACGATTAGTCTGACGGCACTCTCTGATGCGTGCCGGCACTCTGCTTTTGTGCTCACGGCACCTCGGTATTATCTTGTAACCGGTGCTTATTGTGTTGTGTCCTACTCATTCCATATTCTTAAATTTTAGCGATCAACAATTATATGATGGGACTCTGAATAATGAATAAGAATAAAGAAATGAATATAGTAAAGATACGAATGTACCTATGGTACCTGTATATGTTCTACGTGCACCTACGAAGATGCCTCTTTGTATTTGCTCTCATGGTACATCACGGGTACTTTTGTGCATGAAATATCTCACCTTGTAGTCCCCCTCTGGTACTTCCACTTATCGGGTAACATAAGTCTGAAGTTACGTAAAATAAAAATAGTCGTGAATCTTACTATGGGTACTCTCGTATCGATAAAATAAGTATAAGTTACGCCCAGTACCCACGGAGTACTCAGAGTATCTTTAAAATAAGCATAAGCACATTATAAGCATAACAAATTGTATAAGTCTAAGGTGATGTACCTACTACGGACAATAATAAGGTATCACGCCAGAATTACGATCAGACCTTATAGGTGATATGATTCAGATGCATTCGGAGCTTATGGTACCTACGAGTCTCTCACCTACGCCTGAGAATAAGATCGTAAGGCAAAGAATAGGATTAAGTAACACAGTATAAGATCGTAGACAAGTATATATCTATAAGACATGTATAAGATGCGAAATACATGTATAAGTTACTAATATCTTACAAATTATAAAGATCCAGTAAGACAAGTATATGCTCTGTAAGACATATATAAGATCTGAAATACATGTATAAGTTCCGTAATACACGTATAAGATCTGAAATACAAGAACAAGTTCTGTAAAACAAGTATAAGCTCCGTAAGACAAGGATATGCTCCGTAGTACAAGTATAAGATACGAAGTACAAGTATAAGTTAGCCGGTACTCACGGGTACCTCGGTAGATCTAAGCTACGCCAATTCCTCTACGAGAGATCTGGATAAGTATCAGTTTGAAATAAGTTCAAGTAGATGTCCTTTGGGAGATCTAAATAATTATAAGTCCGAGACAAGTATCAGTATAAGTCAGCAATATATATCCTTTGGGAGATCTGAATAAGTATCGTGCGTCTGACATATGTATGTGTCATGCGGGAGACAAGAGTATAAGTATATGTATAAGCTCGATCTTAGGTATCGGAATCCTAAATAAGTATGTGTCCTCACGGAGATCAGAGTATAAGAATAAGTCTGCTATAAGTAGAAGATCCGAATCTTATAAATATAAGATCAGGAATCTTATAAGTATAAAATCCAGAGATGAGAATAAATACGCTATGAGTATAAGATCCAAATAAGAATAAGTGCGCCATAGTGTAGGACCAAGTAAGTATAAGTTTGTTATAAATATAAGTAAAAGTTCAATCCCACATACGAGAGATGTGAATAAGCATAAGTTTGTTATAAGGATAAGAATGTATGCAAAAATGTTATATGATAACAAGTATATGTATTAGTCTGTTATATGAATTCCTGAAGAATTTCGATATCACATTCTTGTCTTATGTTATTGTGATTCAATTTAAATGCATGTATTCTTGTATAAGATATATTTCCAGCTAGCGTAAAGCTTAGCACGGGTTTAATCAGTGTAGGTCTGAGAAGGCGTCACGAAAACATCCGCATCTTAATTTGGGCGACACACACCAGTAAGGGTTCACCACCTGGTGATGAGTTAACGCTCACGAATATGTAATTAGGAATGTAAGTTGTTTTTGTATATGTATAAGTAAATGGGACTCAGTTATATGTGTCTAGATTTTGATGGACACCACTCCAGTGGTAGTTCTTTTGATTTGTATATAATATTTTGATTATGTTATAAGATGTGGGCCATACCCATAGGTACAAGTTCGGCTTTTAAAAAAAAAATCAGGTAAAGAGTCCCAGTATATGGTCTCGCGTCCCGAAAACCGGTTCGGATCCGCTAAATGGGTCGGGCCGGGAATCGGGGTGTGACAACATTCACATGTCCTTATGGCACCCTTGCTTTAAGAAGAATGCCATTTAGACTATGTAATGCTCTTGCAACTTTTTAGAGATGTATGATGTCTATCTTCTCAGATTTAGTAGAGGAAATTATGGAAATTTTTATGGATGATTTCTTTGTGTATGGGTCAAGCTTTGAGAGCTGCTTGGATAATCTAGGAACTAGACTTCAAAGGTGCTAGGAAAAGAACCTGACTTTAAACTGGGAGAAATGTCATTTTATGGTGATTGAAGGTATTGTTTTGGTGCATAAAATCTCTAAAATAGGCTTAGAAGTTGATCAAGCTAAGATTTCTTTGATTAGAACTCTAATGCCACCAACTACAGTGAATAGACTCAGAAGTTTTCTAGGGCATGCATGATTTTATAGACGATTTATAAAGGATTTCTCCAATATAGCAAGACCATTGTGTAGATTGGTGGAGAAAGATTCAAGGTTTGGGTTTGATGAAGCCTGTCAATATGCATTTGAAGAGATCAAGGCTCAATTTATCATAGCCCCAATTATGGCAACACCAGACTGGAGCAAGGATTTTGAAATCATGTGTGATGCTAGTGACTATGCTATGGGAGCAGTGTTGGGGCAAAGAATAGAAAAGATTTTCAGAGCCATTTATTATGCTAGAAAAACTTTCAATGAAGCTCAAGAAAATTGTTCAACAACATAAAAAGATATGCTAGCAATGGTCTTTGCTTATGAGAAATTCAGGCCATACATATTGGGGTCTCATGTCATCATACACACTAATCATGCAGCAATTAAGTACTGAATTGCAAAGAAGGATGTCAAACCAAGGTTAATCAGATAGTTCTTGTTGCTGCAAGAATTTGACTTAGAGATCAAGGACAAGAAGGGTAGAGATAATGTGATAGTTGATCACTTATCGGAATAGAAAACTGAAGATGAAAAATGAAGCGGGAACAGAGAACTTTCCATATAAGCAGTTATTTCAAGTACCAATTCAAGTTCTTGGTATGCTGATATTGTGAATTACTTAGCTTGTGGAATTATGCCACCAGAACTAACATATCAGAAAAAGAGGAAGTTGAGAACAAATGCCAGATTCTATATATGGGATGATTCATGGTTGTTTATAAGGAGGGCCGTCAGTTATCAGGAGATGTGTACCTAAGGCTGAGTAAGATGAAATTTTAGACAAATGGCATGCATCACCATATGGAGGTCACTTTGCAGGAGATAAAATAGCCCAAACGATTCTTCAATTAGGATTCTATTGGCCAACTTTATTCAGAGACAATTCTGAATGGTTCAAGCACTGTGATAGATGTCAAAGAATGGGTAACATAAATAGAATAAATGAGATGCCTCTACAAGGGATCATAGTGGTGTAGATTTTTTATGTATGGGGCATTTACTTCATGGGTCCTTTCCCACCTTCATTTAGAAATCTATACATTCTCCTTGATGTGGATCATGTATCTAAATGGGTTAAAGCCATTGCTTGTCCTAGAAATGATGCCAACACAATTGTGGGGTTTTATTGAAACATCTTTTTGAATATATATTGAGCCCCGAAGGACCATAATGGTAAGTAAAGAGTATTTGCTAGCTCAAATTATTGCCAAAACTCTTAGCGAGATATGGAGTAAGACATGTTGTGGAGTTTTAGCTTATCACCTCAATCAAATGGGCAACCAATAAAGAGATAAAAGAACTTATCTGTAGAAAACTGATGCGGTGAATAAACAAGAAGAAATTGGTCGATAAAGCTAGATGTGCATTGTGGGCTACGGAATTGTTTCTGATTCCCTTTGTTAAGAATGTCCCCCAAAACGAGTTGTGTTTGGAAAAACATCATTTCCCACTTGAGCTGGAATATAAGGCAATGTAGAGGAAATTACAAGAAGGCGGATTTTGATTTCGACTGGGAAAGGACTTAGTTCGGATGGAAGGGTGGAAATAAGACCTATGATGATATAAATCTGTATGAAGATGGACAGTAGTGATTGAGATATGCAGGAAAGGATTCGACCAAGAATAATTATATCATGCTGAAACTCAGACTCAGATTTTTATGGGAAGACTTAAATCAGACAGATAGTGTACAACCATTGATAGCATAACTGAATGGATTTTGCTTGAGGCAGTGGATGGTTTCAGAGATGAATGTGTTGAAGGTGAAACTTATTGTGGGAGTGTTGGATTGTGTGATTAGAGAATTTGAAAGGTTTGGCAGAAGATGTGTGTGAATCTTGCTAGATAAAAATGAGTAGCTTTTTGGGAGGCAACCCAAGTAATTTTCATTTTCCTTTAATAGTTTTCTTTTAATTAATTTGGTGCATGTGTTTTAAGTTTTGTTTTCAAGTTTAATTTTTATATTTGTTGATTTTTACTGTTTTTCAAGACAAGAAAGCTTAATACTAAGCTAGAGTTATTGTAAATGAGCAATTTTGATGCAATGAATAGAATTCATCTAATTGAAGAGAAAGAATAACACAATTATAACACAGAAGATTCTGATGACTTTCTTGTTAATTAGATAATTTATGTTTTTACGAATTACATTTATTCTTGTGTTGAAAAAATTAATTTAATTTGTATTTGCTTGAATTGAGATGTTTAGTTTATGATAAATGTGTATTCAAATGATTTGTGTGATTGAAATAGATTGCATCTTTATCACGGTAGGATTAAACTAATTAAAATCGAAACGAATTTTGATAAAAAAAAGATTAGGATGAAAATGCAAATTTTGTCGTGACATAATTTCTATTTGTCGTGACAAATACTAGTCTTACCTTTCTCAATTTAAGGCAAGTTTTTCATGACATTGTGTATTGAGGGTGCGATATTTGTATGTTGCGACAATTAAAACCTTTGTTGCGACAAAAGTTCACTGTGGGAGGTCTAACACTTTCTCGTGACATTTTTATTCATTGTCGCGACAATTCATTGTTACGACATTTGTTTGCTTGAAAATTCATTGTCGTGACATTGTGTTAGCCCTCTGAGTCATTTATTTGTCGCGAAATAAAAATTTTTGTCACGACAATTCAATTTTGAGACTCACAATTTGGTGTCGCTACACAAGATTCTTATGTTGCGACGTAATTTTAGGCTTCAAAGCTATTGTTTTGTCACAACCTACAAATTTTTTTGTCGCAACAATTGAATTTTTGCAACATATTCTTGTGCCTATAAATTGAGAACTTCAAACGTTTTGAATTTGAAATACCATCTTCTTTCAAACCTTTAGAGCCCTAGACTATTTCCTCATCCTTCTCAAACCTAAACCCGATCTAGCTACAACAATATACGGCGACAAAGTTTGATTCCCAACATGAGAGCGAAATCATGGAAGAATATGATGGAAGTGAAGAAGCAACCTTAAAGCGACCAGAGCGTGAAGACATGAACAAGAAATGCCGCTGGGGAAAGAATGGAAAGCGAAGCAGAAGCTGAAGAAAGGAGAAAAATGAAGATGAATAAGGAGGAGGAAAAAGAACAAGAAAATGAGGATAAGATGGATAAGTTGGTTTCAAACAGAGCCTATGAAATCATGTCGAACAAGATGATGAATAAAGACTTCGTTGGCGAAAGAGGTTTGGCCGGCTCATCCCACCGTTCAAAGGATGATTTAGAAGAAATAATGGAGCTTGTTATGTGAGCACTAGTCAGTTGGGTATGTTGCTCTAGTGAGAGAGTTTTACTACAACATAGTGAATAGGAAGGAGAAATCGTGCTACATCAGGGGGAAGTGGATTTCCTTCGACATGGAGGAAATAAACAAGGCATTCGAGTGAGTGGGCGAAGGATGGAGTCAAGAGTTCAAGAGAATAAAGAAACACCTAGATCAACTAGAAGATAGTAGAGCTCAGCATTGGAAAAGGAGTGGAATGCCATAAGAAGAATCCCTTTGACTCCGTGCAGAGGGTCTTGACTAAAAAGAAGCGAAGTCTGGTTTTACTTCCTTTAGATTCGGTTCAGTGCAATACCGACACTTGAGCACAATGCGGAAAGAAGAAGAAGTGTTGTTGTATTCAATTCTTGAAGGGTTACAAAATTAATGTGGGTGAGATAATAGAAGTCCGCTCTCTGACTACTATTGCGGCAACTACGAGGATGACTCATCCACATACTTACACTTAAATCACTAGATTATGCATCTTAGGGAGGGTTGAATTCGATAGAGAAAGAAGAAGAGATGCCTGAGACCTCTCTCTCACCCTCATGAGATAACCAAGCCTCCATCGATAAGGGAAAAAACAAGGTGCAAGTAATTGAAGAACATGAAAGAATAGTAGAAAATCCTGAGTAGGCTTTGGTAGTGAGCAATGTAAAAAGAAGAGAAGAAAGGCATAACAATCCTAGTTTTGACTAGATGCATGAGCAGTCAAATTAGGATTACCAGAATGAGCAAGCTAAAAGCTCCAAGCAGCAAGGTAGCAACATAGAACTGATAGAAATGATGAAGAGAATGGAGCAGAATATGAGATAAGAGAGGGACAAACAACCTACTAAAAGCTCAATTATAGTTAAGAGATTACTATCTTGATGTTGAGCTAAGAAAAAGAAACCAATTCATGGAGGAAGCCATCAAGCAAAGAGATCTTGAATGGAATAGAGAACTAGAGGAAATGGATGAAAAGTGGAGAGAGTGGTGAGGGTGATGCAGAATGTGTAGCTTTACGGGAGGAGTCGGGAAGCGATAGCATGTCATATAGAATGGAAATAAGAGACAAACAACACCAAGAATTTTTGGCTTTTAGGGATCAAGCTTGGTTGAATAGTCTACATTCTTGCAATGAGAGCCTAAGGTTGATAACTAAAGAACAAATCAACAATAGGGAAACCTTAGAGTCGTGGGCGAAAGCGGCAGGCTGACCGAAAGGAAATGCATAGATCTAGATTGAAGCGGTAAGCAGTGTCAAGGATAAAGAAAATACCATTGCCAAACATCTAAATCTCTGACTATGTCCCCTTTATAAGTTGTGCTAGGTGTATTGCAAAACCTTGTAATACCTTTTACTGTTGAACATCACTAGCACCTTTTTGTTACATCGAAAAATATTCCAAATTAAACCCGATAATCCTTATGATACCTAGAACTAGAGCCTCAGGGGAGAACCTTCAAATCCCGATAAAGTCAAGAAAAAGTGAATACTCTTTTATGCTTTATTTGATATCTCTCTTGTAATTACTCCATTGATGTTAATAAAATCTTTTTGATGAATATGTGCAGATTGTGTCTTGTGTTGTATATTTTTGTATATTTTGAATGCTGAGAAATAAGAGTTTTGATTGTTTGGTTGAATTGGAATGATTGTTGTGAGTTACTTATACTATGATGATTAATCTAAATTGAATTGTTGAATCAAAATAGCTTCTAAGTTGTACAATAGCACAATAATAGGTTTAGGAACCAAATAAGACAAATTGTACATGAAAGTGGGTAGGATAGTTTGAACATAACTGAAAAGTTGTGATGTCAATGCTGAAATTTTAGAATCTTGAATTTTAAAATTGATGACAATGTTGATAAGACTGATAACTCTAGTTTGCTAGAACAATACAATTCATATGAACATTGTTAAGAAAAACTTCTTGCATTGGTCATAAAATTTACCTTAGAAAAACCCATTATGCTTGAGTTAGGGACACCTTATTGGACTCGTCATAAGTTTAAGTCTCAAAAAGGTCCTAGAACTTGTTAGATTATTATTCAAGGGGAAATCCTAGGCATTACAACCAATAAGAAATTATTTAGGCCATCCTTGGAAAGTTTGTGCCTTTCAAAGCCTACCTTGTAATATGCATATGCATATACCTTAGTACATTGTTTGAGCCTAATGCCAATTTCATCATATAAGACGCATAAAAGACCTTAACCTTTCCTCAAATCTAATCCTTGATAAGAACCACATCTTTACTTAATTGCAAGATGAGTGCATGAAAAGTAATTAGAGGAAAAGTTTGGGGGAGTAAAATTTTATAATGAAAAGAAGGATGAGAATTAAGGAGATGTGAGAAGCAAAGATGTACTAAAGGAGGTTCACAATAGAAAATTGAGAAGCTAAAAAAGCATACAGCTTCAAGGAGGAATGTGTTTTTCCTTGTGGCCTTCCTCCCTTGAGCAATTAAGTTCTTAGGGGTGTTCTACACCTAGTACCCTAATGTCAATTAGTATGAGAGTTACTAACCCAAAGCTTGTTAAGGGTGGTAGAAATCTTAAGAAGGCAAAACATTTCACCATTCCTAAAACCTTGAACAAAATTACATGAGAAGAGCTTTTGAACTGAGGGAACTGAATTGAAAATAGAAAATGGAAGAAGAAAAAGCCACAATGGAGAATATGTAAAAAGATGTACCAAACCAAGTTTGGGGGTGCTTAAAGGTTGTTTTTAGTAGAAAATAAAGGATGACTAGTTTGGAGGTAAAAATGTTGAATAGTATGTGAACTTTGGGTGAACTTAAACCCTAAATGTCAAGTCAACTACCCAATGCCCAAGCCATACATTACAAGCCTATAAGACCTATTTGATCGTGAGGGTGGTGTTTTGCCTAAATTAGTGGAGAATAATATGACCAACAAGCTTATGAGACCTAAATCACTCTAAAGAGATTACCATTCTTTTGCATGTGTCTAATAAGGTTACCTAAACTGTAAGTAAGTTATAAAGGGAAGACCAACACACACTTTCACATTAGAGGTTAAGAACTGTACTGTTTACATTCTATGAATTATCTGTTTATTTGAATGATCTGAATTGAAAATTTTTGGGATTCTTGAATTGAAGTTTAGATGTAATTGATATTTCAATCGACATTTCAGATCAGTTATTTGATATTTTGAAAAGATGATTGAAAAAAAAAATGTAATTAAAAATCGGTTCAATTGCTTGAGAGCGAACAATAACACTTTTCTTTGCTTGGGAATGAAACAGCACTTTAAGTTTGGGGTAGTTTGATGAGTGTGAAACTCGTCTATTTTTAAGTCCATTTTTCATGTATATTTGAGACTTAAAAGTTCGATTTAATGTAAAATTATGGAATCTTCACCCAGATTGGTGTTTTGTAGGGATTGAATGCAAAATAAGCAAAATCAGCAAGAAAAGCAGAAAAAGTGGCTAAGGCATAAAGGATGAATGTCGTGACAAATGTCACCATTGTTGCGACAAAATTCAAGGCAAGTAACAAAAGAAATGTCGCAACAATCGGATCCCTATCGTGACAAACATTTAGAAGAATTCTTAAGAAAGCAGTAAAAACCTTGTCGCGACACAATTAAGGTAAAAGACAACTGAAAGAATGTCGTGACATTTCACAGCTTTATTGCAACATATTATGTGAAGAAGGCAGAAAAAGTTTGTCATGACAATGAACAAGGCAAATGGTAGCAAAACATTTTCGCGACATTCAAAACTGTGTGGCAACAAAAGATTAGATGAATTTATGAGGAAACACTGGAAGAATGTCACAACATAGAAATTATTGTTGCAACCGAACAAAGGGTAGAAAGAAGAAGGAATGTCGTGACATAGAAAAGTTTATCGCGACAAAAGCTGGCAAGAGTTTACACAAGGTTTGTCGCGACAAGATTTCTTTTGTCATGACAAATCCTCCAGATATCGACATTGCAAGGCAAGGAAAGAATGTTGCGACATTTAAAAATTTGTCGTGAAAATTATGAGACAGAGTCAGATGAACTTTGTTGCTACATTTCATAGCTTTGTCGCGACACAAACAAAGAAGAAGGCAAAGAAATTTTTTCGCAATAATGGATAGTTTGTCGTGACAATCATCAAAGAAGAATGTCAAGCCACATTGTCGTGACAAGCTTGCAACAAGACTAAAGACATAGAAGCTATACCTATGTTGCGACATTCAAAACTTTTTTCGCGACAAACACATAAAGGGCATTCTAGAAAGCAATAAACAACAATGTCATGATAAGCCCACAACCAAGCCTGAAGATAAACACAAATGCTTCAATGTCCGCGACAGTGTTTCTTTAATAAGACAACGAACCATTGGGCCTACATTGGAATCCACAAATTATGCCTGGAATTTTGGCCCAACATTTATGAGGCCTATAAATAGAAAGAGATAGGGCACGAAAAAGGATCATCAGATACATAATCGAGGGCAGCATCTTCAGATGGAAAAGAGAGAGAGACTGAGATTTTGTACAAATTTTATTTGTCTTCTTTTATTTTTCATTTTTATTTTCATTTTCAAGGAATGTAGTTGTTGATCTGAGCTACAATATTGAGCAGGGATCTTTGTATATCAAGCATCATTTCTATCTGAATTTAAGTGGAATCTGGAAATATTTTTGGAACCCATTTTTATTTAGTTTTGATTACAGTTTCAATGAATTTGTTTGATAAACTAGTCATTGTTGCTTGTGATCCAGTTATGGAAGGTGATGAGTGCAAAACTCATCAATGTTTTGAGTTCATTTCACATGCTATTTTGTGCATTTAATATCCATATTCATGTAAAACTCATAAAATTTCCTCTAAACTTGGTTTTGTAGGATTATTGATGAAAAGCAAGTGATTTGAAAGAAAAGAGCAATATATTTCCAAAGAAGAGTCAGCAGAGTCTCACGGCGCTACTAGGAAGATTAATTTTTTTTCTGTACCATCTGGAACATCAAAATGGTTCAAATTCCCTCATGGCTGCAATCTACATTTAGAATCTTTCCAACGGTACTCACACGCCCAAATCCGAGGTTAAAATGAAGAAGTTATGGCCCAGACAAGTTAGAGAGAAGAAAAACCGGTTAGCATCCGGAAAATTAGTCACTGACGGGAAATGAGTGTATGCGTGAAGGCTGGTGTCGCGACGAGAAGGCAGTAATCACACGGCAGAGATGATTGTGACGGGAAATGGTGTGCGACCAAAACTGGTATCGCGTGAAGAAGTTGAATCGCGGCGAGGAAATGGTGTCGCGGCAGAAGACACAATAATCGCGACGAAGCTGTGCAACTGACTGAAAAGGCCGAAAATTGAGTTTTCACCTAATTTCAAGCCCCATTTCACCCTAGGACCATATATACTCGTTTTTTAGGTAAGAGCGGGCGGGAGAAGATTGGAAACCTCTCTCTTGGGGTTTCTCTCTAGGCGCATTTTCCATTTTTACGCTAAGATTTTTATTTGTTTTAGATTTGAGAACGGTTTAAGAAGCTGATTTTGTTTCTATTGAAGGAAGAGATTTCGGTCTTTGTATAATGAGATTAAATTTCACTAAGGTTCGGACAAGTTGAAGCTAATCCCAGTTTCTCTCTCTCCATGGGTTTTCTCTCTCTATCATTGCTCATTTCTTAGTTTCTTTGTAGATTTTATTTTAATGAATCTTAGAATAGTTTCGAGCATATTTTGTTTCTATTGAAGAGATTTTTGGTGATGTACTCGAGATATTCAATTTATTTACTATTAAGGTGAAGATTTAAAGCTCAAATCTGGGTTTTCTTCTTTCTCTTGATTTCTTTCTTCATTTTCTTACTTTTGTTTGATTAGTGATGATTGAAATCCGGTAATGGAACATTAGAAAGCACCCTACAGGGTTGAGGATTAATTGTTGAACATTGATTTCTAGGTTTTAGGTTATTTTGTGGGTTTGGCGAATTTATATAATTGGTATAGTTCATATAATGAATTGTTCGGAATATTAGTAAGCTTATACCCACAAAGAATTTGTATGCTTTGCTCGATTTCGGGAGAGGCCCTCGGTGACTTACGAGAGATGGAGATTCTGGTAAGAGCGTGGCTTAGGGGTATGGCCCAATATCTTGGAACTAATGAACTACGAAAAATTACTTTGATAGATCACTAATTTACTCATGGTGTGAGGATTAATTAGATGATGTATCAATTTAGTTGATCAGAGGTTTCTCCTTGTTTCACGATGAAAGGATCTTGATCCCGGAAGTGTTAGCAAAATAAATAAAGGAGATAGAAAATTTTATTAGATTTGAAGGACGAGATACGATTACATTGGAAGGCTTGCATTATCCTGTCTATAGAAAGCGAAATTCTTGGAGTCCTAAGAAATGGTTGTAGTATTGAAAAAGAAAAACAATCAAATCTTAAAGAGTGCCAAATTTTACAAGTAGCTTCTTTAGACCCATTTGTCACGAAAAGGAATATAGGATCTCTAACTAGTAAAAATGTATGGTGTATGGAGAAATAAAGCTATCTTACATTGCTCTTTGATGAATCCGGCATTCAAACTCCTGTTTGTTACTTTCAAGGAAATGCAATTGTTTTTGTAAATAATTATCCCACGTCCACTGGTGACTCTCTTTATGCCTTTTTAAATTAAGTAGTTGTTTATTTGGTAGATTTTAGGATTAGTTTAAATCGGTTTTGTTTCAATTGGTCGTTTGTCGGCATCTGCCAGTCGCCTAAATAGTGAAGGCCCTTAGCCAATGGAATTGAGTCAAGGTTCAATTAGAAGACCTCCAATCCTCGTGGAGTACGATATCGGGACTCCTGCAGTCCACTTTATTACTTGTGACGTGCACTTGCGGAAGGGGTTGAGTGTTAGTAATACTTTTCATTTTTCGAGTTTTTGAGTATACTTACTTTTGTTTCAAATCGGGTTTGAGTATTTACCACATTCACTCATGGCCATATTTTCACATATACATTATTTGGTGCTTTACAAGTTTTTAGTGATTAGGGGACTAGACAATAGTCATAGGTAATAATTAATCATAAATTTGTATGTCTTTCCCTAGTCTTTACAAGTTTTGGCGCGGGTTGAGGATTAGTCTGAGTTCACTTTCTCTCGTTGGAAGTTGACGATTTTGAAGAAGCAGATGTTTGCTAATTTAGGCAATTTTATTTTTATTTTTATCTTTTTGGTTGTAATTTGTTTATTAAGTATTTGTACTTTATTTTCTTTTGTGTTTCTTCTTATTTGTTGGTACTTATGGAGAACATTCAATAGAAGATAGATTTGCCTCCATAAGCCAACTTGAACTACTTCTTCATAAATTGAACGAATTCACAATGACTCACTCATGGAACATGGGTATTGCCTTATCAAGGGAGTTCAAATCCCACATTTCGGAGGAAGAAGGTTGTCTCTGTTGGGAGCGATTTTATC
This sequence comes from Tetrastigma voinierianum, assembly GCA_016808115.1. Classification (NCBI taxonomy): domain Eukaryota; kingdom Viridiplantae; phylum Streptophyta; class Magnoliopsida; order Vitales; family Vitaceae; genus Tetrastigma; species Tetrastigma voinierianum. The sequence goes on along the minus strand of JAEQBH010000428.1, from coordinate 191,662 downwards.
TACATGGAAGGAGCAAGAGATGATAAATCTTACGTGGTAATTTCCAGTTTAGATGCCTTCCAAAGTCAACACTAATTCTTCTATGGGTGTTGAAAATGTAGAAGCTCAAATAGGACACTTGTTCCAAGCATTCAGGGAAAATTCTCTAGGACCTCTCCTAGTAACCTTTGCAGGTGATGAGATGTTGATACTCCTTTGAGGTGTGCGAAATTTCCTATCCTGAAATACATGGAAGAAGGTGAAATAAATTTGGAAATTGAGAACAGGTATCTAAACAACTTAGATGATGAAGAAGTCATTATTGGATAAACTGAAATTTGAAGAAGTAAATCAAATGGCTATTAGAAAACATTTTAGTGAAGATTGACACATTTACCTTCCCCATGGATTTTGTGACTTGGGGCATTGAAGGGGATTTACAAAATTCTCATATACTAAGAAGACCACTTCTTTCCTCAAGCCAAGCATGGATTGACATCAACCAAGGGGAGCTCACCTTGCTTGTAGGTGAGGAGAACAAAGTTCAGCCCAATCTTCACCAACCATTACGCTTTGATGGAGGCGAGAAGAGCCATGTGCCGAAAGAATTCTGCTTGTTGCTTGATCAAAGGGCATTTGAGCAGATCCTTAAGCATAAATGTGTTTATATCTACTTCACATAGGAGGGGACTGTTTTGAAGAAATTGTGGCTGAACCACCAGCCATAATTAAAAGTTTGAGTTTCTTTCCCTCTTCTTCAGAGTACGAGAAAGAAAACATCCTTGAAATTTGAATGGTTATGAAGAGGAAGTGCTTTCAGAGATGAATGATTGGTCAAATGGGCTTTCGTGCTTCCAATGAGTATAATTTGGATTCTAAAAGCGGAGCAGCTTCTTGGAAGGCAGCTAAGCTAGGTAATAAGGATTCTATCCATTCTCTTTTCTTTTTCTATTTTTTTTTAGTTATTTTATTTGTTCTTTGTTTTGCTGTTTGGGATGAAAATTCAACGAGTGTTTTTTTAACTTTGTTGTTAGTGTTTTGAATAAGATAGGATTTGAAGCTCAACATGTTGTCATGACTAGTTTGCAAGAGCGAAGGCAAGAAGTTGGAAAATGGGTGATGTAATTATAGTGCTTGAAGTGTGAAAAAAAAAAAAAATGGAGTGGAGATGTTCATCAAATTTCAGGTTTTTGAGATGAAAATAACCAAATTGAACTGAAATATAAAGTTGGAAGGTTCATGATAATGCTTGAGGAGAATTGAAGACAAGAGATGAGTTTAAGCATGAATGAAAGCATTAAGGGTTGCTTATTGGAGGAATTTTGAGAGAATATACTTAAGCATGAAGGACTTTTTGAAGGATAGCGAGTGATATGGGCAGAGACAAAGCAAGGAGAACTAAGGAGTCAAGAAATCATCACACTGGACAGCATTGAACATTCTGATTTTCTGTATTGATTGAGGCTCCAAACGGTTCACCTCAGCCCATGAGGCATTCTACATTGAAGAGCTCCAGCGAGTCCTTACATCCAATTCCGAGCTAAAATGAAGGAGATATGAGTATAACAAGTTGGATAAACGGGGAGTTGAGCGGGGTGGTGGCGACCGGCTACAGTCACGAAAGCATAGAGGCACCCAACCCTTTAAAACCCATTTTCTTCTTCCTACTATATACTCTATCTTGCCACCACTCTTTCCCTCCAGCCCTTGTAACTTCTAACCACTTTCAAATTCTTCTCCATCCACTCAAATCCTAAATCACATTCCTCCCGATCCATCTCCATCATCTTCAAGCTGAAGCCATCCATGAGCCCACAAACTTGCAGATTTGTTGAACCCCGATTTCCATCCATCATTCCAAGCATCAAAGAGGGTTACAATGGAAGAAAAGTTTGTGCTTGGTTGTTGTTTGGGTTCTTTGTGGATTGGCATTGTTGATTGTGGAGTGATTTACATGTGATGAATGAGGTTTGAAGAATCAAAACTCACTAATTTGAGGTGAAGGAAGTTGGTGCACACCCGAGTGTTTGAGAAAATGCAAAAGCCACTTTGTGGCTCCAAATAAGCAAAAGAGTGTATCAAGGGTAGTACACCAATGTCAGTAATACGAAAATCATCAAGGTTCCTATTCAAAGTGGCGAGACTACAAGGGAGTTCACTTTTCCAGCTCTCTTTATTACTCTTTTACTTTATTGCTTCTTTTTGCTCATTGCTAGACATTTAGGACAATGTTCATCAAAGTTTGGGGGTGTTTTTTTTTTTTTTGTTAGTTTATCATGTGCACCCCAGATGTTGCAAATGACAACTTTGAGGATGAAATTTTAAGTGCTTTTAGGATAATGACTTTGTTTGATGCTTCCTAACCACATCTTAGTTTGGTATATATTTTTTTTTTAGTTAGAGTTTATTGAGTTAATTGAGTTTTGCTTAGAGTTGTTGTGATGTCAATAAGGACCATAAATGAACCCTTGGCATATGGACAATATTAGAGATAATAGGACTTCATGCTTAATGAGTTATCTCTTTAATAGGCTATTTAGTCATTGGTTTCTCAAAATCCATGCACGTGGTCACTAATTACCCTTGAAAAACAGTTTTTGCTTGGGTTAGAGAAGGTTTATGAGAATCCATCTAATTTTGATCTTCATAGGTTCTAGAACTTGTTCTATTATCACTTGAGGCGAAATCCTAGGCAACACAACAATTGAGAAATGATATAGGCCATCCTTGGAAAGATTGTGCCTTTCAAGCTAACCCTATTAATATGCATATGTATATTCCTCTAGTACCAAGATGTTGAGCCTTAAAGAGCCAAAATTCTGTTTATAAAAGAACCAAGTTTGAAGCCAATAACCTTCTATACAGCCAGTATCTAAATAAAGAACACGTTCACCATAACATGAGATTTAGAACATAATTGAGAAATGTGATGAAGAGCAAGTTTGGGGGAGTTATTTTCCATGGAAAATAACTCCAATTAGTTGAAATGAGTTAAGTTGAAAATCAAAAGGGTTGTCAAAAAAAAAAATGAAGTGTAAAAAGAAGCAAAAAATACAATAAAAATTCAAGGAAGAGTGAGTACAGCCTTGTAGCCTTCCTTCCACTAGACGAGTAAATCGAAGGGTGTCTCGACACCTAATACCCTAAAGACGGTGGTTTGGGGCTATTGATTTAAAGCTCGCTAAGGGTTGGTAGAAAGCAAGGGGGTTTTGACATTGTACTACTCCTAATAACCTTGTCTTAAAGAAAAAGGCTTCTTGATGTTTGTTGAAAGAATCAGAATTTGTGCGGGAAAAGTGATATGAGGAGTATGGAAGGATGCACAAGCAGGTTTTGGGTGTTTAGAGTGTCACTATCTTGATGGTAAGAATCAGGATGGAGTAAGAGCTGTGAATGCAGATAAAATATGTATGTTTAGGTAAGTTTTAGCCTAAAATGATTACTCAACTACCCCTTACCCAAGCCTTACATTACAAGCTTATAAATACCTACTTGATCTTGAGAGTTGTGTGCACACATTAGTGGAGAGTGATAAGAACAACAAGAAGCCTGGAACCTAAATAAATTATCTTTGGAGATCCACATACTTATCTCAATTCTCATAAACTCATCTAGCTTTGCAATTGTTTGGATAGGAAGACCACACACACACACACTAGGTAGGAACCATGATCTAATTTGTCTATTATGAGATTAATTCACTATTAAAATGAATAAATTATCTTGATCATATTTTCTATATTCACTTGTAAGGGTGGTTGCTTGAGACACATATCACATACCCCTTGCAAAGCTTGATTACTCGATTTAGTTAAAAAAAAGGGTGAAATGAACTCTTCTCTTTGTTGCTTGGGAATGAAACAGCTTCTTTTTTTTTCTTTGCTTGAGGACAAGCAAAACTTCAAGTTTGGGGGTGTTTGATGAGTGCAAAACTCATCTATGTTTTGAGTTCATTTCACATGCTATTTTGTGCATTTAATATCCATATTCATGTAAAACTCATAAAATTTCCTCTAAACTTGGTTTGTAGGATTATTGATGAAAAGCAAGTGATTTGGCAAAGAAATGAGCAATATATTTCCAAAAGAAGAGTGTAGAGTCTCACAGCGCGCTACAGAGGTGATTTTCTGTACCATCTGGGCATCAAATGGTTCAATTCCTCATGGCTGCAATCTACATTCAAAAGAGCTTTCCAGCGAGTACTCACTGCGCCCGAAATCCGAGTTTAAAATGAAAGTTATGGCCCCGGAGCAAGTTAGAGAAGAAAAAGCGGAGTTCTTGTCCGAGAAAATTAGTCGCGGCGAAATGATGTCGCGCCAAGGCGGTGTCGATAGAAAGCCGGTGTCACGATAGAAAGCTGATGTCGCGACAGAAGATGATTTCGCGACAGGAAATGGTGTCGCGGCGAAGGTGGTGTATCGTGGCGAGAAGCGAATATCCTTGACGAAATTTGAATGTCGCTGACGAGAAGATGAATTTAGACGAGGAAACGTGTGTCGCGACGAGTGGTATCGCGGCGAAAGTTGGTGTCGCGGCGGGAAATGGTGTCGCGACGAAGACGTGTCGCGACCCGAGGCTTCAGCAACTTTGAAAAGGCGAAGTGAGTTTTTGACAATTTCAAGCCCATTTTGCCCTAGGACCATATATATACTCGTTTTTAGGTAAAGACGGGCGGGGAAGATTGGAGAGCCTCTATCTTGGGGTTTCTACTCTCTCTAGGCGCCCATTTTCCATTTTACGTAGATTTTTATTTGTTTTAGATTTGAGACGATTTTAGAAAGCTGATTTTTGTTTCTATTGAAAGAATTTCGGTCTTGTATAATAGAGATTCAAATTTCACTAAGGAGTTCGAGACAAGGATTGAAGCTAAAAATGGATTCTCTCATGGGTTTTCTCTCTCTAAGCTGCTCATTTTCTTAGTTTTTCTTTACTTGATTTTTATTTTTTAATAGATCTTAGAATAGTTTTCGAGCAAATTTTTATTTCTATTGAAATTTTGGTGATGTGCTCGGATATTCAATTTATTCTTTGTTGAGGTGAAGATTTACAGAAAGCTCAAAATCTGGGTTTTTCTCTTCTTTCTCTTGATTTATTTCTTCATTTTCTTACTTTTTTGTTTGATTAGTGATGATGGAAATCCGGTAATGGAGCATTAAACACCCCTCTAGGGTTGGGATTAATTGTTGAACATTGATTGCGATTTTGTGGTTATTTTGTGGGTTTGGCCCGAGATTTATATAATTGGTATAGTTCATATAATGGGTGTTACGGAATATTAAACAGCTTATACCCACAAAGAGCATGTGCTGCTGTTTCGGGGAGGCCCTGCGGAGTGACACGAGATGGAGGTCCACGAGGAAGTAAAGGCGGTAACTTAGGGGTATGCTAGACTAATATCTTGGAACTAATGAACTACGAAAATTACTTTGATAGATCACTAATTTACTCATGGTGAGGATTAATTAGATGATATCAATTTAGTTGTCAGAGGTTTCTCCTCAGTCGATGAAAGGATCTTGATCCGGGTGTTACTTGAATACGATAAAGGAGATAGAAAATTTTTATTAGATTTGAAGGACGAGATACCAATTACATTGGAGAAGGCTTGCATTATCTGTCTATAGAGCGAGGAATTCTTAGTCCTAAGAAATGGTTGTAGTATTGAAAGAAAAACAATCAAATCTTAAAGGTACTTGACTTTACAAGTAGCTATTTAGACCGTTTGTCTGAAAGGAATATGGATCTCTAACCTAGTGAGAATGTATGTGTATGGAGAAATCCAAGCTATACTACATTGCTCTTTGACAAATCCAGCATTCAACTCACAAATGTTGCACTTTTCGAGAAGTAAAGGCTTGTTTTGTAAATAATTATCATAAATCCTAGTGACTCCTCTTCATACCTTTAGAATTAAGTAGTTGTTTATTTGGTAGATTTTGAAGTTAGTTTTAAAATCGGTTTTGTTTCAATTAAATTGATTTTATTCGACATCCTACTTGATCGCCTAAATAGTGAAGAGCCCTTGTAATCGGGGTGATCAAATTCCAATTAGAGAGAACCTCCAATCCTCGTGGGTACGATATCCGGACTCCTAGAGTCCACTTTATTACTTGTATGGCCAGTGCACTTGGAAGGGGGTTGAGTGTTGAGTAATACTTTTCATTTTAGGTTTTTGAGTATACTTACTTTTGTTTAAATCGGTTTTTGAGTATTTACCATTCACCTCCTTGGCCATATTTTCACATATACATTATTTGGTCACTTTCTGAGTTTTTGGCTGCGGATTCTTGGTTAGACAATAGTCCTTAGGTAATAGTGTCATAAATTTGTATATGTCTTTTGGTCACTTTACAGAAGGCTAAGCTCTCTTTGAGAAAGGATTGGTGTGTGGTTATCATTTTAGCATTATTTTAAATGAATGTTATGTTTTGAATCTTGGGTTGATGTAATTGGTAGTATTCTTTATAAGAACTATTCTAAGTATCAATAGAGCATACCTAGAAAGGAGTTGTATCTATATACGATTTCGAGACTCCTCGAGTGACGGAGAAGTGAGTTCACGAGGAGCAAATAGTCTTGGGGTTATTCTAGATTGATATGTTTAGTAATGAAATTTGTAGTATCACCTTGATAAATCCACTGATGGAATGTTCTAACCTCGACTTGAGGCTCTGATTAGTGCTCAAAAGTGCTAATTTTGAACTCACATTTATGGTAGGTTTGAGTACTTTTTGTGTACTAATAAGCATAATTAACCTAATTGGCACATTAAGGTCAAAGGCTATGCTGCGATCATTTATGGCAAATTTGCGAGTTTTAAGCTATTTATGCGAAATTGTTGAGTGATCAAACACGAAGAATTCGAGTCAAACTCGATATTGTAGATCGGAGACTAGAAGAAAGAAGAGTGAAAATGCCAAGGAAATTGGGTACGGGGAAAATTTCTCGGCTGCGAAATTTCCTTCTAGCTAGCACTATTCATCCTGCCTGACCAGCACATTTCATTCATCCTACCTTTGTTGACTTCTGCGCCTTTACCTTTTTGACTCCCTTTTGTCCTTTTTTTGGTTTCTTCAAAATTGTCTTTATAATAGCTTTTGATTTTGGTTCTTTTTTTGTAATTTTGTAGCTAGGGCGGTATATAGCTCCTATACTGCTTTGTAACCAAGACAACTTTTTGCTCATTAATAAAATAGGCGGGGAACCTTTCGAGCGGAGTTCCGTTCTTTTCTTCCTCCACTTTCTCTCACTTTCTCTCCACTCTTGGATGCAGAGTACCGCGGGGATAGCGAAGCTCAAAGGGATGGTTGGCTAAAACCCCCTCATCCTTGAAGAGGAGGGCTACTGGGCTTTGGATTTAAGGTAAACTATAGGTCCTTTGTTTTTAACGCATGCATTTGTTGTTATTTATGTCCCTGCTTCTCATACTAGGTTTAAATCCCTTGTATATGCCCTGATTGACCAGTACTTGGCAATCTTTTTGGGTTCAGTGGATTCTTGTGCTAGATCCGCGATGTCGACCAGATTGTCTCTTATGAGTCAACGTAGGGTAGATCGAGAGGAAGATTTTCCTTTAGGGGACCGTAAATGATTATTAAATGCCGTCTTTCAAAAGGAACAGAGGTGGTAGGGTTCGGTTTTATAGCGAATGAAGATCGGGTTTGGGAAGTGACTATAGGTCATCCTCCTGAATGAGGAAATGAACGAGGACCTCTCGGTCGTCTTAGGACCAAAACCGAGTAGCCCGATGCTTGAGAGTTCTTTCTTATTTTTTCTTCATTTTTTCAGCATGCAGCTATCCCCAACTCTCTTGTTTTACCAAAATCCCATAATCCAAAACAAATTCACCATTTTGGCCTTCAACGTAAATCATTTGTCGCGAAGAAAAGAAACCCGTCCAGAGTTTGACCCTAGGCGCTATCACTGCGATGGGTGCTCTGATGTTAGGAGGGAATTTAGGTATATAAATTTTGTTGATTCCGGAACACCTATTGTGGCATGAATCAAATGGCGTCGTTGCCAGGGATGGTGCCTAAGTGCATTTGACGAGCTGTGGAACACTTGTGATCCTCTTCACAAGTTACAGTGGAATCTCCTTTATCATCCTTTTGGTATCTTCTGGTCAGTTTTTTTAGTTTCATTTCTTTATTAAAAAAAAAAAAAAAAAAAAAAAAAGGTTCTTTGCGAGGGATTGTTTATTGTGTTGTTTTGTGTTGCCACTACATTTTTCTTTGCGGGGAATTTCAGTGGGTTAGAAATCCTACTCAAGTCGATCTCCCTCATGAACTTTGGGTGGAGCAGATTGAACCAAAATGGAACAGAGGAGAAGCGATCTGAGTGAGTACTCATTGAAGAGAAACCCTAGTGCATACATGTCAATGAGGGATTACAGAAACCTCCCACAGCATGGTCAGCACCCAGTGGACAGAAATCCTAATGCATGTAGGTTCATGATGGACTATAGAAATCCTCCATGGGTGAGTGCACCCTCCTACATGGTGCCTCCAACAAATGCACCATATGGAAATGCTTTTAACCCTAGTTGGGGGAACCACACAAATTCCTCATGGGATCCAGAGACCTCCTGTTATGTACCTCCTCCACATCCACGAGTATGCCTCTTTCATCTCGGCCTCGACCACACCCAGTCGACCTCTCCGTTAAGACAAGTCATCACGAACTTTCACGAGCTAGTGGGTACGACTTTGTGGAAGAGAAAAGATTATTGATTAAGTCAAAATTCACCTTTGTGGATAGTTTGCTGGACCAAAATTAGATGGGGTACGCAAAGTGGAATTGATCAACAATTTGGCCTTTGACACCGCAAGTGGAATTGATCATAAATTTAATGACACACGGAAATCAATTTCAAGGCTTGCCGAACGGCATGATCATCAAGAGGAAGGAAATCCAGAGAGTGAGTGCCTGATTGACACTATTTTGGGTGAGCATACTCAATTGCAGTAGCTTCTTCAAGAGGAATTGATGCAGGAACCAGTAGAGACTCATGAGGAGCGCGGCAAGGGAAGCGGGAAGCGAAAGGAAAGGAAGTAGGGAGCCCCAGCATCCTTCAACTGATCCCCATAAATTTGAATCCCGGTGACCTTTGTGACGAACAACCCACTCACGAGTGCACGTGCATTCACAATGTGCAATTCCACTGAAGCACACACTCCGGCGAGGCAATCCATCTGCGAACAACATGATATTTGAAGGGTTAAGTGACGCTTTGTTCAAACATTTGCCACATCGAAGACATTAATGATGCTCACAGCATGGCCTGTGGATGGTTCGGGTCTTTGGTTGAACATGGGCACACGGACCTCGGCATTCTGGCTCCACCTGATTCAGCCCGACCTCGAGGCTTGAGAGATTGGTTTGGGGAGCTGATTACCATCCGCTTTTTATTTTCATTTTCTTGTTTTATCTTATTTTATTTTGATTTCTTTAATTTTTCTCTTTAGATTTTCTTTATTTTTTAGTTAATCTTTGTTTTAGATTAATTTTTCATTTTCTGATTTTTATAATTTTTTTGTGGAATTTTTACAGTTTTTGTCAAATTTTAATATAGTGGGAGGTGTAGGGAGCCCGAAAATTTCTGACGAAAATTTCGCGAAATCCTTTATAAGCTATTTTATTATTTTATTTTATTTTATTTTATATATATATATATATATATATATATATATATATATATATATATATATATATATATATATATATATAAAATTGGTCTTTGAAAAAATTTAATTAAAAAAATAAATAAATATTTCACTTTTGAATTTCATGACCTGCTACACTTTTCTGTGGAAATTTTGTTTTGATGTAACTTTTTCATCTGAACTCCGTTTTAGACATTTTTGGTACCGTTGGAAAGATTAGAAAGTGTAGAATCCAAATATATCCATAAATAACACTTTTTAAATTATTATAAATGTGTAATTTTAAATTCTCAAGCTGAGTCGCTTTCCTCATTTTCTTCTCTTGTTTATTTGAATCCCTGACAGATGAATAAGGTGTCGATGGAAAGCTTACAAAGTCTCCTATCCAAAAACAGGTACATTTCATCAAGGAGGTAGCACTTCCTTCTCTAACTTTCCAATCAAGCTCCATTGCGGACAATGTAACATTTGATTGAGGGGAGAGTTAGCGAAGGAAGTCAGCGTTGTTATGTTTTGTTACTGTTTGAGCAAGCCCATTTGTGATGTTTAGTGGCTTCTTTGGTTTTCCTTTTGTGAAGCACATTATACTATACAATTTTACTTTTCAAAAAATTGCACCCATTTTTTGTGTTTTGCTTTGCGATTTGAAAAATGAACAGGTGTCGATTTTATTTTATGTTAGGTGGTTTCATGCTAATTGGTGGATGATTAGTTTAATCCTTGCTTCTTTTGATCTTTTTCTTCCACCTCTAGCTAACCGCACACTATGCACATCAAGTTTCAACAATAGGGTGGCTTGCCTAACCTCCTAAACTTTGCGAAACCTATCCTAGTTTCGTTGACTACCTTTAATAGGTTAAGGACCCCATGAATAGAAGGCCAATGTGTCTTCCAAAATAAAAGAAGAGAAAAGAAAAAGAAAAGAAAAAGAAAAGAAAAAGAAAAAGAAGAAAAATTGCAACGCTTTGCCTTGAAACCTGAGCATGGTCCAAGGGGTATATGGCGAAAGTCTTTAAAGTTTGGTGCCCTAAACCAACTGGTTGGGAGCCACCAACCTAGTGCCCTAAACCAATTGTTAGTGTTTCTACTCTCTATCCATCATCCAGATAAAGTTAGGATTTACATAATTTCAGTAGTTAGTAGTACGCTCTGTGCAATATTGATGTTCTTGATTTTCACTTTTTCTTTTGTTTTCGCTCTGATTTCGCTCGTATGTATTCAATGGTTGACCTATTAATAAAAAGGAACATTTAGGGCATTAGAACACTTACTTATATCTAAAAACTACCAAATAACACAAAAAATAAGGATAAAATTAGTATAAATTGTACTCATCAATCCCAAGTGCCTAGAGTCGAGTACAAGATGGTCGATGTCTTGAAAAACCTAACCTCAAGAGCCCCATACCCTTGCCACGTGGAGCTAAATGTCTTGGAACATTCTTCCATATCGGTAAATGCAGTAAATATGGCCAAAGCAGTAGCGATCAAATCATGGATAACACCGATCATGTCTTATTTGAAGGACAGGGTTCTATCAACCAATAAGAAACAAGCCTTGAAAATTAAAGCTCAACGCCTTAATAAATGATGCATGTTATCGTAGATTGTTCTCGGGCCCCTATAAGCAGTGTGAACACCCCCAATCCCCGAGAAAGCCCAACAAATCATTAAAGAAGTGCATGAAGGCTGTGTGGCACCCACATAGGCGGTGATCTGTAACAAGATTATGACGCAAGGGATCTACTATCCGACCATGAAATAAGAGTCAGAATAGTTTGTTAGGACTTGCGACATATGTTAGAAATTCGGTAATGTCGTTGAAGCCAACTAGAAAAGCGAGCTGACTCTTGTGTCATCTAGCCGCTTCTCCTTTCTTCATGTAGGGGGATCGAAATGGTGAGGCCCACTGACCTCTAGACGGAGAAAGTTTTTCTCTTAGCCACATCGGTGCCGTAGTGGGCAAAAGTTGAGCCCTACGATTATGTCAAGGCAAGCCGCATAATCCTGTTTTTCTAGAGGAACCTTATTTGTCATTATGGAACACCAGATGCGATAATCTCGGACAACGGCCCACAATTCATCAACAAGCCCTCCCAACATTTATGCTTGAAACACGAGATAAAAAAATGTCTACTCCTACTCCAAGTATCCTCAGTCAAATGGTAAAGCCCAAGTAACCAATAAAACTTAGCTCAACTATTTGAAAAAGAGACTAGACCCCTCAAGCGAAAAATGGGTACATGTGGGACTACAAAACAATGTTGAGACAACCCACTAGAGAAACCCCTCTCATGTAGCCTTGAGTGAAATGTGATCCCATGAATCTTAGGCTTGATGTCTTTTGAACATAAAACTCAGATAATGTCTATAATGGCCTTAGGCAGTGATGGAAAAATAAGAGAAATGACAACTTCTCACTTAGTTGAGTATTAATAAGGGTGACAGTAGAAAGCTAGGGACTATTAGACATGAACGCTTGCTTTAGCAAGGGCGTTAGATGTGGTGTTAAAAGTCTAATTTCATTGAGGCCACACTCAATTCTGTGTGGTGCAAGGTGCCTCACAGGACTCCAACGTCTGGGGAGGAGTCGAGTCGCACCTTTAGAACTTGGCTCATCTAAAGAAGTACTTTCATTAAAAATTTTGTTTCACTCGACACAGTCGGTAATCAAATAAAGAAGAAGTTTTGTTTTTCATCAACTTTGTATCATTTAATCGAGCACTACCCACATGAGCTTTAGGGTCTTGGACCCCCTTCTTTGCTAGAAAAGGCTACGAGCCTTAGGACTACGCATCCCTTCTTTTCCAATTGAGGCTACGAGCCTTAGAACTACGCGTCCCTTTGCCATAAGTGGCTATAGGCCTTGGGGTCTTGGGCTTTCTTCATCGCCATTAGAGGATACAAGCCTTGGGACTATTCGTCCCTTCACTATAAAAGGCTATAGGCCTCGAGGTCTCAAACCCCCTTCATCACTATTAAAGGCTATGAGCCTTGGGACTATGCGTCCCTTCGTTATTAGAGGCCATGAGCCTAAGGGTCTCAGATCCCTTTCACCACCATTAGAGGCTACGATCCTCGAGACTACACGTATCTTCGTCATAGAGCTCGGGTCACAGGATCGTGTCTAATACATCTGAGCATGCTGGGATCTGGGCATCACCTATGCCAGCCCAGAGCATCGAGCCTCGGGACCACGTGTCCATTCAACCAGTAAGACCACGGTCCTCGAGGTCTCGAAGCCGCTGCGATAAACAAGAAGCAGCGAGGAAAGAGTCACAATGCATTTTAAAAGGAAAGGATGTTCTATCTGATGAAAATTGTTCAACATAGAACAACCAGCGAATAGGAGTTAACAAAGAAATTTATAAACTACATACGCTCACGAGGTCTAGGGATGGCTCGTCCCAGCTAAGAGGGTATCTCTACCACTATCTCACTCTGGGCAAGTCGAAGCAGCTCCTCGGCCTTCTCTTGTCTGAGGATCTTGTTATCAGGTGAGCCAATGTGGCCTTCCCCTCTCTCCCCACTTTGTGTAGATGGATCTTAGATTTGTCCTTGGCATCTACAAACCGACCTCATATTCGACATCAAAATTTTCCTTGCCCCAATCAAAGAGCATCTCGTTGTAGGCTTCCTATAGCTCCTTTTTCATTCCCTCCATCTTAGATTGGAAGAAAGTGTCATTTACGTGAGCTTCTTTTAATGGTCACTCTATAACTGGGCCATGTCTTTGTTAGGCACGGAGCGTGTGTATAAATTATGATTACCTAGGTGCGCTAGTGCACGCATTGTGAACAAGTAATAAAGTGATAAGTATCGAGTGTCAAATCCATAGGGACTAAGTCTACTAAATACCAATCTAATTTAATCTTAACTTTATCTAGATGATTGTTACTTTGATTTTTTGGCTTATCAAAACTATATGCAAAAAAGACTTAACCCTAACAATCTATGGACTTAAACAATTATTAAGCTAAGATTTGACTTATAACTGTAAAAATAACTAGTACCAATTATAACGAGGTCTAGAGAATGATTTCACCAAGATTGTAATTGATGCAAGGAATTTGGATTTAAATGCATTATGTTTTATTTGTTGTTAGGCGGTTCATTTCAATTGTATTTATCTCTATCGAATTCTTCAATACATCTCTTGATTTTAGGTTAAGGTCATCTCTACCCTAATTACTAACTACAAGAATCATTAAGCTCAAGAATTATGTTTTCCATGTTGAACCATAGCATATCTCTACCTTTAGGCACTAAACAATAACTGATATAGGTCTCTTAGAATCGACTACCGACTAGATTAAATAAAAGCAAAGAAATCGAAATAGAAGGTGGCTAACAAACTATTTGTAACCATAGCATACTATGAATCATCAAACAATATAAGATTTTAAATCCATGCAAGAATTAGTATCAATCACGGCTACGCCGTAACCTGAAAATTGAACTAGAACATTCTAAAAATAACTATGATTATTTGAATTAAATCCATGATAAGCAAGAAGAAAATAAGATAAGAAGCGATTAGATACTCTTGGAGCATAAATCTCGGAGCCGTTCTCCTTCAAAGATCTTTAATCTCCAAAAACCTTCGATTCCCCTCGATCCACCTTCGAAGTTAGGGCTTCTCCTCTTTTATATATACACAGTGCAATGCTCAAAGGTAAGTTTGAGTGGTGAAGTGCTATTAGCGTCGACGTTGAGTAAGTAAGCGTTGGTGATTGCCTCTATCCGCGTCGCGATGTCTGAAGTGCACATCATGACGTCGGATACATCTACTAAAATCTCTCACCTACCACATGAGCATCATTTGCAACTGTAGCCTCTTAAAGTACGGCGCAAGGGGTTGTGTTCTTGGTACTGCTTTCTGTCACGTTGCAACACTAGTAAGCCATGTCATGACGTGAGGCTGCTTTTTCTGAGTTATGCATTTTATGCCCTATTTTCTTCGTTTTATCTAGATTTTCCCTACGTCATAAAATGAAGGAAACAAACATTATACCATTGAAATCATGTTAAAAACATATGTATGATAGGAGAATAATGATGAATAAACCGATGTCAATTAAACTCTCCAGTCTTTTCTCCATCTTGATGCATGTGAGTCTTTACCCGGGAGTTCGATTGTTTTTGTTTAAATAAAATTTTGGTTAAAAGCAACCTAATCCACAATTGCACGGATCACAAGTAATATAGTGGCTTTCAAATTAAAAACCTAGTATGTCTAACCTATAGGTAAGAGATGGATTAATTGGGGATTAAGTACCTCGACTACACGAGAATTTTACTATTTAAGCAAATTAAACTAGTTGTGATTAATTGTTAACTAAAAAAATGAGAAACTAAAGTTAAGCACAAAAATCTATAAAAGATTGTAAATAGTTGGATTAAGTTGTAAGAAAAACTTTAAGGAATAACACTAGGGTCGGTTGTTTCCATTGGTGCATTTATGACTTATATTCATTAAGTGCTAATTAAGTGAAGATAATCTTGTGTTTATGACAACTGCATGTAGAGGTTCTCTTTTCCAATCCCACCTCAATTTCTCACCTAATCCTATTCTCTACTAGTCATCCAGGTCAAACAATGTGTTATGATCTAAAAGATAAATCAAATCCGCAGGAATCTCCATTGGTCACCTCTCCTCCGCGCAATGGAATATCCACGGGTATGTTAAGATTGATCACCCTTTACACGATCCATCACCGATCATCACATAAGGTTAGATGATGTCCACTCTATTCAAATTCCACATCTATTTAGGCTTTCCTAATTTCCTAGGTTTTCTTTTGATTAGAGGATTAAGAAGTTGATTTTATCAATTACACAATATTAAGGGATGAAAATCGAATCCTAAGGGCATACTTCCAATTGTCACCCTGGAAACCCTTTGAGCTCTAGGTCTTAATTTCACTACCTAGTATGTAACAATTGAATAAAACACAAATTCATAAAACGCATCGCCAAAACCTAAACACAAGATCACATTCACAAAATCACTCAAAATAATACATAAGCCAAACACCAAGTGTCAACAACTAGCCTTAGAGGAGGATCTAGCCACTCATAGCAGCCTCAAAACCCAACAAACTCATATTTATAGCAAACATAAAGTTGAGAGATTAAGAGAGAGAAGGTTTAGTGACGAGCAAATGCATGGAATGGATGTCAAGGAGCCGGCTCCACCATCTGAAGTCCTTTAAGCAGTGGATCATACAACTTAGGCTCAAAATAACCTAAAATATCACACAGAAAAGATTTACAAACCCTAAATTGAGGGCTTAGAGAGAGGAAACCTAGAAGATGGGATATGCCGAGCCTCTAGCTCTCTCTAGCTCTACCTTTAAAAGTGTTACAAGTGATGTTATAGCATGTGGAAATGACAAGGTGGGGCTGAGAATGGGGCATTTGTGTCTCGGCTAGAGCCATCCTTCGCCTTGGCTAAGATTGTGTGTCAATAATCAGGCGATCTTCCTTTACCACGACTGAGGGGGATTGTACTGTCTCGGCAGTACCTTGCGCCTTAAGCAAACCAAAGCTCTTGATTTCTTCAGTCTTTAACTTTGCCTCGATGAAGCTCTCTCTTCACCTTGGCAAACTACTTCCCCTCGGCGAAGCTATTTCTCTGCCTTAGTGAAGCAGTGCCTCTGGTCCAAGTTACGTTTTCTTGCTCTTTTTGCCCTCTTCTTTGCTTACTTTACTTTCAATACTGTAAACTCACCCTGAAAATGAGGGTTAGTGTAATATTTACGCATAAAGGTATGAAGAATCTAGCATTTAGGTTACACAAACACCTAAAAGCACACTATAAATGTAATGCAGTCCCAACCTATCAAACACTTTAAAACTTTAATGTTTTTACTTTGTCCTCAAACGAGACAAAAACATTTTCAAAGTTATTGGAAAACATGAATCGTAGAGATATGTGCTGTGATATTTTTCTATCAGGGAATTACTCATTCCAACACATGAATAATGTTTTTCAAGACAATGTTAGCTAAAGCAGTGAGGCTAACCACAAACTAAGTTGCACCTAAATTGAGAGTTCAGTGAGTGTAATGCGGTCTACTACCTACATTGATTGAAATCACGTTAAATGAAATTAGGAGAATGCATGAGAAGGGTGAAGATCTCTCACTCATAAAGAGTTTCCATAGATAAAGAGTGATCGAGACTTCATAAGCTTGCTTCACATCCCATTATCCACTAATGTAGGCACTACATGCTCTCGAGATCAAATAGGTATTTTTAAGCTTGTAATGTGTGGATAGGGTGAGAGGGTAGTTAAATGAGATCAGATAGAACTTTTTAAGCTTGTAATGTGTAATTTCCCCCAAATTCAACTTTTTAGCCACTAAAAATGGCATCATATTTATGCTTGACCCAAGATCACGTAATGCCTTGCGAATGTGTGCTCCCCACTGATGCAAGGGATAGTGGAACTACCCGGATCTTTGAGGATTTCTCTAAAGGGCTTCACATTGAATGATTAAAGCTGCAATTTTGATCCATTACTATCCCATATACTCAACTTTTTCTTTGTTGTTATTATCACTATTCATGAATTTTACATGACATTGTTGCGCCGATTGAGATGGGATGTTGATCTAGAGGTTTTCTTGGCATGTTTTGGCCCGAGCAGACTACTCATCCCGACTTGGTTTTTCAGGACCTTTGGGAGGGGAATAAGGCCAAGAGGAGTGGAGTGTACAAGGGGAGGTTATCGAGGAAAGTGTTTAGCCCTGCGGGACAACTTTGGCATCAGATTTTTGTTCATTTCATATTGTTTGCTCGACTCTATGCTTAATACTCTCAGTATTTTTATGGCTCATTTTTAATATGTGTTTAGGGTATAAATTGAATAAGTGAGGATTTTAATTGTTTAAATGATCATTATGTTAAATATTAAATGATAAATGAAGTTACAGTTATGATTAAATGAATGGCTCTCATTGATTTGCTCATTATACCTTTGACACGTAATAAAGGAAGCTCATTATAAAAATACTAGAAGAACCATTTTTGAAGGCGGGTCTGACTTCCAGCTTCATTTCTAGAAACTATCTTTCTTGACTGAGTTACATGCTCCACTTGGCACTGAGTTTCCTCATTTTCTTGGGGCTCATCAACTCTTTCCCACTCCTCGGTCTTACAACTATGCATTGCTTATTTTTTCTCTGTGTCTCAGATTTGGCTGATTCTCTCGAAAGATTAACCACTTTTCATCGAGTTTCGGATTTTCAAAGATGCTCCCTGACCCGACTTTGTGGGGATTTGTCTCCATATTCTTCATGCATGTGCCAATATTTGTTTAGTTGTGCTTCAGATTTTTCATGCATGTTCCCATGGTTGATTGAATACCTTCCATACTCTTCATTACATTTCCCATCACAACTTGACCATTTTCCAGTTGGGTGATTCCAGTGTCGTAGACTTCTTCGTATCATTTATCACTAGCAAGAGTTCATTGAATCCCGGTTGCCTTGTATTTCCTTGAAAATTGGAGCTCGAACTCCTTAAGGAGCTCAACATTTTTCACCTCAACAAAAAGCATGTTCACCTCGAGGAAGAAGACCTAGACGAGGTGTGTTCGATTGACACCATTGTAGAAGAACAGTGTGGCGGCTAACAAATTCTGTCAAGGTGATAGAGGAATTGAGTGACCACGAAAAATTCAGATGACCCTCAGATTTATGTGCTTTGGTCCTTGGAAAGAAAGGAAGAAATCCTCTTCTGGTCGATTGAGAAAAGAGACAAAGAGAGAAAGGAAAAGCCCACTAAAGCTTGATCTCAAACCCCTCCCGTAGAATTGCAAGAATATACGCTACTTGGGAGGCGACCCGATGCCTTGTGGTTAGTTCTTCATCCTAAACCCTCATAAGAAGACAAGAGTTGTTTGGAATCCTCGGGAAGTGCAAACAAGCCCCGATGATAGCAAATCATGGCTAAAGGGTGTATTATTTTGCTCATCACACATCCCACATATGGAGGAGGGAAGCCGAGGAGCAGTGTGCGGTGAGACGATTGAATCCCCATACAAGAGATAGTACATGCGCCCCAAAATCTGATGGGTACATAAAAGAATTATTATATATTCGGGTATAATTGGAGCCAGCTCGGGTATTTTCACAGGAATTGTTAGATGATTGTGAATCTAGAAATAAGCCCAGTGAAAAAGAAAATATGAAATTGTAAAATGGGGACCTAAGGGTCAATTGTAAGTAAGTTTATATGTCTAAGTAGAGTGGGAAATAAATGAGTAAATGGAAAATAATAGGAGACTTAAATGAAGAATAATAGAGAAATAAGAGGGACCTAAATCTGAGAAATAAAAGAAAAAAAAATCAAGGAATGGGCATGTGAACATGTAGGAAGAAGGGAGGAAGTTTCCTCCTTTTTTTAAAGAAGTCTAGATTAAAGGGTGATCCATAAGGAGCTAGGAAAGCAAGAGAAAAGAAGAGATATTTTAGAGTGAGAAGATCTCACTTCTCTACAGAATTCCGGCTGATCGGGCCAGCCAATGGGTCTCGAGAGCGACCAAGAGGGAAGAATCATATAGTAATGAGAATTTGCGCAAGTAGAGAGACCGGAATCGGGAGTTCAGAGCAACCTCAAGAAGGTAGGTCTTCTCCTCTTTGAGTTAGCACTGCTACCCTTAGGTTGTGTAATTGGATTATCTTACCTTAGGGAATGTTTGGTTGTATTTTTTAGGCAAAAGCGGGGGTATACATTGTGGTAGTGCGCAGCTAGTCGGACATAAAGCTGATTTTGGGTAGAAATCGAGGTTTTGGAGTGGGTCCTCTAGTAAATTATGGCCTCATCAATGAACTTTGATGTTGGGCTTTTGAATTTCTCAATTCGGACCTCTGTAGACGAAGATATGGTCCTTTTACCGGAGTCGGCTCGGCTAGATACAGTCGGGTCGGTTACGTCGGAGTTTGGGTCAACTAGCCGGTTTTAGAACAGGTTTTTGAGGTCAGAAATAAAGAGAATTTTAGTAGTAAGTCCTTCTGGTAAATTGCCAGCCATCAATGAGCGATGTTAGCCTTTTGAATTTCTCAGGTCGGACCCGTGCTAGGCAAGTGCCAATTCTTTTTATAAAGCAGTCAAATGGCGAGAGAATTCGGCCATAGAGGTCGATGCGTGAGAGGTCATGAGACCTCGCCACAGAAGGTCAGGGCCTCATCTATGAGTGAATGAGACCTCGTCTATAGAGGCTCGGCGGACCTCGTCTGTAAGTCAGCGGGACCTCGTCACATAAACTCAGCTCGTCAGTTAAGTCAACCAATCGGGATTTGACTCGTATGACCTTGACTTTGGAAGGTCCGCCTTCTTCGTCGAACTCCGTTTGGTGTTCTTGGACTCTATGGAAAGATCCAGTAGTCAATAATTCATTCCATATGCCTTGGGAGGATATTGGGTGTCAGACCGAGGTGTTAGACCGAGCTCCACTAGATCGGTCCAGCTCGTCAGTCGGGTTTGATTACGTTTGACCTCTGACTTGGAAGGTCTGCTCCTTAAATCTGGAACTCCGATTAAGATTGTTCTTGGACTCTATGGAAAGATAATTGAAGTGAAGAATTCATTCATATGCCTGAGAGGAACAGAATATGTCAGACCGAGGTATCCATACCGAGTTTACCGAGTCAGGTCAGCCTGGAGTCCAGTCAGCTCGGCCAAGGTGTGACTACGTACGACCTCCAACTTCGGAAGGTTATAACTCCTTCGTCTGAACTCCGATTCGGGTGTTCTTGGACTATATGGAAAGATCATTGAGTCAATAATTCATTCATATTCCTGAGGAGGATAGAATATGTCAGACCGAGGTGGCAAACCGAGTTTACCAAGGTCAGGTCAGCTCAATCAGTCAGCTCGGCTGGGTGTGACTACATATGACCTCCAACTTCGGAAGGTCATAACTCCTTCGTCCGAACTCCGATTCGGGTGTTCTTAGACTCTATGGAAATCTCATTGAGTCAAGAATTCCATTCTCCTGCTTATGCCTGAGGAGGATGAGAATATGTCAGACCGAGAGTGTCAGACCGAGTTTACCGAGGTCAGGTCAGCTCAGTCAGTTCAAGTCAGCTCAGCTGGGTGTGACTACATATGACCTCCAACTTGAGAGTCATAACTCTTAGATCGAACTCAGATTTAAGGTGTTCTTGGACTTTCTATGAAAGCCCAGTGAGTCAAGAATCCATATATATATATATATATATATATATATATATATATATATATATACTCTATATATATATATATATATATATATACTCACTTCATATATATATATATCTTGTTGAAAATTGGAGCCGTATTAAACTCCAAAAAAATCAATCCTAACCAAAACTACTAGTACACAAGAATAATATTGTTCTTTTAATGGTTTTGGAATAGGTGACGAGGAGAAAATCCAAAGCGAAGTTGATTCAAAGTTGGAATCAAAGTGCAAAGATTTTAGGTTTGATTCTCATGAGCTTCTATTCCTCGTTTCATGTTTTTGCATGTTTGTTCTCTGACTCTATTCTTATTTCAAGTATTTTTCGAGTCGTTTACAAGCGTAAATATGAAATAAGTACATGAATGAGTACGTGAATGAGTATATGAAATGAGTACATAGATTGAGTATATCTTTGAAAAGGCGATACGAAAGTGAATATGGAATTGAAATGTGGTATTTGAAAACCTAATGAATTGAATGATATACAGAATGAACCGCCTGACGGGATGCATAATCGGCATCAATCTGAAAATACCAAAGTATCCAATATCCCACCAATGGGATGCACCTAATAATCAACATCCGTCATGATGTTAAATATGACATTGAAGAAATGTCCCATAAAGCGGGATGCACCAATCGACGTGTCGTGATGGCGTATGACATTTAATTGATACCACATGTCGGGAGGTGCCGCAAAGCTGACATCGTCATGATGGGAGACCCGAATTGTTAAATGTAAGCACATTGCAGATGATAATAAGAGTGGGATTCATCAAACGGAATCGTCGGAAATGTGAATTAGAGTGAGATGATAATAAGGCGGGGATTCATTAAATGGAATCAAAGGTCGAAACGTGAATTAAATTGTCAAGGTGAAATAACCAACATTAGCCAGTATAAGTAAGGATTTCTATGTATATGCTTAAATCTCATAAATTGAATTGTGAAATGAATTGTTGCATTGAAATTGTATGATGTGATTTGGTAAATGGTGTTAAAGTGAAAGCATCTTTGAAAATAAATAGCATGAGTATATGTTGAATTAATAGGCATGGTTTAATGTTAAATGCATGCTACTTCGTGAATATTGAATAGCGGCTTGTATAGAACCAATAAGCATGAAAATGCTTAGCGTGTAGTTTATCTGTCGCGGGTTTCGAGTAGACAAGAAGGAAACAAGATCGTGCGGCCTTGAGTCCTTAGGAGTCTGGCGTATAAGTATATCATTTTGAAAGGGCATAAAATGTCTTTCTTTGTAAATGTATTTTGTTAATATTTATGGGCCTACCGAATTGCTTTGAAATTTGTAAATGAAATTATTAGGCTTACTTGAGAAACTAAAACAACTTCCATAACTAAACAAATTAATTAAACGTTTTAATAAGATAAATAAAAGCGTCGATCGCCAGACTCAGAGTTCGGATCCATCGTCGGGTTGGTATGAGAGGATTAGATCGCGACACTTTTGAAAAGAAAACTTAATAAAATGTAAATAAAATAATTAAATCTCTAGTCCCGGCGGGGTTTCGGTTCGGACTGCCCGATGGGGTCGAGAGAGCAGACTGGGGTACTTACTTCTAGTAGTATCGGAGCTTAGGTTTAGGCGTTCACGGAAAAAGCCTAAGCGATTTTGAAGAATTTTGAAAATAAATATTTGACATACATTGCATTTGCATTTAAGGATGATGTATTTCGTAGCGGATCTTATCGGTCTTAATAGTGGCATGGATAGTTCGAATTTTGAAAGAGATTACACGAGAAGGTGACAGGAAATCATCCTGATAGTCTTGCTAGTGTGATGGGTGGACCGAGCATCTCATGCCAGCCAATATGAATGAGAATAAGGAACAAGTGGTAGGAGGTACAATGGGTATCCTCTAACGATTAGCTCGGAGCTTTGCAAAGGCGGGCAACCATTTGCAAATGTTCGATCAGCCATTGAGAGAATGGCGAGTGCAGAAATAGATAGACTTTCTTGAGAGAAGAAGATGAGCCAACCGATGGCGAAGGGTGGCTCGAGTGCGAGGCGAATGCTTGTACAAATGCATTGCACAGCTGAAGAGAAGCTAGAATGTGCAACCTCATTACCTCTGAGGATTAAGGGCTCATCGGTGAGGTAGGAGTTTTAAATGACGGGTAGCACCGAAGGAGTTATGAGTTCTTTTGGATGAGTTTAAGAAGAAGCATTATGTGGAGTCGCATCTATTTAAGCTTGATATCTGGCGAGGTTCATAATTTGGAAACAAAGGCAATTAAGTGTAATTGAATATATGAGAGAATTCACCAGTTGAGCAAGTATGCTCAGAGATGATAGTAAGTGAAGGAAGTGTAAATGCGTTTGAAGATAGCTAAACGTGACCACATTCGAGCCAGTATCACGGGATTTTACCATGATGATTTTTCCAAAATCAGCATATTTAACTCTAAGTAATGGAGCAGTAAAAGAAAATGAGGAAAGATAGAAAGCAGAGGAAAAGAAAATCCAGTCGAATAGTACCTCATCGTGATAGAATTCGAGGGGACCACGGGGTTCCGGGCGGCTACGGCCAAGGCCGCCGGTGGGAACTGTGCGTGTAGTCGAGTTACTAAGTGCACCAAGAGGTGCTTCTAAGAGGACAAGGCAGTTCTCGTTGTTCCCATTAATGGGAGAAAACACAAAGGGAGATTATTTGGGAGTACAATGGGGTGCTTGCTTGGGTTGTGGATCCATGGAGCCTGAAAATACGAAGTGTGCTCGGGCACGTCCTTCATAGCACCTTGGCCCCGGGGGCCTTTGTATCATCGGTCAGGAAGGCAGCAAAGGTGTTGCATCACCAGAGTGTTAGAGACAAGGGACCTGAGCTTTGGGTAGGCAAGATGGTCGTGCTCATTCAAGAGCATATGCCGATGAAAGCGGGTAGAAATACCGGCCGCCTAGATGTGACCAGTCGACCAATTTTACTATCTTTGATACTATTATGCATGTGATGAATCCGAGGATAAACTCATTCATATATATCTTGACATACCCAGCGAGTAATTCTAGAGAGTGAATAAGTATGACATCTTGATGTGAACCAGCTCGGGCATAGAGTTAGTATGAATAGAGTGTATAGAGATTTCCTATCAGTCTGAGGTTTACTTGAGGTTTCCTGAGGTTTGATGAAATTATATTAAGAGAATTGGATGATGTTGGGATAGTGAGAAGAACAGGTTTGATGAAAGAAGATGGATCATGTTTTTATATCAGGACAGGGTTTGTACTACATTAATTATAGTCAAGTATTTTGAGATATATTAGAAATTAGTGATGTTTATGGGTAAATTGGATGTTCACATCATATAAGTTAAAATTAATTACACAACAACAACGTGAGTTCAATGAAAGGAACAGATGACCTTCTGGGGAGGACATATGTGGAAAGATATTAAACTGTGTTTGAATAAATTTTAGTGAAAAGGTGGCAGTGTTTGGGTTTGGGTGAGAGGCAGAGAAGAGTGAAAGGACAGAGAAAGGTGGAGCAGATGTGATGGGTAAGAGAGTAAACATGTGGGCGCGGAAAGAAAAGAAATTCGATACAAGATCGGCGAGAAAGTGTTTTTGAAAGTATCACCCATTTTATTATCTTTTAGATGGCTACTCCGGATATTTTCAAATCGAAATCACCATGGAGGACCAGGAAAAAGACCATCTTCACTTGCCCCTTTGGGACTTATTCCTCTGATGAGCTGCCAGCACGGCCCTCTATGATGCCACTCTAAAGTGGCTGTTATCTTGGTGACCATGGTGGAGCACGTATGGAAGTGTCATATGGATGACATCACCATATATGGGGGCTTTTGAGGAATCACGGCCAACCTTGAAATTTGTTTTTAAAAGCAGAGGATGCATCGAGAAAACTTCGGGTGAAACTATGGGAGGATTCCATTTATGGTAAATCAAGGGAATAGTCCTTTAACATGTCATCTCGACAAGGGGAATTAGGGGTTGATAAAGCGAGGTTGAGCTTATTTCTAAACTACTACCTCCCTACGAATGTCAAAGGCCGTGAGGAGACTTGAGATTTCACAGCAGCCGTCTGTGAGGATTTCTCAGGAGGTTGCCCAAAGACTTTCAAATGTTGCAAAACCCTCTGCGACTGCTGGTCGAGATCTGAATTTGATTGGGATGGAAGATGTCAAAGAGCTTCGAGCTCGAATCGACCACCATATAGTGAAACCCTTAGAATGAAACCTTCTGCTTGAAGTAATGTGTGATTACTAGCGTGATTTTTTTGCACTTATTAGGCGAGTTCTTGTGAGAAGATGAAGCCTACGTAGTTTATTATGCGAAACAAGACTACAGATAAACTTCAAAGAAATTACAACAAAAGAAAATGAGTTGTTAGCGGTAATCACATGCCTTAGACAAATTCGGAGACATACTTGGTGAGGGTCATTCATTGTTATTTTTCTGGAACCACTCTGCTTTGGAAATTTTGTTAACTAAACAAGATGCTAAGAGCAAGAGCTTATCAGATGGAGTTCTCTATACAGAATTTAACACCTCGATCCCAAAAAACGAAAATTGGAGAATATAGTGGTAGATCATCTCTCCAGGCTGACCATAGCTCGCAGCTCCATAGTCCTCCCATTAATGATGGGTTCTGAAAGTCTACGCTAGCCTAGAATGCCCCCTGGTATGCTCATGGCTGCTAGTGTTGTAGCAGGGGAGATCGATTGATTGGAAAGCCACGGGGCCAATAGCTATTGCTGAAATTCATTCTATTATTGGGAGGAACCATTTTTATTCAAAATCTTTGTCGCGGATCAAATCATCTGCCAAAGATTGTGTGCTGAGAGGAACAGCAGGGGGATTCTTGGCCGGCTACTTGACAATGCATGTGGAGGAATGCATTTGCTTCATAAAGACAGCTATGAAGATCTGTCTGGTTTTTCGTGGCCATCCGCTTCAAGATACTCTGGAGCTTCCATGTTCGAACTTGTGATTGATGCCAAAGACTAGAGAAGCTTACTACTTCCTGCTGTGATACCCTTGAACCATTTTTATAAATGAACATATTCGATGTTTGGAGCATTGACTTCATGGGGACATTCCCTACGTCTTTTAGTTATTCATACATCTTGGTGGGGGTTGACTATGTGTCCAAGTGGGTTGAGGCAATCCTTTGTAAAACAAATGATCACAGGGTGGTGCTAAAATTTTTAAAGGAGAATGTCTTCTCAGTTGGTCTAAGGCCTATAATCGATGATGGAGAGTACCCATTCTGCAACAAACCCTTTGAAACCCTCCTATGTATTAAATTGAAACATAAAGTGGCCACTCCTTACCATCCTCGAGACCAGTGGACGAGTTGGGAGGCTGGCTAACGAAGGAGATTAAGACCATCTTGATGAGGTGGTAATTTAATAAAAGGTGGTCCATCAGGCTGCTAGACTCACTGTGGGCATACAAAACAGCTTTCAAGACCATTCTTAGGATGTCCCAGTATCAATTAGTCCTGTTAAAGCATGCCATCTTCTTGTGGAAGTGAATGTTGAGCTTAAAGTCATCTATTTGGAGTCCTTTTACGAGTTTATTTTATTCTAAAGGAATTTGGTTATGTACGAGGAATAATGGAATAACCCCACGAAGCTATTTTACGTCTTGCGGGAATTCAAAAGAAAATTACAATAAAATGAGCGAATGTGGTGGCGATGCGATATAGCTGGCTAAAGGAAATTACGACATGAGGCGCAAAGTTAAAAGGATTTGATGTCGTAAAAAGCCTTTCTGATGAAGGAAATACATATTAAGGTTGCAGCCCCGCAAAGCTCGATCGCGAATGAGCGTGGTGAAGCCAAAGCGGATGAGTGAAAGAACCTCAAGTGACAACGGGAATTGATGAAGAAGAGACATGATGTTGCGACATTTCGTTCAGTCGCGACCCGAGTGTGTCTGATGGACAATGAGGTCCCGACACCAAAAAGAAGTCGCGACGGAAAGATAAGCAATTGGTGAACATTATGTCGCGACATTTGGATGCGATCGCGACATCGACTTGAATCGAGCGATTCGACATGACCTAAGAAGCTAGATATGACATCTGTCAGCTAAAGAGAGAAGATGCTTGACATCTTCATTCCAAATGGAGTGGGCAACAGTTACACTGAAAAGAGGTCCGCGACAAAGATCAAGCTGTGCGACATCAACTACTGAAAGGAAATCGCGACATCGTTCGGTAGCCGACAACAATTCATATAAGAAAAGAAGGTCGCGACAACACCTGGTTGTTCTGGAGCATCGAATACAAAGACTTGAGGATTATAACAAACGAAGCAAGGCAGTCGCGACATCATAAAAATTAGCGACATCCCTTACAAAGACCGGAAGGTGGCGGCTTGACATTGAACATGTGACATCGAGTACAAAGAGAGGTAAGGTCGCGGCCGTGATGGCATCGACATCGGTTCCAAAAGAGAAGAATTCGACAAACAAAACTTACTTATGCGACAAAGGCGAGACAACGGTGGCGGCAAAGAGATCGATGTCGCAGCAGTATCTTCCGTCGACGGATAAGCGAAGTCGAAAAGTGCATCGAAAATTAAGATTTGACGGAACCACATAAATATGTAAGGCCGCTATTGGAAGGAGCAGCGAAGCTCTTGTGAGCAGAGGGAGATGCAGGTTCTTTGAGGCTCACGTATTTTAATTTTCTTTTCTTTCTTTGTTTTTATTTTAGATTAGTTAAGTAATTTTTAGTTTAAATTTGGATCTAAACGTTAGTACATTTAGAGTTTTTAAATTTGAATCTGATTTATATTTCTTCAGTCTTATCTACAGTTTGTTTTGAATTCGAGACAATTTTGGATTCGAACTACCGAGTTTCCTAATTCTGATGGTTTCTTGGTCAGCAAAGCCAATGTATAAGATTATGTCCAAAGTGGTTTTAGGAAACCCGGCTTCCATTGAAATGACTCTGTTAATCGAGAGAGTATCTTTCACTGCAAAATTTTAATTCATTGATCTGAACTTAAGTTTGTAAATCTACTTCTTTGGTTTTGTTTATTTTGTGGAATTGATCGATATCAGTGCTCTTTACGCCTACCCATAGGCCAATGGATTGTCTCAGAAACTCACGATTTCAGGCCCTCTGGGTGACACGGGAAGGCATTCTGAGTGATAAACAATTAAGTGAATGACTATCTTGAACTGTATTGGTGATTGTGTGCTTTCTGTGTGATTAAATTGATAAATCCTCTTTTCACTTGGAGCGAAGGAATGAGTTCAGACGATTTATCCAGATTTAAACATGCAGGAGGATTAAATATGGTCGAATGGTGAATTCAATCCCTAGTGTGAGGATCCTAATGAGGAAAGAATGAGCTGTTCTAATTTTGAGGAAGAAAAACCAGTATAAATTGTAAAATGCACATTGCAATATTATAATTTAAGACTGAGTTCTGATGAGTGTGGGTATAGTATTGAAAAGAAAAATACCTAGAACAAGGCAGCCCAGTTAAGTGGTTATCACAACCCCTTTGTCTTGAAAAGCGGAGTCAAAGGTTAGATGATGAGCAGTGTGGGGTTTGGAGAATCATTGCCTTTACCATATTCCTTGGACTCGTTTAAAATGCATGGTTCATAAATCAAAATTACAGCCTGGCTTCTTAGGAATTGATTCTTCCATGATAGCTTTATTTTCAATGTTCCTTTATAGATAACGAGTTGAGTCCTAGTTGTCATTTCATTATTTCAGTATTCAATTCATTTGTTGTTATTAATTCAATTCTTTTTAGTTTTCATTATTTTAAGGCTTTCCATTGATTAATTATCCCCATCCATAGTCGAATAGTATAGAGCGAGTAGTCGGTAGTTGAAAATTCTTGAGATCTCTGTGGGATCGATATCTGGACTAAAATCCACTTTATTACTTGTTCGACCTGTGCACTTGCAGAATCATGGATCAACATAAAAAAAAAAGGAAATGTATCTATTCTTCAGGAAACCATTTTATATCAGTATACTTGCAAGGAAATATAATCAACAAGTTTCATGGGACTATTGCTGGGGATTAGATAATAAACCTTTTGTAAATAGTATCATAAATTTGTACATGTCTTTTAGTCCAACGAACAAGTTTTTGGCGCCGTTGCCGGGGATCGAAAGAATTTAGTAGATCAATATTCAGGCGAAAGAAGGAAATACTAATTTGGACATTTAAAGAAAAAGAAAAAATAGTTTTTCAAGCAGTGGTTATTTTAGCCACTAACCTTTAACAAGCCATATTGAAAATATTTGTTGGCTTGATAATCCTATTAATGTGAGTATGTTTTTTATTTGAGGAAAACTTTAATGCATGAAACAGAACAGTCTAGATTCAATAAATCTTTGAAGCTAGAGAGAACACTCGGAAGCTTGAAAAGAAAAGTGAGAGAAAGCTTCGGCTATAGGATGAAAGGCAGATCGGAGCGAAGACAAAGAGCAGTGACGAAGGCCTCAATCAACGATACAATGGAGGACTTTTGGAGACCTATTATTGGGATGAATACTTTCTGTCGAGACAGCACATAGTTGATGCAAATAACCTTGAAGCGAAGTAGCCGGCCAACGAATTACAATGGTTGTAACAACGAGTTCTTAGTCAAATCCCACGAAGACCCGAATGAGAGCACACAGGAAGGTTTCTGGGATGTGGAACTGATGTGAAGTTAAGATAGAATTGAGACCCGAAGTCGTAAAATTGCATTTGTCCCATTTTCTCTAGAGATATAAGCGACCCACATGGTATGAATCTCTACCGTATAGTTGTGATGTAGGAGGAGCTTGTGAAACTGCTTGGGTGAATTCTTCCCCCGTCACTCACCTCGGAGAAGGAGAGATGGTGTGTTCTAGCGGGGAGAGATGAGAGCCTTTATGTAGCATGGGAGGATTCAAAGGTTCTTCCGAAAGATGCCCAATGCATGGAATGAATCTAAAGACACGGATGGACACTTGAGTGTGTCATGCAAGATTATACTTCTAAGAGCATTAGTGATGCTTCATCTTTGTGGAGCATTCAAACGTAAGAAATCTTTGAAGGCAAGAGATCGATTGAGATCACATTAGAAAATGCAATATGGCTCATCGAGTTTTTAAGGTAATTGGCGGAGGAGGGAGTCATGGCGAAGCGGAGTGCTATATGTAATCATGGAAACGAAAGTTAGATGCAGTCATCGCCAAATGGGCCTTGAGAGAGGAAGATGCTGCACCTTTGCTCCTTGAAATAGGCTTGTCCCGAGGAGAACTATTGAGGAATGCACGATGTACTTAGCGAGAAGCGACACATGATCTTGAGGAGGTTAAAGTACTTGGGGAGCAGTTATCACTAAAACCAAATCCTAACACTGCCCGGCCTGCCTTCATCATCGACGAGGAACCATGGCAATTTTTCATATGGTGGAGAGGGCCTCACAAGGCCAGGCATGGGCCAGTCACCGATAGGGATGTCGGCCACGGGGTTCCTCTGGCCGGCCGGCCGAGTCGAAATAGAAAGCAGTACCGCCCGAGGAGTCGGAGGGAGAGCTCAACCATTTGAAGAGATCAAATCTTTGCCGATTCATGGGGGCCAGCCAGAAGGCATTAAACCTCCATGAACAAAGGATTACTGCGGGGAGTGGAAGCCTCAGATGCAGTTCTCAAATTTACCCCGAGGAGAGACTAACTAATGCCTCCCTGAAGACACAGGAGACCTGAATAGAAGCGATTGGCCCCTAAACACGCAAAACCCGGATGAAAGATGCCTTTCCCGTTGACACGAAGAAGAGATCACTACTTTATTTGCATGTTTGTCTGGCTGAAGTGGAACTTTGAAGGCGGTGT
This sequence comes from Tetrastigma voinierianum, assembly GCA_016808115.1. Classification (NCBI taxonomy): domain Eukaryota; kingdom Viridiplantae; phylum Streptophyta; class Magnoliopsida; order Vitales; family Vitaceae; genus Tetrastigma; species Tetrastigma voinierianum. Next base: position 160,966 of record JAEQBH010000428.1, on the reverse strand, counting down.
GCGCCGAGTGGGGGTGGTTAATCGCCGGGTGCCCAGGGAGCGGGATGTGCCATCAGGGGGGGGAAATGGGAATGGAACAATGTGGATCCAGACTCACTGGGAAATCAGAAGAATGGGACGGTGCAGTTTCGATGCCCCGAAGTGGAATCGGTGTGCCTTTCCGCAGAGAGTGGTGGCTCCGTGCCACTTTATGCAAGTCGCCAAGAAAAGACATCTTGGGCAAAGAAGGAAGGTGCGAAAGAAGGAATTGTAGACAGCGCAACTTGCGTGTTGTGATCGAGACTTACCGAAAGATGAAGGATCCGGGGAGCTTCACATTCCACTGCACCATTGGAGAGTTTGAGTTTTCAGAAAGCTCTCTGCAGCCGACTCAGATGCCGATATCAATTTGTACCTGTGCATTTGCCAAGGATTAAGTTTTGGGGAGATTGCTCCACCTCTTTGCATTACCACTATGAAATGAAGTAGATGAGATTACTGTGAAACTGGAAGGGATCATAGAAGATGTCTTTGGCGTAAAGGTGGGAAAGTTCCTTCAATTGACTTCATCATCTTGGATATGGAAGAGATTCACAAGTCCCTATGTTGTTGGGAAGAAAGCCATTCCTAACACATTGGAACGCTCTAATCGATATACGAAGGGAATTCTCCTCTCGAGAGTTGGGAGAAGGCGTGGCTAGTTTAATCGGAAGTTTGAGGAATTTAGACTTAGAAAGGGGAAGATATCAAGTCAATAGAAGATGCTATGTCCAGCAATTCTGATTTTACTATGATTGTAATTCCCGACTTTTAATCAATGAAGAAAAGTGAATTTCCACGATTATCTTGAAGGTTTTGATTCATATTTTTTGCACATCGGTTACATTCTCGAAAAGTGAGTCTTGAACAAAATAGGATGAAAAAAGGAGACAAAATGGAAAAGAATTTCTATCAAGAAGCTAGTGAAGAAGGGCTAGTTTTAAAGGAGTTGCCAAGTCATTTAAAAGTATACTTACCGGAAGGCGCGAAGAGTAAACCGAGTAATTCACTAGACTTGGTGATACGAGACGGAGGTTCTGGGGTACAGGAATCATAAGGAGTCTATAGGTTGGTCCTATTGAAGGAGTTAAAGGTAATAATTCCATCAATATGCATGCACAAAAATCTTCTTTGGAAGAAAATCTGAAATATTGTTGAACATCAAAGGCGAATGGGTAATGAAAGAAGTAGTCATGAAGGAAGTGCTCAAATGGTTAAATGCTAGTTTTATCTATGCAATTTTAGACAGTCCTTGGGTTAGCCCAATCCATGTGGTTCCAAAGAAAGGTGGATTTACTGTGATCCGCAATGAAAGAAATGAATTAATTCCAACAAGAACAGTGATAGGATGGAGGATCATTGATTACCCCGGAGAAAGGGCTGAACAGTGACCGGAAAGAATCATTTCCTTACCCTTCATTGATCGGATGTTGGGCCAGTTAAGCGGGACACCCTCATTTTGTTTCTTAAACGAATTGTGAGGCTACAAACCAGATTGCAGTGCACCTGAGGACCAGAAAGACTACATTCACATTCCTATGGTACCTTTGCCTTTAGAAGGATGCCATTTGGTACAATGTGATACTCTAGCTACTTTCGATCTGTGATGTCGATGTTTCTTAGATTTGGTTGAGAGAAGTCATGGAAATTTTATGGATGACTTCACAGTATGGAGTCTAATTTTGAACACCAATGTCGAACAACTTAAACACAGGTACTTCCAAAGAGATGCGAGGACAAGCATTTAGCACTAAATTCTGAAAAAATGTCTGCATTCTATTAGTAGCAGAAGGTATTGTTCTTGAGTCATAAAATTTCTGCACTCTGAGGCTAAGTGGACCAATCAAAATTTCCATTATCAAAACCCTTACCTCCACAACAGTAAAGGGATAAGGAGTTTCTTGGGGGCATGCTGGATTTTTATAGGAGGATTCATCAAGACTTCTCAAAGATAGCCGGACCATATGCGGATTGCGGAGAAGGACCATAGTTGGTACATTTGATGATTCTGCAGAAATTTATACGCTTTGAAGAAATCAAGATCAGATTGTTTCAAGCACCTATTATGTTTGCACGGAATGGGATCGAGGATTGAGAATAATGTGTGATGCTAGTAGTTTGCGATAGGGGGAACATGTGGGACGAAAGAAAGAAATATTGAGCCATACTATACTATGCTCATGAACCTTGGCAAACCTGAAAACATTCCTGACCGAAAGAGATGTTATATATGATGTTCGCTTGCTGAGAAATTCAAGCCATACATTTTGGGGATCCCGTATTTGTAGTTCACCCACCGAGACCATTACGGCCATCAGTGTCCCAATGTCAAAGGAAGCTAGGCAGTGATAATGTAGGTCTTTGCCTCTGCAGTTCGATACGATTAAAGATAAAGGGTGTGACAATGTGATAATGATCACTTGTCCCGGAGTAGAAAAGAATGAAGCAAAGAAAATAGGGCGAATTAACAGAACTACAGATGAGCAATTTATTTTAAGGTGTCATTTCGACTTCATGAGTATCTGATATTCCCAGTGAGATTACCCTGGCTTACATGGGTAGTTCCTGGGGGGTCGGCTACCCCAGCAAAGCTGGGGCGACAGCGGGTACTACATCTGGGATGACCCCTTGCTATTTAAAGGTGCCCTTGTTATCAGAAGATGTGTGCCGGAGAGTGACAGTGTAAAATCTTGAATAAATGCCATGCATCGCTATATGGGGGCATTTTCTGGAGAAAGAACAGCTCATAAGATACTCAATCTGGATTTTATTAATACTATCTTCAGAGATTGTCTTGAATAGGTCAAATTATTGTGATAGATGCCAAAAGATTGGAAATATCGGCACCTAAAATAGAAATTACCCTAAAGGTATAATGGTTGTGCAAATTTTTTGATGTATAGGAATAGATTTTATGGGACCATTTCACCATCATTTGAAGCTTGTATGGCTATGCGATGATTATGTTTCCAATTAGGTGAACGGTAAACATCGAGAATGATACTATACGTTGTGAGTTTCTTACAAAAGAATATTTTAAAGCAGATTTGGAACACGAGCTATCATTAGTGATGGGAAGCCCAAACCCCAAACAAAATATTCTCAAAACTCATAATTAAGTATGGGATCAAGCATATAGGAGTCTAGCTTATCATCCCAAACCAATATGAATGATGAGAATTTCAAGGAGATTAAAAGAATCCTAGAAAGGTTGCTAAGTTCGACGAGAGGACAGTCTTTGAACTTGATAATGCCTTTGGGCTTACAAATTTGCTATTCAAAACTCCGTTGGAATGTCCCCATCTGAGTTATCTTTGTAAACCATTCATCTACCCCTGCAGAGGCGAATACAAAGCTATGTGGGCCATCAAGAAGCTGAACACTGATTTTAAAGCTACTTGAGGAAGAGAGATTGCTCCCAGTTGAATGAGCGGAAGAGCGAAATGAAGCCTACGACAATGCTAAGAATATACAAAGACCAGAAACAAAGGAAATGGCATGATCAGGAGGATTACGAGAAAGAGTTGAGATCAGGAACGAGGTTCTTCTTTTTAACTCAAATTAGGAAGTTATTTCCAGGGAAGTTAAAATTCAAGTGGAGTGGATAATACCACAGTAGTGTCAGCACTACATTTGGAGCATTGGCACATTAAAAAGTGATCTTTGGGGAAGAATTTAAAAGTCAGTGGACAAGAACTGAAGCATTATTAAAGCGAGGGGGAGGAAAGAGAAAGAGAGGAAGGAACTCAGAATTTGGTTCATTAAGAGAGAGAGAGAGAATCAGAACAGCAAGTCGGTGGGACTCAAGGCGACGTTTGATGGGAATGATATGAAATTCAGTTTAGATTTTGAACTTTGATTTTTAAATTCACCTTGATTTTGTTTTCTTTAGTTCTTATAATGATTAGTTAGTACTTGAGAAGTTAATTTTTTTTAATTAAATCCTTTTATAAATTTTGCGAGTGCTTATGCGAGAAATGGCTCAAGCGAAGGCAGACATAAGTCTGACTCAATGATTCCACCGAGAAGGAACGACTTGAAAAAGGGAGTGTGTTCCTCCTACACATAAATTCTGTTAAAATTTAATAGAATACATGTTGAATTGTTGTATCACGAATGATTTAATTGAATCTTTTTGAGAATTTGCGAATTGATGATAAATGAGCTAAAGTATGTTCATTCTGGTGAAACTAATTCTGAGACTAGGTCGTAACAAAAACATATGTAAACGAAGCTAAAAATGTAATGAGTTGATGTTGTGACTCGATCGATCTTAGAGAAAGAGGAGAAGAATGAGGTCGCGGAGCCAAGGTATGTCGCGACGAAATGAAGTCGCCACAGAACATTTGGAGTGTGAGCAAGAGCAAGTCCTTTAAGAGTGGTGAGGTGCGACAACAATAATGTCATGAGATTCCTGGTGTGTGACTTAGGGATGACTGTCCTCCACGGATAATTCTTGTGCGGCGACATCAAAGAAAGTTTGCCGGGTGAAATGACTTTTAATTACGCCTAAATTTATGTGGCGTACGCGCTAACAGCAAAGAATTGAGTGGGCAAGAAACATGAATAAATAAAATAATAAATGGCCACAATCATAATTGATTACAAAGCATTTAGAAGTGATCTCCATTTTTCCTTGAAGGCAAATTGACTTTTCACCTTAGCGTATTCTGATTCAAATCTCAGGCCCCGTCCAGAACTTCTTCCTCTAATTGCTTTCAATTTCTCACAATGGCCGAACCTCACAATCCTCATCCCTGATAAAGTGAAATCATGGAGGAGCATGCTCGGCAGAAGGGTTCATCTGGAACCTCACAGTGGAGAGCAGTGATCACGAACAACTGAAGTTCAACCCCGAGTTTGCAAGGTAGCGAGAGGAGAAAGGAAATGAGAACTTTAGTGAGATGAGGAGGATGAGCTTCATTTCGGAAAAGCTTCAGTATGGAAGGAAACACTATGCGAGGGAAAGGATTTATAGGAGAAAGGATCGGTCATCCTCATCTCCTGTTCGAGAGTTGATAGAAGCGAGAGAATTGGAAAAATTCTGAACATCGAAAAATGGGTTATCTGCGACCGAGTTGTGAAATTTTACTCAAACTTGTTAGCGAGAAAGGAGAACTTCTGTTTTAAATGAAGGAAGGTTTTGGGTTCCATATTTGAGACTATCTGCATCTGATATACGGAATGGAGATTTGGCTTATGGATCAAAGTACGAAGATAGCATAAAGCCTGGCAGTGAAGATCAGCGGAGGTGATGGATCGCGAGGTGAAATGGAAAGATTCTGAGGAGGGAAAAGATTATCAATAGGGAGATGAATTAGAAGAAGCCAAGGTATGGTTTTATTTTAAAGCCGGTGGTTCCTACAAGCATGTCTTCACAGTAGAGAACAAGGCAGTCATACTACATGCCATCTGAGAGGGCTATAAAGTGAATCTTTGGGTATTAGTAAAACTCCATAATGAAATATCATGGAAGGAAACAAGAGCGATTCCACCCATCAGCCATCACCGGGGTTATGTATAAAGGGCTGGTGTGTGAGAGAAGGAAGTTAGGCGAGGAAAGAAGAAGAGTGCTTGATACTTCATTAACCTTTATTTGAGATAAACGAGGGACGAAAATTGAAGAAAAAGGGGGTCTCAGTGGAAGTAGACCGCGAAATGAAGAGGAGAATACAAGAAGAGGCTTTGGGTTGAAGAGACCAAGAAGAACAAAATCTAGAAACACAGCCAGAAGGTAACACCTCTATTTTTGCCGAGGAGGACTGGCTGGAAGCAGATGAAAGAAGTCTATGGGTTCACCTGTTTAATGGCTCTCCCCCAGTGAGAACGAGGAGGGGTCGGAGAACCGGGAGCTACTTAGAGAGGACGAGAGATAGCCAAATAATGGAGATGCTCATTTCTATACGAGGAAAGTATGGAGAGAGAGAAGAGGAAATGGAGCATTCAAGCGAGGGGGGTGAGAGAGATATGTATGAAGGAAATTTGAATTGAAAAGAAGAGATCGGCATTAGGAAAAGGCGAGACCGAAAAGAGAAATGTGTAGGAAGCATGGTTGAGAAGAGAAAAGGCCGAGAAATGGGAAGAGGAATTGAGCGGAAAGGAGGAGCAGCTTAAAGAGAGATCCTAAGAGCATCAAGAAGAAAATTTCAAAGGAAATGCAGAGAGGGAAAGAGACCGAATTCTGAAAAAGCACAGCTCAACTATGATCATTCTCTGATACTTGGTGGTCGAGGACTCTCATCTGAGAGCTTAACAAAGGGATGCGAGAAACCATGAGAACCCCAGAGACAAGAGGAGCATCAAGGGGTTCAAATTCCTTTATATGTCATTGTTAAAAATTTCGAGAAGAAGATGATACATGAGATAAGGTGCTTGATAATGATGATGCTATAGAAGAAAAATTAATGGAAAACTTGGATTTGATTAACAACAATTTATCAAAATTTTTAAGAGTAATATTCACAAAGGAAATGGAGAAAATCTAAATGAACTCAGGCTTAGTCCAAAAATAGATATTGAATAAAGTTGATCTCACCAATGGCGATTCTTGAACAAATGAAAAACGAAATTACCCAGTGAGAAGAAAGAGAGACAATGAAATTCCCAGAAAGTTCAGCCAACATGGCAACCCTTGATCTGAGTCCTCAAACATCTTTGCTACTTCTCGAAAAGAAAAAACCTTCCAGTATAGCTCATCATCTCTTCCTCATTCCGACTATTGATTCTCGACTTCACACACAATCTCGAGTGAATAAAATAAGAAATTTTGTTTGATGTTGTGTTCATTTGAAATCAAGTGTGTGTTTACTTTTGCTTTAAGCATTAGAAGAATAACGGTAAATTAGCTCGATAATGAAATGATGACATATCATTAGCTAATTGATTAGGAGAATATGGGAAGCTACAAACACAACTTCAATTGAAAAATAAGGGGCTAATTGGCACATAATTGAATTGAAACACAAATTGCATAATTGATTTGAATTTAGTTGATAAGTCCGAGATTAAAGAAAGTTATACAAATGAGGCAAAACATATTTTAGGTTTGAATTATAAGCAGTTAGCGAAGAGCAGTGAACACAGGATCAAAAATAAATCCTCTGTCAGTGAAGTGAGTCAAGGACATCAACCAAGGTTATTCACGGTTAACGAAAAGAGTTCTAGAACTTGTTGGGTGTGATCAGCGAAATCTAGGTAATACAACTAACAAGAAATGATGCAGGCTATCCTTGACGGTTCGAGCCTTTCCTAGCCACCATTATTTATATGCTTTGCATACACCACAGCTCTTTAAATTTGAGCCAAACGGTCCACCAATATTTTAAGAAACCGAGCAATTGGAAATCTGACCCGACCTTTTATAACTAATCCTCCGAGTAAGAACCTTTGATTTGAAACTCAAGAAGGGAGGAAGAAATAAAAGTTTGGGAGTATGTTCACTGGAGAACTAAAGGAGGGAAATACAGAAGGGTAGAGACGAGGAATCTAAACGGGGAGGAAACAGCGAAAGAAAGCTTAAAAGGAAGAAGTTTTTGTGTACATTTTTAACTCTCTTGAGACAATTAGAAAGTTTCTTGGGGGTGTTTCAACAATCTAGTACCTAATGCCAGCCCCAGTACATGGGATTCTTAACCCAAAGTTAAGCTACGAGTGTTAGAAAGCCTAAAGAACATTAGACTTTTCTAAAATTCTTGAAAGAGTTCCCATGATAGGAAATCTGAATGAGGGAATTAGACCAAGCGGGTTTTAAACACAAGAATTCAAGTCTTGGTGAAGTTTGAAATCCAACTAAAAGTTGCAAGGAAAGGAAGGCAGTTAAGTAGAAAGAAGAAAGAGTTTGGGTAATCTTAACCTAAAATTCCATCTATCTTTACCCATTAAACCCAACATCTGGCTTTGAAAGAACTGAGCGATCTTGAAGGTTGGAATTTCTCGTGTGGTGATCAATATGAACAACAAGTGTATGAATTTGGAAACTATTCCAAAGGATCAAGCGTGAAGAGCCTCACGAGGGTTAAGGCGACTCACTAAGAACGAGGAAGAGGAACTAACCTACTCTTGACCCAGGATCAATTTACTATCTTGTTTATAAAAACAAATCAACAATTTAGTTAATAACACAATGATTGAGTAGAAACTAACACTATCTACGGACTTGAAGCTAAATATACAATAAAAGCGAATGCAATTTTAGTTTTCAATTAAATTGGTTATGACTTCACAAACGAGAATAGAAAAATCCTTTTGTTTGAGACAACAAACCTTTCTTCTTTGCTTGAGAATGACAAGAATTTTAAGTTGGGGAGTTTAGTGAGCTTAAAGTCATATATTTTAAGTCCATTTTCTGATTTATTTTATTCTAAAAGGCTGATTTGTAATGCGAGAATATGGAATCTTCTGGCTATGTCTGTGAAATTCAAGCGAAGTGCGGTGAAAGGGTAGAATGTGGGTGGCCAGTCTTGTATGGCCATTTGGAAGAGTGCCGACGGAGGCGCAAAGGATTAAAGAGTTTTGATATTTGTGAAGCCTTTACGCAATCGAAATACATATTGAGTTGCAGCTACAAAGCTCCGATCATGAAATGGCGTAATTGAAAATAACGATAGGCGTGAAGAAACTCAAGAGTCGAAGGCAACCAGGAATTGATGAAGAAGAAGACATGATATTGCGACATCATTGAGTCATGCCAGAATTAAGTCGATCACCGGTGGACAATGAAGATTGCGTGACACGAAATCATGACGAGAAGATAAAATAAATTGACTGAACATTTATCGCGACATTTGGATGCGATGTGACATCAACACTGAATCGAGAAGCGGTCGCGACATCGAACACAAGGAAACTAGGTCGCGACAATACCATTAAGAGAAGGTGTGACATCTTTCAAATGGTCGCGACATCGATTCTACTACCTTGAAGAGGAATTCGCAACAAGATCAGAAAATTTGTCGCGACATCAACTACAGAGAAAGTCTTTGAAGCATCATTGGTAGTGTGACAACGGTTGAAAAGAAGGTTGCGTCTTTGGATTTGTTCACGACATCAATTGCAAAGACTTGAGGTGTGACAATGAGACCGAGCAGGAGGTCGCGACATCCCATTTGCAAAGACCCGGGGAAGGTCGCCGACAACATTAGTACAATCGCGACATCAAATACAAAGAAGGTAAGATCGCGACGTCGATAAGGTATGGCGACATCAGGTTCTCAAGAGAAGAGGTAGCGACAAGATCAAAAGTTTATCGTGACGCCAGTTCCACGAACATGTCGGCGACAGACAAAGGCTTACAACGATGCAAAGGCGAGACAACGAGAGGTCGCGACAAAGAATGATAACCGTGGCGATATCAACAAAATGAGCGATTAACAGAAGTCAAAGAGTGCACATCGAAGTGGGAGGGCCGACTTCAAGAACCACTATAAATATGTAGCTGCTGCGGAAAGGCGAAGCTCTTGGCGACTTGAAAAGAGAGAGATGGAGTTCTTTGAAGGCTCTGTATTTGATACTACTCACTCTTTTTTTATTTTAGATTGGATTCGTATTTTGTTTTAAATTTGGATACGAGCGTTATTACATTAAAGTTTTAGATGAATGCAGTTTATATTTCTTCAAATTCTTTATGCAGTTTGTTTGAATTCCAAACAAATTTTGGATTTCGAACTACCAGTTTCCTAATTATAGTGGTTTCTTGATCAACAAGCCAATGTGTGGTGTAATCAGTGGTTTAGAAACCCAGCTTCCATTGAAATGACTTTATTGTCAGAAATTATCTTTCTTGCAGAATTTTATTCATTGATGCTAAACTTCAGTTTGTAAAATCTAAATGGTTTGTTTATTTGTGAATTGATCCCCGATATCTCGGTGTCCTTTACCGTGACGGATTGTCTCAACTCCCGATGATTTCCGGGAGGCCCTACGGTGACACCGGGGAAGGCATTCACGAGAAGTAGTGAAGGCGGTCGTGGGCGATATGCGAACTTCTTGTGGTGATTTAATGTGCTGTGTGGTCGTTAATCATAAATCCTCTTTTCACTTGGAGCGAGAATGAGTTGAATGATTTATCAATTTAAACATGTAGAAAGGACCGCCTGGTCGAATGGTGAATTCAATTCCATGTTAGCAAGAGGATCTAATCAAGGAAAAGAATGAGAGTTTGTTCTAATTTTTGAGAAAGAGAAACCGGTATAGTGTAAATACGTGCAATGTGTAATTTAGGAGCTTAGGTTTGATCCAGTTGCTAGGTATAGTATTGAAAAGAAAAATACGAACAAAGGCAGCGGATTAAAGGTAGTTATCTAACCCACTGTCTTCGAAAGAAACAGTCAAGGTTAGATGATGAACAGTGGGGTTTGGAGAGATCCAGCTGCACTACCATATTTATTCAGACTCTTTAAAATCTTTGGTTAATCCAAAATTATTGAGCTGTGGAATTGATTCTTCACAATAGCTTTATTTTCTAATGTTTCCTTATGAATAGGCATTTAGTCTAAATTGTCATTTAATTGACTACCAGTATTCAATTCATTTGTTATTAATTCAATTCTTTTTAGTTTTCATTATTTTAAGGCTTTGAAAATTTGATTAAATTGTCCATCACTCCAGTCGAATGGTATAGAGCTTGAGTGAGTCGGGGTGAAGTTGATTGAAAATTCTTGAAGGATCTACATGGGATCGATATACGGACTAAAATCCGCTTTATTACTTGTTCGAGCACCATTGCACTTGCAAATCATGGATCAACATAAAAAAAAAAGGGAAATGTATCTATTCTTCAGGAAACCATTTTATATCAGTATACTTGCAAGGAAATATAATCAACTCATTTCATGCAGGATTGTGTTAGAGGATTAGATAATAGTCCTTTAGTAATAGTGTCATAAATTTGTATATGTCTTTTGGTCCAGCGAAGACAAATATAAAGGCATAGTGGGCAATTAAAAGGAAATCTCCAACATGGATTTGGAAAGGCTTTGGAGTAAAAGTTTTCTTGACCTCAGTAGATTAGAGAAACTAGGAATGATGCTTACTGAACTCTGGGAATTTCAGAAAAGAAGATCTGAAATGGCATGACGAATGTGGGTGATTTGGAAAACATTTTCCAAGCAAGGAGATGGGTTACTGCTCTGTGATTCAAGGCTTCATATCTTTGGGAAGCTAAAGTCAGAGTGATTGATTACTTTGTTCTTGTGAGTTTATCCGATGGAGTGAAGGTAGGAACTATTGAAAGCTCGAATGAGAGAGCCAGAACTTTTCAGAAATAAATGGCCATCACTAAAAAGTCGTATGCAGTCCATTTGGACCCACAGAACGAAGGGAGGAGCTCACACTCCTTGAGCCTCTACCAGCAGCTTCAGCCGCTCCACTAGTTGCTCATTCTTTCGCTCCTACTCAGTCATAAGATGAGTATGAGGTACCACCCTATGACTACTTGATGAGGAGTATCCAGCTTTCTTTAGAGTTTCTACTCGAGATCAAGATTGAGGGCGATGACTAAATTAGGTTGGGAGGTTAATGAAGGAAGTGCAGTTTATGTTTTGAGCAAGTCTTTTCTTGTTTACTTGAATGGCTTGCTATTTTTATTTTTTTACATTCGATTACAAGTATATGTTTTGATTTTCAACATGCTTTGGATTGTACCATATATTCTCATTTACAGAATTTTTTGTAAATGCTCGACTTCTTATCATAAGAAGTGGCTTGGCACACCCGATGATGTTGATGTTTAGAAGTGGTGTTATACTTAGTTGAGTTGATGAGCTGTTGAAATTCCTCTTATATTAACCTTATTTCTTCATTTGAACTAACCACATATTGTGCACATTAGTTTCAGTATATTTGAAAAACTATCTTTGCCTCCTAATCATACCCAAAGTTGACCACACAGAACCTTCAACCACCCTTCCAATGGTTGGACCTGAATAAGACCAATGAGTATTTAAAATAAAATAAAAAATAAGAAGAAAAAATTTGTGATACGCTGAAAGTCCAAGCACGGTCAGAGGGGTATATGAAACATGATCTTTAAAGCTCGGTGCCACTAAACTGACTAGTTGAAGTCACCAAATTTGTTACTAGTTACCGCAGGGGTGGATAGGTGGAGTTTAGCAATATGTAGGTGCTTTGGAGTTTCGGAAGCATTAAAAATCCGAATTAAAACTTTGAAGAGTTAGTGGTTGAAATCCTTATGAAGCTTGATGGCTAAACTTTAATTGGTTAGTAGTCATCGGTGGACCTGTACATGAACAATTGTGGTCGATTCTCGACATTGCACCCTACAACAAAGGTTGTGAGAATAAAGCGGGTCCTGATCTGTAGGGGTTAGTTAGTGCACGCTATAGGTATAAAAAAGAGCTAGGTTGGGGGAAGAGAATAGTTTGGCAGACTATTTTTGAAAACTAATCAAGTTAACACTTAGGTTTTTGTGGAAGGTTTCAGGTTGGTTCTCTAGGAGTTGACACTGTTTTGATACTTGAATTTGCATAGGACACACTCTTCCTAAGATAGTCTTTGGGCAGGATTTTGGGGACTCTTGTTTAAAGCTGGGCATTATCCCCTCATTTTCTAAAAAGAAAAACCATTTTTTGTGGATATATAGTTCATCTTGCTTTTGATTGCTTTCTTTTTCTTTCATTGCTAAGGGACTAGCAATGTGTCGGTTGGGGGGAGTAATTACTACCCAAATAGTGTTGTTCCACACTCTTAATACTTCGGATTTTGAGCATTTTTTGCCTAGTATCTGCAAGAATTAACCTGATTGGCTTGCCGTTAAGGGGACTTAGCAATGCCCGACGAATTTATAAGCAGTTTGTAGTTTCTACGAGGAAGCTATTTATATTGCTTGAAAATAGGGATGCGGCTCGAGCATGGAAAGAAATCAATTGGAACTCAAAGTGTGGAACGGAAGCGAGGCTGGAAAATGAGGGTACAATTTCGCCAGGGTTGCAATTTACAACCCTGCAAAATTTGTGAACTACGAAATTGCATCTGCCATCCACTTTTGACTTTTTGTTGTCACTCTTTTGTGTTTTCTTCCCAAATTATCCCTATGTAATAGTGATTGCTTTTGTCATTTTGGTAATATATTGTTTGGTGGTATATAATGCCTAAACAACACTTTGTAAAGACAGTTTTTAGTTTTATTATTGAAGTTTTGGGAGGCTTGTCGAACAAGCTCCTGTTTTCTTTCATTTTCTTTCGTTTTCTTTTCTTTTCTCACTATCCAAACACCCTCTGAGGATGGGTGGCTAAAACCCCTTCTTCCTTGATGTAGAAGGCCATTGGGTGAAGGATCCTAAGGCAAGCTAAGGGATTCCATGTTTTTCATGCAGGTATTCAATCGTGTGTTTCCTCTCTCTCTTCAACTTTGGGTTTGATCCCTTGAATCACAGATATTGAGCCGAGTAGCTTTTGGGGCTCATTTGGATGCTTAATGTTAGATCCGGTGATGTTCGTTGAATTTATCATTTATGAGCCATTGGAAAGAGTAGTCAAGAGACTTTAATATTTTCTTATTTGAGACCATTAATGGTGGTGAATGCCATTTTCAAAGAAGATTTAATGAGGTCAATTTTAATAGCTAAATGAAGTTTTGGTTTTGGAATAACTATATGTTAATCTGTCCCGATCTCGAGTAAAGTCTCGAACCCCTCTGTTTGCCTAAAAGAACCTAATCCTAGTGTCCTTGATACTTCAAAGGGACCTCTTTCCACCTTCTAATCTATTTTATTTTCAATGACAACCATTAAAACCAACCTCTTTTTATCCAACCCCAATATCCAAAGAGAAACCACCAGTATAAGTCTCAATGTTAGTCATTTACACGAAGAAAACCCATCTATGTGAACGATCCTAAAACCACTATGCTATAGTAGCTGCCTCACGCTAGTAGAAGTATTAGGCTATAATTTTGATGGGCCACCCCTACTGGGGCATGAGATACAATCACATCACTTAGATAGTGAATTCTTTAGTAGTCAGTGCTTAGTTCCCATTTTAAACCAATTTTTCCTTGTAGACTCAAATGGCAGGGGTTTTAAATAAAAGATCACTACATTACTTAATGATCACGTACACTTGTGGATTTAGTTGTTTTATTTGAAATTTATATATCACCAAATAACACTGCTGTTTCTATCTGAATTTGAGCTTTGCCCTTTGTCTTGCTATTTTATCTTCAATCACCTTACCAAAGCTTATAAAATAAGAGAAGAATCAAACCACTTTTTATTGAATTAGAGCATACTAGCCACTAAATGAAATTAAACAAACCCTACGATACTAAAATAAGTAAGAGAGAAGAAAAAAGAGTATGTAATAAGAAGATTTTCTGAACTGATTGGCACTAAGCCAAGAGCCACCATTCCTTGTTGTTGATCTCAAGAGATGAGGCTTGAGAGGAGGTTCTCCTCTCCAAAGTGTTGTTGGTTGCTCATTAAATTCCTCGAGCTTCTTTACAGTCATGAGTCTCCATGGTCTTACCACGGTGTCATTAAGTAATGACAGGATTAAACCGACAAATAGCAAGAACCTACATTGGGAGAGATAGCATACATGAAGACTCAAGATGCTATGTTGGAAAATGCTAAGTAGAGGAAGTGAATTACTTAACCGATAAAGGTATGTTTTACGATCTGACAACAATTTACTTTACACATTATCATCTGAATTGGCGAGGAATCATGAGAACTTTATCATATGGAAATGAAGCAATTGTGCTGCATCGCGCTCATCAATTGAGTGTTTCGATCCACCACCGAGTTTCAAGGGCAAGGAACTTTGGCTCAACAATCGAGAGCCCAGGCCCTCTCATTTTTTGAAAGAATATTTTTGTACCTTCTCGATGATATGAAACGATGTGTCGAATAGCTAGAATCACCAAAGAGACAACCAATGAATATGGATGCATCCTTGAAATTTAGAGACTCAGTATCTAGGGTAGTTAATATCAATGAAAGAAAGTTAATCAAAATCTTTTAAGGCGTGAGAAAAATCAGAAAAGAATGCATAATTCGTCACACTCACGAACGGAAAATAGCTTGGTAAGGAAAAAGGACTTGGAAATTCCAATAATGAAGCAATTAGGAAGTGTGAAAATTAAGAAGGCATTAGAAGACAAAATGATGTGTTGATGAAGAGTTGAAGATGAGAATCAGGCTAGGTGAGATATGAGAGAGTCAAGGTGGTGGGCAATAAAAGGAAAGTAAGAAAATCTGTCTCCACGAAATGTCTTATTTCACAAACCCTCCACCTGTCCCACCATTAACATTTTCATGGTTAGACAAACCTAAGTTGGATGGCTTGATTTGCCACATTTTTAACATGTTTAAGAAGATGGAAGTGAATATCTTACATTAGCGAAGCATTAGCCAAATGCCCAATTATGTAGTTATAGAAAAGAAACAATGAAACAACAGAAGAAGTTGGATATATATGGAAAGGTCAATCATGTCGGATAGTACTGATGAGATAATTAAGAGGCTTCCAGGAAAAACAAAAGGGATCCAGTAACCAGTTTCACTATTCCTTGTGTGGGGTGGTAGAACATACCTTGAGAAGGCTTTGTGTAATTTGGGGACCTAGCATTAATCTTATGTAGATTATCTATGTTAAAAGAAGGTGAATTTGGGTGAGCTTACCCTACTAAGTTATCTCTTTTGATGGTGTGGATTCGGTGACTTATCCTCAATGGATTCCAGAAGATCTGCTTGTGAAAAGTTGATAAGTTCATTTTTCCAATTGATTTTGTTGTGTTAGAAATGGAAGAAGACAAAGAGGTTCCAATTATTCTAGGAAGTCCATTTCTTGCTACCGGATAAGCTATAATTGATGTGAAAAACAGAGAGTTTACATTACGAGTTGGTGATGAGGAAGCAAATGTTAATCGGATAAAGACCGTGAGATTTGCCGATGGTGATAAGAGAACATGTATGAGGGGGTGGATAGTTTGATCCCCTTGATTGGTGAAGTGTTGCATGACATGGTTGATCGGGATCCTTTGGAAAATATTGGCCCGAATCATTGTCTATGGCGTTTTAAGTTTGAGAATGCATCTACAGGTTAGCGAAATGTCGAAAACCATCCTAGCTATTGAAGAAAATGAAGATTCGGTTGTGATTAAAGAAGAAAAGAAAACACCGGATGGGTTAGTGTACCAAGGAAGCTGCCAAGATCTTGAAGCCGCCTTCTTGGGTGAAAATGGCACAAAACTTATAATTATCCTTTTAGTTTTGGGATGCGAATATGGAGGCCAAATTACTTGATGTACTCATGAAGAATATGGACGCTTTTGCATGGTCCATTGAAGATATCAAAGGCATTGGTCCTTTAATTTATATGCACAAAATTTTGATGGAGGAGGACTGCACACCAACAATTGAGCATCAAAATGAGTTGAATCTCGCTATGAGGAAGTTGTGAAGAAGAGTGCTAGAAAATGTATTCATTGTGGTTCCATATATGCTATTTTAGAGAGCTCTTAGGTCAGTCCAGTGTAAGTAGTTCTCAAAAAGGGTGGTATGACAGTGGTTAAGAATAAAAAGAATGAGCTGATATCTACTTGCACGGTTACAAGATGGGGAGTATGTATTGACTACAAAAAGCTCAACAAAGCAACAGGAAATACCACTACCCCTACAATTTCATTCAGATCAGATATTAGATGAACACCAAGGCACTCCTAATATTGTTTTCTAGATGGATATTCGGGGTACAATCAGATTGTGATTATTCTAAAAGACTAAGAGAAGACCACCTTCACATGCCCTTATAGGACATATGTCTTCAAGAGGATTATGTTCAGGTTATGTAATGCTCCCACCACATTCCAGAGATGTGTGATGGAAATTTTTGTTTATTTGATTGAAAATATTATGAAAGTCTTTATGGACGACTTTTCTGTTTTTGGGAATTCATTTGACAATTGTCTTGATAATTTGAGGTGGTATTTCTGCAAGATGTAAGAAAACCTTTCTCTGTTAGGTCTGGAAAAATGCCTGCTTCCTTGGTAAGGAGGGCATTCTGCTGGGGCACCTTATTTCTTCAAAAGGTTTAGAATTCGACTAAGCAAAAATAACCATTATTAGAACCCTAGTTCCATCAACCACAGTGAGAGGCATTCAAAGTTTTTTGGGATACGTGGGGTTCTATAGGAGGTTCATAAAAGGATGCAATTTTCAGCTTTGATAAGACTTATATGGAGGTATTTCAAGTGATAAAGGAAAAACTGATTTCTGCTCCTATTGTGATTATGCCAAATTGGGGTGAACCATTTGAAATAATGTTCGATACAAGCGACTAAGCAATTGGAGCTGTGTTGGGCCAAATGAGAGAATATTTTTAGGGCTATCTACTATGCTAGTAGAACTTTTAATGAGGCTCAAGAGAATTGCACAACTACAGAGAAAGAGTTGTTAGCTATGGTTTACTGTTATGACAAGTTCAGATCATATATTCTTGGGGCTAAAGTGATCGTTTTTCTGCGACCTTGGGGCTATTGAATCTTCATGATGAGAGGATGTGAGCAAAGGTTGATTATATGGGTGTGTGTTACGAATTCAACATTGAGATCAAGGATAAGAAAGGAAGCGAGAATGTGGTTGATTAGATGGGTATTATTGCTACAAGAATTCGACATTGAGATCAAGGATAAGAAAAGAAGCGAGAATGTGGTAAATGACCACCTATTCGACATTGAGATCAATGGGATGACTCACTTTTGTTTTGAACATGTGCAGACCAAGTGGTGCGAGCGTGTTCTAGGAAGGACGAGATGTGAACTGTTCTAACCATTTTTCACTTTTCACCATATGGAGGCCATTTTGGTGCAACAAAAACAACTCAAAAAATGTGCTACAATGTGGCTTTTATTGGCCAAGTTTAATTAGAGACTATTTTTCTTTCGTAAAAAGATGTGATCATTGTCAAAGGGTTGGCAACATCTCAAGGAAAAACGGAATGCCATTGAACAATATGCTTCAGGTTGAGATTTTTTATGTATGGGATATTGACTTCATGGGCCCGTTTCCCTCATCCTAAGGAAATTTGTATATTCTCTTTGTCATTGATTATGTATCGAAATGGGTTGAAGCAATTGCTACTCCAAAGAACGATGTAAAGAACGTGACAAAAGTTCTGCATAAAAACATCTTTACTCGGTTTGGAACACCAAGAGCCATAATCAGTGATGAAGGATCTCATTTTTACAACAAGGTGTTTTCTACACTAATGGCCAAGTATGGGGTCGAGCATAAAAGAGTCCGCATATCATCCATAAGAAAATGGTCATGCTAAAATTCAACCGTGAGCTAAAAAGTAGTTTTGAGAAGACTATGAATACCACAGAAAATATTAGTCCTTAAGATTGGACACAATTTCTTTGGCCACTAAACCACAGAAACTTTTGATCGAATGCTCATACATCGGTTGGTCTTTGGAAAAGCATGTCACTTACCGGTAGAACTTGAACAACAAGCACTATGGGCAATCAAAAAGCTGAATTTTGACTTCCAAGATGTGGGAGAAAAGTGGTTACTTCAACTCAATGAGTTGGAAGAAATTAGAAACAATTCTTATGAGAATGCCCATATTTACAAGGATAAAATGAAGAAATGGCATGAAAAGAGGTTGATCTAAAATAATTTAAGAGTTGGCTCAAAGGAGTAAAACATGGAATCGCTGGTGTCACCCATGCAGCTTGGTCGAGCTAGCAACAATAAAATTAGCACTCCTTGGGAGTCAACCTAAGCTTTGTGAGGAACCTCGTTCGATTTTTTATTTTCTTAATTTGTTTTTGGTTAGTTCATTTTCTGATTTTTTTTCTTTGGGATCATCAATATGTTTGATGTGTTTGTTTTAGTGTTTTTGAATTTTAGGTTTAATAAGAATGCAAGAGCAGAGAAAATAAGAGAGTTGTCGTGTAATGGGAGAAAATTGAAATGGTGTAATGAGATATCGGGCTGATTTGGGAAATAAGTATATTCGAGATGAGTTTCTATGATTGTACAAGAATTTGAGTTTTGAGAAGAGGACATGCAGTTTGAGGAAGTGTTGGAGACATAGAAATAAAAATTTTGGGGCTAATTTACAACCTCATTGTCATGTCGTGACATGGAGTGATCCCCCGTGAATGAGCACTTTGGCATGTCGCAACACGAGAGATCTTCACTCACCGACATGGAATGAAAACACCATTTTTTTCATGTCGCGACATCATAGCCCACATTGTCCTTCACTCATTGTCGTGTCGCAACATGAACACTCTTTATGTCGCGACATGGAAACCATTTCAAGCATCACTTACTATCATGTCGCGACATAAACACTCTTCATGTGGCGACATGTTGCTTTTAATTTGCAAAACACTTTGCCATGTCGCAACATGACCACTCTTCATGTTGTGACATGACTTAAAAATTTTCTAAATAAAACCAAAATGAGCCCTTCTTTTTTCATATCACAAACTTGATGTTTTTTGTCTACACCCAACCACGCCCTTGCCTCCCATTTGCATTCGAAGTTTGAAACACCTTTCCAACCTCACCAAACCACACTCAACCGATTTTAACCCACTCCATAGACCTTCATTTTGATTCCAACCCCCTCTACAAGCCTTAGCATAGAAGTTTGCTCCATAAAGAAGAGTTTTCAGCAGATTTTGGGAAAGGTTCGAAGTTCACTTGT
This sequence comes from Tetrastigma voinierianum, assembly GCA_016808115.1. Lineage (NCBI taxonomy): Eukaryota > Viridiplantae > Streptophyta > Magnoliopsida > Vitales > Vitaceae > Tetrastigma > Tetrastigma voinierianum. The sequence goes on along the minus strand of JAEQBH010000428.1, from coordinate 141,268 downwards.
TTGAGACCTATTGGGGTATGGAATCGTGGGGTGTTTGTTGAGGGATTTGCGGAAGAATAAGGGCTGTTGAAGGCAATAACACAATGCACCTTCCAATTGTAAAACCCGGGTGATTCGTGCCACGGTAGGGTGATCCAGAATCAACAAAATTTGTTTCCTAAGTTCCTCCTACCGCCGAGTCAAGCACAAAGAAGATAAATGGGTTCGTGGTCAACACGGACGGGTTTTCATCCCACGAATGATTCGTGATTAATGTTTGAAAATGGTGAGACTTTTTATTTGGATTTTTGGATTTGTTAAAAACAGGGGAGTTTGGTTGTTCACTGGTAACTGAAATGGCTTAAAATGAAGTGTGAAATGTTAACCTTGGAAGGTTTGGGTCACTGGGGCTTGATAAAATGGGGTTATTAAGGTGTCCTCGGTTATTTCGCATTAGTAAGTAAACACCAGAGTCAAGGCCAAAACCGGATCTTTGTTTAGCTATTAAACCTAACCCTAAAAACACTCCTATTTGAGTCCAATCAAATACTGAGCATTCAATGTTCCAATTAGTTTGAAAACCTAGCATTTAACCTCATTTAAATGGCTGGTAAATGACATCTAAAGAATGTTAGTGCATCTACCATTAAGAATGCACTGAATCCTAAAGCATGACAAGTATTGACCAAAGGAAAGACATTAAATAGCATTAAACCCTTGTTCGGAAAGTTTTGAACTATAAATGCATTACCTGTTTCATTTAAAGCATGAGGACACTGCCAAACCACCAACAACCAAGCTAACAACCCTCCTCTTCAAGACTTTGAGGTTTAGCCAAGCATCCCTTGAGTTGTCATCCTCAAGGGGGTGGAAGCCAAGAAAATGAGAGAAAGAAGAGAGAGAAGAGAGCAAAATGTAACCTAAAATCAAAGTTACTGAAAGTTTTCTGAACAAAGGTGAAAAGTTAGGGGTTATTAAAGTTATAAGGTGGCTTATATAGCCAACCCAATTGTGTGAAATACCAAAAATGCCTAAAATATATGATTACAATAGGGACAAAATGGTAATTAAACAAAACGAGGTCATTTGGAATTAAAAACATCAAAAACACAAGGGCATGATTTTCAAGAGTGCAAGGAATTTCTATCATAGCTTAAAAATGCAAGGTTAGCGAAATTCAAATTTCAAGAGGGTACGAATCTTCGCTAGCTTACCGAAGCCAGGCATAGCGAAATTCTCGCCAGGGGATTACAATTGGCCATGGTTGCAATTTTTGCTATGGTTGGCAATCCGCATCCCGCGGCAAATTTTCGAATGCATAGCTAAAACTGCTTCGCCTCTCGTCGCTTCCCCCGGCTTGCCTCCCGCGATTCTTTTCATCAACTCCACTTGACATTTCTTCATTGCCACGAAATCATCGCGAATTCTCAGCATTTAGCACCAACTCGACATCAACCGAAATTATTGGTTGAGGCTCGCAAAACCCGCAAAATTACCAAAACAACTTGAAACGGAATCCGGTACTATATGGACCCGCATATCAATCAAGCTTAATTCATATGATTACAAGAAAAGCACCTAAAACCTATCTTAAAAAGGATTCAAAATAGCACTTTCGGGGCACCAATCACACCCCAACCGACACGTTGCTAGTCCCTTTAGCAATGCTAAACAATAAAGGTATGCATGCCGTGCTTACAAAAGCTGGTATTGTTCAAAAAGTGTGTGTACTACTGCTTTCACTTTAGTATGAAGATAATTTTTGACTCGAATCAAACCGTCATAAGAGAACACATGCCATAAGAACAAGTTTGCAGAGGGCAACATCGTTCCGCTGAAGTCAACTCGAACTTCCACCAAAATCTAATTGTTCAAGGTAACCGCTGAGCTACTGTTGCAAAGCTATTCCCTCCCCCAACCTAGTTACCGCCATGGCCTTAAACTCCGCTGACCAACCTAAATAGGACCAACTACACTTTATTTATTTCTTTGATTACAATGGTGCAATGCTAAAACCCGACTTCATCAAAGTCCGTAACGGGTCCACCGATGACCCCAACCACTGTTTAGGCATCAAGCCAAAAGGATCAACTCGACCACAAACTCTACTGTGCTTCTTCACCCTACTCGACCGACTTCGAGAATGAAGCACCTATAACCCGCTAAACTCCACCCATCCACCGCAGCGGTAACACTAAGTCGATGACCAACCACCAAGGTTTGGTGAACGCTTTAAATGCTTTCACACATACCTCTGACCGTGTTCCTGCTTCAAGGCAAAGCCACCAGCCTATTCTTCTTTTTCTTCTTTTCTTTTTCTTTTTACTTTTTTTTTTTTTTTTTTTTTTTCATATGGAAGACTACATTGGTCTTCATTTACAGGTAACACAAACCTATTATAGGTCGTCAACAAATCTAAGGCCGGCTTTGCAAAGTGGAAAGAGGTATATAGCTTCTCAACCTATTGGTACAATCAAAAGTAAAGGTGTGAATTAGCTGGGGTGCCGGGAATGTTCAAGGTTGAATATACGGAACTTTAATCGACCAAACTAAATCATGTATGAATTGAAAACAATATTAAGGTAACATACAGAGTCTAATTTTTCAACTAAAGGCAAGAGTAGAAACACAGAATAGAGACACAAAAAGCAATTTAAAAATTAAAGAAAAACGAATTTGGGCACTGCAGGACATGTATAACCAGTAAAACTAAATTCCAAAAATATGAAAATTACCTCTAACTGACCTGGCATGGGAATGAAAAAGCTAGAGGATGGAACGGTACCTCCTCAAACATGGTGGCAGGAGAAGGGTCATCCCCAGTGGTTGATGTTACTGCAGTTGTCAACACAAAGTGAAAATCAAATGCCAAATGCCAGACACACAAGAATTTTTAAACAAAGGAACTTGATCCAAACTGCACAATAAGGTTTCGAGACAGCAGGAGCCACCCTTAAATGTGGTCGAGGGATTCAAGGGGGTCCGGGCAGAATTTCCTCCCGACGTCTGGCCGCAGACAACATAGTGCTTCACCTCCGCTCCATTAACTGGATCACCCTATCATCATTTGATTGATTAGGCTCCATCGGAACTACTGGGTGTGCTCACGAACTATGAATGTGGACCGGGCCCATCGCGACTTGACCTGGTTCGAAATAGATGGAGTTTGGAATCATATAGAAAGGACTTGGTCCCCTGTTGAAATTCTTGCCGCTATCATTTGATCATGCCATATTTTTTTTTGATCTTTCCTTTTGCAATCTTCGAATTGGCAGTATCATTATTTCTTCCACCATTGAGATCAAGGGAATCTTTGACTCGCCTACTTAGATCTCATGTTCACTCTTCTTGATTGCCCACCATGCTTTATATTCGATCTCCACTAGAAGGTGATTATTCTACCATACCAACCATAAGGGATATTCCAAGGATTGTCTTGAAAGTCGCTCAGTAGGTCTAATAAATGACTGTTGGGCCACATGGACCATTTCTTCGTTATTTACCACCTTCATTAGAATGGTCTTAACCTCTTTGTTAGCAAGTTCTACTTGACCACTTGTTTGAGGATGGTAAAGGGTGGCCACTCTGTGTTTCACACCATATATAGCCATGAGGTTTTCAAAAGGTTTGTTACGAATGTAGAACCCATCACTAATGCGGGCTTTGGTACCCCGAACCTGAAAGATTTGCTTTCAAGAATTTAAGCACCACCGTGGTCATTGGTTTTGCAGGGGATTGCTTCAACCCACTTGGACACATAGTCCACTCCCACCAATATGTACGTATGACCATACGACATGGGGAAGGGTCCCATGAAATCGACAAGTCTCAAACATCAATAAATAATTTCACAAAATCGGGGTCTGTGGGCATCATATGACTGCTAGACAATTTCCAGTCTTTGTTTATCTATCATACACACGCATTACTTGGTGTGCTTTAAACAAGTGAAGCGCCGTGAAACTGCATCGCAAAGACTCATGTCGCCTTCCGGGAAGCAAAGCGACCACCACAGCACTCTCATGGTAGTGGCCTGTAATTCCTTTGATGTTCTTCCTCGTGCACACACTTCCTCGACATCTAATCAAGGCAGCATTTTTTGAACAAGAAGGGCTCTTATCAATAACACAGGAATGGATCTTCAAGAAGAAATACTTTCCTATCCCGTTTTTTCGCCATATGGGATTTCTCCTGTCGAGAGGAAATTGGCAATGTATATACCAGGAGCTTTTTCCAATCGCAGACAGAGATTCTTCGTGAAATTCATCATTGACGGGTGGACTATGAGTGTCATGGCTATCGTTAATCTTGAAAGATGGTCTCGCCACCATTCTTTCACCCCTTTTGTTCTTTAATTTGCGTTAAATTAAGCAGAAGAACCTCCATCTGGATAAGTCTTGCTTCTTGGCATTTTGCTTGGTCGTGAGATATTTCAAAGCGAATGATCTCGTAAAATGACCATATCGACCCAACCAAGTATGCCTAAATTTGTCTAAGGCGCAGACCACGCCAACAATTCCTCTCTCTGTAGTAGTATAGTTCCTTTTAGTCATATCTGCTTGTCAGACAATAGATTACACAGGCTTCTCCATCCTCTCTTACCAGCACGCTCCAATAGCAAGATCACTTGCATCACACATCATCTAAAAGGCAATCGCTAATTAGGTGCTCAGATATTGGCAGTAGCACAAATGGGACTTCAAATTTTTCAAAGCTCTCCGGCATTCTCTATCTCCCAAATTAAATTTAGCATCTTTCTCCAGGAGCCAGAGAGGGGTTTAGCAATCTTCAGAAACTCGATGAATCTTCATAGAAGCCTCGCATGACCAAGGAATTGCCTAACTGCTTTTACATTTGTCAGGATGGCGCTTGGAAATAAGTTCAATTTCTTGCTTTGTCAACTTCTATTCCCTGTTGAAATAATGCGTCCCAAGACAATTCTTTGGTTAACCATAAAGACTTCTCCCAATGAGCACCGTGTTCTTTTCTACGACCTCCTACAGATAGCCTCAAGATTAGTGAGACATTCTTAAAGTCAGCTCCATATACAAAGTGCACACAACCATGATACTTCCATTGCGCGCTCCACCATATCTAAACATACCAAGGATACATCTCGAAAAAGGGTCAAGGCTGTAAAACCAAAAGGCATCCTCCCCAGAAGCATAGCCAAACGGACAAGTAAAGACTCGCCTTCGATCCTCCGGTGCAATCTATATCTGAAAAATCATCACCCATCCAAAAAGCAATAGAATGGTGTCAAGAAACTCTCAAGAAGTTGGATCGATGAATGGTAACGTGGAAGGATCTTTTCTTGTTACTCATTGAGCCTCCTATAATCTATGCACACCTCCAACCTGTGAGTAAGCCTGCAGACAATTCTTCAATTTTTCATTTACCGTTGTCACTCCGATTTGGCACCACTGTGGTTGGGCTTTACCTGGCAATATCAGAAATGGGGTAAATGATACCGGCCTGGAGTAATTTTAGGACTTCAATGCGAACTACTTCCTGTAAGTGGGGATTCACCTTCCTCTGGCCGCCAACAAATTTTTAGACTCTTCTTCTTTCAAATAAATGTGACGTGGTGCAATTGTTGTTTATGCCTTTAAATCAGAAATTTCCACCCAAAGCCGTTTGTTCCTTTTGAGTGAGGTGTAGCGTGTTATGCTCCCGTGAAGTGGTCACAGTGATGATATCACAATTGGACATTGCCTATTTTCTTCCATGAATGCATACTTTAACTCAACTGTGGTTTCGAGTTTAATCACGAGGTTCCGTTCGTCACCACAATGCAGGTAGAATTTCTATTTTCTTATCCAAGCACTTTTGCACTAAGCTCATGCATTAAGGTTCTTGTTGCTCTCCAAGGCACTTAGATAACTCTGGGGTTAACACATCTTGCACTTGCTGCTCATTAGCCTGTTCTTCAAGAATTGCATCTATTATACAGGCTTCTTCACAGTCGTCCTCCTCTGAGTGCATATGCCTTTTACTCAAGTGGAAGATATTGAGTTCTAAGGTCATATTCCCAAACGTGAGTTGCATAACCCCATTCCGGCAGTTTATTATAGCATTCGAAGTAGCCAAGAATGGCCTTCCCAATATGATGGGCACATGATTGGCTCCCACCGCAGCCTATCAGGCTGGCACGATAAAATCCACCGGATAGTAAAATCATTCCACTTGTATTAAAACATCTCAATGGTCCCTCTCGGTATTTTAATAGACCTACCTGGCCAGTGACAAAGGTGATGGAAGTGGGTTTCAGTCTTCCCCAACCAAGCTGCTTGTACATGAATATGGCAAAAGGTTCACACTAGCTCCCAAGTCTAATGTTGTTTTCTACATCTAATGCCTCCAATATTAACCCAGATCAGACATCTCTGCCCATATTTCACCGGAGTCTGCGACCAATGATAGCACTCACTTGCTCAAGGTAAAAAGGCCTTTGTTTACATTGAGACCTTCTTACCGTATTACAAGTCCTTCAAGAATTTTATAAGGGGACTTGTTTGATCATGTCATGAGAGGAATGTTAACTTTCACTACTGTGAAACCTCTAACATTTATTGTTAACGGAATTTTTCTTTTTCGAGAGCCTCCGCTGGAATGGAGGGGCATAATCGTTTTCACCTCTTCCCTTTGCCGATCGCTCTTCCCAGCGTTCGGCCATCAGCTGAGTCGCCTCGTACAGAGCGGACTACTACTTCAAGTTCTTTACCACTTCTCAAAGTTACCACTGCCTTGACTTCATCAATTCTTGCTACTCGATCATCGGGTCGTTTCATTTCATGCACCTCTTCCGATGTTGCTGTGTTCGGGAAGGAAATTTCCCCTTTTTCGAACCCTCGCAAATGCCAAGTTGACAACCGAAATCGTGAGTGCATACGTCCGCCTTATCGAGCGAAGCTCGACGCCTCAATTTTCGACACCAACATTCAACACCTTCTCGTTTCCACAAACCATTACCACTTTGCTTTAAATTCGATCGTCGCTTCATCGTGAGAAGAAGGTGTAGGCGGCTGCTGTTGTGTTGAAGTGGACCCAAACTGCATTGAGTTCAAGGATATAAGGCTGTGGGCGGCTTCCGCGATTGCTCGATGATTTCTCCACCGTTATAAAGTTGCCATAATGGAGCATTTGCGGTGGTTTATTTTGATTCGACATAGGCATGCTCGACAAAGGTTCTCAGATGACCATTCGTCAATAATTAAAACAAGATGGTCGAGACGTGTAACTCGCTACCGCTGCATTTCGCCGACTTCTCATTTCCACCCTCCAACCTTCAGTCAAAGTGGTCGCTTTTCTTTCATCTCCGCCTTCTAAAGTGCATAAATGCCTCCTTGATGGTTCTAAGGCCCCGCCTTCTCTGGCCCCTTTGATTCGTTCATCCCATGCCTTAGAGGTTTTAGCCATAGTTCAAAAAGTCCATGGCCTCATCCGGGTGTTTGCTCGTAAAGTTCTCCACACATGGTTTCCAAAGCAATCGTCACGGTGGAGACATACCATCATAGAAGTGGTTTACAAGCATCCAAGTGTCGAAACCATGATGTGGACAAGCATTGATGGTCTCCATGAACCTCTCCCAGCATTGGTAGAACCTCTCGTTGTCGAGGGCAGCAAAAGTGTAATTTTGTCTCATCAAATTGTTGGTCTTGTGAGTGCTGAAGAATTTTTTGTAATTTCGTCAGAACAGCTCAACATGGTTCTCTGCCTGAATTAAGCCATCTTGGCTTTGTCTTGAGGTCAATGGAAATGCCTTCAACTTCAACAAATCCATGTCAATTGTACCTTCCCTAAAGGTTATGCACACTTCCTCAAATCCTTAATATGGGTGTATGGATTTGTTTTCCATACCCATGAAATGGAAGTAGAGCACCAAGTAGGTCTCAATCATACATCCTCAGCAGAGGCGATGCAAAGAAGGAGCATGCCTAACTTAGAGGGTGTATGTGATCCCTCATTGACCCGTATGCCGTTGGATTCATAGTTGCTTGTTTAATTTTGTTGTTCCTGCAGAGGATCCATTTGTCACCGGTGGCACACTGATTTCAATACACTCTTGCTCAACTGGGTGCACTCACTCTTTACACCACCGACATCCTCTATCCCTGCATAAACACCTCAGAACACAAATGAGATAAAACAAGGAACAACAAAGAAACTTGCCAAAAAGGGTCAGTGTTAGCTACATAAGAATCGACCAGAAATACAAATGCTGCAAGAATCAAGTAAAGAAAACTGCGCTCAAACAAACGAAATTCAAAAGGATTAAAGGTCACCAACACTTTGTAAATGGATTACAAGTACATATCAACTCATCATCCGTTTGGCACCATCCTCAAAGAACGACGCCACGATTCGTGTTACCTTAGGTGATCCTGTGGATCAACAAAATTTGTTTGTTCTCTCCCACCGCCAGACGTTACCGCAAAGATAGCTGCCTAGGTCAAACACGGGACGGGTTTTCATCCCATGAATGATTCGCATAATGTTTGAAAAATTATGAGACTTTATTTGATTTTGATTTGGCTAAAAATGGGTGGAGTTTGGTTGTTCACTGGGTAACTAAAATAGCTTAAAATGAAGTGTGAAATGGTAACCTTGAAGGCTTAGGTCACTAGCATGATAAAATGGGGTTATTAAGCAGTCCCTGTTATTTCCTCGCACAGAAAATGACTTATAGTCAAGGCCAAAACCGGATCTTTGTTTAGCTATTAAACCTAACCCTAAAAACACTCCTATTTGAGTCCAATCAAATACTGAGCATTCAATGTTCCAATTAGTTTGAAAACCTAGCATTTAACCCTTATTTCAATGTGGCTCGTAAATGACATTCGAAGAATGTCGTTGCATCTACCATTAACGACCTAACCCTAAAGATTTGATAAAAGACACCAAAGTAAAGACATTAAATAAGACAACTTAGTTTGAAAGTTGGAACTATAAATGCAGTACATGTTTCATTTAAAGCATGAGGACACTTCCAAACCACCAAGAACCAAGCTAGCAACCTCCTTCAAGGCTTCTGAGGTTTAGCCCCAAGGGCATCCCTTGAGCTGTCATCCTCAAGGCGGTTTGGCCAAGAAAACACGGTTAAGAGAGGAGAATGAAAGCAAAATGTAACCTAAAAACCAAAGCTGCGGGAAAGCTTGAATAAAGGTGAAAAGTTAGGGTTACAAAAGTTATAAGGTGGCTTATATAGCCAACCCATTTGTGTGAAATACCAAAAATGCCTAAAATATATGATTACAATAGGGACAAAATGGTAATTAAACAAAACGAGGTCGTTTGGAATCAAAAACATCAAAAACACAGGGACATGATTTTCGCTTATGCGCACCGCATCATAGCTTAAATGCAAGGCATAGCGAATTCAAAGTTTCTCTATGCACAAGAATCCTCGCTATGATAGCTAAATTTCGCGAAGCAATAAAATTTGTGATATAAAAATTCGCTAGGATTGCCAATTCGCTATGGTTGCGAATTTTCGCACGCATAAAGGTATCATCTCACTCGCTGATCGATTCATTCACAATGACCACTGATTATTACTGTTCACAAACATTTCGCGATTTGGCGCACCCGACATCGCAACTAAATATTATCGAGGGTCGCAAAAACCCCGCAAAATTACCAAACAACTGAACGAACTGGTACCAGCGGACCGTACATGTCAATCGGCTTAATTCATATGATTAGTGCGCAAAAAGCACTCAAAACCTATCTTAAAAAGGATTCAAAATAGCACTTTTTGGGCACTAATCACCGGGAAAATCGAATTTTTCTAAAGAAAGGAAAAACAATAATTTGTTGTTACAGTACAGGTTGAAAACCTAAAAATCTTCTAGATCTCAAATGACAAAAAGGACCTCACCACTGGATTCGTCATACGAAATCTAGTTACCTAGGCGAATTTCGTTGAATTCGATAGTCGAATTTCCACGCTTCCAGCAATTAGCAGCCAGACACATGGCAAGCCATGTGTTAAAATACCTACATGTAGGACACATGGCAAGCCATGTGTCAACATGCATGCATGTAGGACACATGGAAAGCCATGTGAGTGACACCTGGCAAGCCATGTGTCACCATGCATGCAAGTTGGAGAATGGCAACGGAGTTCATATAAGAGAGGAGAAAAAAAGAGGAGGAAAAAAGGAAAGGGAAAGAAAGGAAAGAAAGAGAAGAAAGAAAGGGAGAAAGAAAGAGGGAGAAAAGGAAGTCGGAATTCCGATGGTCGGAACTCATTGAACCAAGAGGTAGGGATTCTTCCTACTTTGGTTTATTTCCACCCTAAGAGGTTGTTTGTAAAATTTGGGAATGCTGCCTGTTTTGATCCTATGCACTGGCCGGATGTTAGCACCGATTTTAGATTATGAAACAGAGGGAATTTGGACTCATGTCCTTCATAGAAATTGTAGCTGCATATGTGAACTTGATGTTAGGCTTTTGAATCACCCAAAGTAGACCCCACAGCCTGCTATGGTCCATTTCCCGTGACTAATGCAGCCAGTCGTTTCTCGCTTTGTCTCGGATGACTATTCTATGCCTAGGTCAGGGCATGTCAGGTGGCTCGTGATGGTTGTATGTGTGGACAACTTTATGGGCATCTCTTATGCCATAATTGGTCTTGAGAACCAATTTGTCTTTGCTTGCTTTTGATTAACTTACTTGGTGATAATTGTTGATTGAATATATGAACTCTAATATATTGACATGAACTGTTTGGAAATTATATTCTTTTGATATAACTGTTTATGATACATGATAAATTGTCCATATGGCATGCATTACATATGTGACAAGGATTGACATGCAATGGCATAATGCATTGCATATGCACTAAGGCATCGCATTCATGGGTGTAAGTGCATAGTACCATCACACACCATCCTTGGTGGTTGATGAGTGGCTCAACCGGGCCAATCATCGTTCGCCGGAGTTCCGCTGTTCGTAGAATATGAAAGAGTGCCATCACACACCATCCTTAGTGGTTGATGAGTGGGTTGTATACCGTTGAACAAAGTTCAGCGGAGTTCCACTATTCAAAAAGCATGAAAACTTGTGTTGAGTAATACCGCAGGATAAATACCTCCCTAAAAGACCGTATTTCGTTATACATATGCGCAGTCCAACCTATGGAAAAGCCCGAGTGTAGGAAGGCATACCGGCTTCACAAAGAGACTGGTAAATTCACTCCACCCATAAAAGACACATGTTTTGTTAATAAATGATCCTGAGGTGAAACATCCAAGAAGTTTTGATTTCAAAACTTGATTTTGTTTCAGCGATCATTGATAAAATTCATCGGGAGATGGATGTTTTCACATTACTGGCTATGCATTGCGTGACGGAGTCTATGATGACTGATTTTTCATGCATTGAGTGATTTTCATCTCATTTCATAATGACATGTAATATTCATTAGGTTGCATCATTCTATTGGAATGTTGATATATATATATATATATATATATATATATACGTGTGTGTGTGTGTAAAAATGTGTGTGTGTGTGTGTGTGCGTGTGTGTGTGAATGTGTTCAAGTGAACATTACATGTGCATTTAGGGGGTAATAGGCCTCAGAGGAGTCTCTACTCGGTGTGGCTCACCCCTTATGGGAAAACATTTCAGTGCAAGGTATATACACACCTGGGATGACTCGTCAGTGAGTCATGAATATGAAGAAAGCTCTAATCAGGGCTTAATATTTTCAGAAAAGTATTAGACAAACGCTTGTAATACTTTCATATGAGGTTGTAATTAAACTCATAGAAATGTTTTTTGAAAATAACATAAAATGATTATTGAATGTGAATAAATGGATCCCGATAAATGGGATTGGATAGTGTGGTATCGAGACACACAATATCCACAGGTAATCCTGACACCATCTTCACAGCTTGGTGTCGGGGCATAGGTATGTGATTACCTAGGACATAGATCCCAATTAATGGGATTAGACAGTGTAGGTATCGATATATACGATATCCACGGGTATTTTCGAAAGTTAACGGTTATCAACCCACTCCCGACTTCAAGGTCACACCAACTCAAGCCAAAAATGGACTAAGTGGATAATATGGTTCAAAGAAGAGAAAATTTGTGCCAAGCCTACTTCATCTCTTTCTTCCATCGTTGAACTTGAGAAATTTATAACCAAGGCAGCTGGATGATGATTACCACCTCAACACACCCCCCTTCATGTTTGAGAGAGGCTTCTCAACCATGCATCAACTTTAGAGACTTACCGCAGGGAGACGGAGGATGAGCTGGAGCAAATCGTATGAAACATCCACCTTTGAGCGTAGAGTACTCAACAGGCGAGTTTGGCACCAATCTTTGAGACAAAGTTTGGTCTACTATTTGTGTGTAAGGGAAATGGGTGTTGTTCGATGCAAGCCTAATCAACAAAGTGTTTGGGTTGACGGATATAAACAATGAGCAATTCAAGGTAAAGAGATGGTGAGACCAACTATGAGTTTAGACTTTTTAGAGGAGTCGACTGATGAAGCGTTAATCTGCTGGATGAGAAATGCTAATCAAGAGGTGATTTCCTTCCCTAGGACAAGGCTCAAGGAAGCAGCCAAGGTGTGGTTTTACTTCGTGTCTTCTAAGTTGGTGCCCTTCAAGCTCCTTTTCACGATCTAAAGGGACAAGGCATTTCTTAGTTATGCCATTGTCAAGGGGTATAAATTCAACGTGAAAGGGTGATTGAAAATTCCATCTTGAATCAAGATATCACGAGGCGACTGGTCTATCCGCTTGATCACCAAATTATGTGAGTTAGCGAAGGTGCCTATAGGGAAAATGAAGAAAAATGCCCACCAATGCAGCCTCTAATTACCCAACAAAGAGGATAACACGCCCGTAAGGCGAATCATTCCTAGGAGAGGAAGATAAGGAAGAGAAGAAAAAATGAAAGAAGATAAGACGAGAAATCTGGTCAAGTTGAAGTCCCAATAGTGAGAAGGGAGGAAGTAGAGAGATAGCCACGTAAATCTCAAAGGATTTGATTGCCAAGAGGATGAGTGATTAGTCGAAGTGTGTATGAGCTCAGGATCTGACGGAGGTAACTATCATTTTCATAGAGATAATGCCTAATTATTTGCAAGGATGGATGCACTAGCTCACAAACAAGATCTTCAAAGTTAGAGAGTGGAAGCCAACACGCAGTATTTGGTAAGTTTGATGGCCTACTACCATGGTTCATCCTCTTCATCAGCGATGCCTCCAGTGCCTCCTCCTCCAGTCGAGTCCCCGTCATGGCCACTACCGACACCACCGTCACCATCACGATGATATGTCACCGAATTTATGAGGGAAATTTCCTTTGTATCTCTCTTTTATACTGTGCTTCGGCGTATTGGGCATTTTGCCCCTTTTTGGACATGATTTTACTCTCTTGCTATTTTTCTCTGAATTTTTACTATGGATAATCTCTTTCTCCTCATATCCCTTCTCCTATGAAACTCAAACTCGCTTGTTTAGTTTGTGTAGTTGGTTTGTTTGGTTTGTTTTGTTTTAGGATATATGCTTCTTTAGATGAAAGTGTGTCACACTTTCATACTTGGCATGCTATTCTTTTGGATATAATTCATGATCGATAATGTCTATCACTTTTGTGCTTAAATTATTAGAGAATATTGAGCTACCATCTAGTTAATAGATATGATTCACAGATATAAGAAAACCCATAAAAATTTTGAAAATATTTGAAAATTTTACAAGTCATAAACAATTTTGTTTTGTTGAGCTGTTATGGGGCAATAGTGTTGTTGATGATGAAAAATGATTGGATTGTTCTGTTATATGAAGAAAACTAGAGATAGCTAAGCTTTAAAGAATAATAAGTTAACTATCGAAGGCGAGCTTAGCCATGTCCTTACAGTTATGAAACACTATTGAAATTCCCCTTAGTGGTCAATAATGCTTGGTTTAGGGAAGAATTAGGTGATCATCGTATATTATGATCTCCTAAGACTCTAGAACTTGTTCAATTACCATTTAAGGCGAAATCTTAAGTAGCACAATAATTAGAGACGACAGGCCATCTCGACCAAGCTGAGCCTTTAGCTAACCCTTTTATGCATAGCCATTTGAGTTCTAGAAAGCCAAGAGTAAACACCTTAGACCTCTTTGTTATATTCCTTTAGTCAAATATCCTTGTTTACCTTGAACATGCTTGATTCAATGCAATATTATGTAAAGAGCATGTTGTTTGAATTGGGAGTTTTGGTGAAGAATTGTGCAAGAAATGAAACAAAATGAGGTTAGGTGAAAAGAAAAAGTCAAGGAGGGAGGAGTTTACTCTGAGCTCCTACCTTGAGTGATTAAGTCCGTAGGGGTGTCTAAACACCTAGTACCCCAAGACCAACTGGTTTAGGAATTGCTGACCTAAACGGGATAGGTAGAAAGTTTAATAGTGTCGGGATTAATTTGATGAGTCTTAAACTCATCTATTTTTAATCCATTTTTCTGGCTTGTTTTTAGTATTTTGAGAGCTGTTTTAATGCCAAATTATGGAATATTTACAAACTTTGTGTTTTGCAAGAGCTAATTCAAAATGAGAGAATTCCAGCAAGAAATAAGAGAAAAAGAGGAATTGCAGCAGTCTATGTCGCGACTGAAATTTGTGTGTCGCGACAAACTTCCAAGCAATTACCAAAGAAACCGTGTCGCAACAACATTTCCTGTGTCACAACACCATAATCTGATTGTTGACAATTAAGCTAGGTCGCCGGCTGTATGACAAAGAAGTCGCGATAGAGAACGGAAAATATATGTTAGTCACCAACAAAATAGTTTTGTGGTCGCGACATACGCTCGAACTCGAAGGCAAAATATCTATCATGACAGAACCCTCTTCTGTCGCGACACTAACTTTTGCAACATGGAAACGTTTGTTGAGACAGAAAATATGTTGGAGAAGAAGTTTAGGTCGAGATAAAAGGGTGCTTAATGGATGAACTGACCTGGTTGCCACAAGGAGAGTAATGTTGCAACATACTTCAAGCTTAAAAGGTGTTTTGATGTCACGCAGATCTTTAAGGCGGCACAAAAATCAACTGAACATGAGCCCCCGTCACGGTCAGAAGCAAGGGTCCATCAAGATAGCTAAAGGCGTAGTGCTACGTCGCAAACATAAAACTAGGTCATGGTCAGAAAATACATGCTGCATACGTAAAGAGTTGTCGCGACATAACATATTGCTAAGCCAAGTACGCAAACATCTCAACACAAAAGTCCAAGTCGCAAATATCATCAAACAAAGCCGCGAACAAGAAGTCAAAGCTCGCTGGCAACAAGCCTCCGCCCACGTAACTCGGCTGGTCGCGACAAAAATGTAGATAATCAAGACAAGGTTGCAACATAACTCAACAGATGTCGTTCCGACATGGAAACTCGTCGCGATAAATTCAACTTCGCGTAAGTCGCACAATATTGTGTCATGACATCACATCGATGTTGCAAACATAACTATTTGAGGAATGCATAGAATATTGTCGCGACAAAGTTATCATACTGAAGGAAAGAAAATTTCGCACAAAAATATGCGTTGTCGCAACTCAAGAATGAGCATTAGCGATCTTCAAGTCGCGATGTAAGACCGCATACCGCAACAAAGAACACAAAACTCGTCGCGACACAAACTTTCAGTCGCAACCGAGAAGACAATTTGGGCCCAAATTTAGGATTCATAAAAGCATTTAAGTTAAAATTCAAACTTTTAGGCTCTTATAAATAGAAACGATCACAAAAGCAAGGCAAATAACAAGAACGACTAACCAGTACTGGGGAGCTAAGGACTCTTTTGTATTATATTTTTCTTTTTCTTTTATTTTTATTTTTTTTTTCTTATTTTTCTTTTCTTCGTAGATTAGCGTTAGCATGAGATTTTGATTTGTTACTGGATCTAAAATAGTAATTTGTTCAGAAGTTTTGAAGTTGAAACTCATTATGACTATTGTTTGAATTCAATGAACTCCAGACAAATGCTGGAACTCATTTCGCTTGATTGCAATTGCGCTGGAATTTTCCTCGATCGCATTTCAATGTATGTCAATCCGGGCTGAGAACATAACTTCCACTAGGAAAGATTTGATGTTAGTTATGGTCTTTTCTACAAAATGAGAAGAAAATTTCCTGAGTTAAATCTTGAATTTATTTGAATGGTGTTGCTCTTGGAATTAATTGTTCCCAATTTTAGTAGCTTATACCCATGAAAGGACTATTGTTTGCTCGATTTGTGGAGGCCTCTTAGAGACAATGTAGATGGAGATTCCTAAGAGCTTAGACCAGTTACTTGGGGGTATGTTAGACTAATATTGAAGAACTAATGAGCTTTAAAATGTTATTTAGATAAATCCTCAATTTGATCATGGTTTGAGAATGGGTTGAGTGATATATCAATTTTAAATTTGAGATCTCTCCTTAGTTTGGAAGAATGATCTGATCCCAGACAGCATGAGAGATCTAATCTAAAGAAAGAGAAAACTCTTTCAAATCTTAAGGATGAGACATCATTCTTGTTGTAGAAATCTTGCAACTGCCCTGTCTTAGGAAGCAAGAAATCTACAAATACAAGAAATGGGTATGAAGATTGAAAAGAAAATACCTAGATCTTATAATGGAAATTATATTTACAAGTAATTGACTAAAATCATACCATAAATGAACATGAACCCTCTACTCATGAAAAGTATGGTTAGAGGAGGAACTAAACTATACTACCGCTTCTGACAAATTCGATTCCAAATCAGGAAAATAAAAAGAGATTAGGATTTATAGAATTGACAATTTCACAACAAAGGATCCGTTGTTTACTCAAGAATAATCTAGTTTAGTCCGCTTACATTTAGATTTAATTTTTTTCGCTTATATTAAATGTAGGATTTCTAGTTGTTAATAAATTTCAATAGGTTACCAAAATTTTCATCTAAACTAGACATTCAAATAGTGTAGAACTTGAGTAGCTGGGTAACTTTAAGTTTAAATTCTTTCAATCATGGGAGAATGATATTCTCTGCACTTATATGTCCACTTTATTACTTATACGACCTATGCACTTGCAGTTTTTAAGACCAAAGTAAATCTTTAATTGAGTTTAGTGACAAAATTATTCTTCTTATGAGCATACAAGTTATTTTTGGTTATAACAAGTTTTTGGTGTTGTTACCTGGGATTCTAGTTAGTCTTTGGTAATAGTGGTAGAAATTTGTATATATCATTTGGTCGTGATCAAGTTTTTATGTTTCCCCAAATTTCTACAACTTAAAACTACCTTCCTATTCAATTAGTCACTCACAACTTAGTCAAAATTTTCAATTCAAGCATTGTGAAGACATATTTAGTAACAGAAAATCATCAATTCAATCATGAACAACTATCTCAACACATCAACATAGCATTCAAGCAATTACAAAGAACTCCCCAACTTAAGATATGTATTACAAATAAGTTTAGGAATGAGAAAATACCCCCTTGTAGTCATTTTTTGCACAATTCACTGGAAGTGGTGTTTACAATAAAATCTTACCACCTTCCAAAACTTAACCAAATCAAAATTTAATAACTAAAATCACAGAAAATAACCAACATCAACAAGAAAAATAAGAAAATAATAAAAATTAAATTAACTTGATTGCTCCCAAGAAGGAGAGGGAGTAAGTTTAGCCTTGAAGCTTCCTACCTTGGAGTGATTAAGTCCTGCAGGTCTCAACACCTGGGCACTCCCACCAACCAATCTGGGGAATTGCTGACCTAAACGGGATAGGTAGAAAGCTTAAGAAGGCTGGACACTGCACTACTTCAGTTCTTGAATTCTATAAAGAAGAAAACATCTTGTTGTTCTAGTGAAGATGATGAAAATGAAACAAGTTTAGGGGAAATGCTATGTGAGAAAAATATGCAAAAAGATAAGTTTAGGGGAACCTTAAGAGATTCAATGATGCAAGAAAGCAAAATGAGAAAGGATGATAGATATGTTGATGAAAAAGGCCAAATTGTGTGTTTTGGTTAATATGAACCTAAATGACCTATTCAACTACCTTTTACCTAAGCCATACATTACAAGCCATATAAAGACCTATTTGATCCTATGAATTGTGAGTTGCCTACATTAGTGGAGAATGGTACGCCTAACAAGCCTATGGAGTCTTATGTACTCATAAGGCATGGAAACATGACTTGAGTAAGAGATCTCCATCCAACTCTAATTCTCCTAATTCCATCTAAACTACAATTGACCATATGAAGGTAGGAATTCACACACACTCACTAAAAGAACTTGGCTTAAGTTTGTAATTCATGATCAATCTATTATATAGTAAGATCCTGTTCAAATTTTCTCAGATATTAATGAATAATAAAACCCTAAGGCAATAAGCAATGTTGTTATCACACTATGCTTAACAAATTTTTGAAAATTTGTTTTGTTTCATTTTGTTTTTAAACATGGAGAACGGTGATTTTTGCTTTGAGGACAAGCAAAAGGGTAAGTTTGGGGGTGTTTGTTAGATGTGAATTATATCTTGTTCTAATCATCCATTTCATACATCTATTGAGTTCTTCATGCTAAATTCACACCTATATAGCTCAATTGTAGGCTAAGTCCTCTCCTTATCTTGGTTTTGTTGAAAATAAAGAAAAACCGAGCAAAATAAGAAAGATAAAGAAGAATTGAAGAGGAATTGTCAAAGTGCTCATGTCGCAACATGGAGCTTCATGTCACGACATGATATGTACTCGGGATTGAAGGCCACACTCTATCATGTCGCGACATAAAGCCAAAAAAGGAACCAAGATTAAGGCTACACTCTTCCATATATGTCGCAATATGAGCTCTATTCATGTTGCAATGTCATATTCCTGAAGACCATAACTGGAGCAGACTCTCTACCATGTCGCGACATGAGAGATCTTCATGTCACGACATGAGAAGCATTCTTGAAGCACAAATTATGTCATGTCGCGGCATAAGAAGGTTTTTCGCAAGATAGGCATTTGTCATGTCGCTGGCTGATGGGATGACGAACTACTTTTGAATGTTTTCAACCAACTTTAATCATTTCTTCATAATCTTTAAAGAATAAGTTGTAATAATTAGAGGGAGACAATCATTAGGGTTAGGGCATGATTTTTGGGAGAGTTCTTCCTCTCTTGAGGTTTGTGGGTTTTCTTTGATTATTGGCCTTAGACCTGGATTGGTGGAGTTTTGTGTTGATCTTTCATAGACTTGGATCCATCTTGAAGAATCTACTCTTTAGAATGTGTTTACAGTTAGGGATTGGTTGGAGAGCATCTTAGCTCGATCGTTTGCATTCTAACCTCATCTCTTTGTTTGATTTGTAATCAATATTATTGATAATATGATAGCTTTTTAATAAGGAACCAATAACTCTTAAGGTTGGTTGTGGACATTAATGTTTGGTATATATATTTTGTAGAATGATTTTGTGAAAATTTGCTTGTGTTGATGTTTGTTGATGCAGTTTTGGAATTACTATAGTTTTATCTAATTGAAATGTGTTAGAACTTGTGCTATGAATTGATGAGGTTTTGAATTTCTATAGTTTTGACCCAGCTCTCAAACATATTTCACTGGTAAAATTAACTTAGCTTAATCAAAGAAGTTAAGGAATTAGCAATGGCTAAATTAAATGGATTTTATTAGTGACGCATCACTGGAAACATCAGGTTAGATTTGTAGTGATGCAATGTGTGATCAAATTCAACATTGCAACTCAAGTTTTTCCATTGCAAGTAGACCTAGTATCGAATTAACAGGATACCCAAGGGAAATTTGCCTTAGAAAAAGTATGACACACCTCAATTACTTAGAAGAACCTATTATGAATAGGTGTTTAGAGAGAAATTCGAGGTAATTCATAAGAGTGATAATCTATAACACCTCTTTTTTACCAACAGAAGCAAACATTCACATTATTAGCCCTTAATGAATATGAATCACTGCATTAATCAAACAACCAACCCCTAGTGCTTACCTTTGAGTTTTAATCTTCTAAAATCTCTTATTTTGGAAATCTCACATTTAATTCCATCTATCTTCGCTTAGTTAAATTTCAAAAGATAGTTGACTTTACATTAGAAATTGATAGCTTAAATAGTGAAAAGATCAATTGGCTAGGGTACTTAATCCCATCTACACCTAACTTTCCCGTGGGTTCAATATTCGTACTTGTCAGTCCACTTACTACTTGTATGAATAGTGCACTTGTGGTATTTTTAGGTTACATTACTTTTATATACAAGCACACTGCCTAACACCCTCCCGACATATTCCATAATTTGTGCCCTCTTTGTGAACTCTATTTGCTGATCCATTTGACAAGTCTTTGCAGGCAAGTGATTCTCATATAGGTACACCATAATCGGACATGTAGCTAACTTCTCCAGAGCCTATTAATGAGTTACCCATCAGTTTTTGCTCACAATCCCATTGCAAGCTGCCCATCAGGGTTCTTATCCTATGATCACACAAGCTAAGTTAGATTAAAACATCATCCGACACATCTTGGTCTTATGGGTTCCTTCTAGACTTTTTTATTTTTCTACCAATTAAGCCAAAAGGATTTAAATTTTTCAGAAGAATCCATTGCTTGTCGCTGGTGGAGAAATTCAAGCCCTAAAAAAAAATAATACTTGGATTTTGGTTCCTCAACCCCCAACACCAACATAGTGGGCTCCAAATGGTTGTTTTGAGCCAAATATTTGCCTGGTGGATCTATTGAACGTCTCAAGGCCCATCTTGTCGCCAAGGGGCGGTCTACAGTACTGGTCTAGATTATTAGATACCTTAGCCCCCGTCATTAAGGCCACCATAGTCTGCTGCTCTCTCTCTATCTTGCTGTGACAAAATGCCCCTTGGTCAATTGGATGTCAAGAACGAAGCCTCTAATGGCCATCTCAATGAACATGGCTATATGGAGCAACCCCTGGACATTAATCCTCACGCTTCCTAATAGACAGAGCTTAAAAGCTTCATCTATTAGTCCATTTTTTCCTGATCTATTTCATTAAACAAGACTTATTTATGTGCGTATCATGGAATAATCCAACCAAACTCGCAAATGGTAGGAATTCAAGAAAAGCAAGAATTTTGCGTAAAAGAAGCGTGTTGGATGAGCGTTAATGAGATAATCACCGGGCTAAAGTTGCACAGTAAAAGGCTGCCATTTCACAAAGATGAAGGAACCCGAGCGTCGTGAAGTTTGGCAAAGAATCAAAATGTATATCCAGTTGTTAGAAACTCCGCCGAAACTGCTTTTACCCAAGAGCAAGGCAAGCCGAGAGTTAAAGAAGCTCCGTGCGAAGCAACCAGAAAATGAAGAAGAAGAAGACTTCGCGCGCGGCGACCGATGCCGCCGTGACATCGGCAATGATACGGCGAAGTCATGACGGCGCGAAGCTGTTGCGACAAATGTGAGCGGCAGAAAGAGGTCGCGAGATCCACCGAATAGATCGCTTGTCGCCATCGAAACTTGAAGAAATTTGATAGAGGTCGCGACAAGAGAAGCTCTTCAAAACTATGACGTTTGAAAAAAATGAACCGATGCACTTCAGATGTTGTCACATCGGCCACGTCACGCTGAAAGCTACGCTCGGAGCTGATGTCGCGACAGAGATTGATGTCGCGACACCGAAAGCAACCAGTGAAGCCTGCAAAGACATAAAGTGATGTCGCGACAAGGGACCGATGTCGCGGCCATCAAGACACGCTGAAAGTCGCGCAGCTCATTTAGTTGATGTCGCGCATAAGAGATCGATGTCGGCCATCGAGCAACCATTTGAAGCATACGTAAGACGGAGCTGACATGTCGAGATATGAGATTGATGTCACATCATGAACAACCGCTTCGCGTCGATATCGGTCGATGTCACGATGTGAGATCGATGTCGCGAAGATGGCCGATGTCGCCATTGCGATTTGAGGTCGCGACTCTGAACGCGAACTCGGGGCCGGCCCACTTCGAAATCCATAACCTAACGCGCTGGGATTAGGGCTCCAACCGAAACTCCTATAAATAAAGCAATAACGTAATATAACGCTAGCCGGCTATGACACGCAGAGGTCCGTAGTCAAGGCTCATTTTCTTTATTTTTCTTTATTTTCTTTCTTTTTCTTTTCTTCAATGTTGTGTTAGTTAGAGATTAGATTAGATTTATCGCTTTATTTTTCGTTTTTATTTTATGGATTCTGGTGTTGTCGATTTTGAGCAGAGCCGAATGCGTAATTCTATTCTTTCAAATTAGCCACTGGAATGCTCAAGTTCGTGACAAATGGACCAACTCTTCGCCAATCAAGTAGCTATTCTTACGATCGCAGTGAATGCCAGAGCGCAGTAATTCAAGAATGAGAATCCAAATCCGCCATGAATTGCTATAGTCGAAATTATCTTTCCCTGTAGTCGCTTCCAGGAGTTTTGAATTTCGGCTATGAATTTACTATAGGTCGGTTTAACTGCTTGATCTCAATATCGCTTCTATACCTCAAGAGTAAGATTTGTTCCCATCGCTTTGATTTCAAGGGAGGCCCTCCTGAAAGTGACAATAAGAGAAGGCATTCATGAGAGTTATGAACAATCACTTGAAGGTATATTAACTCGCTTATTCAGATCTAATGAGCTTTGTAAGTTTACTTCATAAATCCCTTTCTCACTTGAAACAAGAGAGTTGAATGAGTTATCAATTTAAACAAGCAGAGTTCACCTCAATTCAATAGTGAGGCCAACCCCGTGTGTTAGCCGAGATCTAACTCAAGGAGAGGGTGATCTATTCTACTTTGAGGAAGAGCATCCCGAAGTCAGATATCCTCGTCAATCGATAACTGGGAGCTAAGGTTTACAAATTCATAAAATGAGTATGAAGTAATAAAGAAAAATACCCATATTATGAAACCTTTAAAAGTAGTTATTTAATTTCCTGCCTTCGAGAGAATCAGAAAATTAGATAATGAAATGTGGAGTTTCGACGTATCCAAATTGCACGCTAAACACCTTGGACAAGATTTAAAATCTGAAGATTCAAGAAGTTTTATCAAGACACGACAGAATTGGTACTTCACTATAGTAGTATACTTGATGTGTCCTCTCGAAAGAGCAATTATTCAAGAATCATTTATTTTCTTAACTATTCTTTATTCTTTATTCTTTATATTCAGCTTATTTTATTGCTCATTTATTTTACTGGTATAAGATATCAGCCTTTCTTAAGCCAGACCAATATCACTTTATGGTCCAAATAGTACAGAGCTTGGAGTAGTCATAGTTGATTTAAAATTTTGAGATTCTGGGATCGATATCCGACTTATATCCATTTTATTACTTGTTTAATTGGTGCACTCACAGTGATATCAGGCCAAAACCAAAATTAAAAATGATTAACTCTGTGAGACTAACCAAATGTGTTTTTTATGGTAATTTCCTGGGATTAGATAATATCCTTGTAATTGTGCAACAAATTTGTATATGTGTTTTGGTCCAGGTCATGTTTTATGAGCGCCAAGTGTCGGATTAGATAATAATTTTCAAATCGCAACCAACCTGTATTATGTGTTTCAACCGATATCAATGTTTTAATATGTCGCTGTCGGATCGAAGAATTAGTAAATCAATATTCGCATTTGGGCAAGGAAATGCTAATTTGGACATTTAGAAGAAAAGAACAAAATAGCTTTTCGCTGCTGTTATTTTTAACCTAATTAACCTTTAACAAACCATATTGAATATATTTATTGTTTCGACATCCTTATTAATGGGAGCGTGTTTTTGCTTTCGTAAAACTTTGGATGCATGGCGTTAAAATTGATCTAATTCCAGCTGATTCTAAATTAGAGAAAACACTTCGCAGCTTGAGAAAGACAAGGAAAGCAGAAAACACCACCATGGCAGATGAAAGACGTGATCAAACCGAGTGGACAGCGACGCTGAATTAAGACTTCCAATCACTGAGATACCATGGAGGAATTTTGGAAGCCGATCATTCGTGATTATCACCAGTAATCGACAGCCTGCTATCGATGCCAACAATTTTGAACTTAAACCAACATTAATTACCATGGTCCAAAGAAGATCGGGCTATCGTCATCCCACTGAAGACCAAACGAGCACCCGGAAGATTTCTCAGATGCATATCACAAGAAGTTGAATGGGGTGAGGACCGTAAGTCATTAAATCGCAGACGGTTCTTCTAAGATACAGCAGCCTACATGGTATGGAATCTTACCATATGGCTCGCTGATACTAGAGGAGTCAGGAGGCCTATTTCGGCGCATTCTTCCATCACTCACCCTAAAGGAGGAGGGAAATCATCGTTGTCAACAGTGGAAGACGAGAGCCCAGATGTGAAGCCAAAGATTCAAACTAAGCAAGTCATGAAGATGTCCAATGCATGATGTATCCAAGACTCAGATGGACATTACATTTCATGCCTTGAATGATATATCAGCAATCATTGATGCTTCATGTTGTGGAGCATTCAAGCGGTAAGTGTCAAGAGGCAAGAAATACCAAGACCTGCTACAATATGAAAACTCCTTTTCCGAAGCTTTCAAGAGGAAGCAAGAGAGAAAGGGGATCATGGAGTCGAAAGAAGATGACAAACATGGAGGCCAAGTTGGATGCCATTATGCATAGGTCGGACAAGCAAGAAAGGAGAAGACACACACCGCCCATGAAATAGGAGCGCTTGAAAGAGAGTACAAGGAGGCTGATAGCTGCCAAGAACAATTTATGATGTCGAAGAGGTTAAGTATCCGGGTGAGCCAAGAGCTTACCATTTCAAACCTAACACTAACCTCGCCACAAGATTATCACCAAAGACCGAGGAACCATGAGAACTTCATATGGTGGAGGGGCTTCACAAGGCCCAAGGTAATGACGTAACCTCAACAGGTTATCAACAACCACCGAGGTTCCAAAGAAGAAGAGCAAGGAAATGAACACAAAATGAATAATGTGTGGTCGAGGAGGGCCCAATCTTTGAAGAATGTGATGTCGTGATTATGGGGATAATAAGAAGTCGTTGAACCTCCATGAATAAAGTTTGCGTAGCTGGCTTAATCACACATATAATTCTCAAATTCTTCGTGAATCACCAATGCATCCCCAACTCGAGACACAGGTGGCAAATGGCCTAACCCCGCAAAGCCGAAGAAAGATACCTTCCCAATTGACACAAAGAAAAACTAAAGGACCGCATGGTTGTACAATGAGGAGGAAGAAATAGAAAAGATGAAAGAAAAGCATTATGACAAGAACAAAGAAGAGCACTGAAGGGAAGAGGTAATCTGAGAAAGAAAAAGGAGTGGCTGGAAGAACATCCAAGGATCTAGACCTCACCCATTTCCACGTAGACTCCAGAACCAAGATAGAGGAGCGGCTAGGTTTTGAAAACTTCTAAGCTGGAGATCGGCATGCGTTTTTATCATGATAACCCGGGATACTACACTATAAATTTAAGGACATACCGAAAGCAAGGAAAGAAAAATACAGGGCGGTCAAGTGGACCTCACCGCCACTTACAAGAATCAGAAAGAACTACCAAGAAAGATGAAAAGACCCGTGGAGCTTCACGATTCTTATAGTGTTGGAGGAATTGAATTCGTGAAGCTCTGCAGGATCAGAGCTAGTATCAATTTGATGCCTCTTTCGTCGCAAGAAACTAAGTTCGGGGAGGTTATTCCACCACTGTTACTCTTCAAATGGCAAGAAACAATGATCATCGAAACCTAAGGAGTCTTAGAAGATGTGGGCCGTCTGAATGAGTCAGTAGATCATCATTCGATGATAAAGATTCACTGGGTAATTTACACTGAAGACTATTCCTAGTTACCTGAGTCGCTCTGATCGACATGCAAAGAGTTTTTACCTTGGTGGGTTGGAGAAGAAGTCGTTGTTTTTAACTCTGATCAAAGTATGCAAAATATAGATTGCAGACAAGGAAAAAGTTATATGTAGCGATTTTTGTCTGATAATTTCAATCTGATACACAATTATTGTAATACCATGATTTAAGAAAAGAGATGAATTCTAAAGATACTAAGATTGCTATTCTAATTTCCCATACGCTTGTTTTCATTTTAGAAATCCATATGATGAGCTGAAGAAAACAATGACAAATGGGAAAATATTGAAAAGAGGACCATCAAGAAACCAAGGTGTAAGGACTAGTTTTGAAAGAGTCACACGCCATTTAAAAAGTATGCTTACTTAGAATTTCAATAAAGAAAATCCAAAGGATCATTTCAAATTTTTACTCATGATGTCAGAACAAAAAGACGTCGAAAATATTATGAAGTATATGAATCGCCAGCTTGTCCACTGAAGAGCTGAAGGTATCACCATCACCCTTGTGCATGCATAAGATTCTATTTGCATGCATAAGATTCGCAAAGCAGACTTCAAAACCATCTCGTAGAACACCAAAGGCGATCAATCCAAGTGATGGCGAAGTAGTCGGGAAGGAGGTACTCAAATTGCTAAATGCTTGTTTTATCTATGCTATTTTGAGACAAGATTGGGTAGGAGCCCAACCATGTGGTTCCAAAGAAAGGGGGCTTGTTCTAATCGAAAAATGAAAAAATGAATTGATTCCAACAAGAATGTTGATGTTATGAGGGTATGTATTGATTATATGCAAATAATTCAAAGAAACTTAAAAGATCTATTCATTTCGGTTTTTCATTGATCGATGTTGACAAAAGCGACACCCTCACTTTTGTTTTTCGGATGGGTATTCAAAGATACAATCGATTGCTACTGCACTCCAGTAGGACCTGGAAGAGAAGACCACCTTCACATGCCTCGCGGTACCTTCGCCGGCGATGCCAATGGCCGTAATGCTCCGCTACATTCCAAAGGTATGATGTCAATATTCTCGCATTTGCCGAAGAAGTTGCGGAAATTTTCGCGGATGACTTCACTGTGTATGGATCCACTTTGACCAATGTTTAAACAACTGAAACAAGATCAAAGATGCTAAGACAAACATTTAGCACCGACCGGGAAAAAAATGCCAGGCCTTACAGGTGACATACAAGGGCGTATTGTTCTGGGTACAAAATTTATGCATCGACTAGAAGTGGACCAATCCAAGGTATCCATTATCAAAACTCTGCACACACCTACCACAGTAAAAGAGCAGCTTTGGGGCATGCCGGATTTACAGAGATCTACCAAAGACTTTCAAAATAGCCACCACTATGCAGATTACTAGAAAAGGATACAAGGTTCAATTTTTACATTCTCATGATGCTTTGAAGAAATCAAATCGACGGTACAAGCACCATAATGGCCCACCGTAATGGGATCGTGATTTGAAATAAATGTGTGATAAGGATTTTGCCATGGGGAGTTTGCCGAAGAAGAAAAGAGAAAGTATTCCTGTGGCCATATACTATGCTAGTAAGACCTTCAATGAAGCACAAGAGAACTACCCAACAACCGAAAAAGGAGATGCTAGCCATAGCATTGCTCAGAAAATTTAGGCAATACATTTTAGGAGTCCCATGTGGTAATTCACACTGACATGCAAAGAATCAAATACTAAGGTCGTACAGCTAAGCCAAGATTGATAAGGTGGGGGTGCCTTTGTTACAGGAGTTTAATTTGGAAATCATAGATAAAAGTGGGATGACAATGTGATAGCCGATCACTTGTCAAGAGTAGAAAGAAGCAGTTGATGAAGAAGAAAATGATGTTAACAGAGAACTTCCTGTATGAGCAATTGTTTGTTACTCTCCTAACTCATGCAAAGTAGTATGCCGATATTGTGAATTATCTGCCAGGAGTAATGCCTTCTTCAACGCCTACCAACAAGATAAAACTCGTAACTCGACAGTATTATATTTTGGGATGACCCATTATTATTCAAAGAGAGGAGTCATGCATGATGGTCAGAAGATGTGTACCAAAGTGAAATACAAGATGAATGAGGTCGCACTACCATATGGGGACATTTTCTGGAGAAAGAATGTACCACAATATTACCCACCTGGGGACGGTGGCCCACTATCTTCGTGAGATTGTGCCGAGTGGGCTAAATTGTGTGATAGATGCCAAAAGATTGGAAATACCACAGAATGAGAAATGCCCCGTGAGGTATTAGTGGTGATACAAATCTTTTCAGCGTATGGGGAATAGATTTTATGGACCTTTTCCTACTCATCATTTGGAAACCTATAAGTTATACCAAGCAGTGAGATTACGTTTCCAAATGGGTGGAAGCAAGGGGCTTGTCCAAGGAATGATGCTAATGCGCTGTGAGTTTCGTAAAAGAACATTTTCGGGAGCGCACTGAACACTCGAACTATCATTAGCGATGGGGGAACCCACTTTGAAACAAAATATCAGAAACCATGAGGTATGGGATTCAAGAAAATGAGTTTTAGCTATCATCCCAGACCAATGGACAAGAAACACCTCCCAACAGGAGATCAAAGATTTGATTGAAAGATTGATGATCAAGTGTGGTGAAGGATTGGTCTTCCAAACTGATGATGACTAGCTATAGATCTATTACAAACCCTCATTAACAGTCCTCCCATGGCTGTGAGTTGAGCTTTTGGTAAAATCACGCTTTTCATCTCTTGAATCAACATATGTAAATGTAACACTCATGGAAGCTGAACTCACTACAGCCGCAGTGGTACAAAGATCGCCTCCAACTGTCGAACTCGGAAGAATCAGAATGGCTTCTGATAATGTTAGAATATACAAAGATGCAGACAAAGAAAACAAGGATCATAGAATTATGAAAGAGTTCACAGAGTGTGAAACGCCCACGTTAATTTAGACCTAAAATTGTTTCAGTGGGAAATTAAAATCCAAATGAATACACACACGGTGTCATACTACATTCGAGCAAGATAACTGAGGGCAGATCATAATTGTGGAGAATTCAAGGTCAATGATTGAGGTTAAAGCATTATCTAAACAGGGAAGAGGGAAATGAAGAACTCCAACCGGCTCTAAGGTAAAAAGAAGAAGCACCACAACAAGAAGTTCACTAAGGACTCAAACTCGAGCAGCCAACGGAGGTGTAACTATATTTGACCTCTCATTTTAAGTTTTGAAATATTTTTTCTTTAGTTGATGAAAATTAGATCAGATTTGTTTTTATAAAGATAGATTTAATTTTTAAATTAATAGAAGCGACTAGATTTTTCTTGAATAATAGTAGCTTCGCGCACACAAAGACATAAACAAGGCAACTACAAAAACAATTCCAAGAATCCTGCGTAAAGCCAAACACAGAAAAGGAGTAACCTTCTCCTGCAACCCAATTCTGTAGATATACTTGAATGGATTGTTAAATCTTATTTTGTTGATATTCAAGAGAGATGTCTAAAAGGTAAGAGGTTCACAAGAGAATCCGCTGTCTATACTATTTCCTGAAAGAGAGTTGAAGTCATAATAGTAAGGTTATAATGCGGATAAGGATGTCATTAAAACATTGATGTCGTAACTGCCTTTTGAAAGGGCAATTTGTAGTATTGAAGGAATAGATGGTATATGTCACACACCAATTATGAAGTCAATATGAGAATTGCCAAGTTTCAAAATGAAAATGATGTCTGAACAACTTTAAACAAGGTAGGAAATAGTCGGGTAATAAAAAACAGAATATATGATTAAAACGGATAGACTCAAACATCAAATTCCTAAAACCTGATTCATGTCACAAACTTTAGCAGTCGCGACATAAAAGAGAGTTTTTAATGCCATTAACTCACCTTAAAAATGCCTAATTCAATGATCCTCAAATAAAAAGATAAAATTGAAGTCGACGTGTTTTTAATGAAGCAACACTCAGGTCATACGCAAATATTCGGATTTTAAATCTGTAATCGTTGGAAACCTTTATCATTCACTCAAACCACATAGCTATTCACCTTCTTTCCTCCTTCCGAATCTCAACCCCTCGGAAACCCTAGCTTTAAACCTTTTGAAAGCTTTTCTCCGCTTCCAATGGCCGAAATTCCCACCCTAGTCCCTGCTAACCTAGATCCAGATTATGAGGGAACATGAATTGTAACTGTTGTAAGAAACTTGGCCAAGAAGAAATTAACACTTTAGACTAGATCGCCAGAAGAACAACTGTGAGGTGCCACAGAAACACCCGGGCCCGCAAACCCAAAGAAAGAGCGTAAAATGAAAGGGAAAGGTGAGAGAAGAAGAAGAAGTAGAAGATTTCGTGTCGACGAACATACCCTGGAAAAATATTATGTCAACAAGGGGTTTGTCACGCGCAGGAGATCTCAAAATCCCGCACGCTTTCACAGATGATAGAGCAGAGAGGGTGGGAGTCTTCGCAAGACACCAAAAATCGTACAAGACTGTAAGAGAGTTTTATTCAAATTTGGGTGAGAAGGTAAAGGATGGAGCGTGCTTTGTTAGAGGAGTCTCGGGGTTTCATATGAAGCTAAGGCCATCAATCCAGGCTCTGGCATGGCAAGCACAAACACGGTTCCAAATTCAAGAAACTGAAAGTTCTAGATTTTGGAAAGATTGCCAAGAAGCTCACTAATGGTAAGGTGCAATAAACTGAAGAGAAGAAAGCCAAGAACATTTAATGTAGGAAGCTCACCGAGGCAAGGTATGGTTTTACTTCCCGGCTTCGCTTTGGTCTGAACAAACACGTGTGCACAAAGGAGAGGAATAAGCTCGGAAAGGTCAGATGCCATCCGGGGCGATACAAGATCAATGTAGGAGTTGGTTATTGAAAATTCTTATCACAGGTATCATGAAGGGAATAAAAGTGAGGCTGTATTCTCACCAAAGAACAATCACGTCGTTTGAAGGTCAGAAAGGAGTGCGTGGAATCGAAGAAGAAGTACTCAGAGCTTCACTAATTCTTCACGATAGCAAAGGACCAAGAAACCAGAAAACAAATATAGAGAAAAGAGATGAAGCCCACCCGGAAGACTAAAAGGAGACTGTGAGGGTTATCGATCAAGGCAGAGCACCGTAAAATTCCACCGACAACAATGATTTCATTTTTGCGTAGACAATGAAGGGCGTGACAAAGGCAAAACTTCAATAGACTTCTCCATTCCTTAGCCAATTCTCCTCCCCGTGCGCAATGCAAATTTCCAACATGGAGAAAGCCTGGGCGTGGAGCACAAGAGAACGCTTGACATCGAAGCTCAATGCCATAAGAATGATGAAAGAGAGAAGGAGGGAACCTACTACAGTAATTCGTGAGGTGGCATTATGAAAAGAATTGAAAGAAGAAACCAGCAAATGTGGGAGAAGGAGCCAAACAGAAGGGAAAAGGAGCATGAGATGGAGCTACAAAGAAGAGACCTCAAGAAATGGGGAGAAGAGCCGAATGCATAGGCACTGTGGCGAGAAAAATTTCCTGGGGCAGCCAGGCGGGGAAGAGCTTAAGAAAGAAATGAAGGTCGATCACAACTGCTACATGTAACTCAACTGTCGAAGCTTTATAACAATCAAATGTTGATTCCTCAACTCCTAACGACATAAAGAAAGAGATACAGAGCAAGAAGCCAAATTTAAGCAAATCAAGGGCTTCAAGTTCCTATACAAGTCTCACAGTATGATTTTGAAAACAACCGGATGATAGAGACAGAAGCAAAAGGATGTTGAACTTACAGCAGAAAAGATACATAGAAAATTTGGATCTCGATTAACAAATAATTTCCAAATTCTTGTAGGTCGCGATCAAATGTGGAGAATACAATGATCGGTTTGGGAAGTGCTGTGGATGAGTTGAACAAAAAGGTTGATCTTCTCCAAATGATCTTCATTGAAGACTGCTGGAGAAGGCGAAACTAAGAAGAGAAAGCGAAAGAAGGGAAATGAAATTCTCCATTCTACCATTTGAATACCTACACTGATCCTAATATCTTCACGCTTCTTCCAAAAGAAAAAGATAGATTTCTTTCCCAAATCACTTCTCCTTACTCCTCCTTATCCCATTTCTGAATTGTATCCAATCAAGGTAATTGAATCATAAATAAAATGAGAAATTTGAATCTCGAATTGTTGTGTGCCATATGAATCGCTTGTTCAATGTCAGGTCGCTTTCAGGATGCATAGTCGAGAAAATAAAAAGGTGAATTAGTTCCGTAATAAAACCTGAGATGTCATGAGCCGAAAGGAATGAAGCTTAGATTAGAAATGTCTAAATGTAGAATAAGGGCCAAAAGAATACGCTTGATTGAAACACGGCGCAAAAGTGACTTAAGTCTAATCATAAGTCCAATAGAGGAAAAAGGTAATGAAATTGAAGGAACAAACATATTTTGAGATTGTGGTATGAACAATGAGTCAAGGGAACCTGTTGGATACTAAAGAGTTTAATCACCATCAATAAAAATTAATCAAGGAACTCCTAATGGTTAACAACAAAGAGCTAACCTGCATTCTAGAACTTGTTAGATTATTGATCGAGTACGAAATCCCAGTGATACAAATGACAAGAAATGATGCAAGCCATTCTGGAAAGTTTGAGCCATTCAAGCTATCCCTATCTATATGCTAAAGCATATACCTTAGTTCCAGAAATTGAGCCAATCAAGCCTTATTTCTAAAAATCAGCCAATTTAAACCCCAAACCTTCCAAAAGAATAAATCTTCTAGTAAAGAACCAGTGATTACCCAAGAATTGAAGGAGGAAAAAGGAAATCAAGTTTGGGGGAGGTTGTTTTTGAAGAACTCAAGGAGAAAAGACAGAAAAAAGGGAATGAAAGGAAAAGGGTCAAAAACATAAATGGGATAAGTTTTACCTTGTGGCCTAATTCTCTTGAACTATTAAGTTCTTAGGGGTGTTTCAACACCTTGTACCCTAATGCCATCCGTATGGGAGTTACTAACCTGCCCGCTATGTTAGAAAGCCCAAGAAGGTAAAACATTGCACTATCCCCGAATGGTGACAAACAAAGGAAATTTCAAAGCTTGAATTACAAAATGAGAAATGGAGCATACAATTTCCGATTGTACACCATGAGGATGTCCCAAAAATGAAGTTTGGGGGAGTTTATTAAAAAAAACTACAAGGAAAAAGGGCATTAGTGAGAAAGAAGATAGAAAAAGTTCAGGGTAATCTAAACCAAAAAGTTCCTTTCTATCCTACCCTTACCCAACCTCAATATTTTCATATCTACATTAAAGGGAGATCAATATGAAACAACAAGCTTTATGAATTTGAAAGGCAATAAACAAGCAGAAACCGGTGAAGCACCTAGGGAGTTAAGTGAATAATATGAAGATGAGAAAAAAACAATTTATTTTCAACAGATCCAATGATTATGTTGTTTGTAAAACAATTTCAACAGCTTAGTTTTGTATACTATAAAGAGAGAAACCAACCTTGAACTGACTCAAGCTAGATGTGCAAAACAATGCAATCCTCAGGAGCCTCAATTTAAATTGACTTCTACCTAAAACAACACAGAAAATGTCCTTGTGACAAACAATTCTTTCTTTTCCTTGCTCGAGGACAAGCAAACTTTAAGTTTGGGGAGTTTGATGAGATTAAAAGTCATCTATTTTAGTCCATTTTTCCTGATCTATTTTTATCTAAAACAAGACTTATTTATGTGCGTAATTATGGAATAATCCAACCAAACTCGTTAAATGGCAGGGAATTCAAGAAAAGAAGAATTTTCGCGGTGTTAGCGTAAGTTTGGATTTAGCAAGTAATGAGATAATTGGTCAAGCAAGTTGCAAACAGGTGCCATAAAGATGAAGGAACCTGATGTCGGAAGCTTTGGCAAAGAATCAAAATGTATATCCGTGTTGCAAGAAGAAAACTCCATAAATGAAGCCACTCAAGAGCAAGGCATGCTTGAGAGTTAAAAAGCCCGTGAAGCAACCAGAAATGAAGAACAGTTGAAGACTTCATGTCGCGACATCTGGATGCCGCCGTGACATCACAATGATACGTATAAATATGACGACAAGAAGTCGCCGCGACAACAAGAGTGAAGAGAAGAGGTCGCGACATCCACTCGATTAGACTGCTTTCACGCGACATCAGAAAACTGGAAGAAATTCGAAGGTGAGGTCGCGATAAGAGAAGTGCCCAAATTGTGACGTTTTAAAAAAAATGAACTGATGTACTCAAGATGTTGTCGCGATGGAGATTGATGTCGCGGACATCGACGCTAAGTCGAAGTCACAGCTTCCCGAGCCGGAAGCGTCGTGACAAGAGATTGGAAGCCGCGATAATCGGAAGGTAACCAGCGGAAGCCCGCAAAGGTACAGTGATGTCGCTGACAAGGACCGGCGTCGCGACATCGTAAGACACGCCTGAAAGTCGAGTTCATTTATTGATGTCGGCGCAGATTGATGTCGCTAAATCAGAGCAACGCCATTTGGCTACGTAAAGACGGAGCCGACGATAAGAGATTGATGTCGCGAGCATCACGAACAACCAGTCATGGGCCGTGATAGATTTTGTTGATGTCATGACGTGAGATCGATGTCGCGACATGGATCATGTCGCGACAAGGGACCCAGGTCGCGATTTCTGAATAGTAACTTCAAAGCCACCCAATTTGAAATCCATAACTCACGCGTTGGGATTAGGGCCCAACCGAGAAACCTTATAAATAATGCCAGAATTACCGTATGAACGCAAATGGGCGGCGGATACGCATTTGCGAGGTCCTGGTAGCCGGCGCTCATTTTCTTTATTTTTCTTTTAGTTTTCTTTTCTTTTCTTTTCTTCAATGTTGATAGTTAGAGATTAGATTAGATTTATCGTTTCATTTTTCGTTTTATTTTCTGGATCTGGGTGTTGTCGATTTTGAGCAGAAGCTGAATGCAGTATTCTATTCTTTTCAAATTACTACCTGGAATGTTTGAAGTTCAGACAAATTTATGGAATTCAACTCTCTTCGCCTCGACTGCGCCATTCTTATGATCGAGGAATGTTGTAGCGTAATTCAAAGAATCGAGAGTGGAATCCAAATCTTTCCATTATGAATGCTATAGCTCGAAATTATCTTTCCGTATCGTTTCAAAGAAGTGAATTTAAGTTTATGAATTTACTTCTGGTGTTGGGTTTATTTAGTTTTTTGACCTAATATCGCTTATACCCGCGAGAAGATTTGTCTCATCATTCGATTTTAAGGAGGCCTCCGAGTGACATGAAGGCATTCCCCGAGCTATGAACAATTGCTTAAAAGTATATTAACCTCGCTATTTGATCTAATGAGCTTTGCAAGTTTACTTCCTGGAGCAAATCTCTTCTCACTTGAAATCAAGAAAGAGTTGAATGAGTTATCAATTTAAACAAGGCAGAGTTCACCTCAATTCAATAGTGAGGCTAACTCGTGTTACCGAGATCTAATCAAGGAGAGGGTGATCTATTCTAATTTTGAGGAAGAGCATCCCGTGCCGCTATCCTTGCTTGACCGATAACTTGGGAGCTATGTTTACATCCATAAATGGGTATGAAGTATTGCAAAAAGAAAACAATTGTATTTAAGGAAAATCCTTTAAAGTAGTTACTTAATTTCCCCACGAGAGAATCGGCAGAAAACAGATAATGAAATGTGGAGCTTGATGCATCCAAACAAAGATCGCTAAACACCTTTGGTCATATTTTAAAATCTGAAGCCATTCAAGAAGCTTTATCGTATTAACTGTGAATTGGTACTTCACTATAGTAGTGACTTGATGTGTCCTCCGAAAGATAATTATTCAAAGGTCTATTTTCTTAACTATTCTTATTCTTATTTTACATTCCGCTTTATTTTATTGTTCATTTATTTTACTGCAAGGTATACTCTACTAAGTCAACTCAATATCACTTATG
The DNA here is from genome assembly GCA_016808115.1 of Tetrastigma voinierianum. Taxonomy (NCBI): domain Eukaryota; kingdom Viridiplantae; phylum Streptophyta; class Magnoliopsida; order Vitales; family Vitaceae; genus Tetrastigma; species Tetrastigma voinierianum. Next base: position 105,471 of record JAEQBH010000428.1, on the reverse strand, counting down.
GTCCAAATAGTACCTGAGCTCAGTAATGTGGTAGTTGATTTAAAATTTCGAGATCTCTCGGTGGGATCGATATTCAGACTTACATCCATTTTATTACTTGTTTCCACCTGCACTTGCAAAAGATAATGTGCCAAAACCAAAATTGAAAATGATTAACTCTAGGAGACTTTGTCTCAAATAAGTTTTATGGGTGAGCCATCGATTAGATAATAGTCCTCGTAATCAGGCAAACTAAATTTGTATATGTGTTTTGGTCTGAGGTCATCAAGCAACCCCTAGGGACATTAATCCTCGCTTTCCTAATAATGTTTGTCACTTATAGAAAGCTCTCTACGGCCTCAAGAAAGCTCCCCATGCTTGGTTCTAACGACTTAGATCCTTTCTCATTCAACTTGGTTTCTATTGTAGTCATGCAGGCATGTCGCTATTTGTGTTTCATAAGCACTCTAAAATAACCTATCTGCTTCTCTATGTTGATGACATCATTATTATAGGCAACAACTCATCTCTTCTTAACTGTTTTACATGCAAACTTAAAGTTACAACCACCTTTAATGGTCTCTTCCTTAGTCAACTAAAATGTGCACGATATATTCTCCATCGAGCTTAGCTCCTTGACAGAAAACATTTTCACACCTGATTCGTGTTCAGTAAGGTATGCCGAAATCAACAAAATTTATAAACCTAAACCTTCTACTGTCGTAGCATAGCTAACGCAAAGATAGTGGCCCAGGGCCTAACACACAGGATGGGTTCTTTCTCAAAATGATTAAAAGTTGTCTCAAAATGGTGAATTCACTCGATTTCGGGTTTTGTAAAACAAAGGGGTTTCAATGGTTGGAAACTGAATTACAGAAGAAAATATAGGTTAACTCCTTGAAGAGCCATTGGGTTTGAAAATCCCAAGGTAACTCAGGGTCTCGAGTCTCATTTCCTCACAAGTAAGTGTAGAGGATGACCTATAATCATTTCCTAACCTAGATCTTCATTTGACAATTAAAAACTAAACCATAATAATTTTCTTAAGATATAGCATTTATTGACACAAATGCTCCTGATGGGGCTAGGCTCATCTCCTTGATCTACCTTATAGTAACAAATAAATGGAAACTAATGAATCTCAGTGGATCTAGCAATAAGCATCCACTTAACCCTAAAAGATTTCCAAGTACTGGTCAATCAAGGCACATGCAAGGGATTTAAACCTAAAGTGAGAGATAGAAACATAAATGGCAATAAATGCTTGTGTTAAAAACATGAGAACCAACAGTTTACCTCAGATTCAAAGCCTAGTAGCCCTCCTCTTCAAGGATAAAGGGGTTTAGCCAACCATCATCTGAGTTGTCATCCTCAGGGGGTGTTTGGCAGGCGAGAAAATGAGAGAAAATGGGAGAAAATGAGAGAAAAGGAAAGAAGCGAGAAAACTCCCGCCTGCCGTATTAGTGATCCGTAATGAGGTACCTGCTTTATAGTGGCACAAATGGGCGTATAGCCCCAAACATGCAGTTACCAAAATACATGGATACCACTATTACATGAAGGGTATAAGGAAAATCACAAAAAGCTACTAAACTGGGTCAATCGGGCCAAAATTATGGAGCAAGAAAATTTCGCAATCTAAATTTGTAGGTTATGGGGTAAATTCTCAGAACCCTGCAAAATTTTGCAATGGCCCATTTTCTCCTATTTCCTGCTCCGCTTTCCTTTGGTTTTGTTCTGCAATACTAAGTTCAACTCGGATTCTTCGTGCTCGAAGCCGACTCAATACCTTAAGAGTTTAGCTTGCAAAACTACAAAATAGCCATAAACGAGATCAATAGGCATACTGGACCTTAATGTGCAATCAGTTAATTAAGTTGATTAGTACACAAAAAGCGCCAAAACCTCTCTATTAAACATGGTTCAAAATAGCATTATTTGGCACTAATCACTCCCTTAACCGACATATCAAGTAGTCCCTAGTAATGAAAGAAATAAAGAGCAACAAAACAATAACAAAAATTATGTTTTCAAAATGGTATTTCAAAAAGTAGGATGAGCAATGCCTACTCCCCAATGAGAACCAATCGAAACCCCGCCCAATAACCATCTCGAGAGAGTGAATGCCATACAAAATTCAGCATCAAAAGAGTTTCCTTCTCTAGAGAATCAACCTAGAACTTCCACCAAAATCTAAGTGTTTATATGATTAGTTTTCAACAATAAACTGCCAAACTGCACTCTCCCCCAACCAAGCTATTACCACAACCTAGTACACTAACCGACCTAAATAGATCAGGACCCACTCTTATTCCACACCATTTCAGGTTATAAGGGTGCAATGACGAGGAATCAACTTCACCAGTCCATGCAGTGGATCCAAATCGATGACTCCTAACCACCAAGGCTTAGGGCATCAAGCCTGGCAAGGGATTTTTCAACCACTAACTCTTCAGGTTTCACCCTGGACTTCAAATGATTTCGAAACTCCAGCACCTACAACTTGGTAAACTCCGCCTATTCACCCGTGTAGTGAGCATTAAGTTGGTGGCTCCCAACCAGTTGGCTTAGGGCACCGGGCTTTAAAGACTTTCGCCATATACCCCTCGGACCGTGCTCGGGTTTCAAGGCAAAGTGTTGCAATTTTTCTTTTCTTTTTCTTTTTCACTTCTTTTTATTTTGGAAGACTCATTGGCCTTCTTTTCATGGGGGTCCTTAACCTTTTAAAGGTGGTAAACAATACTAGGTTAGGCTTTTGCAAGGTTTAGGAGGCTAGTGTAGCAACCCTGGAGCCCGACCAGACCTGGTTGGCGGATCCGAACCGAAACCTCGGGGATGCCCTGCCAAAGCCATTTATCAAATACATTTCATTCATAAACGCTTTCATTCTCAAATCTTTGCGAAGCTGCTCTACTGGGCAAGCCCATAAACATTTACAAATTCAATAGGCTCCATAACATTTACCAAAAATACATTTACAATGAAGACGTTCCAAGCCTTTTCAAAATGGTTTACAAAATGGATGTTCAGAGTTCAAATTGTTTTTACAAAATGTCAATGTTCAAAAGCAATGGAGTGAATGCATATGTCGGAGCATACTCCTCAATTGTTTCTTTATGACTCGACGCTCCACGATCTTGGGTCCGTTTTCAATCACTATCATGCACTCGGTACCTGCGCATTGATAAAAATAATACGCTAAGCATTTTCATGCTTAGTGGTTCTATACAGTTCTCCATTTCCATTTCAGTTCAATACAAATCATGCATTTATCAAAATAATGCCTTTATACAATGTCTAGTGTAATGTAAAAGATACTTATACAAATACACTTTGAATGTGATTTCACATTCAATATTACAATCTCACATATGACTATAGAAGTCAACATTCACGACAGATTCAGTTGGTGAATCCCGCCTTGTTTGTCATTCAGTAGTTATGTGATTTCACATTTAACAAATACGGTTACCTTCATGACGAATTCAGTTGGTGAATCCCGTCATGTTGGTCATTTAATAATACATTTCAAATCAATTTACTCAAATACAGTAATTTCACTTATAGCTCAAATACACGTGCACATGCAAATATTTGACAAATATTTCAAATACTAATAATTCAAATCAATATATAATTTCACAAATATAACTTGAAATGGGAATTGAAATAATGAGAATGTGAGAGAGAATGTAGAACAAAGAACAAACATTTCAAATTTTGAAACGAGAATAAGAAAAGGTAGAACAAACCAATTTATCGATCCCTTTTCTCTTTCTATACCAGTCATAGGTCCGGTTGTCTTCTTCACCCGAACCTAGTCAAATACAATTTCTCAACTCTTAGTGGTTGAACAATTAATTGTACTAAACGAATATCGCCAAGGTACGATACGTTTTTAATTTAGTTTCATCCTTATTTGAAGCCCCATTAATCATTTATTTGGGTCCTTAAACCATCGGGGTACAAATACAAGACTTTCGGAACAAAATCCAAAAATTTTGCCTCTGTGTATAGTGACTACACCGCGGCGAAGCACTTCACCTCGGCGTAGCAGGGCTACGCCTTAGCGAACCCGAGGGGGCCTTTTCTAGCCTTTCGGCCTTGCCGCGGCGAGGCAACCCTTCACTGAGGCGAAGGACTTCGCCGCAGCAAGGGTGCCCTTCGCTACGACAAAGGGGCCTGCTGCCTGTGACTCATTTCTTCTGCGATTTTTCTCAAAAAATCCTCAAGAACCCAAACTAAAACATGGGATTCAATTCCCAAATATCCAAATACCATCCTAAACCAACCATGAGCAAACCCATGGATGGATTAGGTTTTTCTAACTCAAACTTCACTTAGAGAAATCTAAGGTTTGGTTCTTACCTTAAATCCCTTTGAATCTTCTTCACCCAAGATGCTTGATCATTTAGAAGCAATGAATGGGAAGAAATTACACCAAAATCATTTCCTTCTTGCACAACCCTAGCTTTCTCCTCTCCCTCTCTTCTCCAAAACGTTTTTGACACCAAATGAGCATTCTAAGACCACATTTGGTCTTATTTCACACTTTAAGTGTAAGGCCATGTTTGGCTTACACACAAATTTCCATTTCTCATTTTTGGCATTTTTCTCACTTATTGGTTTTTGTTTCACTTTCATTTATCATTTATTTCACATTAGCATTTAAGCTATCATTTGAACCTTAGGTCCTCATTTTACAAATTTCCAAATTTGCCCTTTTTCACTTGGGTTTATTTCCGGGTTTCATCAATTTCTCATTTTAGCATTAATCATATGCTCACATTTTCATTTCACTTTTCACGATTTAACAATTTATCAATTTTCCTGAAAGCCTGTTGGTTAATTTATACCTGTAATATATAATAAAATTATTATAAAATTCTAGGTATTTTGGGCTAAGCATAAATAGACATTTTTCAAATTTTACTGTTGAAACCCGATGTGCACAAGAAGTGAGAGAATGTGAGGTGGAAGAAAAAGGTCGAAAGCAACAAGAATTCAACTTATCATCCACTCAATTAGGCATGGAACTAATCTAACATCAACAGAATTGGACAATGTTTCAACTTTTCAAACTGCAAATTTGGAAAAACACAAAAAAAAAAAAAATGGGTGCAATTTTTGAAACTACAAGTGTGTTGTTTGATATGTATAAAAAGAGATATGACTATATTTTCTGCTTACAAAAAGAAACTAATGCCAATAACCAAAACAAACAAAGAAGCCATCGAACAAAACAAAATTGACTTGCTCAAAATAGTAGTAAAAACATAAATGTAAAAGCCACTTCCCGCTAACTCTCCCTTAACCAAATGTCACATTGTCCTCAATGGGGCCTGCATTGGAAAGTTAGAGATGAAGCGCTTACCTCATGGTGGAGGAAATTCGGTGGGCTGCAACTCCGCCCAGGCAGTCGAGGAGTCATTGACAGAAGCTGAGAGAAATCACACATCCACAGAAGCCTGGGAGGGTGTCGGGTGGGCCGCACAAGGCTGCCTTGAGATGATCCAAAGAAGTCCGGGCAGTACTAACAGAGATAGGAGGTGTAGGCCCAAGTGAATCCAATTCAGCTGAGGGAGCATGCTCCTGCAAATACGCCTGGCACATCCTCTCACCTAAAGTCAGGTGGCAGCCAAAGTTGCTGTGGTATCGAAGACACCTATCCATAATAATGAGAAAACCCAAGTGGATATGGAGAGTGCTACGACGTGTACCGATTTATCAATCCAATTGACTCGTAGAGCCTGAGCCCCAGAGGGTAATGGAGTGATGCCACGATGGTGGTAATGGAGCAAAGGATCATAGAGTTTGACAGCCCGCAAACTGGGCCTCGTATCCTCTGGCAGATACCAAAACAACTCAGCATGTCCAGGTGGGAGGGCCGAGCACGGGTGGTCACACTTTGTCAACAGTGAAGAATGGCCCCACCTCGACGACGCCTAACTCAGGTCGAATCAGAAACTGATATGTCTCAAACATCTTGCATAAGAACCCTAGTGAGGCATGGACTCACTCCCCGGTCAAAGTTCCCATGTGACCTTTGTCCTGCAAGCAATAAGAGGCCAGATAAACAACAGTGATGAACTAAAAACCCCTGATATGAGATACAGGCTCCAATAGCTCCTCCGCTATACCTATTATGTCGATGGAAGTAGTCGGACCACAAGATATGGTCGATAAGAAGATACTCTGTGTGGTTTCATCTCAAAAGGATAGATCCCACTGTTTGGTTCTGATAACAGCACCATTCCGAGGCGAGCAAGAGGCCACAAATTCAGTCAATGAAGCCTGCTTAATAATGGGAAGGAATGAATGGCAATGTCAAGCACTAAGTGTCTCACGCCACCAATGAGAGCTGGATGCAATAGGATGGGGACCGCCATGTCATAACATGGTGGTGAACCTCGATACCACCTCTGTGTGAAAAACCCGGTCATGGCCATAGTAAGCAGTTCCATGAGTGCTCACATGCCTTATGGAAAAACGTCTCAGCCGGGGATCGACAAAGAAAATGAAAACTGGCAATATGTTTCGGATGTGCACTCTGGTACTCAAAATTGATTCAGTGCCCAAAAAGTGCTATTTCAACCCATTTTTAATAGTTTTGAGCGCTTTTGTAAGCACTGACTGTTAATTAACCCGATTTATACATTACATGTCCTTACTATTTAATGATTTATTTATAAATTTTGCGCTTTTAAGTGAGTTAATCATGCCATATTTGTTTCAGGCCGATCCAAGCACGAAGAATTCTAGTCAAACTCACATTTTCAAATCATAGATCAAGGATATATAAAATGTGGAAGAAACACCACCTAGCAGTACCCCGCGAAAGACTCTACATAAATTTCTCCAACACTCCAATCCAGCAAATTTCATGTTTCTCCCGCATTTCACGCACTTTTTGCTTTTACAATTTTTGGCTTTTTTCTCCTTTCTACCCTTTGTTTTTATCTAATGCTTGGATTTGGATGGTATTTCACTAGTTTGGCATACATATAAGCCATTTTTATACATTGTCAGTAGTTATCGGATAATGGAATAAAAATTAGGTCTGCTTCTCCCGTTTTTTCTCCCTTTTCTCTCATTTTCTCCCTTTTCTGGTTGCAACACCCTCCAAGATGACAACCCAGAGGATGTTTTGATAGACCCTTCTCCCTCCCTTTGGAAGATGACTACCGCTGCTTAGGGTTTGAGGTAACGACTGGCCCCCTGCTGAACTTCCACGATTTTTTTTGGCTGTTAGTCTCTCGCTTCTCACTAGGTTAAAATCTCTCAAGGCGCCTCTTGAGGTGGTCAAAAGCTGCCCTCCAATTGATGTTTCAATTTGGGATCCATCGGCTCAAGAATGCTCCACAGCTATCGTGGATTGTAATGAGATGCTTTCACCCGTTAGAAACATTATGTTCATTTGAATGTTTATGTTTCAAAAGAGAAAATCATGGTGGTTTTAGTTTTGAAGAATGAAGATCCGTCGGAAATGACTATATGTCATGCCCCTAACTAAACCACAGAAAATAATTCGATTACAGAGCCATCTTCTGTCCAAACTGAGCTCAATAACACTTCAAGGGGGTTTATTTGCATTTTTTCTTCTTTTTAGTTTCAACAAGGAACAACTAAAACTCCCCCTGTTAATAAACCTTAAAATCCAAATTTACCCACCAATTTCTGTCACTAGTAAAATCCGTCAATAAGAAAACCCATCCCGTGGTTCGACCTTAGACCATACCAAATAGGTTTCCACTTACTACAGAGAGAACTTAGACTATGTTCTTTGTTGATTCAGATCACCCCGCTCGGGCATTAAATCAAATGGCGCCATTGACTTGCGCCAAGGCATTTGATTTAGCTGGGAACACTTATGATTCTCACTATACAAGTTCTGCAGCCTTTCTTTACGCACGCTGGGCTTTACATTACAAAAAAAAAAAAGTGTTGCAGATTGTTATAGCTATATTTATACTCAGTAGCAGATTATATTTTCAAGGAAGAATTGCAATTTCAAACGGAAGAGGGAGAATAAGACAATGAGTACCCATGGAGAGAAACCGATATTATACGTCCATGAGGGATTTAAAAACCAATGATGTGTAATAATCCTCCATAGTGTTACCTTAACTTATGCGCACCTCCCTCTCCACATCTGCAATATACCCTCGTCTCAAATTTCAATCACCATGTTTTGACCTAATCGAGCAAGTAATTCTAAAATTTTACCAAACCGTGGCATGTCTGGTAGAACAAAGGAATTCAATAATTGAGTGAAAACCACACGAGAGAATCGGACCAAAAGGTTGGGACGGCTGAACAATGATTTGAAGTATGAAACGGACAACCCAAGATCTCACTAAGATCTGAACACTTGGCGTTGGGTCCACCGAGTGAGAGTGGCCAAGGGCACCACGGTAGAGAGCTGTCACAAAGAATGGCTGAAAATTGAAAATTCAATCCCGGTTATCAGTGCGTCGTGAGGCTATGGGAGAAGAAGTGGAATAACCCACACTAATTGAGGTGCTGAGGGCGACAGTAGAACACCACCTCCCGCCTCACTCTGGTCAATTTTCTACATGTTCTCTCACCTCGCACTATAATCTGAATCAAAACACTCATCGTAAAATGCCAAGACTAATTGACAAACGCACTACTTCAAAAGGGTAAGATGATGTTCATCCAGAACCCAAAACCACAAAAGATTCCGCTTCTCCCAAAACCCATGCTAATCCACATCACTGGCTTCAAAATTATAGATTAGAGTGGCATTTGTGCAACATTGCTATCACATCAAAAAATTAATGAGAATGCTTCATCATATATAATGATGAACAGTGGTTTGTTTGAGCTTTGATAACTAACTCTGATTTTGAGCTCCATTGCCCACACCCTCCAAAGGCTTAGAGATTAGTCGGTATACAGCTTCCCACATTTTTGTTTTTAATTTTTTCTGTCTGTTTATTTTATCTAGAGATTTTATTTGATTTCACTCAATTTTCTTCTTAGATTCCTTTCTTTAATTTTAGTTAATTTATGTTTTTGATTAATTTATACTTTTCTAAATGTTTAATTTTTCTTGAATAATTTTTATGCTGTAATTTGTCTGATTTAAAAACATTTAAGTCGGCAGATTAACTATAATGGAAAATTTCACCCTAATAACAAAATTTCCCTGATAGATGAGATTGTTTTACTGAATAAATTCCTCACAAATTTAGCTTAAATTTCAGGAGATTAAATTGAAAATTCTATTAATGATTTTATTATTACAATTTCACAGTCTTGGGCTAAATTTTTTGCGTGACAAATGAATTGCATTCTTTAAGATTAGTATTTCATAATTAATAAATCAATAATGCAATTTAAAAAAAAAAAACGCTTTGTTCTTTCTTTTATATATTATTTTTATTTCAAAAAAAAATTATTATTTTTATTTATATTATTATGAGTATATATATATATATATATATATATATATAGGTATATATATATATATATATATATATATATATATATATATATAAAATAAAAAAATAAAAAATACAAAAATTTGTTCTAAAAAAATTCCTTTAATTTAAAAATCGTTATATAGAGCATAGGTAGATATATATATATATATATATATAAAGTATATATATATATATATATATATATATATATATATATATATATTTATTATTTTTATTTTTATTTTTTATTATTTGATTTTCAAAATAAAAAATTCAAAATTTGTTACATATAATAAAGGTTTTGCAAACATAGCAAAATTTTCATATGTCATTCATAGTCAGCTTAAATTTCATAGGCTAGTGAAATTACTGTAGCAATGGGGCCCTTTTTTCGCGCCCCACAACACTTCCAATTTTGTTTCGCCATAACTTTTTCATCCGAACCTGTTTTAAAAGTGGTACCTGCTGGAAAGCTTAGAGAGCGAGAACCCAAATATGGCCAGAAAGAACATTTTTGAAATTTTTTATGAAAGTGTAATTTTAAAATGCTCCAACCGGTCACTTTTTTTCCTCTTTCTTCTTCTAACTTATTATTTGAAGCCCAAACTGAGTAAATAAGTGTCGATGGAAAGCTTGCGGGAAGTTTTTATCCAGAAATGATCACATCTCATCAAGGTGTAACACTTCCTTTCGACTTTCCAATTTAGCCCCATTTCTACACCTAGATGTTTGGTCGGGGGAGAGTTAGCAAAGGGGAGTGGGCTTTGCATTTGGTTTTGTTATTATTTTGTGTTTCATTTTGTGATGCCCAGTGGGCTTGTTGTTCCTTGCAAAGTCAAGAGCCTAACAATACTTTTCAAAATCTGGACCCATTTTGTAATCAAAATTCGTGGTGTTTTCCCAAATTGTGTTTGAAAATTGAAACTGTCCACCCATTGATGTTGATTGGTTCCGCTGCCTAATCGAGTATTGATTAGTTGAGTTCTTTTGCTTTGACCATTTTCTCTCACCTTTAGCTAACCACACACCGAGTACATTAGGTTTCAATGATACTAAAACTCACAACCTCCTTTACTTTGTACAACCTACCCTAGTTTCATTAACCACCTTTGTTAGGTTAAGGACCCTGTGGGAAAGAAGGCCAATGAGTCTTCAAAAAAAAAAAGCAAGAAAAAAAAAAGAAAAAGTAGCAAGAAAATTAATAAAATGCAACGCTTGCCTTTGAAACCCGAGCACGGCCCCGAGGGTATATGGCTAAAGTTTTAAAGCCCTAAGGTCTCTAAACCTTCACCTCAAGTCCCTGACTTTTTAGTGGGGTGTTCCATACATGGGTGGACAGTGGAGCTGAAGTCAGAGGTGCCAGATCTCAAATCATTCAAGTCCGGGAGGTGAAACCCAAGAGCTTCAGGTCGAAAGATCCTATGACTAAAATGCCTATGTCTTAATTGGTTGGAGTCACTCAGATCCTCAGTTATACGGACTTCGTGAGCTCCATTCTCAAGATTAAAACCCTACTAAACGCAAAAAGAATCTCAGGGAATAAGAGAACCCCATCTATTTAGAAGCTCAAAGCATGTTAATGTCAGAGGAGCTAGGTTTGGGAGAGGCAAATAGCGCTTTTATCGCTGAGATGACAAAATAAATAATTTAGATTTTAGTGGAAGTTTCGGTTGATTCCACCAAGAAATGAGGCTCTTTTGATACTCAATTCAGATGTAATTCATCTTCTAAATGGTTAGTCGGATGGTGGTCAGATGACTTTACTTGTGGTTACTACCATTCACAACCTTTGAAATATAATTTTTTGTGGTACATTATTTTGTTAGGTTTTATATGTATTTGACATTTTCTTCATCAATGGTGGATCAGCAATGTGTAGGTCAGTGATTAGTGTCAAAAAAGTGCTTTATTAACCTATTTTTGGCTGCTTGTTATACTAATTGTTATGACTTAACTGGACACATTACTTGTCCCTACTATTTAAGACATCACATTTTGTGGCAATTTTGTTACTATGAAATAATCATGCCAATGACATAGCTCATCCAAGCACCTAAGAATTCTAATAAACTAGTATTTAAATCATGGGACAAGGTTAAGGCAAAATGAATATAAACACCAATTGGCAGTGAAAGCTTCTCCCTGCGAGCACCAGATACAGCCTGTGAAGATCAGTGGCATCCCGCAAACATGTTCTCGATTTAATGACTTTTGTTTTTGCTACAATTGGTTTTCCTCTCATCCTTTTGTTTTATTCTACTTATGTTCGATCGATGGTATTTCACTTACTTGTAGCGCTACATAAGCCATTTTATACAACGCCGAAGAACACTACTTTTGTCAGAATTAAATTTGAGGTCTGCTTCTCCGTTTTTCTCCCTTTCTCATTTTCCCTTTTTCGATCGCCAAAATAATTCCTCCAAGATGACAACCCAGAGGCACCTGGCCGCACCCTCTCCCTCCCAAGAGGACTACCGCCACTGTGGTCTGATGTTCTGACGTCCCTGCTTTTAACGCACATTTTTGGTTGTTTAAGTTCTACTTCTCACTTAGGTTAAACTTACACGCCTTTAATGTGTATTTGCGTTTTTGGGTTCAATGGATACTTCTACCAGATCCATTGAGGCTCGCTACTGGCTCGCACATCGTGGATTGTGGTTTTCAGATGCGTTTTCACTAAGGAACATTTGGTGTCATTTAAATGCTATGTCGTGAAAATCTATAGGGTTTAGTTTTTAAAGCTAAATGAAGACGTTCGAAATGACTATATGTTTCGCGCCTCCAACTGAGGAAAATACCCGTGATATGTGTTTATTTCAAACCCCAAACCAAAGGTCACTACTGCTAAGGGTTCTATTTACATTTTTTTCTTCTTACTCAGTCACAATAATCTAAACTCCCTGCTTTTTACCAAACCCTTAAAAATCCAAATTTAATTCAAATTCAATTTTTACTTCACTCAAATCATTGGTATTTAAGGAAACCATCCCTGCAGTCTCAATCTTGATCAAGATACCAGAATACCGCTTATAAGAGGGAGGAACTTGTAATTACAAATTTTGTTATTCCAGATCACCTCTACCAGGTACTTAATCAAATGGCGCCGCTGTCGGGATGGTGCCTAAGTGCATTCACGAGTCGGAACACTTGCATCTCTATTACAGTCTTCGTGAATTTTCCTTATTTTTCATCGCTGAGTTGTTTTGTACATTTCACTAAAAAAAAAAATAATAAAAAAAAAAGCTAACATAGATCGCTTGTGTGCCAAGTATTTATACCAAAGATTACATTTGGTTTGAATCATGGATCAAACAAAAGAGGAGAACAATACAATGAGGTCTGAGAGAAACCTAGAGCGCTACATGTCCGTTGAGGGGGATCTAGAAAACTAATGATGGCATATCTCCTACAAGAAGTTACTTCCCAACTTAGTGCACCTCTCACATCCACAATATAATTTCTGGTTCACCAATCACCATAACACCCCAATCAGTGCAATTATACCTTACCAAACCGGTGGGTGATGTCAGAGAACAAAGAACTGATGCCTTAAATTGGAGCAAAAATCCATACCGAGGAGAATTCCACTTAAAGGTTAGATACTGAAACAATGACTCGAGCATGAATGGACAACCCCGTGAAGATTCCATCAAGACCCACTGATCTACAGCACTGTCCAATGCAGAAGAGTGTCAAAAGGGCACTACGGTAGAGGGAGCTTTGTCTGATGTTGAACAATGTGGCACTTGTAGAAAATTCAATCCTCACATCAGGTTAATGATGCTATGGGAGAAGAAGTAATCCCCCCCGTTGAGTCGACTGTATAAGTGAAGAAGAACACAAAGAGAACAATTTACCCTCTCGCCCCATCGATTCAAACATATATTGCTTTCATTCGCACCACAATCCCAACCTGAAAACATCCATCGCCAATGCCAAGATTCACTCACAGCACTGGTCTGGGCAGTAAGATACCACATCTGAAGCCCCAAACCCACAAAGACTCAGCTCTCAAACCATGCCACCACCGCCATGGTGTTTTTGGCCAGATTATGGCTTTGTACAGAATCTCTACACATAATAAAACGGCGTAGGTCATGGGCGTTCTGTGGAGTACCACAAGGTGTTTTGCGGAATCCTCTCAGCTGGGATCGCCAAAGAAAAGCTTGAAAATCACGATGTTTCATGCAAACTCTTGGTATCAATCAGCTTCCTGAATGGGCCGCAGAATGGAAGATGGGACATCTGATAAGAAGCAGAGATTGATCCAGAGAATATCAACCCGCCCTGAACGAAGCGGGGAACGGGGCTCCTGAGCCTAACTGATGACTCGTCGAGTCTGTCCGGTCTTCTTTCGAGCGGGGCCCTTCCAGATAGTCGCCAGGAAAGGAGAGATGATGAGGTCAACCAGGTATCATATCTAGCGGGGGCAGAGTACAGAACAGGGTAGCGAGAAGCTGCAGCAATCGCCAGTGAGATAACTCGACTGAAGGGTGGCCATGACACCAGGGCTGTGAAAGACCTGCTAGAGGGCAAATACATACAGCCAGGACTACCGCAAGATTGCGTAGTGAGGAGAAAAAGGTCGCGACTGAGGTCCTAAGTCATGTCACCCTGTCTCAAATATGTTCCAATGTTCTGGAGAAGGGAGGGAATGGAGAGGTTGGAAGGATTTCTTTCTTTAGGAAAGGAAATGAAATGAGAAGGAAAGAAAAGGTCAGTTTATATAGAGGATTGGGTGAAGCTCTAGTGATAGTTAATTTAAAGCAATTACAAATGGCAATTAAAACAGAATAAAAATGATCGGAAATTTATGATAGGTGCAAGAAATTAAGCAGATGCAGAGACTAAGAGGTAGGAATGAAGAGATTTTAGCAAGAGTAGCCAGAATTCTCGCAGTCGCTAAAATTTTCTAATTTAGCTCTTTAACCTATGTAAATATGTTATGCCTTCATACACCCAAAGATAGTCATCAAAATTATGAGAATGTGCACATGAAAATGAGAAAATTACAAAGAAACTAAGCTAAGATTGAGGAAATACAAATTACAAAATAAACTTATAGGAGAAACAAAAATTAACAAAATTGAGTGGTTTCAAGTTCTGGTAAACCACGCCCACTCTGTAGCCTGTGTTCATGAGGACATGAGGGACTCCTCCTTGCCCGCTGCATTTAACTCCATTGCAGGCTTTAGCCTCCCGCCATTGACCTTGAATACCCTGCCATCCTTTGGAACGAGCAAGTCCAATGGACCATTGTGGGATGAATCGATTGGATTTATGAAATGTATCACCTGATCTTCACTCTTGAGCTTCTTGGTCTGAGAAGAAAGGAGCTTCAAATTACATGATCATTTTAACCCTATGCTTGAAAGTTTCAGGGGAGTTTGGCCTTATCATGTTATTTCTTCAATCAATCTTTAACCTTGAGTCTGGCAGGCATCGCTTTCATTGTCTAATTCATCAATGTTGAGACCTTTTGTGCCAACTTTCCCAATGAATACCTTTTTGATGGCCTCACCATGCTTTATATTCTAACTCACAAGGTGGCATGCCTGCTACAACTAGGCGATACGCTTACATTCCAAGAATGGTCTATGTTGTTCTGTGATGCCACATGAGTCCAATACCTAAGAGACCGCCTTTCCCATCGAGCTCTACCACTTACTCATTATGGTCTTGATTTCTGTTGGCAAGCTCAACTGACCTCACTAATATGAGGTGGCATGGTGCCACTTTATGTTACACCATATTTAAAGGAGGTTCTCAAAGGGTTTTGTTTCAAGTGTGAACCTCCATCACTGGTTTATCTCCCTTTCGGGACCCCAAACTGGTAAGATTTTCTTTCAAAAATTTGAGCACCACTCCTGGTCTGGGCTGTCCCAAGGCACAGCCAACTCACTGCTATAGTCACCCCACCAATATGCATATGTATCCAAAGAAACCCGAAATGGCAGCTTCCTACAAAGCCTGAGCCCCAAACATCGACAAATCAACTACTAAAATTGTGCTTAAAGTTAATTCGCAGACGCTTAGATCTTCTTTAGTCTTTTGGGCATTTTGTCATGCACGGTATATTTTGCGGGGCAATCCTTTGAAGAGAAGGCTGAAGAACTGTGATTGGATCACCTTCATGGCGCCTTTTTGAAGCAAATGACTCCACGACTCGTTTAGTGACTGAGTATTCTTGTCGTTCCTCCTTCTGTGGCACACAATCTTCTAATTATCTCGACTGCATTAATATTTGAACAAGAATACTTTCCTAATAGTAGGAATTAATCTTTTCAAAGAAGTAACTTTTGTCTTATGCCTTCCAAATAACTGTAATTCTAACAAGGTTAAGAAATCGGGCAATGTATGATACTACGGGCTTCTTTCACAGCAAATGGTGGACTCCTCGTAAAACCGCCATCGCACTGAGGGTCAGTGGAGTGTCAGGTGCGAACGTTAGTCGCAGAGGATGATCCGCAAACAGCTTCATTCTCCACCCCTTTTATCCTTGATTTGCACGTTGAATTCTTGAAGAATGAGAAACTTGTATCTAATGTTTCCTAGCTTCCTATATTTTGCTTGGTGAGAAGGTACTAAAAACCGAATTTAATCATGAAGATAATGATGTCCTGAATTCACCAAGTATGCACGAAATTTGTCCAAGGCATATACCACTGCCAACAGTTCTTCTTAGTGGTGGTATAATTCCTCCATGTTTCATTCAACGTGCTTAAGGTTTGCATTGCATACCAGTATATGTTTCTTCTTCTTCTTCATCGAGAACTCGCTTCCAAGGCAAGATCACTGCATCATATGGGTCCCCAAAAGGTAACTCCGCCATCGGGGCCTCACTATCGGGTGCAATGGTCAAGTGTTTCAGCCCTCAAGCTCCTTTGCACCATCATCCAAGGTGCAATTTTGGCATCCTTTCCAACAATAAAGAGGTTTTTAAATTTTCTATACAAAGTCCTCATGAACTTGAGAAACTCATGTTCAAGGAATTACTTCCTCACAATCTTCTATTGACTTAGAGAGGGAGTTTGAAATAAGCTCAATTTTTCTCTTGTCAACTGACTCCTGTCAGATATGGTGTGTCCCCAGCACAATTCCTTGTCATCATAAATGGAAACCTTCCCAATTAAGCACTCAAATTTTCGTAATACACCTACGCTGTAGGATCGCTTCTGTGCTGATCAAGCATTCTTCAAAACTCCTCCATATATTGTAATGTCATCCATGTAGATCTCCAAGCACAGCTTCCGCCAAATGACTCAAGAGTAAGATGCATCTCTGAATGTGGCAAGGGCAATGTATAGATCATAGTATCTTCCAGAATCATAAGTCCCAAATGATAGTGAAAGCCGGGCTAGTCCCTCTATACTTCGATCCCTGAAGCACCCCACAGCCATCCAAAATAGTAAAAGGATGTCTATAAATTCTCTCTTGGTAGCTATCCATGAAGGGTGCTGGGAAGCATCATTTTTGTTACTCATTCAATCTCCCATAATCAACATACCCTCCAGCCGGTGGGTAAGGCCAAAGGGCACCTCCTCTCTTTCCTCATTGCACGTTGGTCAAATTTAGACTTCTGGGTAACAACTTCTAGGTTAGACTCACCTAAGTGCTATATACCTGGATATGGTAAATGATACCCGCTCAGAGCAATTTTCAACTCGCACATGTCACTTCCTCGCATGTGAGGATTCACCCGTTGTGGTCGCTTAACCGATCTTGCTTCTTCCAATGATGTGTAAACCAAAGGGGCTTAATTCCCTTTGAATCGTGAGCTTTCAACTTATACCATTTTGCTCTCCTCGAGGATGTCCAACATACTGCTTTCCCAGCACTCGGAAGGTGGAGGATATAATAACTAGTATCGGGCTCATTTTCTTCTAAGTATGCATACTTTAATTCCAAAGGCAGGGGTTTGAGATCCAACTTTTGAAGCTCATTGGTTCCTTCCTCAATCAATAAAGGTAGAATTTCTTGCTTTTTCTCCAGGTCCATGGCGCACACGTCTGGTTCCCTACAAATTTCAAAACAATCGATAATTCTCGATCAAGACATCCTACAATTGTTGCTACTCAAATTGTTCCTCCATAATAGTGCTTAATTATGCAATCTCCCCTGGACTCCTTCCACGTTTGCATATGCTTTTTTGCTCAAGTGGAAGATATTGAGTCTAAATATCATGTTCCCCGAATGTTGATAACTCCATTTACAATTAATGATTGGAATTGAGGGGGCCATGAATGGTCTTCCAAGGATGATGGGTACATAATAGCTCCCATCGTGACTCGGGTTCTCGCATCAAGCACCACAAATCTTACTGATAGTAGAATTTGTCCACCAGACAAACATCCTCCACAAGGTTCTTTTCTGATTTTATAAATCTATCTAATAGGACAAAGGGATGAAAGGGGTTTCAACCTCCCCAAACCCAACGCTTTGTACATTGAATAAGGCAGGAGGTTGAC
Organism: Tetrastigma voinierianum; assembly: GCA_016808115.1. NCBI lineage: Eukaryota > Viridiplantae > Streptophyta > Magnoliopsida > Vitales > Vitaceae > Tetrastigma > Tetrastigma voinierianum. The sequence continues at coordinate 87,575 of JAEQBH010000428.1, read as the reverse complement.
GCTAACTCCCAAGTCTAGTAATGCCTTCTCTACACAAGTTCCCCCAATATTTAACAAGATGGTAGATAGCCTAGGTCTTTGTACCACCTGAGTTTCGTGATTGGATAAAAGCACTAACTTGTTCGGTCAGGAAGGCCTTCTTATCAACATTTAACCCTTCTCTAACATCAGTACATGTCCTTTCAAAATTTGCATAAGTCGAACCCGTTTGATCATGTCTAAGCAGGAATAAGCCGACTCACCGCCTTAGCACTTAAATCTCAGTCAGTTACTGGGTCTCTTCTTGCCAGGCTTAAGGAAAAGCGCTGGTGTGCTATTCACCTGTATCTCTTTTAACTCACAATTTTCTATGGTTCACCTTCCTTCTATGCCTTCTTTCGCTAAAGGTTTGAGGACCGGGCCTCGGCCTCAACCCCTCCCTTACCGCTCCTCAGATTACACACACTTTGACCCTTATCCATCCCGGGAGGTGGTTCCATCGAAAGAGCTCAATTCATGCACTCCCCTTAGATTAGGATGTGTCTGGAAGGAACTCTTCCTTTTCTCATGATATATGTCGCTAGCTTCTACAACTCCAGAAATCGAATATATCATTTCAAAATTCTTTCGCAAGATCAAATTGCAGGTTCTCAACTTTTTTGTTCATTGTGTTTTCCACTATATCGATCCCCTGGTTAGCTTGAGTATTTACTACCCTTTACTTAAATTCACAGAAGTACCAACCTGAGATGCAGGATGAAGTGGGCTAGTATTAAGATGAACCATACCGCCGCTGGTGCACCGTGGTACATATGCCGGAGGCTTTGGTTTCCGTGAGAAAGTTAGGATGGCTTCCTCTAATCGGGATTGTGTTGCTATATGGAAAATGCTGGTGTTGTATTGACCAGGCATTGGCTTGTTCCGCTATCATCTCCCTCATTGAAGGAATAGTTGGACAATGCTCTCCTTGGTGCTTGGTAGACTAACAAATGAAGCAAAGTTGGTTTGGCAGCTGATTAGTGCCCAAAAAGTGCTATTTTGAGCCCTATTCGAGATAGGTTTTGAGTGCTTTTTTACATCAACGTATCAATTAAGCCACTGAGGTGTTCAGTCTACTTAGTAACACTATGCCATTTCGAGGTTATTTGTAGTTATTTGCGGTGTTTTGTACCTCGCCCATTAAAGTCGAATTGATATCGTGACGGTGGAACCATGATGATGAAACTATCACCATCAACATATCAAAATTCTGATGAACAAGGCAAAGCTTCAAGATGAGATGCAAAGAGGGGTGCATGTGCCAAAGCAAGAATGCGATCATGGGGTTTCGCCATGATTGTGAAAATTGGGAGCCATAAAATTTCAAGTGAACTACAGCTTAAAATTTAATCCTTAGCAAATTGAGAGCTCTCATAGTTAGCTAAATTTCGCCATATACCGAAATCACCGTGCCTGCCGAATTCTTCATTTTCGCTATCTCAAATTTTTTCATAAAGATATTACGAAGTTAGCGAAATTTTTCGCTACCTAGCTAAATTTCTTTCCTCGTAGCATAGCGAAATTCCTCGCTCGCACTTTGTGTAATTAATGCCAAACCAATCTGCTTTGGTGCATTACCTCCCATCTCAGACAGCCAATATTTTAGGTTTTCAGAGTTTCACACATCAGCGGCCTATAGTTTTCCCCATCATTTTGTAAACTCCAAAGAAACTTTTTGAGCAATTTTTCATTATGTAACATCTCCCGCAGTTCGCCTTGTGGTTTGCTTTTCTCTTCCTCTCTTCTTTCTTTATTTCAAAGCCAAACACCCTCTGAGATGATAACTAAGAGATGTTCTGCTAAGCCTTATAGCTTAGTTATGAGGGTTGCTAGCTTAGTTTTGGGGTTACCGTAGTTGTTCCTCTTAATGTGTGTTGTTACCTAATTATGGTTCCATATCTTCCAAACTAGGAAGCTTAAAGTTATTTAATGTCATTACTTAGTCAATACTACTATGTTTAAAGTAAGGACAAAGTGTATACTTTTATTGCTATGCACTATCCTTTATGGCCTTTACGAGCCAACAAAATGAGGTTGAAAGGGTTTTAAACTAAAAGGGACCGTAAGTACATAATACCTGTGTAGACTCAACAGAGTGGTCCTGGGGTTGTTTTCATAGTTAAACAAAGATCCTGCTATGGCTTCTTTGACTATATGTTACTTGTCATAATATGAGTGACAGACCAGAACATTTGTTAGCCCTTATGTTGTCATGTTAGTGACCCAAGCCTTCAAAGTTACTTCATTTCACTACTTCATTTTCACCCACACGTTAGCTAGTAAACAAACAACTCCTACTGCTGAAACAAATCCAAAATCCAAACTAAAGCCTCACCATTTTCAACACCGATGCAAGTCATTCATAGGATGAAAACCCATCCCCGTGGTTCGAATTTAGACCGCTATGTCGCAGCAGCTGACTACGGCAAAAGAGGGAGGAATATAGGAAACAAATTTTGTTGATTCGCCACTTACCGTGGCATCGACCAAGAAGACATGTACCTTCAGCCATCGCTGTATTTCATGCTGATTTACTTCAAGCCTTCCCAACCTTCTTGATAAGGTGGATAGCTTTGTGGCTTCATTTCCTGATAATCCCCAGAGGGAATACATGCCTTCGAGGTGCTGTGAGCTCCATCCTACTTCTCTCGGGTTTGGCCTCATCCCAAGCTTTAGATGTCTCAGCCATTTAGTTTAGAAGTCCATTGCTTCTTCCGATTTGCTCATGAAGTCCCTCCACACATAGTCTCTTTAACAATTGCTTTCCATAGTAGGGGATACTTTCTCATAAAATGATTAACTAGCATCCATGTGTCAAAGCCATGGTGAGGATTGGCATTGATGGTTTCCAAGTACCTTTCATAGCACTGGTAGAACCTCTTACTATAGTCAAAGGGTGTAATCTAACTCTTCATCGTTAGTTCTATGTGGAGAAATCTTTTCTCAAGAACTCAGCCTCGCATTCTCGTCCAATTCTGAATGGTCCTCTACCAGAGAGTTGTCAAATCTTGGCCTTATCTTTTAGAGTCGAGAAAAAACTTCAGCCTCATCGTATCCATATTGAAGCATCCCTTTCAAGGTGTCGTAGGGATTTCCTTAAATTCCTGATGTGTGAGTAAGGGTTCTCACCTCCCATACCATGGTGCCGGGAGTAGAGGCACAATGTAAGGTTTGAAAATTGATCCCTCCTCGGTGGGGCATTAGCCACACGAGGGTGTCTCACCTCGGGGATGGCGTGTCCCTCATGGACCTATATGCATCGGGATTCCTCTGCACCCTCTCGGCCGCCTCCACCGCTCGTGGAGCTCAACTCATCACCATTCAAGCTCACTCGCGCCTTTGTTCCTATATGGCACTGATTCTTTCTAATCTGCCTACTGTGTTCCTATCCCAGTGGTACATAAACTATTATGAAAATAGCACAAAACAAAGCAAACAAAAATGTACTACCAAAGTACAAATGCGAATTAAGATAATAAAAAAGAAAGAAAATTGCATATGGACAAGATAAAATTGAATCAAACCTAATAAAGTGGAACTCAAGGAGAAATAAAAGTAAAGACAAAAAGGGTTGAGTTCACCAATACTCAGATGTGGATCAGTTCAACACTCATCCCTTTGCACTAAGGCACCATCCCCACCAACGGCGCCATTTGATTCGTGGTTCGCAGGGTATGCCGGAATCAACAAAATTTATAAACCTAAACCTTCTACTGCCGTAGCATAGGCTACCGAAGATAGTGCTCTGGGGTCAAACACTGTGGATGGATTTTCGCACAAATGATTAACAAGCTAGCTCAAAATGCAGAATCTAATTTGATTTCGTGCTTTTGTAAAACAAGTGTTTCAATGGTTGGAAACTGAAAACAAGTGTGAAGAGGCCATAAAAGAACTCCTTGAAGCATCGGGCCATTGGGTTTGTGTCCTAAGGTAACCAGGGGTCCTCGTCCTTCTCTACAAGGGGAGGAGGACTATAGTCATTTCCTAAATTGTATCTTTCATTTGACACTAAAATTGAACCTTAATACTTTCCTTTTGAGATATAACATTTATTTGATAAATGCTCCTAAACAGCTAAAATTATCTCTTGATCTACCTTTAGCAAGAACAAATAAATGGCAACTAATGAATCTTAGTGGATCTAGCAATAAGCATCTCACCGAACCCCTAAAGATTGTCAAGCAATTAGCCAATCAAGGCACATGCAAGGGATTTAAAACCCAGAGTAGAGATGGGAAAGGTTAAAATGGAAATAAATGCTTGCGTTAAAAACATGAGAACCAACAGTTTACCTCAGATTCAAAGCCCAGTAGCCCTCCTCTTCAAGGATAAAGGGGGTTTAGCCAACCATCCTCTGAGTTGTCATCCTCAAGGGGTGTTTGGTAGGCGAGAAAATGAGAGAAAATGGGAGAAAATGAGAGAAAATGGGAGAAAATGAGAGAAAGAAGGGAAACCCGCCTCAGTCTCTATATTAGCGATGCAGAGAGAAAAAAATTTTTTACAAGAAGGCCAATGGGCTTATATAAAGCCCCCAAAACAAGCAAATTTACTAAAAATAAGAATACCACGGTTACATGAAGGGGTAGCCATGAAAATCACAGCAGTCAAACGAAGTCAACTAGGGTCAAAAATTATGGAAAGTTAGGTTATAATTCGCGAACCTCTCACAATTTGATTTTTCAACCCTAGTAAATTTGTAGCGGCCCATTTTCTCAAGTCGCTCCTCTTCTCTGTTTGATCCAGAACACTGAGTTCAATCAGATTCTTTCGTGCTTGAGTTTGCTTTAATAATTTTGCAAGTTTAGCTTGCAAAATTGAAAAGCAATTGGCAAAATGATCAATAGTGGTAGCCGTGACTTTTAACGCAACGTTCTAAGCCAAGTAAGACGCTGCAAGTGTTTCAAACCCCCACAAAATCATGGTCTTCAAAATAGCACTATTTCAAATAACTGGCTCACCCCCATGGTCGTTTCTTCTTCACACCTCTTTGTCATGGTCCTTTCAATTTCTGACTTTCACTTTAAAGACCTTTGGTTTGAGTTTTTAATATTTGACCATCACTCGACCAGATATTGCTCGAAGAGTCAACTCCGCCACAATTTCACTCTAACAAAGACTGGTTTTATCGCCAAACGATTCTTCGTTATGTTGAAGTGCACACTCACTTCTGGTCTCACTTTTTCATCTGGTCCGCATTTCGTGCCTTGGCCATACTCGATGGACGCTCTAGTTGCTCGCTACTCATCGCCAACTCTAGCTACCGTCTTTCATTCAGCCAGAATTTGAATATCGCTTTCATAAAGCACATTGTTGAACTTTGTCCCCACACATTTTCTCCACACTCCTCAAAGTTTCCAATCAGAATGTACTTTCATACTTTATGTGACAACAAGAGTGCCATTTTTTAAGTCTAATCCTGGCCACTCTACAAATGTGCCAAAATATGTTGAGCTTGACTACCACTTTCTTCATGAACTTGTTCTCAATGCTAGTTTCACTAAGCCATGTGCCCTCTCATTCGTAAACACATGATTCTTCACTCATTATGGTAGCACTTTTTTGAATTCTTCCGATCCAAGCTTCACGTTGTCAAATCCAATGCCTGATTTAAGGAGGGAGGCAGCATGATCATAGTACATATTTCAACCTTGATGAAAGTTTACGCCTTTTATTTTCTCGATCCAAATCTCATATATTTTCATTTATTTTATTTTACGATTTTTCCATACTTATAATTTATCCATATTTGAAATACCTTATTCATGTGGGACCTGAGTTAGAATTAATGTAATGAACCATTACAAGTGGTGTTTTCAAACCTTCAATATCAATCCTTTATAAGAAAACTTTAAGCTTGTTTAGTTATAGTTTTTGAGTAAACTGTTGTTCTGAAAATATGAAAACAAGGAATGCATTTGATTAATCTTTTTTTTTTTTTTGAAAACATAGCCAAGATATGATATTTAAATCGGCAGGTACCAAAACAGGTTCTAGGTTTAAAAATTATCTCAAAAATTGAAAAAAATAAGGAACCAATAGATCCATTTTTCTCCGCTTTCCTTCCATTTAATGTGCAGCTAGTCGACTGTAAGGTCACAGATCCATGGTTGAAAGGGCAATAAATAGCTATCAAGACTAATATTTTGGTCTATTATATTAGAAAATCATTTCTAAAGTTACAAACTAACCCCTACAAATAACCCATTAATCCCTTCACACACACACAATATATTTGACATATCATTATATATATATATATATGAGAGAGATATGAGGATATATATATATATATATATATGTCATATTCTCAAGTTATTATAATAATTTTAATATGTAACTATTGGTGATATACTGAAAGCTTTTACTTGGTCAAGTTTCATGATGTACATACTGTTGAACCACGTAAAATCTAATATCGCATGAATCAAAACACATACACATTACATGTTTTACACATTATAATATTATTTATTACACATATATATATATATATATATATATATAGGGTATATATATATATATATATATATATATATATCTTCTTATACCTTCCATCTCTATCTTGTCTATGTAGATAAATTAACTTCCTTAATCAACATTTAATATCGGCTACAAATTAAACCAAAACAAAACAATTAATTATCTTTCTATAAAGATATTTTTTAATCCAAAGATATTCTAATGCCCTTGCTTGATTCACATTATTTAGATCAATGTCCATCCCCTCCCTGACTTAGAATGGGTGGGCTTCAAAGTCTCCCTTTCTTCTCTTGAAAACAAAGGTAAGCCCTCATAGATTTTTTTTTTTAGAATAGATATTTTTATTTAATTTATAGCTATTGTTAATTTATGAAAATATCTAATTAAAGCCAAATAGAGAAATTTTTTAAAGAAAAATATTTTATATTTTTGAGATATATTCACTCTATATATTTGTAGGAGTATTGAAAGTAATAATAAGAAATTTCAAAGATGAATGAAGTTCTATTACAATCACCCTTTTTATTTTTTTTTCCAAAGAAAGATGAGAGAAAATAACAAACATTTTACACTCAGATGACTCAGATCATTATTCTTAAAAATGATTATTATTGAAAATCTTTAATAACAGAAAAAAAAAGATATTTTTATGTTATATTTTTTGAATTTTTTTTTTTTTACTATTTTTCCTTTAGTTTTTTAACACTTTAAAGTTAAGATAGTAAACCCCTCTCCAAACTCCTAATTCAATCTTCATATCCCATTTGTCCATTTAAACACATTTTAATTCACTTGAGTTGAAAGAAACCATTTTAATAAGGAATAAATTACATATTACAAAAACTATTTTAAAATATTGTACTATTAAAATAGATTATAAATATATATATATAGAGTAGAGATATATATATATATATATAGAAACTACATATATATATATGGTACATGACCAAGCATATATTTATTTTTACAAAACATTGAAGTGAATAATTTTTTCCATGAACTATTTTATAAAAACCACTCTTCAAAATTATTTCTAAGAAACAACATCAATTTGATGCAAATTCTCCTACTAATAGCTCTCATTTAGCCGATCTAATCCCATTGAGGTTAGACAATGTCAAGATCACTGACAGTTCCAGATATAGTATGCTAATGAGTTGTAAAACCATGAAGATAATGGTAAGGTTTCGATCCAAGCATTTAAAATAGATTTTTTTCTTTTCTTTTTTTTTGACATCAAATTAGCTTAATCATATACAAAACGAAAAAAGTCATAGTTCAGCATTGCAACAGAGGCTCAAGTATATATAAATCAAAGCACAGAATGGGTATAGCTAACTTGACGATCACCATATGGCAAGAAAAACTCTTTTCTCTGGTTTGGTCCTTCTCGGTCTAATCTGCAGTCTGGTTTGGTACAGCATCTTGCAGAGGATGACTTGGCCAGCATAAATACCATCTCTCTTCTTGTTTATGGTATACTGCAGAAATGAGATCAATTTTTGTGTTGAAATGGTGCTAATTAATAAATTGATCTTCAGATATATATGGTCACAGTATGGTGCTAAGCCTGAGATTTCAGCATATGATACTCATATGAATTTCAACATACCAAAAAGAGACTTTGGTAGGCTTATTATTCTTCTCTCTCATATTTTAGCCTAGTTTAAAATGCACATCTTCTAATATATGGTATATCCACTTCCCAGTTTAAGCCAGCCTAATTTTAATATACCTTGGAAAGGTGTGCTCCTTATATTTTTAATTTCCTTAAACAGAAGTTTGTTTTTTTAGCTTATTTTTGGGTGAACTATTTTAATTTTTAACATTTTCTTTTGATAAAAATAAAATATTAATTTTTCGATTAGAAAAGTATATTTAGAATAGTGTGTTTAAAACTCCTTTCAAAATCCACATTGAATATTTCAAACATTTGCAAACACTGTAAAATACTTAATTTGGTTTACTAACTATTTTAAAATTGTTAATTTTAGATATTATATTTTATTATATAAAATAAATTTAATTTTTTTTTTGTAAAAATTATAATGATAATATAATTTTTATTTCAATAATTTTATCATTTTAATTCATTTTTTTTTGTAAAATATGTTAATATATTATATAATTTTATCATAATAATAAATGTGGATTTATGAAAGAATTCTTTGAAAACTCATTTTTGGAAATTCTTGAACCTTTCATGATTCTTGCCTCATTTTGATAAAAATACTCCCCATTATTTTCTCTTGTCAAAATAGCCCTTCTTTTTAGGAAATATATGTAAATACATGAATACAAGATATTTTGTCCTTTTCTTTCTTCTTTCTTTTCATTATGAAATATTCTTCAAGAAAAATATGGAAGTGATTAGCTTTATATATTTTAAGGTTTGAGGAATTTTAATCAAATATTTCTATTCTTTAGAAAACCAAAGTTATATCATTATTACACAAACAAGCATTGAATTAAATGATTTTTTAGTCATAATTAAGACGTTGATTTTAAGACAGGAAAAACAAACACTTATTACTTATTAAAAATATAATATTAAAAAACAAATGATTTAATACTTAATACTACTATTACTTTATTGAAATGATTAAACTAAATAAAAGTTCTATTCAGTCAAGCATTATTTCTTACTATTCATTAATTGTCTTGTGAGACCTCTTAATTTTCTTTTAAACATTTAGGTTTGTTTGGTTCATATTTTTTATAACACAAAGAGCACTTTTTTTTGTGTTCTCTAAAAATTATTCTTATTATCTCAATTTAGTGTTTTTTGTATTCTCCAAGTTTTTCATAACAAAAAGAAAATGGAATCAAATATGTTCCCTTGCTTCTATGTTCTCTTGTTTTGAAGTAATAAAATAGTTTTAAAAAACTCAGAACCAAACAAAGTTCTATAGTCTTAAGTTTAATTATATATTGAAACTTTTTTATAATTATCATTTTTAATTGGATGTTTCTTAAACAAGTAGAAATATTAAAATTTTCTTAATTCAATTAGATTTTTAATCATTAATTTGATAAAATAATGTGCATCCAAAGGGTCAGATTTCCCTTCATTTAAATGTATGTTTGTGTTGTGTCTTAAGTCTAAGGCCCTAGGACCTTGTTGCCTAGGGTACAACATTATGCCTTTTTTAAAATCCTGCCTAGTACAAAAATATGATAACTAATATTTCCCATGAATCTCTTCTTCATCGCAGTAAGGCATCAACTTTTCTGGGTTCACAGCTACGAAAGGAGTTTTAATGGATTTGTAGCTAGCTAACGCAAGAGGAAATGCAGCAAAATGAAGTGGTGGTGGAAGTCATCTTTCTGCAATTGATTGAATATTTTGGGAGTGGCTCGGCCATATATGTTATATATGGCTAACAAATAAGCTATAACTTTTAGTTTCAGAAGAGATTTGATTAAATCTCCCTTGTTTTAAATCCAATTTGGAATTTGACTTTTTATTGTACCTTACTTGATTTTGATGAAATATCTTTATTATTTTCTCATAAAAATAACTCCTTTCTTTAAAAAAGAGAATAAAAGAAAAGAAATAGAGAATGATATTTTTGCAACAGTTATTTTTCAAAAAAAAAATATAAGAAATACAGGTTCACTGGGTCTATGATTATTTAATGCCTTTTAACTAAATATTTGTTTCAGGAATGGACGAGGTGGTCACAATTTTCCCGAATAAAAAAAAACACCTCTTCACAACAAGGTCATGGGATTACGTAGGGTTTCCCCAACAAGTTAAAAGAACAAGTGCTGAGTGTTAATGCTACTCACAGGAGTTTTGATAGTGGAATACATGGCCCGAGTTCAACAAATTCTTCATGATAGTGATTTATCCACCACTACAATGCACAGTTGCTAAGGTTTCCTAATTTTATCATACAAGTAAGTCAAAGGAAATTATATTATATGTTAAATGAAAATGGGAAATAGACACAAGAAAATAGAAGAATGTACATATTTACTTAAAACCTCGAATTGTTAAATCAAAGTGAGAAAGAGAAATCCACTATCTCAAGTATAGTAAACATGGAAAATCTTAATAGACTTATCCTTCACATTGCGGGACATTATTAAATGTTAGTTTGAGGTTCCTATGTTTTATTTTTGGACTTCTTTCCAAAGGTAATTCTCATTCAAATTGAATGTTATCCAACCATGAATTAGGAAACCAAGGTTTAGGAGAAACAGAAATCTATCAGTTCAAATTGAATATATATATATATATATATATATATATAGAGAGAGGAGAGATATGGCATGAGGTATATAGTATATATATATATATATATATATATATATATATGTATACTAAAAACTAAAGAGCCTCATACCTCAATAACATAAATGATGGGCCACGAACCTTATTAAAATCTTCTAAGAAATTCATGATGTTGCAATGCTAAAACTTTTCTGATTAAGCTGAACAGATTAGGGGTTATACATCTATCATTACCAAGTTCTAAAAGTGGAAAGACTATATTTGTGTCTTTAACAAAAGTTGCAATTGCTGGTACGATTGGGTAGTTATTGCCGCGTACCATCGCAGTTAATAATCGGTCAGAAAGACGTCGTCGCCAAGAGAGGCCACGGAACATACACACATCCACCGCTGCCGGGGGCCTTGTTACTGCGGCAAGTCTATCGGGTTATGCCTCAGGAACTGCCTGAGGCGGGGTCTCCAGCTCGATAGCTGTGTATAAATATGTTGGTCTGATGGATGCAACGATGTTGATATCTTTGCAGCATTTGATGATGCAATTGTTGGATGAAGATATTATCTCTCTTCTGTCAGGGGTAAGACTAGCAAGGACTATTTTGCAGATTCACTGTACTGAGCTTTCCATGCTATGAAAGGATATTAACATCAAATGATGCTGGCAATGGATGGATCCAACCATTTTTTACCTACTAGAAATTTCGTCTTTGTCTCTTTCCCGTGGCGCTACCACCATAGACAGGAAGTTCGTTACCAGCGCGGCTAGAGGAAGTAATGTTTATGAAGTGAGTGACATTCATGCTGGCAGTTTCTTTGCACAATCTAAATTTATATATAATAATGACAATAAAAAAATTTACGACAGTACTTGAAACCCTCTGTGTAGGAGTTTCCAATAAACACATTTGAGCAGAATGACATGTATCCGCTGATTGATGGCGTGAGATGCCCTGAATACCGCTGAGTGCCTACTTAAATGGGAATCCAGGTATGTTCGTTACTTAAAGAATGAAAGCCATATATAACTTAAATGTAAATAATTTATTTTTCTTATGGAAACTTCATGATTTTAAAGAATGGCCATAGATAAATTCGATATAATTAATTGCCCAAATGCAGGTCTTGCCTTCCAAAGTCATTGAACCCAGAATTAGTTAAGGGAAAATTCGCCTTCGGTAATCGCAAATTAGTGGGGAAGGTGCCCTCTTGGTTGGAAGCACAATTCTGATTGGCAGATACACGTCTCTAAGATTCCAGCCTGCAGTTACCCTTTGCCTGCATCTCGCCTTTAGTTCACAAGATGGTAACAATATTTACAACTACATCAGCCTGGGTCATGGTATATATTTTCCATGACCTACTGCCTAACCTTCCTCCCTGGATACCATGTTAAACAAGAGAATTCTCCTAATTAGAAGTTCCGCTTGCTGACGTTGTCTAATGAGTATCATACTTAACACTCGCTTCTAATTTAAATTTTCATTAATTTTCCACTGCTTTGACTATAATAACATGTTAAACTATTAATTTGTTGTCCAGTTTGAAACCCCAAAAATACTAAGGAAAGAAAATTGTGAGGAAAAGTGGAAAGAAATAAAATTATGAGAAAAATAAAAAATAGGTTTTAAAAAAAATTATTTATTTATTTATATTTATTCAAACTCATTTTGTTTGTTTATGTGTAAAATTTTTAAAATATATAAAATTCTTAAGAATCAGAATTATATTTGATTTTTCTTATATTTGTAGGTGAAACTCAAAACATGATAAAGTAAATTGAGATTTTCCTTAATATTTTCTTTTTTAATATTTCCTGACTTAAAGAGTCAAAGTTCCAAACCCAACAAGACTTGATTTAATATAAGTATTTAACATTATTTGATATATTTACTCAAGAACGCGAACTGCATCAATATTAAAGAGTACCAAAGTGAATGACAATGACTCGCCCACAGTCTCCTTCACCAAGGTCCAAAAACCAAATACACTCTGACATTCTATGTGTAATCTTATGATCCTATTATCCTCTATATTCCCTTCTCTTTATTTTGTAGCATTTCATCTCTCTAACGCAAACCCAAGTTAGCATTTTCATGCCTTGATTCTAGGCCCTAATTTTTTTTCTTTATTATTAATATACGGTATTGAAGATATCTGATCTTGATTTCGGAGGAAAACATATGGCTTGCGAATCTTTATTGTGAACAATAACACAAGTCATAATCAAAACCCAGAGTTTGACACCATATCATTTCATCTTGCAATATGCAGCTGATATAGCAGCCCGGAGTTCACATCCTAGCGGCTTGGGCTTGCACCGGGATGGTCCAGCTGATAAAAGGTGAGGGTGATCAGTGCTATATTACAGGCACATCCTAAGACGTCGATGGTTTGCCCACATGCCACCCGTGTCACGAACTCACTCTCTGTGACCCCAACATCCTATGGGAGTATCCTCATGTGGCACAAGAAAGCCCCGCAGCTTCCACATATATAAGGAGAAGGAATGTTCTAGAGCCTTGTGGAGACTTCTTTGACCGTAGCCCCAGGGAATGTTCTGAAGATCCCGAGAAGTTCTAGACAATTCAGAAGATAAAGAAATGTCCACATGTAAAGAGCGTGGAAGGGAGTGGGAAGGATGCAAGCATCATGGAATGGGGGAGAGTAGTCTAGAGTCTTCCATGGTAGTCTCGATTTACCCGGTAGTCTAGAATTCTAGGATAGTGTGGTATTTCCTTAGGTTCTATTAATTTCCATTCATTTGTATATAAGGAGTGTGGTGGCCTCATTTATAAACCACCAACTCGAGAAACAAAGCTTGAGAGCTTCTCTTAGCATTGTAAAGTGTTTATTCCTCAATAGAGAGCTCTTCTTCCAAGTGTTCTTCGAGTCTCTATTCGTCTCCAAGGCATGGGTGGAATGATGTGGGCAAGGAAGGCAAGGGAGGTGTCAACAGCATGGATCCATAGTTAGTTGTTTGAAGTCTCTACTAATTTTAGTCCATGGGAAGACTAAGTCCTGGTGATGTTTCGTATCAGAGCTTGGTTGCACAGAGAACTTGAGATACTACAGGGCTCCTCATGTGGAGAAGGTATTTTAGCAAGGATTAGTGCCTCAAAAGTGCTATTTTGAACCCTATTGTTGCAGTTTTGCAGTGCTTAAAATAATCATTCTAATTAACCCTGATACATTAAGGTCCCTTACTATTCTATCATCGCATCTCGAGTCGCTTAGTTTTGGCTGTGAATCGAAGCCAAATCGCCGTGTCAATCCAATCATAACAAAGTTCAAGATTTCATCAATTTCATATAATGATCACTTTCAAAGTAAGCTTCGAATGAAGAATATCAAAAGCTTAGAAGAATGGAATAGGTGCAAAGGAATAGTAGCCGCAGGAAGCAATGGAACAAAGGATGAACAGCAAATTTCACGAAATTTTCATATCATAGTTGTACTCATCAGTGCATAGCTTAAATTTTTCAATTTTCTATGATCTATTCTTCGCTAAGGATAAATGGAAATCACCGGGGTGGCACAAATTAAAATCGTCTGGTCCTGCTTTTGATCCAAACGACCGCTTTTGGTTTTTCCTACCCTTGTAATAGCTTCGTTTGTTTGTTTTGCAATTTCCCCTTGCCTCGGTCGTATATGTTAGGAGTCAAGGCTGTAACAATCAATCAAGTCGACGATAAATTTTGGAGAAGCCATCCTCCTGCCTCCCGCCCCTTTGCTGGTGCAAAAGCATCTGAGGTCGCTTCTGAGGTTCCCTGCTTTTTCACTTCTAGTTGGGCAATGCGACTGCGCTGTGTTTCTTTGAACTCTAGGGTTTAAAACTTCTAGATTCACCTCAATGACCTTATTTTTGGTAATTCCTTAGGTCTGTGACTATTGCTAGATCCACCGAGATTCATTATTACCCCCTCTATTAATCATTGTAAGGTGAGTCAGGGAGAATTGTTCTTCACTGTCGGTGACCACTGCTGCCCAGTAAACACCATATTTCAAAAGGATAATTATTTTTGGTTAGGTTTTAGGTTGAATGAAGATCTAGTTCGGAGATGATTATATGTCATCCTCCCTAACAGAAATGGACCCAAGAACCTCTGACCTTTTAACCTAAACTAAAGAGCGCCCGGGACACTTAAGGTACTTTATTTATTTTATTAAACTTCAGCTACAACTATTACACCCCCGTTATCAACTCCAAAATCTAAATTAAATTACTTAGTTTTGCCTATCGAGTTATTTGCATAAAGAAAACCCATCCCCTGAGTTCGACCCAACCGCTTATATCATAGAGCTCACTACTACAGTAGGAGGGAAATTTATGATACAAATTTGTTAATTCCATATCACTCCTACCGGCATTTAATCAAATGGCGCCTGTATGGGATGGTGCCTAAGTGCATTTGACGAAGTCAGGAATACCGGGGATCTCACCCATGGCGTGTGGGATCGTGAATCGCTTATATTTCACTC
Organism: Tetrastigma voinierianum; assembly: GCA_016808115.1. NCBI lineage: Eukaryota > Viridiplantae > Streptophyta > Magnoliopsida > Vitales > Vitaceae > Tetrastigma > Tetrastigma voinierianum. The sequence continues at coordinate 72,358 of JAEQBH010000428.1, read as the reverse complement.
CGCTATTTTCTTTAAGAAAAACAAATTGGCTGCAGACGTTTTTGTGTAAACAGAGCTGCCTGTTGTCGGCAGTGGAATCCATGTTCCATGGAAGGGGCTTGAACTCAGAATCAATGGAACACCTAAGGGAGAGAACAATATGTTGAGTACCCCGCGGGAGAGAAACCTCAGAGCTGCATGTCCACACGAGGTAATACGTAAACCACCATGCAAAGTCAAAGAACCGAGAGAACTAAAATGAATATATAGGTCCATGAGGACTATAGAAACCCTAAATTATTGAGTTCACCACATGAAAAGCCACAAATCCATAGCCGGGGGAACTAACAAATCTCTGTATAACCAAGATCTCCACAATATGCACCTCCCGAACCTCCAGATATGCTCCCACTTAGCAAAGAAGAACGACAACCCTATCCCCTCGTGAACAAGCCATCCTTAACTTGAGCAAACTAGTGGATACCTCTCAGAGTGGCAAAGGGCAAAGACTGTCTAGGGCTATAAAAGGAAACTACATGTAGAGCTCCTAACAAGGAATTGTATTGGTTCCAGAAATTGGTCAAAATATGACATCCCCAAGAATCCATCCTAAACTTACTCAATCGCTTAGTTCATCAAGAGGAAAGAGAATCTTAGGAGAAGTGTGCCCAGGACACTATGGTGGGGGAGCAGTGCTTTTTACAAATGTTACGCAGTGCCTTAAAGAGATAAAATTCAATCCCCTCAACATTGGTACTGTCTCTACGGGAGAAGTTAAGGAAGCAACTCGTCACGACTCAGGAAGCAGCTTTTTGAAGAAATACAGCAGAACAATTTACTCCCCGCCTCTACTGATTCACTTTGATATCCCGCCCTCACTCGCATCATATCCCAACCTAAACCCTCAAAGACCAATAAAACCATCTCATCGTTTATACTACAAAACTCAAGAGATTAGGCTACTGGTGGATGAATTTGCCACTTAAGATCAAACTCTTGGTATGCTGTGTTGAATGGCATAGTATGTTTGGTGGTGGGTTCTGCTCGAGCACAGACCTTATATCCCCCACAAGCTCTACTGTGGGCTCCAAACAAATTCCCTCCAAAGGCCTAAAATCAGTCTGGGGAGCACACTCCCCACTTTTGTTTTACTTTTCTTGTTTTATTTCATTTTATTTTATTTTAATTTGATTTTATAATTTTCTTCTTAGATTTTCTCTAATTTTTAGTTAATTTTGTTTTGCATCAATTTTTACTTTCTCGCAATTTTTCTTAATTTTTCAGATAATTTTGCAATTTGTGTGCAAATTTTGAAGCCTGGATTGAAGAAATGACAAGCAGCAGCAAGCAGGAGGAGCAGAAAATTTCGTAGGCATAGCGAAATTTTCGTAATTATAGCGAAATGTTGGTGCAGTGGAAATTTCGCTACCATAGCGAAATTTCGCTATGTAGCGAAATTGGTGTACGCATTGCCTCCCATAAGATAAAACAAAGGGTAATTCAAGGTAAATATATGGAGGTGGTATATATATATATATATATATATATATATATATATATATTATTTTTATTTTATCAAAAATTTTTTTTTATTTTTATTATTTTATTATTATTATTATTATTTTTATTAATTATTTTATTTTATTTTTCAAAAAAAAAAAATTTTCGCTATTACACATAGTGACACATAGCTTAGTTCTTTCGCTATGGTAGCTAAAATTTTCGCTACTCCTCACTTATTTTGGGCTCTGATTTTAGCCATTTACAATATTTTCATCCAACTTGCTAAAGTGCTTTGGTACCGTTGGAAAGCTTAGAGAGTGTAAAACTAAATATAGCCAGAAAGAACACTTTAAATTATTAGTGAAGGTGTACTTCAAAATGATACAACCGGTCACTTTTTTTCTCTCTCTTTTTCTCCTAACTTGTTAAATTTAAAGCCCAAACGGAGTAATATGCACACATGAAAAGTTTGCAAAGTTCTGTCCAACAATCATCATGACCTCATCAAGAGGTAATACTTCTTAACTTTCCAATCCAAGCCCCATTTTACACTCAGATGTTTTAGGAGAGTTAGCGGCTTAAGTGGGTTTTTGTATTTATGTTTTGTTATTATCTTATGCTTCCATTTTGTGATGTTCAAGTGGCTTACTGGTTCCCTTTCTATAAAAGCCGTTTATACATAGCAACTTTACTTTTTCAAACACCCATTTTGCACCCAAAATTTTTTGTGTTTTGCCTGAACTGGTTTAAAAAATTGAAACTTTGTCCAATTATATTAATGCTAGATTGGTTCCATGCCTAGTCGGGAGTGGATGATCACTGAACCTCTGTTGAACTTTTCTTCCACCCTTAGCTAACCACATCACATCGTTTCTTCACAATCTAAAACTGCCAGCCTCCTTAAGCCTTGCATTAATCCACTTAGTTTCATTAATTCACCTTTATGTGTTAAGGACCCTCATGAATGAAGGTCAATGTGTCAAAATAAAAAGAAATTAAAAAGAAAAGCAAAGAAACAGCAGCAGTGAAGAAAAATTGCACGCTACCTGAACCCGAGCATGGTCCGAGGGGCTCGGCGGTGAAAGCTCTTCAAAGCCTCGGTGCCCTAAGCCAACCGGTCGGGCCACCCACTTAGTTCGCCAAGAAGTGGGTGGATAGGTGGAGTCGAGCAAGTTGTAGGTGCCTCGGAGTCTCTGAAATCAGCCCAGTCCGGGGTGAAACTCAGAGCGGTGGTCGAAAGATCCTCTCGCGACTGGTGTCCTGGCCTTAAATTGATCGGGAGTCACCTGTATCTCGCTACATGGACTTTGGTGAGGTCGATTCTAAAGCATTGCACCCTACAACTTAAAGAATGGTAGTCAAGAGGGTTGATTCGTGCCACCTAAAAGAGTATGGAATCAACAAATTTATATTCCTAAGTTCCTCTTACCGCCGCAGCCTGCTTCTACCGCACAGCAATAATCAGGTCGAATGACGGGATGGGTTTTCATCCCACGTATGATTAGCATCAGTGTTTGAAAATGGTGAGGCTTTTGTTTGGATTTTCGAATTTTGTTAAAAAACAATAAGTTGTATGTTCGACTAACCTGTAATGCTTAAAGTGAGCAGAAATGGTAACTTTGTGCTGTCAATAGTTTGATAATACTGGGCTATTAAAATGTCCTCGGTTATTTCTCTGATTGCAAGTAAATGACCTATAGTCAGCCAAACCGGATCTTTGTTTAGCTATAAAACCTAACCCTAGAACTATTTCTATTCGAGTCAAATCGCTATCAGCATTCAAAGTCCTATCTTTAGAAACCCTAGCATTTAACCATTTCAAGGCCTGAATGACATTCCAGTGGATGTCGCTGGTGATCTGTAAATACTAAGAATGCACCAACCTAAAGATGACAAGTATTGACTCAAAGTGAAAGTACATTAAATGGAATTAAAACCCTAGATTGGAAAGTTGGAACCATAAAACAAGTTAAAATTCTGTAATATTCAAAGCATGAGGACAACCTGCGAACAAACCCCAAACCAAGCTCAACAACCCTCCTCTCAAAGTTATGAGGTTTAGCTACATCCCCGAGTTGTCATCCCCATGTGTGTGGGTGGGGGTGGTGGGGTGTTTGGCAATGAGAAAATGAAAGAGAGAGAGAAGAGAGCAAATAGAACCCTCAAAATGAAAGCCATGAAAACTCGTATTAAATGAAAAGTCGCTTTAGGGGCTAAAAGAGGTGGGATTTATATAGTCCAACCCAAAGGTAAAATTACAAAAATACCCAAAAATAGAAATTGCTAAGGGCCAAATGGTAATACATCAAAACGTGGTCATTCTGGGATCAAGTATACCAAAACATTGTGGGTCGTAGATTTCGCTTATGCAGAAATTTCGCTAGCATAGCTTTTTAAATTTCGCTTTAAAGCAGCGAATTCTCGCTAGCCTAGCGAAATTCTTACGTAGATAAATAAATGGGAAATTCCTCATAAGCAACAAAGAATTTCGCTAGCCTAGCTAAATTGTGAGATAGTTAAAAATTGGAAATTTTCGCTAGGCAGAATTCTCGCTAGCTGGGGCTTAAATTACAAGCCTAGCTTAAAAATCTCAATTTAGCTAGGATCAAGGAACTTTCGCCTGAATCATAGCTTAAAAATCCTGATCGTCCCGCTTCCTGTTTTGCTCACGCATCCTCTCCCGCACTTCTTACCATCACTTCGCTTCTTCAATTTTCACTCGAATCTGATATTTCAACATTTCGCTTCTATGAAATCATCGAGGATTCTCGCATTCAACACCACAAGCCATGTCATGACCTAAGTTCTCAAAACCCGCAAAACTATCCAAAACAACTTCGAAATGGAATTAGGTGAACTAAGTGGAATTGCACACATCAATTGGTTAATTATTATGATTAGTGCAAGTAAAAAGCACTCAAACCTATCTTAATAGGAGCTCAAAAATAGCACTGGGGTACTAATCACACCCCCAACTCGACACGCCGCTAGTCCCTTAGCAATGTTAAAAAACAAAAATGGGATGCATGTCAGGCTTTTACAAAAGTGTATTTGGGTCAAAAGTGTATGTACTGGGATTAGCTTTACCTTTAGTATGAATAATTTAGCATCCTCAGATGAAACCGATATGAGAGAACAAAGCTAATTTCTCTTTTAATTTTCTTCTCTTCTTTTTCTTCTTTTTTTTTTTTCTTCTTTTTTTTTTCTTTTCTTCTTTTTTCACCATAAGAATGCTTTTAGGAAGCACTTCAAGTGAAATTCAACTCATTTCTACTTTAAAATTTATTGTTCTAAGGTACCACTTGGATTCTAATAAATTAAAAGAGTTTCTCTACCCTACATTGCTGGCTATGTCTCTGAAACAACTCTAAATAGGATTAGCTAAGTAATTTTATTTCTTTTATCATCAATCGGTAGGTGCAATGCCAAAACTCTGAGATCCACCAAAGTCCGTAACGGGGTCCACCGATGACTCCCAACCAATTAAGGCGTTAGGCATCAAGACAAAGATCACTTGACCACAAACTCGCAGTTTCACCCCGATCCGACCACTTCGGTGAATTAAGCACCTACAACACGTTATCCTACCCATCCACCCATAACGCAACACTATCGGTGACCAAACTAGAAGGTTTAGGCACTGGTTTTAAAGGCTTTCTCGCCATATACCTCGTGATCGTGTTCGGGGTTTTCATATGCTGGCCACGACTTTATTTTCTTTATTCTTTTCTTTTCTTTCGTTCTTTTCCTTTCGGGAAGACTTCATCGTCTCTCATCATGGTACTACAAACTCTACATGGGAAGGTCATTAACAAATTACATGTTTTGCAAAGTGGAAGAGGTATATAGTTTCAAATCTATTATGCAACTCGTGTGTAAAGTGTGAATTAGCTAGTGGGGAATGTTCAAGGTCGAATGAGTTGAAATCAACGACTAAAAAACTAAATCATGTATGAATTGTCTCATCATTAAGGTAATATACATGGTTTCTCAAGTCTCCAACTAAAGGCAATAGAATATACACAAAATGGAGACATAAAAATGAATTTAAAAGTGTAGTAATGTAAATAGTGCTATAAAGCTTTTGATATAAATCCAAACATAATATGCTTGATATAGCTAAACATAGCTGCAATATCACTCTACTATCGGGCTAATACATGAATCCTCGCATACAAAATGAGTAAAAACATGCCAAAAAAAAAAAAAAAACTGTATAAAAATGAGCGATAAAGACACTAACTCTAACTTTCCACGTATAGACATGTCATAAAGGGTGAAAGTTTGTAGAGGAGAGCGTGACCCCACCCCTACCTCAAGTAGCGGGTGGGTGGATCTAAATGCTACCATTGTACGTGATGTCTCGCGAGGGCGCTGCCACCGCCTGGCCCATCTCTGGCAGAAACATGCGGAAGACTGGCGGACTCATGGATCCGTTGGTGGAGTTACGGTGGCGGACAATACTCTAAAGTGGTCTCTGGCCAGCCAATCTCCCCGGTCCCATCGATGCCCGGTGGGCCGCCAACTATCAGAGCAACATCCATAATGTACCGCGAGCCCTCGAATCGATATGAATCGTGTTCTGAGAATGCCACGTATAAGGATAATGTGGTGTCGCAGGGGTCGCGGGGCCGTTGTGGAGGAGGGAGATGGAGTGGAGGATAAATCCGGCACCGGCTCCTCTCCATCTCTACGGAGCAGATCATCTCTCCTCTCGGGAGTCCTCCGCCTCCCTCATCCCGCACCTCCCCTCCCCCGGGTCCCCAAGCACGGAGAGAAGAAATAGGCATCACCCAGGGTTTCCATAGACAGACTGAGGTATCTTGATCCCTCCTCTCGGCTACTCAGCCTTGAAGCCTGGGTGCTCAAGACCTGCTCAAGAAGCTGGCATCAACAAGGGTGGGACTCCTCCGCCGAGCCAGCCCCCGCGGTACCTTATCTCTTCAAATGTAGCAGTGGAGGTCATCACTCAACTCGCAGGATCAACCGTATCCTTTCAGATCCCAAGACAGAGCCCAGTATGGCTCCCGGCGCCAGACAGCGGTCGAATGAAGAGGCCACCGTCCGGCGTGATCAATGAGAAGTATCCAGGCGGAGCGCCCTAAGCAGGCAGTGTCCCGGGCCAGAAGGCTACGGCGAGACCGCGATCACCCTCTCAGACGGCCGAGCTGAACTGATACTCCTCCGGGGACAGTCATTGCGCCACAGCTACCGATAGAAACCTCCGCCGGCACTCCCGGTCGATCATCAATAGCAAATCTGAGTCTGCACGACCTGCACTCGGGAAGCCGCGAGCAGAATCGGCACACCGGGAGATAGAACCGCCATGGCCGCGAACCAGCAGCGAGTGAGTAATGTGTGAACGCTTTACGAGTCCTCGAATCGGGCCGCCGTTTGAACGCCGGGCACGAAATACGACTCCATGGAAATTTCGTGGAAGCCCGACGCCTCGAATCTGAACCCAACAAACAATGGTCACCCGACCTCATGATGGCATAACCTGGTACAGGTCTCCGCTTCACTGGTGTGGAAGGCGACTACCGAGGCTCAGATGACGAGGACTCCCACCGACGCATGTGCCCGCTGAGGCCGCCCTCCCGATCGCCTCGAGGCACCTTGCGATGGGGCCCGAGGTCCCATCCTCGCTCGTACCTCCTAACCCCCGAGGCTCCTCCGACCGCCGCCGACTACCGCAGTCGCCAACCGTAGGTAAAACCGAGAATGGGCAACGCGCCTCGCAGTTGTCTCAATCTCCATCTCCAGTGCCTGTCCTGACTGGGCTCGAGGCGGATTCACCCCAGACATACCATATATGTCGCCAATGTGGGACACAGAGGCAGCCATGGCCCACTACGGGAAAGCCAGCAGGCGCGACAGATCGGACTGGCTCAAATTCGTACTCACCTTAAGGCACTGGTAAACCGATCTGTGCACGGACTCCGCCACCGGTGGCTATGGCACTGGTGAAAGGCCAGCCGAATGGCCTCTTGGCACGCGCGGCGGCGTCCTGGTGGGTGGTCAGCTCGTGACTCCGCTGGGTGGTGGCCAGTTCCCGGTGGGATGGAACCGGGACTGTGGCAACGGCAGCGCCACAAGAGGGCTGAGGACTGCAGCGCATCAGGGCGGCAATCACCACGTCTGTGGCTAGTGGCTCCTGCACGGAGCCTGTGGCTGCGTGGGGGGAGGAAGAGGAAATGAATTTGAAAGTCCCTCCTCCTTCTTTTATAAGCCGCAGCAAATTCGAACAACCTCCGGGCAATTTCTTCGCTATAATAGCGAACTGCATTCAAATTCTACAGAACTGAAAAATGCATCAATTAAAAGAAACAAAATTTGATTTAGGCTAGTTATAAACAAAGTCAAATTAATTGCTTTAACCAAACCTAAAATAAATAAATTAACTAAGGCTACCAAAAAGAAATGCTTAACCTGGAACTACTAAAATGGAAAGTTACTAAAAATAGAAACCACCGAATTAATCAGTACCAATTGTGTAAGTTTCAGCTGGCGTAATTTGGTTTCATTTACACCAAATCACTAATTTACCAACTCTTATCTTATGGGGTCAAGGGAGGAGGAGCCCTTATGAAAATGTATCGCTCAGGCTTTCAGGCTCAAGTGAAAAATGTTGAGCCCAATGTCATGTTGCCAAAACGAGTTGCATGACTCCATTTCGAAATTGATAATTGCATCAAGCAAAGGCCCAAAATGGTCTTCCCAAGATAATCGGCACATGATCGTCCACTTGCAATTGGCTCGGTATCAAGTAATCACAAAGTCTGTTCGGTAGTAGAATTTGTCTTACTTTTATCAACATCCTCGCCAAACTATTCCCTTTAGGAATTTTCACTCATCTATCAGCCAATGACAAAGTGATGCCGTAGGTTTAGCCTCCTAAAACCTAACTCATATACACCAGTATGGCAACAGTTTACACTCATTTCAAATCGAGCTGCCTGCCCTCCAAATGCCACCGAAATTAGGGATCCCCGGATCTTTATATTTGACTGGTTCTTGCTTTAGATTATGGCAATCGACTTGCTCTGGGTTAGGGAAGGTTTTCAATGCCCAATCCTTTCTTAACCCAGTGGCATGTCCTGCAACCTTGGCCAAGTCAAGACTCGCTTAACTGCGTCGAGCGCGGGAATGTTTACCTCACTCGCCTTAAAGTACCTCCCAAATGCCTGGTTTGGGATTTTTCTCAGCCAGAAGGTTTCAAAGTCTGAGGGGCATGCTTCTTCTTCACCGGTTCTCACCCAATACTACCCTCCGGCCTAACTTTTTCTTTCAGATGTCTTTCAATATGGCACCGGGTCGCTTTTACTTCCTTCCACTCATGATTATACTTTCACTTCATCCATCCCCTCGACCGCTGACGGACTTACCTCACACCCCTTGGATTTGGCAATGCTCGGTGCTGAACCTTCCTCTCACCTCCGTATCATTGCTGATCTTGTGATTAACATCGTGTGTTATCAATTTTTTGATTTAGATTGCTCTCAAGCCCATTCATCTTTGTTCAAGGTATTTTCTACATTATCAATTCTCTCAGGCTAATCAGGCATTGATCCTTTGCTCTTCTAAAATTGCCTCACCACCTGCCTCCAAATTCAAGTATGGCTTGTTCAACGGAGGCTGTGACGATGGTGGTCGTGGGTTTAGATGAGGAACCAAACTGTTTAAATCGGGGCACATAGCAGCAGGGGATTAGGTTTCCAGAAGAGGTTGTAGTGATCCCAATCGAATTGTAGGTATTACCATACGGGCACGGGTCGCTTGTATCACCTACAACATTTATTAAGCTCCGACATCAAATCCTTCACCGGATGGGGCGTTTGGATGATGTTCCTCCGATTAACAAAGATAATATAATCTGATGAACAAGGGCTACAGGCTTTTCGGGCCACGCTCAGACTTCATGGAGCCTCTTCTTCTAGCTCATCCACCTTCCTAATGAAATAGATTTTTTGCTTTTCATTTCCATAACCAAAGTGTAAAATTCCTCCTTGAAAACAGGGCCTCATTTTCCACTCCTCTCTCTGGGTCATTCATCCCAACCCCTTTGAAGTTTCAGCCACAAATCAAGAAATCCATAGCTTCATCTGATTTTTACCTGTGTAATCATTCTCCACACATGGTTTTTCCTAAGCAATTGCTTCATGGTGGACATACCATTATAGGAATGATTCACTAACATCCGTGTGTCGAAACCATGACGTGGATGTTAATCGATGGTCTCCTGCAATCTCTCAAAGATTGTAGAAATTTCTCGTCAGATAAAGCCGAGGGCGGACTGCTTTCAACCGTTGTCTTATTGCATCAAGAATTTCTTCAAAATTCAGTTCGGGATCGCCTAATTTCGAATCGTTTTCGGCCAATGAATTTGAGCCATATTTTGGCTTTCGTTCTGAGCGCCGCCGAAATGCGCCAACGAGCAATCCACGTCAGTTGAAACCCAAACAAAGAGTTCCTGGTGGTCCCAAAGGTGAACGCGGACACCTCACCACGCCAGTGGCAATTGTATGTCCACAACCGCATCCGCAGGAGGTATGATGCGTGAAGGTGCACTCACCTGGGAGGGCGTATGCGTTCCCCTCATCACCAGATGTTGCTGTCTATAGGGGGTGCTTTTTGACTTTGTCGCCTCGTGCAAAGAGGATCCATTCGTCACTTGCGCACACCGATTTCACAATTGTCTAATCGTGCACTTTCACTCTTGCGCCTACCATGTCCTCCGTCCCAGTCGTATAAACATCCCCGTTAAAAACAAAAATGAAATGCAATAAAGAATGCCAACAAAGTTTGAAGGTAGTTGTTAGTTAAAACAAAACCGACCGTAGCGTTTCAAAAACAGTAAGGGTGAATCGGCTGGGCGGAAAACTTGCAGCCTCGCAGACACTTCTATTCAAAAAGACCCGAAGGTCACCAACACTTGTAATGGGATTACAAGTGCCACATCCAACTCATCATACGTGAAGTTCGGGCACCATCCCGCCAACTGCGCCATTTGATTCTTGCCACGCTAGTAAGGATTTAATCAACAAAATTATATTCCTGTGCTCTCTCCTGCACGCCGTAGTCAAGCTACCGGTGTGTGATAGCGGGCTCAGTATCGAACACGGATGGGTTTTCATCCCACGTATGATTAGCATCGCTGCTTGAAAATGGTAGCTTTGTTTGATTTTCTGATTGTTAAAAATGTTGGGGTCAGGAGGAAACACTCAATTAACCTGTAATGGTTTAGCAGTGTGAAATGGTAAACTTGAAGGGCTCGGGTCGCTAGCTTGATAATATAAAGGCTTAAATGTCCTCGGGCGATTTCATTGCAGCGTAAAATGACCTATAGTCAAAGCCAAAACCGGATTCGTTAGCTATAAAACCTAACCCTAGAACTACTCCATTTGAGTCAAATCAAGTACTAAGCATTCAAAGTCCCATTCAGCTTGAAACCCTATACTTTAACCTCATTTCGTTGCTCAGAATGACATCTAGAAGGATGCCATGGCATCTAAATATTAAGAATGCATCAACCCTAAAGTACATAAGTATTTAAATTAAAGGGAAAGATATTAACATATTAAACCCTATTGGAAAGTCGGAACCATAATGTTAAAATTCGGTAATATCTAAAGCATGAGGACAACTTTAAATAACCCAAAACCAAGCTAGCAACCCTCCTCTTCAAAGCTAGTGAGGCTTAGCCAGCATCCTCGAAGGTCATCCTCAAGGGGGTGCTTGGCAGCCGAGAAAATGAAAAAGCAAAGAGAGAGAGAAGAGAGCAAAATTTAACCCCAAATGAAAGCCGCGGAAAACTATATTAAATGGAAAGTTGCTTAGGGGGTTACAAAGAGGCTGGGGTTTATATAGTCCAACCTAAAGTGTGAAAATACAAAAATACCCTAAAATATTAAATGGCATAAGGGTCAAATAATACATCAAAACAACAAGCTGGGATCATATACTAAACATTGTAATGAGATTTCACAAATTAGCTTAAATTCCATGTAGAGGCTAAATGGGAAATTTACATAATAAGAATTTCGTTTGTTAGCTTAAATTTCCTCGCTAGCCTAGCGAAATTTTTTGTGAGAGCAAAATTGGTACTCGCTAGGTAATGCTAGTTCTCAGCAAGCTAAATTTGCTAGTTTCAGCTTAAAATCTCAATTTCGCTTAGGATTACAAACTTTCGCAACTTAAATGAAATTTTCGCAATCATAGCGAAAAATCCCGGATTGCTCCCGCTTCCCGTTTTGCCACCCGATCCCTCTCTCGGCACTTCTTATTCATCAATTTGCCTTCAATTCTTCATCGAATTCGAGTATTTCATCGCCTCGGGCCTATGAAATCTATCGAGGATTCTCGCATTCAACACCAATAAGAAGCTATGCTTGCCGATCAAGTTCTCAAAACCCGCAAACTATCCAAAACAATCCTCAAATGGAATTAGGTAACGGTTGACTCGCGACAATATTCACTGGTTTAATTGATATGATTACATGCGAAAAAGCACCTCAAAACCCATCTTGAATGGTAACATAGTACTTTGGCAATGAATCATGGGTCCTGATCTATTTAGGCTGGTTAGCATGCTAAGCCCGTAGTAGCTAAAGCCGGGGGGGAGAGTGCGCTTAGCGCTGGTTGTCGAGAGCCGATCAAACAAAACACTTAGATTTTTTGGTGGAAGCTCCTAAGATTCACTACATGAGACTTTTAATACTCAATCCTTGTATGGCATTCATTCTCTCATGCTAGTTACTTTATATAGCTTTGATGATTTTACTTAGGTTAGGCATTACTCATTCACAACCTTTTGAAATACCATTTTTGTGAACATTTATTTTGTTATTGTTTTCAGGCGTTCTTTTCTTTTTATTTCATTGCTAAGGGACTAGCAATGTGTAGGTTAGTGGATTAGTGCCCAAAAGTGCCATTTTAACCTCTATTTATTATAGGTTTGAGTGCTTTTTGTAATAATCCATTCTAATTAACCCGATTTGCACATTGTCTCCCCTACTATTCTAACATCAGATTCCGAGATTGTTTTAGTTTTACAGAATTGAAGCCAACTATTTGTCAATCCAATCATAACAAAGTTCCGCTGATTTCCATCAATTCCTCTCATATGTATTTTATCAATTTCACAGTTTCGAATGGAAGAATACTGTTAGAAGAATGGAATAGTGCAAAGGAATAGTAGCCAAAGTAGAAGCACGGAACAATGATAACAAGGCTGTACTTACATTACTGAATTTTCGCTATCATAGCAAAATATCGCATATGAATACCTGGCGTATGATCAATTTTCATATGATAGTGAAAAACACCGCATAGCTAAAATATCTGCTTCCCGTTTTTGATCCAAATGACTCGCTTTTGTTCCTTTCTACCCTTATAATAACTTTGTTTTAGTTTGTTTTGTAATTTCCCTTCGCTTCCGAGTCAGATATAAGCTAGGGAGCCAAGGGTTTGCAGAACAATCTCAACTGTTATAATAATTTCGAGAAGCTGCCTCTCCTTACCCGCCTCTCTTTGTTTCATTTTCCTTTCTTTCTATTTTCCGGGCAACCAAATACCTTCGTGGATGACAACCTGAGATGGTTGGTTAAAACCCTTCCTCCCTTGAAGCGTATGATGCCGGGTGCAAGATTTGAGGCCGCTGAAGCTCCCCTGCGCTTTTCACTACAGTACGCACCGGCGCTTGTGTTTCCTTTGAACTCTAGGGTTTAAAATCCTGTATTCACCTCTGAATTCACCTTTATTTGGTATCTAGGTTCAAAGGATGCTTACGCTGATCCAATCATTAGTTACCCTATTAATCATTGTAAGGTGAGTCGTGGAGAATTGTTTTCATTTGGTTTGACCACTGCCGCCCAAGAAACAATACCATCTTTCAAAAGGATAATTATTTCGGGGTTAGGTTTTATAGTTAAATGAAGATCCTGCTCGAGATGACTATGTATGTCATCCTCCCCAACGCGAGAAATGGACCCAGAACCTCTCGTTGACCTTAGAACCTCAATCCAAAGAGTCTTGCCACTTTAAGGAGACTTCTTTACATTTTATTTCATTTAAATTCCCAATTTTCCAACCCTTTACACCCCTGCTTTTTATCAAAACCCCAAATTCCAAATTAAATTCACCAGTTTGAGCCTACTGTGAGTTATTTGCATAAAGAAAACCCATCCCTGAGTTCGACCTTAGAACTGCTTATATCAGCAAAGAGTTTGACTACTTTAAGAGGGAGGAAATTTGTATTGCCAAATTTTGTTGATTCCGAATCACTCCCATTTCCGCATGAATCGCCAGTTCTGGTAGTGGACTCGTCCTCTACACGTATGACAAGTCTTGATGCCATTTCTAGCCTTGAGGACACCATAGCTGTGAGCTGGTGGGCAGATAATTAAGGAGGGATGGACCTCAGGAGCAAAGTACGAGTAAGGGCTGTGAGGGATCTCAAAGGCCAAGTGTATCCAAGATCTTCAAAGAGGGGATGCAAAGCTCGTCGTTCAAGGCAAGTCATATGAGAGTTTGGACTTTCAAGACAAGGCACCTTGAGGTATACTCGCTTTAGCCTGAGTCAAAAGGAGGTCCCCACTAAGCATGAAAGATAGCCGAGGCAAGAGTGCCATTTATAAAGCAAACATTGTTCATTCAAGTTATGGCCACCACGAGGCACCGCGGTGGAGGTGCCAAAGCCACACGACGTCTGGGCAAGTAATGAGACATCAAGGAGTTAGACAAACTTCAAGGGCATATGGAGAGGTACTCTGAGCTGATAACACCGTCCTACGAGAATGCGTACTCACCGGCTACGCCTACCCACCGATAATGCAACTCTATGGTGGCGTAAGGTTCCTAGAGATAGAGAAGGGGACATGCACCATAGACACATGGGCAGATTTCAAGAGAGAAATCAAGAAGTGCAGTTCTACCTGGAGATGTGGGATGTTACAGCCTGTAAGAAGACAGATCCCGCTACCGTCGTGGTCGATCCAGGACTCATGGTCAAGGAGTCTCCTCCAATGCTGGTCTCGATATGAATGAAAGGAACTCTCTTTACCTTTATGACAACCCAAGGATGGGCCAGCAGAAACTAAGGAGAAGAGGGAGTACCAGACCCAGTAAACTACAATGGCAGCCATTTAATCCTCACGGATTATAAGTGAGTACGTCTTCCGACGACGAGGCCCAAGGTTAGCCACAGCCTTTGGGGCGGGGGAGAAGAGGTGTCCCCTGTGGTCAAGATAGCCACAAGACGGATGGGGGAGAAGAGGTGCCCGCAGCATCGCTAGGTATGGCAAGGGCAAGCAGCCCTACACCAGTAAGATAAAGGCAGCGTGAAGAATAGTGTTCACGCCAAAGTCAAGTGCTTCCTATGCGATGGTCAGATTTAATCAAGGAATGTCCTAAGAGGAAAGCGCCAATGCCCTTATCGAGAAAAAATGAAGGCGAGGAGGATGCTCGGGTTCATGGCAGATGATAGTGCCTCCCAAGTCATGCCCTGCGCTAGTCCACAAGTGGAGCGAGGCGCAGTTGTTGTGCCGAGGGGTGTAGCCGTACCCACACTGTGGACAAAATCCTTAGTGTAAGATAAGTCGCATAAGAAGGCACCACCTCCGTGCCCGATCAAACAATTTTGAAGCAGATATCAAAGCTCATGAGAAGGAGGTGGAGACTATCCTAGCCGAATCCAAGTCACTAGAAATGTGGAGTCCCTCCAATGTGAGAGTACCAGGTTCGGTGGAAGGGTTTACCGGTTTTGAGACCACTGGGAGCACGAGAATGCGTCAAGTGTTCGCGGATTGGAAACCGATGGTCAGAGACCATACATCGATGGGGTCGCCGATGGTACGGGCTGGGAGAGTGCCGCCAATCACTCTCTGTGACCCAACATCCTACGTGAGTGATCCTCAACGCGCTGGCGAAACCCCTGCTTCCATAAATGTTAGGTAATGTTTCCTGAGCCTGTGGTACTTTGACCGTAGCTATGTGGAACGTTCCCAAGACCCCGGAGGAAGTCTACACAATTGTAAGGTTGAAATGTCAATACGTGCAGAGCGTTGAAGGATGAAGGATACAAGACCATGGAATGTGGAGTAGTCTAGTGTCTTCCATGGTAGTCTAGAATTTCAGATATAGAGAGCCTTCCTAGGTTCTACACACTCATTCATCTGTGGTATATATGAGGTGGTGGCCTCATTTGCAAACCACCAACTCTGAGGAAAATCCAAGTTGAGCTTTCTTAGTATCAGAAAGGTTCTTTCCTCAATAGAGAGCCTTCTTCCAAGTGTTCTCTGGAGTTCCCATTCGTCCAAGGCGTGCAGGAAGCCGAGAGCACAAGGCAGGCAAGTGGGAGGCTTACTTAGCAACATCCGGGTGGCGAGTTTGCTCTACACCACGACGGAACTTAGCGGAAGACGAGTCCGTGACATGGGGCAGCCTTGCCTACATTAACCCACATTTCACCCCCCACCTCGGCTCCCTGCAATTTGTCCGTCTTACATCACCTATCGCTTCAGTACTCGAATTATATTCTATTCTTCAAAACTATGAACTTGTCAATGTATTAATGATAAATAAAAAATAAAAAAATAAAAATTTTGTTAAAGACATCAAATTAACATTAAATTTAGAACTTAATATTTTTCAATGTTTCTTTCTTGAAAAACCATTTTTGCAAGAAAATAAGGGTATTTTTAATGCAATTAGCAGCATGTGTGAAGGCCTGATTAAAATTCTTGATTTTCAAAAGGTCATTTAATCAAATCACTCAAAAAACAATTTGTTCTCCTTTTTTGTTTGTAGCACCCAATGAGGTCAAAACCAGCCGACTCCATAGTGGTGTGTGCAACATAAACCCTACAAAGTCCTGTAGAGACCCCCGTCGGTATATATGATGCCGCATGAGACTCAAGCTACATAAAATTTCGAGGTGGGAGGGCGCTGTAGTTCAAAGGGCCCACAACACAGACGGAAAATAAAGAAGGTCTGCTCTGCGGCTACAAGTGGAACCGCTCACGAATCTAAATTGCCTTTACTCTTAATGCCAGCGACAGCGAAATCTATCACCGTATGTTCAATAGACAACACTAACAGCCAGATCATCAGTTCATACAAAGCAATCGCTTCGTGTCTATGTCTCAGAATTCAAGTTTGCACTGTGCACTTTATCAGTCTCACATCGTCTGCGTGTTGTCCTTTAGTTTAGTTGAAGGTAGCGTAGAAGAAAGCATAGCCTCACTTTGGTGGAAGATGGTGTACATCAAGTGAGGTCCCCTATTGTCAGAGTTTGTCCTGTGATGTAAAATAAATACCAAGTAGTGTCCCAATTGTCAGACTTGTCTCTCGCATAAAATAAAATGCTATCATGTTAAATGAGCCTAATTAAAATAATCCGATAAGTGCTAGGGTTGCCATATTGTTCTAGCTTGTTAAATAGTTGGTTAAGGGGTTTAAGTGCCGTGCATTGATTTCATTGGTTGGACGGTTATTATTTCAACTATTTCTTTATTTAGATGCTTATAAGTACAATCAATATGTAGAACTACTTCTCTCACCCTTCCGCTCGTCTGCTCGATATGGTATCAGAGCTTCTCTGTGATTGCTCTTCGATCAATACGAATATCCATTGATTAAGCTTCAAAGCTTTTCCATCTCTCTTCATCTATGTTAGATCTTCGCTGCTTTCTACTGTCACCATGGATCTTACATCTAATTCAAGCCATGTGACCAATTATTCCAAGTCTTCTCGATGATCTCCAGTTTGTTCTTCATCCATCACCCCGATAATCCTTGGAGTTGTTCCTGTCTCACTTATCACCGAAGAACTATACCCTGAGTTATGGTGAAGATCTCACTTTTCGTGAAGAACAAATTCGGCTTCGTGGATGGTTCAATTTTGTTAGATTATTATATTATTATATTTATTTTGTAATTTCCTAGGATTATAATTTGTATTTTCCTTATGATTGTAATTGTTCTTTTCTGTAGTCAGAGAACAGGCTCATATAAGGCCTCCTTCATAAAACCTGCTTCAGAGACCAAAACACATGTACAAATCTCTATGACACCACAATTAAAGGATTGCTTGTCTAATCCTCAAAGAATCTACAATATAAAAAACTTGCTCTGGACCAAAACACATGTACAAATTTATGACACTATTACCAAAGGATTCATTGTCTAATCCTAATCGCCATAAACTCTACAAGACTAAAACGTGGGTTTTATTACTTTATGCAATACTATAATGCAAGATTATATTATATAAATCACTCTAACTTTAGAGTAAATCATTTTTCAAAGTTGGTTTTGGTCCGATATTCTCGCAAGTGCACAGTCGACAAGTAATAAAATGGGATTTAAGTCCATGTATCGATCCCACAGATCTCAAGAATTTTAAATCAATCACCTGACTTTACTCAATTTCCATACTATTTAACCACAAATGAGGGTAGGTCAAATGTGAAAGTCAAATAACTGACGCAAGAGAATGAAAATTAGAATAAACTCGAAATAAAATAAATGAAGGTAAAACTAAGTTCTATAACAAGAAATGAATTCAACAATTATCATAAGAGACACATCAAGAGAACAGTTGTAGTGGAATCATCAACCCTCGTAGTTACCCCGATAAAATTTCTGACACCTAGCTTAAAATCGCCATGCTATAGTGTACCGGATCTTCCACACTACACATTTCATTATCTGACTTACGCACTGATTCTCTCGAATACAGGAATTATAACTAATTTATAGACTCTGAATCTGATATTCTTCATCATACTATTATGGAACAGAACTGAGTCAAGTATCACGCAGTTAACATCAGATTCGAATTTACAGATCACTCGACAGAACGCGCGGATTTGATTGAATCGACTATCGAATTAACTTGATTTGTCAGCTATATCACCCAATCATCTGATTTTTAGAGACACGAGCAACCTGCCAGTTCGGAGATCCATTATGAGCAGATATCCCAGTAGCATTGATCTTGAACCCTCATACCGAAGAGACTGAAACAAGAGCGACAACCTTGAACGCGCCAACCACGGACTCGCACAAACTATGTCAATAATCATGGACTGAATACAAACAAACAACTGATGTGAAAGATAAATCCCATCATCATATTCACTTAATGGAAGTCGGATTCTCACCACTGGTCACACGATACAAAGATTCCTCCTGATCATAGAATGATCATAATGGAAATAACAATTAATTTGACTAACTGAATTCCATAATGCTCCGGTAGACTGAAAGGAAATTGATTTCATGATTCAAATTTTCACCAACGATAATATTCAGATCCAAAACAAAAACAAATTTAAAAAGGAAAGTGAAAGAAAATGATAAATAATCTGTCGTAAATGACGAAATAAAGAAAAAATAAAGAAAACAAGAAAAAAAATAAAGAGGGACGAAGCCAAAGAATCCCGAATTTCGCTCATTGCCACCAATGAGTTGATAGTCACAGATTATATTCCTCAATCAGTCTGAATCCCAATGTGAATCGATTTTAGCGCAGCCAGCCCAAGTTATCGCTCAGCCTGCCTCACTTCTCTGTCGACACCGAACTCATGTCGCGACATTGACTTAAGTTCGCCTCAGAACCGTCGGTCAGCGTTGTCACGACACCAATCTTATGCCCTCGAGGCTTCGCTGACGCCAGGCGCCGCCATGACTTCGCGCCTTGCCGCTGACGATCCATTCTATCCTTTGCGCTTCCTCTTCAATGGTTGTAGTTCGATGTCGATATCAGATGTTACGCCACATGGGCCAAAGCCCCCGCCGGCATCTTCCACTGAGCGCCGCGATGTCTGCCATCAACTACCGCCGCGACACATCAACTTACTCCATGTTACCTTGATTTGTCATTCATGATGTCGCGAAATTTATATCTAGTCGCGATATCTTCACTTTCTTGCCGGTCTCAATTTCACCTCTCCCCATGTCAATGCCTTGCACCGCGTCGCACCAAGCTCATTGTTCCGCAGCCATCGGGACTTTCTATGCCGCGACATCAATCTCCCGTCACGACATCGCCTTAAGAACGGTGCTTCAACTCGGTCGCGTTTTCGTTGTCGACACGATTGATGTCGCCGGCTATCGCTTATACACCTAGCTTTGATCTAGTTTGCGCCTCGATTAGTCACGAGATCGATAATCTCGTCGCGCACTTCACTTTATGAAACTTCACCAATCATGGCAGGCCCGTATGGTCATGATCGATCTTATGTCGCGACATCGCTTCCGCCAGAAAATACTTCACTGATGGCTTTCGCGTCGGTTCTCATTTCTCTCTTATCGTGGACAAAGTAGCTTCCCTATTTCCCTTCGGGCTTATCCTGATAGTTCCCGATGTCATATCAATCTCTTTGTCACATCTTGTCACATCATTTGCATTTCAACGTCTTAGATTTCAGACTCAGCCTCTGGTTTTGATTCATCACGTCGCACACCAACTTCACGTCACGACACCACTTAAGTCTCGTGAGTCAACGCACCGAACCTCGAGAAGTTTAAAAGGTGTTTCGTTGTCGCCACCCTCATCCCTCGCCACGATATTCAACGCTATTGTCGGAATTTTGTATCGTCACGCACATTGCTCTCTCTTGGCCCGACACCCTTCACCGCCGACCAGACTTCATCGTCACAATTGATCAAATTCCTTTAATTCTTTGGTGTCACGACTCGACCACCTATCAACCCCACCAAACAATGTGAATCAGCCTCTTGGCCATTTCTCGTCTCTCAAGCTATCTCGACCGCATTTTCTTCCACTTATTGCTGTATTTTTCTATTTTCTTTCTCTCTTCCTGTTAATAACACTCAGAGTTTCTTCATATTTCTGGTATGACTATTCATTTCGATGAAAATAGAACAGAAAATGACTGCAAAGATGGACTTTAAGCTCATCAAACTCCCCAAACTTAAAGTTTTGCTTGTCCTCAAGCAAAGAAAAGAAAGAATTGCTTGTCCTCAAACAAAACAATTTTTGCTGATTATTTTTCTCTGATTTGTCTCCCCAGCTTATCCAATTTAATCATGAATGTGTTGCATGCAAAATTCTCTATATTTAGCTTCAAGTCCAAAATAAGGTTGGTCTCCACTCTTATGTTATGCAAACTATCATGTTGAAATTGGTTTCAAAACAATATACTCATTGGATCCCGTTGAATAAATGAATTAAATCTTTTCAATTCATATTTAGCCATTTAACTCCCCAAAGTTCTTCACTTTTACTGTTTCTTTCTTCCAAATTCCATACAGCTTGTTTTCATATTGATCCTCCACTAATGTAGGTGAATCTGACCCTCCAGATCAATCCTGCCTTGGGTTTTTATGCATTTAAGAGGTTTCTGTTAATGCACATAGATGAGTAGAAATTTTAGGTTAGATCACCCCCAATATTTTCTCTTCTACTAATTTCTTCTTTATAGTTTCTTCTAGTAAACCCTTAAACTCATGTTTAGATATCTCTTTATCTCTTCTCGTTTCTAATTCAGATTCCCCTATTTTACTCTTTATACTACCTGAGGAATTTCTTATTTGTTACCACTAAGTGGATAGTGCAATGTTTTAACTTTAGGCTTTCAACACTTTAGCTAACTTCAGTTAAGTAACTCCCATACCTTACACTGGTAAATACTAAAGTGAAACAATCCCTAAGAACTTAATTGTTCATGAGAGTTAAACACGTATAAAAACTTTTATCCTTAGCTCTTTCATATTTCTCGCTTTTTCATCTCTTTTCGAAATTTGCAATATAAACTCCCAAACTTCATTTCTTCTTCCTCTTTAAATTTGCACTGTGAGGTTCTTACTGAAGGATTGATGTCTTAAGATGAGCTTTGGGTTTCCATTACTCAATTTTGAAAATAAAGCTGAGTCGCTCAATTTGAACTACTGTGATATGCCTCAAAGATAATAGATGGCTGGGCATGGCTCAAACTATCCAAGAATAGTTCAGGGATTATTCTTGTCAATGACCACCTAGATTTCACTTCAATCAATAATCGAACAAATTCTAGAATCCTGATTTATCGTACCAAGGATTAATTATATGTATATTCGACTCAGCTTTTTTATTTCAGTATAGTTGTTAATTATACCCAACAAAGTTCCTTGATTTATCGCTCATACCACAAAACTCAAAATATAGTTTTTAGGTTCCATCTCGTTGTATTACCTTCCTCTAATCCGACTTAATGTGGGCTAAATATAAGCAATTTTTTTTTTTTTACCTTGTTTTTCAATTAACTAAGATTTTATTCTTATTCCGTAATTTTCCCTTATTTAGCTATTTCCTACTCTAACGCTTCATTCAATTAAGATAATGTCCTCTCGTAGTTTTTATTCGAACTATTTCTACTTTAATTTCAATCATTCAACCACAAAGCTAACACACAACATTGAACAATCAAATGCAAAGAGGCGCACAACAATTCCATTTAACTTTCTTCATTTACTTTCTGATGATTTTCAATCGTTGATACGTGGATGGGAGGAAGGGATGGTACCTGGAAGTTAGTGCGAGAAGGTCTATTTCTTCTTTGGACAAGGTGGCAAAAATATCAGATCAGGTCTAAAGAACAATGAGCCTTAAATAGTGGAACTTCATTTCCTTCTTTCTAGCCTCTCAATGTTTCTTCACTGATAATCTCATTAGAGAGATTCTAACTCCTCTTCAACAAGATCTGGTCTCTTTCCCGGCTTCATTCATTTATTTCATTTCAATATGACTTCCAAGAATTTAGAAAGATTAGTCATAATCAACAAATTTTCCATTCATTCCTTCACTGTAGGATTCAGCTCCCAATGCTTTTGTCTCTCCCTATTTCATTCACGGTTTTCTACTCTCCTTCCTCGTAGAGATTTATAGTAATTTGAAACCCTTTATCCGCTCCCAACTTGGTGTCATGCTCCTTTATCTTCTTTTCTATAATGCTAGAGTTGAGCATCTCGACCAAACCGCTTGTTATAGAAAGCTTCATGACTCGCTTTGAGTTTCAAAGAAAAGATCTTGATCTCTTTCCCTTCATTTCTCTTGAACTCCTCTCACAAGCCCAACATTTTCCCATCCGCTCCTCTTTCGTTCCGCCTTCCCACCGTTGTTCCTCTTTTTGATCCCACCCCTCATGCTCCCTTTCTTTCCGTTTAATTCTTCTTCCCACCTGTTGGTCTCTTCTTTCAATTCCTTTCATACATCCCTCTCTCAACTCCGCTTTTAGGGTTCCATTCTTCTCTCTTTCTTCTATTCTTTCGCATCAAACTGAGAGCTTCCAGAATTGAATTGTCCTCTTGTGCTCCTCTTGAGCTTTCTCCGTGTTGGAAATTTCTGCTTTGTACAGGATAGGAACTGGCCAAGGGGATGGAGAAGTCTATTGGGCTGTCTTCATCCTGCCCTTCATTATCTCGCAAACATGTAATCATTGCGGGTCGTGATGTCACCGTGCTCGCCCTGATCTGGCCCTGGTCTCCTTTTCTGGTTTTTCAACTGGCCTCACTCGCTCTCTACCAAAGACTCCTTTTTCCCTCCGATTCGTCCCTTACTAACTCCCGCGAAGAGGTGGAAGCCCAGACTTCTTCTTCCGACTTAAACTCCTTTCACTCCAGCCTTCAAGCAAAGAATTGTGATTGTTGCTGGGTGAGGAAGCAGACTTTGCTTCCTTCAGATATCTCACAGATAGAGTTCCAATGATAACTCATATATTGATCTTTGTATCCCTTAGTATGGCATACAAGAGGGTATTGCAGCTTCTTGTTCTCTCACTCAGGTATAAATGTCTTGTTGGAACCAAAACAGACGCCTTGTGAAGTAAACCATACCTTGCTTCTTCCGTGCACCTTCGTCAGTTCTTGGCTTTCCTTCTTTCTGTTTAACTACTGCGCCCTTCCATCGTGTTGAGCTTCTGGGCATCTTTCTGGATCTCGGCTTTTCCAAAATTTTCGAATTTGAGCCATGTTACAAGGTTGTCGCGCCATGTGGTCGTTGACAGGCTCTCTTTCGCTCAGATAGGAGACCGTGACTCCTCTAACAAAACAGCTCCATCCTTCCTTCCTACCATGTTGAATAAAACTCTCTCACCAAAGGTATATCCCGCCTTTGGTGCGCAAAGACTCTCCCATCCTCTCTCGTCTATCATCTCCTCAAAGGAGTCTCAGGGTTTTTGAATCTCCTCTCTATAACAAAACCCTTGTTAGCGTAATACTTCTTCCACTGAGAATAAGCTTCATATCGTAGAGATCAGTAAATCTCCTACTTCTTCTTTCTCTCCTTTTCCTTCCCCTTTCGCCCTTTCGAGAAGTCCCCTGAGTTTCTGCAAGCCTCCCACAGCGCCTCCCCGCTGTTTTTCCGACGGTAATCTACCCAATCAAGCTCCTTGATGAGTTTCTTCTTCTTCATTGTTCGTGTTCCTCATTATCTCACGAGTGTTAGGGACCATGGGGAATTTCAGCTATATTGAAGCAAGAGAAAAGCTTTTCTCAAGGTCAGACCGTTGTGGTTTCTGAGTTGAGATTCAGAGGGAAGACGAAGGCGAATCGGTTATGGGTCTGGAGGAATGAGATAGAGATCCAACAGCCTGCAACTAAATTGGGTCGTTCGTGGCCCGATTAACGTTTCCATTTATGACTTGTCACGGACTTCAATCGTAGATCCTTTCTTATATTCCAGATCATTAAATCAGGGCTTTTTTTGAAATGAGTAGTCAGTATGTGTCGATTTATGTCAAGGACATACCCGTGAGGTGTTTCTGGTATGGCCTGGTTTCAGGAATTATAGGATGTGGCTAAATTCTTCTCACCGAAATCACCATCATCGCACATCACAAGGGTGTCGCACATGAATCTCCTCTTCCTTACTACCCACGCATCGTTTCCTTATAACCGGTCGCCGACATCAATGTTATGTATGGACATTAGCTAATGTTGCGACATAACCCTTCATAGACCTAAGCTCTTTTAATTCAATAGAATTCAAAAAACTTTGAATTTTGTTATTGTTTCTACACATTTAAACATCTATCCAGTATATTTCAAAAGTAAACGATTTAACAATTAGTTCAATCATAACTACAGATTCGTTAAAGAGAAGGTTACTCCCTTTTTCCTGCGTTACACTTCCTCGCAAGTTGCTTGAATCATTTTTGTAGCTGAATCTTATTCATGTCTTTGAACCTCTTGCAAGATCACCGCACAATCCGTAAGATTCTAGTTAAAATACAATCAATTTCTAATAATAAAAAAATTAAATCTATCCTTCTAGAAAACAAATTCGACTTAATTCATCAGCAACTAAAAGAAAAGAAATAATTCAAAATTTAAAATCAGCATCGAAATCCTCCCCGGGTCAGATCCCATTATTGCCACTGGAGTCCTTAATGACTCATCGCTGCGGGTAATTTCTTCTTTTTCTCTAAGAACCAAGCCAGTTCTTTAACTTCCTCCTCCCCGTTGAGATAATGCTTTAACCTTTGTCCATTGACCTTGAATCTTTCCACCAAGAGGGGGCATTTTCGTTGTCACTGCCTCCAAATGTAGTACTTGCTACTACTGTGTATGGCCCGCTCCAGTTGGATTTAATTTCCCGGGAAATAATTTCAGTCTAGAGCTAAACAACAACCTCTGCTCTCGTTTCCGAACTCTTCTCAAGATTCTCCCGATCATGCCATTTCTTTGTCTTATCTTGTATATCGCTGAAAGATATGTCATAAGCTTCATTTCTCGCTCTTTCCAATTCAGACAGTTGAGCAGTCTCTCTTCCTTTTCGCAAATTTTAAAATCGTTAACTTTGATGGCCCACATTTCCTTGTATTCTAATTCAAGAGGTAGATGACATGGTTTGCCAAAACAACTCCGTATGGGGACATTCCAATGGGAGTTTTCAGATGCAAACTCCGTAGCCCAAAGTGCATCATCAAGCTTGGAAGACTAATCCTTCCCGTCTCAGCTCACAGCCAAGTATTCTTTTGATCTCCTATTGAAATTTCGCTTGTCCATTGGTCCGGGATGATAAGCTAAACTCATTATATGTTGATCCCATATCTCAAGCTCATGAGTTTTGCAAATATTTTGTTCGATAAATAAGCCCTCCCATCACTAATAATGTCTCGGGGTTCCAAACTGCTCAAAATATTCTTCTTTCAGTAAAGAAACTCAACCGTGTTAGCATCATTCCCTGGACAGAAATCGGTTTCACCCATTTGAGACATAATCTAACGCAGCAAGATAAACAAATGATGGTGGGAAGGTCCACAGAATCTATTCCCCAAACATCAAAAATCTAGGGACAACATAATACCTTAGGGACATTTCATTCTTCACAATGATATTTCCAATCCTTTGGCATCGATCACAATAATTTCACCCATTCTCAGACAATCTCTCAAGATAAGTAATAATAAAACCTCAGATTTGAGCATTCAGGAGCCGTTTTCTCCCCGAAAGTGTCCCCCATATGGTGATGCATGGTATCTATCAAAATGTTGCCTTGTTCACCTTCCGCACATCTTCTATTATCATGTCGCATCTCTCCTTGAATAATAAAGGTCATCCCAAATATAATATCTCGCATTACTCGAAGCCTTCCACAGTCACTCACATTACTCCACGTTGTGATAATTCACAATATCAGCATACCATGTAGTTGGAAGGAAACCTTAAACAATTACCTATCCGGAAGTCTTCGTTAACCGTACATCGCTCTTCTTCACTACTCGCTTTTCTCTACTTCCGACAAAGCGGCTCATTATCACATCAAGCCACATCCCTTTATCCTTTATTTCCAAATCAAACTCTTGCAAATAAAGAAAGACCCATCTTAATAATCTTAATAGTTTTTTCGACATCAAGTATTTGATTGTCAGATGATCCGTGTGAATTACCACATGATCCCAAACATTGCCTTAAATTTTCACAAGCAAATACTATAGCTAAAGATCTCCTTTTCGCTTGTTGAGTAGTTCTCAGGTTTACTAAGGTCTTACTAGCATAGTATATGCACCCCGAATACTTTCTCCTTTGCCCAACATAGCCCCATAGGCAACCACCGGTATCACACACATTATTTCAAGTCCCTCGATTCCACTCCTGGGGCAGCCTATTATAAAATGTACTAATCTCGAGTCTGATTTCATCAAAGCATCCTTGCAGAATCATCAAAATTGAACTCATCCCCCTCCCGCCAAACCCAGATAGGTGGTTCCAGTTATTTTGAAAGTCTTTGATGAATCTCCAGAAATCCAAGATGCCCCAAGAAACTTACCCTTTTAATGATAGTGGTGCAAGAGTCTTTGATAATGGATACTTGATCATATCAACTCAAATATCACGGAAATTTTGCTTCCAAGAACAATACCTTCTACTCATAAAATGGCATTTCTCCCAATCTGCTAGTCAGTTTAGTTCTGGTACCTTTGAAGTACTGCTTCCGCATTGTTTAAACATTGATCAAAGTCGATCCATACACAAAGAAAATCATCCATGAAAATCTCCATCACTTCTTCAAATGCAACTGAGAAAATAGACATCATGTGCACCTCCGAATGTAGCCGGAGACATAACCCAACAGAAACATCCTTCTTCAGTGCTGTACCATATAAGGCTGTGAAAGTGGTCTTCTCTTGATCCTCCAAAAAGCAATAGCAATCTGATTGTACCGAGCACCCATCCAAAAACAAAAGTGAGGTGTCCCGCTAACTCTATCCAACATTTGAATCAATGAAAGGCAAAGGAAATGATCTTTCGCCACAGACAACTTCCCCGCAGAATCACATACCCTCCATCCCCGTCACGTTTTGAACGCCAATTCATTTTTCTTTTCATTTCATCACAAAGAACCCTCTCCCGCCGGAACCACATGGACCGGGTTGGCTCACCTGACTATCTGAAGAAGCAAGAGATAAAAACCCAAAGATTCAACACCTGCAATTTCTTTCGACTACTTTCATCACCTGATTCATTTTCCGATGTTCTACAGATGGTTTTGAAGTCTCTTCCAAAGCAGAATCTTATGCATGCAAAACTCGTTGATCATTAATACCTCGCTCCTCAATGGACCAAGCTAAAGATTCCTTTATGCTTCCTTAATATTTTCAGCACTTATCTTCAAAAGATCACCGAGTCCGCTGAAATAACAACGTTTTTCTTGGTACCCTAAGTAGGCATACTTTAAATGACATGGCAACTCTTTCAAAACTAGCCCTTCTGTACTGGTCTCTTGCTGATTTTCCTCTTTTTCACTATTTTCCCCATTATCTTTCTATCAGGTTTCAAGTTCAACACGCTTTTATAGAATGAAAACTCGCCGTATGGAAATTCGCATTAGACATCTTCGGCAGATATCTGAATTCATCTCTTTTTCATTGATAAACTGAGTGTTACAATCATTTATACAACATCAGAGTCGGGAGGTAGAGACAAAATCAGCCACACATTGCAACCTTCCTGTCTCCTATCTATATTTGTCATACTTTGATCAAGTTGCAAATGTAGCAAATTTTCTTCTTCTCCAACCTCAAGATAAGAACTCCTTCGATGTCAATCGTATACATCTATGAGCTAGGAATGGTCTTCCTAATAGTAGGGGCACTCGTGAATCTTCTTCCATGTCCAGAATGATGAAGCCCATCGAAATAAACTTCCCAACAGTTGACCAAAACATCTTCAATGACTCCTCTCGAAGTTTCACCATCGATCTGTCCGCCATTTGTAGATAACAGCCGGGAGAAGCCCCCAAACTTAATTTCGCAGCCTCCGCAGAGGCATCAGATTGATACTAGCTCCTGAGTCACATAGAGCTTCCTGGAATTCCAGTCCTCCAACAATACAAGGAATTGCGGAAACTTCCGGGTCCCTTCATCTTTACCGGTAGTCTCTTTCTCGACATCAAGTGACTGCAAGTGCGTGAGATCTTACCTATTCCTTCTACTATTTTTCTTTCGCCTCGTGAGATAGTCAGAATTTTATAAAGTGGCATCCGGAAAATACCACTTCAGTAAAAGGCATACCGATTTCTAGCTTCTGAAAGTTCACAAGAACTCCAGTAAACCCAAGCCTCCATCTTTGATTTCGCAGCCTTTGTGGAAATGGACTCCAGCTTTAATCCTCGGATGTTCTTCTTTGTACTCCTTCATCATTCCACTGTCCTTCCCTCTCCTGGTACTGCCACTTTCTGCTATTGTCATCTTTTTCTTTTTCCTCTTCAACCTCCCCACTCCCAAGCTGCACACAACATGGGCCTCCTTTTGGCTCCTCTCCAGATCAGCTCCGAAGCCGAATCCTTCCTCCGCCTTCGTAGTGGGTTAGGTGCCACACTCCACATCCTGGGTCTCCAGTTCTGTGGATATTCTGCAATGCAGCTCTAATCTGAGAACAAACAGTCGCTCCACCTCCAATTCTTGTTCAAGTGAGTGTTCAACAAAAACTGGTTTGTCCTCAATCCTGTGTAAGAGATCCATGCTCCTCTGAAGCTGGGCCCCTCCTGGCCCCGGTATCTAGCCCCGTGCCTACTTCCCCGCCCTGCTGTCGGCCTCGAACCTAGGTGGTCAGCCGATACCCTCGACGAGGGTTCCGTCCCCCGGCTCGAGAAGCCCCTCCACCATACGAAGCTCTCATGGTTCCTCGAAAGTGTCGGGTGATAATGTGGGCCGGAAGGTTAGGATTGGGTTTAAAATGATAAGCTCTTGGCTCACCCACATAATTGACTCCTCTCGCAAATTCTTCATAGAATTCTTCGGGCCACCCTCTCAAAGACTCCTGGTCATTAACTCCTTCGATCGCCCTATTTCATATGAGCAGTGTGTGTCTTTCTTTCTTGCTTGTCTAACCCGTGCATAATGGCATCCACCTTTGGCCTCCATGGTCAGTCATCTTGCTCACCATGATTCCTTTCCTCAGCAGTTTCCTCTTGAAAGCCTTTAAGGAGTTTTCATGTTACATTCGCCGATCTTCTTCAATCACCTCTCATTCTTCAGCACTTTTTCTCAATGCTCCACAAAGATGAAGCATCAATGATCCCTTTGATATCTTCAGATCTATCCCATGCATCGACATCTTCTCAAAGAACTGCCTTGAATCTTCCTAAGCTACATACATGCTTTCATCTTCCGCTGAACACAATGATTTCTCTCCTTCTTTCCGTGGTTAGGCCAAAAGAATCACCTGGGAAGTAGGCCTCAACTTAACTCCTCCCTATAAGTATCACCGTAACCATATGGTAAATGATCTGTCTTATGTAGCCGCTGTATCTCTTAAGGAGAATGGGAATAGGCGCAGCTTTTATGACTTCGGTCTCACCCCATTCAGCCTTAACAAAGATAAATTCCATCCCGAGGAATCTTCCTGTGTGTTCGCTTGATCTTCAGTGGGATGACTGTAAGAAACCTGATGTCAGCTGACCATTGTAATCACAGCCGGGTTTCAATTCAAAATTATTAGCATCAACTGCAGTCACTCCGATCGCGAGTATTCTTCCTCAGATAATCGGTCTCCAAATCAGACGTTGGATCGGAGGCCTTCTAGCTCCTTCGCATGTATTTCCGAACCGATCCTCGCCTTTCTTCTTCCATGGTTGAGCTTTTCTGCCTCTTGGTCTTTCTCAAACTTGAGCCGCCCTTTCTACTTTCGTACACCGGAATCAGATCGGTGTTTGCTTCCTATGCATCAAAGTTTTTCCACAAACATTACTCCATTAATAATAGATTAGTCAAATCATCATAAATATTCAATGTTTCGTTAAAGGTTAGTGGCCAAACTGAAATCCCAAGCTTTGAAAATCTATTTTTGTCTTTATATTCTTTTTTTTTTTTTTTTTTTTTTTTTAAACTCCAGTCTGGCAAATTAGTATTTCCTTCTTCATCCGAATATTTGGATGCATTTAAATTTTCGATCCCCGGCAACGGCGCCAAAAACTTGTTTGAGAGACCAAAACACATGTACAAATTTATGACACTATTACCAAAGGACTATTGTCTAATCCCCGGCAACGGCGCCAAAAACTTGTTTGAGAGACCAAAACACATGTACAAATTTATGACACTATTACCAAAGGACTATTGTCTAACCTCAAGAACGGCGCCATAAAAACCTTGTTGAGACCAAAACACATTTATGCAATAGTTAGCATGCAAGATTATATTATATAAACCACCTCAATCTCTGTAGAGTAAATCATTTTTTTCAAAGTCAGGTTTCGTCCGATATTCCGCAAGTGCACAGCCGACAAGTAATAAATGGATTTAAGTCCGTATATCGATCCCACGTAGATCTCAAGAATTTTAAATCAATTCACCCTCGACTACTAATTTTATACTATTCGACTACAAAATGATAGTAAGAGGTTCACACAGAGAAAGTCGGGAAATAACTAGACGCAAGAGAATGAAAATTAGAATAAACCGAAATAAAATAAATGAAGGTAAAACTAAGTTCTATAAATAAAGAGAATAGAATTCTCATCAATTACATTTATATAAAAGAGAGTTAATAATTAAGAGAATACCAGAGTAGGAACTAATAAATTCGTAGTTACTCCCGATAAAATTTCTCACATCCTCTGCCAAAATCTCGTCTAAGGCGTTTGTAGTGCAAATTCGGATCTTCTCCACACTCCATTTCATTATCTAATCGATGACCCGATTCTCTCGACACAGGAATATTAGATAACTACTTCTCCTTTAAAAAAAAAGACTTCCTTTAACTGATATTTTTCTTTTTCACATACTTCATACCCATTTTACGGATCAGAACCTTAGCTCCCAAGTTATCGGCGTCACAAGGATATACAACTTCCGCATTGCTTTCCTCGAAATTAGGAATAGATCAACCTTCCTTGATAGATCACAGCCTAACACTGGATTAGTCTCTACTCCATCCCAATTGAGGGGAACCTCTTGCTTGTTTAAATAGATAACTCATTCAACTCGCTTCTTGATTTCAAGTGAGAAGAGGATTTATCAAGTGAACTACAAAGCTCATAAGATCCCTTAATAGCAGTTAGTATACCTTCGTAAAGAAATGTACATTACTCTCGTGAATGTCTTCCCGTGTCACCAGAGGACCTCCTTGAAATAAGAGCAATGACGCAAATCTTAACGTATACAAACCGATATTCGTATCCCAAGACAATAAACCAAAACCGTAAAATAAATTCATTAATCGAAATTAACAAGTTGCCGAAAACAATCTACAGAAAGATAAATTCTAATTATCATATTCACTTAATGGAAGCCGGATTCCTCAATTACCGAATCACACGATGACGATTCCTCCGATCACAGAATGAATCGCAATGGAACCGAAATAATTGAATTTCGTAATTTGTCCTGTAAATTCCACACGCTCCAGTAGTAATTTGAAAGGAAATTGATTTCAAGATTCACTTCAAATTTCAACGATAACATTCGCATCCAAAACACAAAACAAAGCGAAAAGGAAAGAAAAGAGAAAATACGATAAACAACTGCTTCCTAAAATGACGAAAATAAAGAAAAATAAAGAAAATAAAAAAGAAAAAAAATAAAGAAACGAGCTTTCAAAGAATCCCTTACCTTCTCGTCTCGTGGCCGCCAAGCTACCCGAATGAGTTGGATAGCTATATTTATAGGGTTCCTCAATTGGGCCTCGTAATCCCAATAGATCATTGCGGATTTAGCGTAGCTGTGCCTGGCTATCATTTCAAATGTCGCTTCTAACGCGATAACGAATCTTATATATCGCGATATTGACTTAATCATTATCGTGGCACAACTGCATTGCCCATGTTGTCACGACACTAACGGCCCTTTGTAGGTTTCGCTGATCGCTTGTGATGTCGCGACATCATGGCCTTGTTTCAGCGACATCCATTCTAGTCCTTTGCGCCTTCAATGGTTTGTTCCCTATGTCGCTGGCTACCGGGATGTTGTCGCCATTACGGGCTCAAGCCCCCGCACCCTCTTCCACTAGTTGTCATGATGTCGCGACATCAATCTCTACGCCGCGACATCAACTTACTCCATGTTACCTTGATTTGGCTCATTCATGATGTCGCGCGAATTTCTATATCTAGTCGTGACATCTTCTCACGCCTTGGTTGGTCTCAATTTCACCTCCCGATGTCGCGACGCCTATATCTTGTCGGACCTAAGCTCTGCCATCTCAGCTCGGGATCGATTTTCGGGAGGCGCCGACATCAATCCGTCATCACATCGCTCTTGGCGAAACCGTAGCTCAACTGTCGCTCGCAGTCGCGACATCAGATTGATGTCGCGACATCGCTTTATACACTGCAGCTTTGATCTAGTCGTTCCTGATTGTCACGACATCGATATCTTGTCGCGACCTCACTTTATGAAACTTCACCTTCAACTGAGCAGGTCCTATGTCGCGACTTCGATCTTATGTCGCGACATCAGCTTCCGGCTTGCAGTCTTCACTTGATGGCTTTTGATGTCGCATTTCACTTCTTGTCGTGACAAAGCAGCTTCATTTCTTCTGGCCACATCTCTGAGGAGCCTCGGCGTCACATCAATCTCTCGTCGCTACATCTTGTCACATCATTTATAGATTTAACCGGTTTTTAGATTTCGTGGATTTCAGCCTCTTTGTCAGACATCATCAATGTCGCGACATCAATCTCACTCGTGATGATCGACTTGGTCTCGCAGCTTCATCACCCAAACCTCATAGTTTGGTGCAGGTTTCATGGCTGACTTCATCCCTCGGCCACGGATACCACCAGTTATCGCGACCAAATGCCGTCACACGCCGCTCTCTTAGCTCCTGATTACCCTTCAGCTGCTGACCTGTACTTACTGTCGCTACCTGCATCAAATTCCTTTAATTCTTTTGGTGTCACGACCTCAGAATTTGACTGTGTCAACCCCAAAACTGCATCAATGAATCAGCCAGTTCTTTGCTTTACTTCGCTTCTCCGTCATCCGACCGCACTCTTTCTTCCACTTATCGCTGTATTTTTCTATTTTTCTTTCTCTCTCTTTCCTGTATAATAATAATTTGGTGAGTTTCTTCATATTTCTGTATATTAATTATTCATTTCTAGATGAAAATAGAACAGAAAAATGGACTAAAAATAGATGACTTTTAAGCTCATCACCTATATAAGGCCTCCTCTTATACTTGTAATTTACTGTTTTTAATATAAAGACTCAAGTCTTTCTTCATGGTATCCTATGCCTCTCTGATTTTTCGCTATTCTCACTGCCTAGGTATTACAACACACCGTAGATAGCTGAGTTTTTCCGATTTAACACCACCGCTTTCCTTCCCCGCACCTAAGGTTCTCGACTTACTCCCATTGACTTTGCCACGTCAGCAGTTGATCGTTGACCGAAAATTTAACCAAAGTATTATGATCGGTTTTCATTCAATCCATTTTTTTTGTCGCTCTGTTTTTCATCGAATTTCGATATTCCATGTGATAAGATTTCTCGTTTGATTAATGTTATTTTTAATGGAGATAATTTTGCCAAGTGGTCTCAAGCCATGTGTAATTATCTCAAAGGCCGCAAGTTATGGCTTTATGTCTCTGGTGACCGTCCTATTCCAGAAGAAGTGGACAAAGAAACTGATTTTGCCTATGCCATTCGGATTGAGGATTGGGAAAGCACCATCAGATCACACTTGGTTTCGTAATACTTCTATTTCATCCATTGTCGGCGAGTTCGGGCAAAATTGATATCGCCAAAGAAGCTCGGGACTCACTTGTTACTCGGCATGCCGGACTGGCGGTGTTTCATAACTTCAAGCTCACATAACTTTATCGATTTGTCGATCCAGTGAGTAACTACTCAGATATCATAGTTGGTCAAATCTATATTGGGATCAATTAATTGTTGCATCCAACCAGCTTCCTAATTATGTCACACCAAATTCGGGTTTATGTTCACCGTGAAATAAGCGACTGACGGTTTCAGTTTTAATGGGCTTTATAAGATGAGTTTGAATTAGTCGTAAGTCATATTCTCCATCGATCCTTACCAACAGCCTCACAATATATTCATAAATTGGGCCGATAATGAGACCTCCGTTTTCTTAACAACCATCTATCCTGCACTATGGTTCTTGCTACTCCAAGCCAATGCTTTAGACTCATACTCCTATTTTCCCCTCTCGCGGGCCACTCACCTCTGTTTCCACTTTCCACCCGCCACCTACCGTTTTCCACTCTGCTGGCCCACTAATTTATCTGAATCCGCTTTCCACCATGACACCAAATTGGTTTATGCTCTCTAAGTCATGAACAATGACGACTCGCTTTAGTTTTAATGGGGGCTTCGTGATGAGTTTGAATTAGCTAAGTCGCTAAGCCCCATCAGATCCTTACCACACAAATTCCTGAAGGCAAGCCATTCATAAATTAGTGTTTAGCTAATGAGACTGCTCGTGACCGAACCTATAATTCTATCCGCATCATGGTCTTCACCAAATTTATAATGCTTCGCAAAATGTTACTCCTATTTTTCCTCCTGTCACCACTCCACCTCTCAAGCCCCACCCTCTCCAATCTCAGCCACTCCACCCTCTCGCTTCCAATTATGTCGCTCGTTTAATTGATCCGAACTAAGCCTCTTCCACCTCGCCGACAATCACAAATCGGGCTATGGTTCACCATGGAAGAAGGACTAATTATTTCCCAGCCTTTAATGGGCTTCTTTGCACAGCCACTCAGCAAGTCATATTCTCCATCGATCCTTTACCAATACCAGCCCCACAAGCTAGGTCATAAATTAGCGATAATGAGAGACCCATCTTCGTATCAACTAGTTCTGTCTGCACCGTGGTCTC
This sequence comes from Tetrastigma voinierianum, assembly GCA_016808115.1. NCBI lineage: Eukaryota > Viridiplantae > Streptophyta > Magnoliopsida > Vitales > Vitaceae > Tetrastigma > Tetrastigma voinierianum. The sequence continues at coordinate 37,081 of JAEQBH010000428.1, read as the reverse complement.
CGCATCTGGGGCCACTGCTTTGCAAACTGCTACTCCTATTTCTTCCTTCCAGTTCCTCACCTACCTCTCGTTTCCAGCGCAAAGGGAATGTCGATGATACAACAATAAGAAGTCTCTTCAGCTCATGGCTCGTAAGAACAAAGGTCACAGGCACAGAAAACCTGCCACTACAACGTATTCTTTCGTACCCGTCATTTAATTCAAGCAAATCAAATTATCACAGACTCCATCCCAAGTCTCAGTTCCCGCTCATCTCTCTCAGGTGACACAGATATGGTTAATCTCAGTTCATCTTCCATTCTAAAGGCATCCAACACGCTTCTTCTATGATATCGTGCACATCTCATACGTGGCTTCCTTTTGATTCTTCTTGCCTTGAATCATATGACTTCTTTCTCTAATGCTGAAATCTTCATAATAATTTCATTTCTTCCTACTATACACTCGCAAATGGTTTCTGTGCATGTCTCTCATCTAATGTCTCTACACCACCTTGTCTGCTTTCAGCTAATGTTTACCAATTCCTAAACTCACTCTTATAATTCTTTTTTGGCTGGGCAACTCAATGCTTTTCTTTAACATTTTCCTACTGTATATGTGCAAGTATCTCTACAGATAACCGTTTGGACCGCCCCGTATGCCTGGGAAGGTTGTTTAAGCTCATCTTTCTTCATTTACCGGGTCCCCGCCTTCCAGTTTCTTCCATCTCGAATTGCAGTACTTCTCTCTTGCTTTACGGCATTCGCTGGTCACATCTATCTCTATGCTAAACAACTATGTTTATAGGGGTTTGCTAGGGTTCGGTTTCAAATAAGAGTTTTGATTTGTGGTTTTCATTAGACTAGTGTAAAACAACCGCTTTACCATTTAATAACAATGTTTCTATGCTCTTCTTCTTTGATCTTATTCATTCCATATGGGGCCCCTCTCCCATTTCTACTCCGGTGGGTCATGTTACTTTTTATTCAGGATGATTTTCCTTGTATATAGCGATCATCTTCAAAACAGCAGAACTTTATCAAATATATCATGACTTTACCAAAATGATTGTTAATATGCCGCAAACCTACATCAGAATTGATTCTGGATATGTCAAGAATATAGCCCATGAATCTTACATTTATTCTACATCAATTTGCACGGCCTCATTCCTCTTGTCTATGTACTTCACAAAATGGCAAGGCTATAAACTTCATTATCCTTTGATGTTATTCGAAAGCTACTACTAGCTGCCGCTCATTCTTCTGTTCGGAGTCACTTATCCTTACACCATCAATCGTGTCCTCCCATTGTCTCTAATCAAACTCCTTATGATCTCTGCCAGGTTTCACATTCTCCTCCCAGCAAATTACTCTAGAGCCCGATGTGTCTCTTGTCTTTCTCATGACACTGAAAAGAAACAAACTTCATTCTTCGCTTCTCGTTTCAGGTTGTTTTCAGTATGGAATAAGTAAAAAAGGTTATAGGTGTTATGATCCCATTAGCAAACGCTCGTGTTTCTCAAGATGTGGTCTTTGGGAAACACAAAAATGTTTTACCAGTAACTACCATGCCTGCTTTCCCCTATTCCCCCATCGATCCTCTCCCCGACCTTTTTTCTAGGGGTGAGTCTCCCAACCTCTCCGTCTAGCCCTCCCTTCTAGCCACTGGCATGCTCCTTCTAATGTATCTGATGAGCTCTTCACATCTAAATCAGCTGGCGTGCCTGCACCTGACACGCCTTCAACTCGGATCCCGCTTTAATCCTTCTTACTCTCATACACTTCATTGCTCCTATCTAAAATCACTCTTCCCTCTCACCTTCACTCTCTCTATTTCTTTTCTATGTATCGCCTCTCTCCGGGAACCTCAGACTTTTCAAGAGGCTTCCTCTAACCCTTTATGGCAGCAAGCTATGAAAGAAGAGTTGGATGCACTATATAAGACTAGAACATTGATCCACTGGGTAGTTGATCTCCCCTCCGGAAAATTTGCTTTCTCGGGTTGTAAATGGGCTTATAAGATCAAGACTGATCGATGGCACTGTTGACACAAGGCTCATTCTTGTTTCCTAGGTTTTACTCAAGAGAATGAGACTGATTTCATGAGGAGACTTTTGCCCTCGTGGCTTAACTCTCTTCCGGCCAGACCTTTATTGCCGTCTTCTCGCGGCTTCCGCCGTGCCTTGGGCCACCTTTTCTTCGCATGGATGTCAAAAAATTCTTTCTTGGGACGGTGAACTCTCGTATAGAAGCTCCATAAGGAAGCTTCCACCTGGTTACCTCACCACCCGGGCTTCTCACATAGTATTTCGACTACGCACGAGCACTTTATGGGCTTAAAAACAAGCTCCTCGAGGCATGGTTTGCTGTCTAATCTCTACTATCTCACATGGTTTTTCAAAGCGCTTCTTTGATACAAAAATTTTTCCGAGACTCGGGCCCCACAGGTAGAGTATTACTATTCTTCTCTCAGATGTAGATGATAAGGATTATTACAGGATATAGGTATTCAGATCTAGCACTTTCTTGGTCGTCAATTTGAAATGAAAGATCTCGGCCCTCTTAATTACTTTCGGGGTCTAGAAGCTTGGCCTTCCTCATGTATGGTTATTATCTTACTCACAAAGCAAGTATACTTAGATCTAATTTCTGTCGCATCACTTATAGCAAGATGTTAGCCTACACACCTATTGAGTATACAAATACACACCTCACATGGCTAATCACTATTAGATGCTACTCTACGTAGAGCTTCACTGGGAGTCTAATCTATCTCACTATTACTCGCTCTGATATTTCCTATGCAAGTCACGGTTAGTCATTATGGCTGCCCTTTAGATCTCCCATTATGCCGCCGTTTTAGGATTCTTTTGATATCTAAAAGGCACCATATTTGATGAGTTCTATATTTTCTTCCCATTCTTCATTGACTCTTGTGCATATTCGTATAGACAAGTGGTGTGGATTCCACCGATCACGATCTACTAGCGGATATTGTTTTCTTCTCAGATTCTCTCTTATCTCTAGAGAAGCAAGAAACAAACCTGGCCGTTGCTCGTTCCAAAGACCGGCTGCATTATAGAGCACTAGCACATTACAATGAACTGTTATTTGCCGCTTGGTTACTATAGATTCGGGTGTGTCGACTGCTCCACGCAACTAAACTTCACCGTGGATAATCAAGTGCTATTCAAATTGCTTATAATGATGTCTTCAAGGAACGTACTAAACATATTGAGATTGATTGTCACTTCATTCATCATCATCCGCTTCGTGGCACCTACACTTCCGCCTATTTCCTTAGGATCATTTATCCGATATCTTCAATAAACCACTTCCGTGAACTTTTCGAGCTTTAGATTCCAAACTCAGAATGGTTTCTCTTAAACCAACATGAGTTTGAGGGGGGATGTTAGATTATTATATTATTATATTTATTTTGTAATTTCCTAGGATTATAATTTGTATTTTACTTAGGATTGTAATTTGTATTTTGCCTAGCTTCATAAGGCCTCCTTTATACTTGTAATTTCCATCGCTTTTAATATAAAGACTCAAGTCTTCTTCAAATTTCAAGACTCAAGAATGATCTTGAATTGTTTCGCTGAATAGGGAATAAATAAATATTGTCATTTCATGGATTTTCAACTTACTATGAAGGAGATATCTGTATTTGATATATGCGTCGAATCCGGGCCATGAGATGGGACTTAGACTTGAGAGATTGATTCTGGCACAGAAAATGGCTAGTAGGGTTTTTCAACTTAAAAGAGATTTAATCAATTTGGCACAAGAACAATTATCAATTGGTTGTTACTCACTAAACTTGGGGCTATATCGAAGAATCCTAACACTTACCAACTCAGCTTTGTAACTCTGAAGTGCTCATGTGGTGGAGCCAAGGAGATGTTTAAGGAATGTAACTTTTTCTCAAATCAGTAAAGAGGACAACACGCTTACTCGACTCATTACCTCCCATCAATAGAGCGTTTGCTTTTCTTTTCAAGAAGAACACTAAATTAAAGTGCTATACCTCTCAAAACATAAGGAGCATTCATATATTACTTTGCCAAATCATAATTTATTTCTCGTTAATTATGTTGGTGATGTGTCTATCAACCAATTCGACTCTTAAAGATGTCTTATTTGTCTTGAGCTCAAGTTTAATTTACTTTGTTAGCACCCTTCTCTTTGCGATTTTCGATGAGTTTAATGCGAATCATTCAAAATTCGGGACTGAACCCGATGGGCGCGATTAGGAAGGGTATATTGGTTCTGCTTGTACATGCTTGGTGATACCACATTCCTCTCTGCGCATCAAATCTGATTAAACGACTAGCGCACCACCAGTTGAGTTAAACCTCTCTTACGATTAGCGTGAATATTTGCATTCTGGCACCTTTGATTCCATTGTTAAATGAAATCTGGTATTATTGCATCTCTATGGAAAAACGAGTGATTATCTTTAACTTCTAATAATAATATCGAAGCTTATCATTGTGACAGTTCATTCCGCCACATGAGGACCTTATCATCTTCTTCTTAGTGGTTTGCTACTTTCTTACTGGGTGGATGATTACTCATGCTTCCATGGTTTATCTTCTCATCATTGATGTGCATCTTATTATTCCAAACTCCTTGCCTTGTGAAACAGTTGGCTTTGTGTAAAGCAAATTTTCCTCATTTTTGGTTGGGTTTAGGTCTTTATTAGCTCCTTAGCATCGGAGTTTTGTTGTGCTTGACAGGACTGTAAGAGCTACATGTGGGGCGTGGCATCAACATTTAGTTACTTTTCGATGTGGTTGGAATCTTTGTTTAAATCCGGGCTGCCTGTGTAATTTTTGTGGCTATCCTCCGACGTTAAATATTATCTTTATGTGGTCATGCCTGTCGAACAACGTAGAGGAAGGAGACTTACTTGTTGATCGGCAACGGTGTCTTGATGGCAAGGATGGTCAGTGCAGGCGGACTGAAATCCATAGTCTGAACATCCCTCTAGCTCCATCAACAGTTTGTCTAAGGATGAAGATGATGATAACCAGATAACAAATACTGTTAATGCTTTTCGTCGAAAGAATCAAGCCCAATTTAATGAAGCCTTATTTATGGTTCACATTTTGGTTCATTGCGAGAAGAGTGTAACCCTTCGAGGTTGTCTCTCTTTGTTTGAGATGATTATGGGTTGGGTCGAAGCCCGTGAAAAGTGACCAATCCCAACATCTACATAAGCAAGTGTAGGCAGTATCATTTTGTCATTTCTCGTATCCGGGAGTTTAATTCATGGATTGAATGGACGTGGGCTGACACCTTTGGTGGTGGAGCTCCAATAAACCTAATATAGGCCATATAGGGTCATCAACCTATAAGGTAAAATGATTCGCTATTTACCCAGTATCACCTCTTAATATGTGAGATCTCAGATTTGTGATATGAAGTCTGTTTGATCTCCACATTATAGGTATTCTAATTATATTTTCAACAATCAGTGATAATTCAGTGATAAATCTAAAGTAGCGGTGTACCAAGCAGAAAAGTATCTTTTTGCCCTCATGCCAATCAGATATGAGTTAACTCGCTTTTCTAGAAATGTTTCATTAAGTCGAATCATTCCATGACTATGTGATACATCTTAAGATATCCAACATTAATTCATCACACCATGATATAGTCAAAAATCACAAAGGGTAGATAGATGAAATCCGCATGTGAGTTTCTAGGACTCACCTAGCGAAGAAGCAAGGATCCATTCTTCTTTGATTAATTCAAATCCAGCACATGCGGTATGAGTATTCTACACGTATTTATGGTGAACATCTCTTTTATAAAAGTAGAAGGTGTCATCCATCTGTTGGCAGATAAATAACATATGAAGAGTCTTAGTCTTTATAAACTGCAACATCGACCTCAAACTTTTTGTTCATTATGATATTAAAACCATTAGCAAAGTTCCATAAAGCTTCTATAAACTGGAACCTTACATGAATGGTAGGAAAGCATTCATGTTGATTCTTGTAAAAGAATCTTATCTTGATTCTTATCAAGGCGACCTTAGCCCGATGTCTGACCCGGCGCTCCACTACACCTCAAATCAATCAGAGATCTAATCTCTAACAGCTCTAAAACAGAGGTGATTACTCATCATGAGAGGTCAAATCAAGAAATTTATCGATGTATATACTTGAATTATTAACTAAGCGGCATTCTGACATATTCAATTAAAATTCTGAAACAAGTGAACTATGTGAAATGCTCTTCATTTATTACCAGAGGACCACAAGTGGTTTGGACAATATATACAAATATTATCATCTACATAAGCCCAGGGATCTTACATACCTTGCAGTAGATCTTAAATATATGTTTAGTAAATATAGAGTGCAACCATCGGTTGGTAGGGATATCATTGAACCCTTCATTTGCAGGCGATATTCTTTATGTAAATGATATAAACCGGGTATGTTTTGTCCACTTGATATTTGGATCCTTATCATAAGCCAATGCAGCCATGCTATCGTAAAGGTGTTTGGCTCAGGCATTTTAACAACCTCAAGTCTTGTAAAATCTTTTCAACCAAACCACCTCTGTATATACGAAGGCAGGCTACATATTCATCTTCCATGTTAATGGCTTCATAAAATTGTTTCTTTGCAAATTGCACGATCATTTGTAAAACGGCGTATCGAGATCATTGATTTGTGTTGGTGAGGATCCTTACAATCGGCATTCTGCCGCGTCGATCATAAAATCCTTTGCCCTTGGTAGCATAATATAATCACCAACATCCTGTGATATCCTCATGGTTATCTTCTCTTTGCCATCAGTGTTTCTCTTTGATTAGTTAGAAATCTCCTTGCTAGCAGCGGTAATATATATGGGATGTGGTACATCAGCGCATCAAACTTAGGCAACGAATCAGGTATTTTGAACATTTTCCTTTTTCTTGGGTGACTTGGGACACGTATATGAGGCTAGGCTAAATTTCTTTCAACGCGTGTATCCATGGGTTTGCAATCATGCATAATAGTGCGCCAACATTTGCTTAATATACATCTGAGATTAACCCCGAGTGGTTTGGCGATCCTTGAGGATCTTAACACCAAGAACATAGTTAGCCTCTCCGTATCTTTCATTTTTAAAAATCATGATTGTTAAACATTTTTGGTCACGTCTATCAATTTCTTTGTTCCTTCATCATATGTCTTGACATGAAGAGTCAGAGCCATAAATAGTTATTTGAACGTTAATATACACACAATGATCCTCTTCATCATTGTAAAACCATATTCGAACAAGCTGATGAAATTTGAGGTTCCATTGCCTTGAGGCCTATTTAAGACCATAAATGGATCTCTTGAGCTTGAAAGCTGCAGCTCTTGTCCTTTAGGCTCAAAGCCTAAAGGTTAATCCATATAGATTTCTTTATCAAACTCACATTTAGGAAGAAAGCCGAGTTTTAACGTCCATTTGGTATAATTCTAAGCCCGTACACTACTATAGCTAGAATATGAGGTGAATTGATGGAAACTGAGCCACGGGCGAGTCGTAACTATATTCAATTCCTGCTAATGTGAGAAGCCCTTAGCTAGCAGACATATATCACGTCAATTGTCCTATCGCATGGTTTTAATATTGAGAGCAGGCTTGTTCCCAGCAGTCTCATGAAGCAGCGCGATCAAATCAACGAATCTAGACTATTGGATTTCATTGGATTGTTACTCTTGCGACGAACCATTTTTTTAGCATTAGGACTTGATGCGGTATCCTTAATCTCATTTATGTATATTTGGCCGGGTTTTATTGGTTTTATGTTTTCCAGTAGTGCCACACAATGCTATATTTTTATAATTTTGTGATTGACCCGACTATTGAGAAGCAAGAAATCGAAAGCGTGAGTCATCAATGGATCCACGGAAAACATGTGATATGTTCACTGCGTGTCCTCACTATAAACTCCCTCATTGTGTTATATTCTAGACTACGAGGGTTTTCCATAGACCTTAAGATCACCTGATGCGGGTCGGATGAAGAAGTTATGAATGAAAGAGTGAAGAATGCAAAATGAGGAGGTTACTGGCAAGTTGAAGAAAAACTCACGCCAAGGTGTGAATGGCTTCCTTATTTATCGCGTGAGCTCATTCACGCGGCGCAGCGTTCTCACGCAGCTCAATGTGGGCGCTCAGGCTATAGTGTGAGAACACCCAGCATAAGCGTGGGTATTTTCATGCTTCAGTATGGTTTGGCTTCGAGTACTCCAGTAGCTTCCCATTTTTTGCCACACATTGGCGTGACCATCACACTATCGCGTGATGTGAAATTTGGCCACTCTGTTTTCTTTGAGCGCATTTCTTCCACTCGTTGGGTTTGGCGCAAGGATGATGGGGCATTTGGAGGAGGGAGTTCGGCGAGGAGGTTCATGGGAGGTGAGTGTGAGATGGGGCCCTTTCTTGGGGTTATCCCTGCGAAGATCTTTCACCTAGGAGAAAAAGGGACTCAAGAAGAAAAAGAATAGATGGAAGGAAATCTCACCATATTTTGTTTTCTCCCATTTTAATTTTCCACTTTCTTTTGATGGTTGTCTTTCTTCTTTATTTATGTTTTAGTTTGTTTTCATAGAATTTAGATGTAGCGAAGACATAAATGTATGAATTCTCCTACTTTTATAATGATTGGTGTATTATTTCCACATGTGCATGACATTTCATTTAATCTTAATGCTTGTGGAGTATTTGACAAATATTTGCATGATTTATGGCTTGATTTGAGATTGAGAAGTGATGATTAAAAATTTAGACAAGTGGATGATTTACTATCTAATTGTCAGAGATGAGATATAATGGGGGTTATGGCAGCAGTCAAGCGAGTATTAGGCGGCTGGCTCGACTGAATTCACAAGAGTGAGCAGACTTGTTCACGAGCTGTTCTGGCGTTGTGCGGGCGGGGTGCTCAGGGCTGCAGCTCATTCTTCCCTAAACACATTCCGCAGACTCCAGTTCTGTTTGATTATGGAAACAATTTCACGAGCTAGTTAACGAGCTTGCTCATGAGCCCTATTACAAAACTGTTCCACGAACTACATTCATTGTGGTTGTTTGATGGTCAGCCGAACAACTCAGTTACTCGACCTCAAAGATGATGTTTGGGTAAAAAATGTTCATGTCGCCCGGCTATATAGCTAGAATTAAAAGATAAAATGATAAAAGTTCGATTAGCAGTTGAGTTTCAAGTTAAAATATTCATCATGTTGTTTAGGAAAAATTCTGTTTGTGCGCTAGGCATTCTCTATGTTCACGAGCATGTTCACGAGCTTGGTTCACGAGCGATTCTGCCCGAGCTTGCTCACGGAACTTTGTTCGGGGCTTTATTTACGATGATGGTAGGAGTTTGAGGTGCTGAGCTCGGCTCATTTAACTTATGAGCCTCGAAAATGATGTTGAGTTCAGCTCTTTAATATCAGCGAGTTTCAGGCGAGCTTCTAACGGCAGAGCGGCGCTGCGAGGCTGGCATTCGATTCTGACCCCAGATATAAATGAGATTAGGTATGGTATTAGGATTTCTTGGTTATTGTATTTAGGGTTTTGGGGTTGGTAGGGGTAAAATACCTGAGTGAGGTGAGTGTTGTGGATGTGAGAGGGTCACATCCATTACTGATTTTCCATCTTCTTGATGAAATAAACATAGATTAATTTGGTTAGGGTTCATATATGACAATTTAGGTGGAAATCTAGTACAAGAACTTACCCAGTCTTTATTGAGTCATTGTAGTTTAGGATTTACTGCATGTTGGTTAATTAGCCAATTTAAATCTTTTACAGATTTTCAACCATCCGTCCGACCTAGTTATATTCAAGTCGGTATTTGATATTGGTCTCGTGGAGACGATAAATGTGCTGTTTTAATGCCAGTGCGATAGTACGCGTGCATAAAATACATTTATAACTTTTCAAGTACTAACAAGACCGAGAGAGCTTATTGTATTGTTTTGGAACTCTGCCAAATCATGAGCAATCATGGAAGGCTTTCGATCTCGAAAGCGGCGGTGGATTTATACAATTATTACGTCGAGGTTGAGATTTTCGCTAAATCTTGCTCCACTTAGGAATAAATCTATTAAATTGTCGCCATTTTAACCGGCGGAGTTTGATTTTATATTGTGGGTTGTGTGAGTATTAGTCCAGTCATTCTTACATCTTCTCCGACCTCACGGATCTTCCATTTCATAGAAAGGAAGATCCTATCTCACCTCATTCGGGAAGTCCTCTTCTAAGAATAAACGTCTGTGACTCAATTCCGTTCCATTTATATCTTCCTAAGAAGACATATCCTTTGGAGTACTTTGGGTATCTTATGAAGATACACTTCTTCCCCCTAGGACCAAGCTTCCCATATTCTTGAGAAATGTTGCAGTGTAAATTTTTTGAGTCGCATAGTATTAAATGGAAGCCTCATATTTCCATAATTCATACCAGGTGGAGGAACAAACTTAGATGGAACTGTGTTTAGAATGTAGAGTGCGATCATTGTTGCATCTCGGGATGGGCCCAACTTTGCTTGTGCCATCATTGACCTTATCATATCGAAAGGGTCCTATTCCTTATCTGCTGCTCCATTTGTTCTGGAGTGTAGAAAGGAATGAAGATTACATTTGTCTAGCTATACCCTTCTCATCACAATATGTTTTAAACAAATTAGATAGATATTCATCCTCATCGATTACATAGAGTTTTTATTTTTGTCTTTAATTGATTCTTAACCAATCCACTATAACTTTGAGTAATCCGTTTCTTCATATCCATGGGAGATGAATTAAACATGGTAGAATCTGGTAGAATCATACATAAAGTGATCAAATATTGAGCACCATGTCTTGCCACCTATTCATTGTTTATGATATTAAGTGGATAAACAAAGGAAGAATTTGCTCTCTTGGCTTTCCGAAGGCGTCTATTTTACTATACCAAACGACCAAATCTATCTTTTAATAGGTCCTAAGCATTAGCCAATAACCTTTTTGACGGATCTATCTTATGTCCAGGCTTAGCATTGTTTAATATCATTCATAATAGAATTGCCGTTTGAATTTCAATGAAAAAACGTGGATGTTATAGCTTTGTTGATAGATTATCTACATGATATAAATCATATACATGCGAAACATTTGTCAATAATACGTCTTTAAATCGTTAAAACCAGTTTTGAAACCAAGTTTATGATGTCTATGAAAACGAAAGTTACGTGACTTGCATGGGCAGGCACTCATGAGATAAAATGTGTGGCTCTTTGCTTATCGTTTGCAGTGCCAGTTTAAACACATCTACTAATATGTATTTTATATATGAGCTTCTACTTCCTTTGGAATTTGGCGAATCCGCCACATTCTTGTCGCGCTGCCGACGATCCGTTCTTTCGCGATACATGGTCAGGAAAGACCAATCTCGATTAGCATTAAGCAACTACTAAAACATCATAGAAATGAATTTAGTTATATTTTACCTTTGGATGGAGTCGATCACGATAAGTGACCGGGCTGCTATAATTGAAACAATTCTGTAACCACCAAATGCGCTTTCGATTGCCACTTCCCGTAGTTGCGCTTGTTTCCTTGGAATAGTCTTATTCCCTCTCTTTATCAGCCCCGAAACGTTCCTTTTCCATTTTATTATGTCTATCAGGAAGCTCAATTTCTTAGATTGGTCATGGTTCTCCAGTGAGAAGACAATCTTCTTCTTCTGACATATGCGCCGACATCGTAAAGTTTGATGTTGTCATTATAGGTAAGGTTTATCTGGTCTCTAGGCATTTGGAAGAGGGAATCATGGCTTGGACTTGTTGTTTATCCAATGACTAGTGGCCCGGCCTTCTCCATTCATATATCATGTTTGGCATGACATTCAAGTATTGCCTCATACTGTGATTTGATTGTTTCTTGTAAGCATATCAATTTTAAGAAGTAGTGATGCAATCTAATTGGTTAAGTACCAAATCAAATTGTACTTTAATGGTGTCTGAATCATGCCGACTGATTCCCTATCCAGCGCAGCATTCAGATCATTTCTCTCTTTAGTAATATCCAAAGTGCTGACTATCATGATTGTGGCCTGATATAACATATCTAGCCTATGTTAGGCACATCATTAACAAGACAGGCGTTGATTGTGTGATTGTTTCGGCATGTCTTGTTCCTTCGAAGGTGCTGAGATTTTATGATGCCAAACCTTTATGTAATTTTTTTCATTCGGTTTGTCTCGGTTTAGGTTGCCAACTATCAACCCTGTGAGCCATTTCAACTCTAAAATAAAGGAAAAAAACTTTTTCAACAGTGACTCATAACTGTTATTATTATGCTTGTAGTTCAGTAAGCAATAAGAAACTAATTCTTGTAAGAGAAACAAAAAGTCATCAGCACTAATACTAATCAATCTCTCGAAAAAAAAACTTGTTAATTATGGTTAATTCAACTGCGCCAATGTTTATCTAGAAAGAGACACTTGTTTAATCCGACATCATAGTAGTATAGAAAATCCATACACATATCTGAATAAAACTAAATGTATAATGTTATTTCATGTGTGTACCAACGATTTGTGTCATTATAATGCATTTCATACATATTTGTTAATGGAAGAAAATAAAATATATCTATATGTATCTATGGCTTGCTAAACCTTTGCTAATGTTCCTTTTCCAAATGTTCATTTATTTGGTGATCGCATGTTCTCTTCTAGCCGATTCCCTTTCCTGATGTCTGTTCTCTTCCCACGCATCCATGGAAATGTATTCATTGATTTTCTAGATCGTCTAATACCTTGTGTTCGGTGCTTCAATTCTCACTAATTTAGGACAATCTTTGTACTTTAACTTTGCTTGATAACAATTACATTTGCTTCATTTTCCCATATCAGCGAGTCGAAGGCATTATCATATTTATTGTTCTCTGACAACTTCATGTGTGCTGATGGAAGATTTATAGAAGTTCCATAATATATCGCCACTTAACACCAATGTGTTCTTCCAATGAAAGATTGATCTTTCTTCTGATGACCTAATCGCTCCAAAGTGATCATCATTTGTTCTGCTGCATTTAAAAAAGTGGAGAAATTTTCGATATGAGATTTTTATCTAACTCTTGACATAATACATACATGCTTGATAACTAAGGAAATTTGAGTATTCTATTTCAACATGTCATAATCACATGCCACTTACTTAGTGCCGTTTCATTTCTAAAAAAATCAAACGACCTCTTGAGCTCTGGAAAGTGTTCATAGGCGGAAATTTAAAAAGCAAAATTTAAAAAATATTCCGACAGCAGATTGGATGAGATCAAGCAGGAAGATAAAAAGTTCGATCCAGTAGCAGTTGAAACATGGTCAAGTCATCGACATGACATGTAGTTAAGTTTGCCATATCATCGTTTGTGTAATATGGCATGGGAGGGTCGAGGTGCCACGTCAGCGTTTGACTACCCGTCATCAAAGGTTCAAAGTAGTTTCCATGTGGCATCCACCCGTCATTACGATGGTGCATAAAGTTCCTTTGCGCGATTTCCAATCTAAACCAGTGATTGGCGAAAAATTTAAAAATCAGTTTGGAAGGGTTCAAAAATTGCTGACCAATCGTTCAGAACTCTCAAAAAGTCAAAACAATGCTGGTTGAGCTCTCGATGAGTTCTTTCCATCCATACCAAAATTTCAACCACTTGCGTGGAAACTGAAAAATCAATCTATGTTCGATTTTCCTTTAAATAAAACACATGTTCTTTTCAGAGCCATGAAACCGCAGGCAACAACCACTAACCTAGCTCTGTGGTGTGTGCATTACGAGGAGGAAGGAGGGTGCTTGTTGATCAGCAACTGGTGTCTTAAATGTGAGGATGATCTAATTACAGAAACTTGAACCGAGAATTCCACATTACAAACACCCCTCTAAGCTAATATATTAATTGTTTAAAGGATGAAGATAGGTGATAACTTCCGGATCGACGTCATTTTATGATGGCGAAGCAATCTGAAGGATGGAGACATAGTTCTGAGTGATATGTATATGATGTGCGGTTCATTCAGTCTTGTAGCCGGGATTGGCGTGGAGACAGTTGCTCATGTGAGATGATGATGACTGTATAATCTGGCAATGTGACGTTTCATCATCGTGTCTCTCGGGATGTTGTTTCATGAGGATATTTTCCTTTTCACTGTGGCTTCTTTGGATCTTGTTGATCCTTTCGCGATCTTGCTACGGTCAGCTGGCGTTCGGATCTTTGCCAACTTGATCTGGTGATCTGAAAGACTTCACCCAAAACTTATTTCTTGCACCCCCGTGGTGACAATTTAAATGTTCGATTCGACATGTTGTTACCGGAGTCAACGAGTGGTGAAGCCTCATCTTTCATTTCATTGTGGATGTTTGCCAGTAACCTCTATTTCTTACCTTGGGTTCCCATTCGATTTCAGAGATTTGCTTTCATATGATGGCTTATCTTCCATCCTTTTGGCGAGTTAATTTGCTAAATTTCCAGCTCACTATGAGCCTCAAGTTTTATCACCTGGCGATTGTACCTCCGAGATAGAGGTGCTGTGAAGTGGAGACTGTGCTCCCATGAATCACACTTGTTGGTATCTCTTTTCTGTTGAGCTTGTTCAGTTAGTTATAATGGGGTTTCTGATTAATGATACAAATCTGATGGTGGAATGTCTCCGTATGACTGGCGCCATGCGGCAGTTCATACTCAACGAGACAACTGCTGAAACATTCAGTGTGGTTCAACGTTGATATCTTGGCTTTGGCTACCCATTATCGTGGCATTTGCGCTTAACTTTCGATGCAACCAAGCGGCTTTTTAAATGGCGACCTATTTGTGGAGTTGCCGGATCTTTATCGGAAGGCTCTCGTCGACGAAACGCCGACTGGAAGCGTTTGTTGCCCCGGTCATCATAGCGCGACAACGTCCGTATTATGGTATTCTAAGTTCTCTCGCGCGCTTCTTCAATGTGGTTTTACTCGAAATCACAGTGATTATTAACTTGTTGCTAAGGATCGAGTTTCTTCTTTTGTTTCTCTTCTTTTTCTTATGTGATCGCTGACATTGACGCCGGGACCTGTATCATACCTTTGATTACCGAAGAGTTTCTTGGCTCTTGGATAACGAATCTTGTGACTTGCGTTCATTCCTCGGTCTTGGTGGCTCATTCATCACAAGACATTGTTCTTTCCCAATACCATTACATGCAGTATCTTGAAGAGATGAGTTATTTAGCTTGCAAACCAACCATAGTTCCCTGAATCCCAAACTCGAAGCTCACTACTACGAGGTGCACTTCTTCTGATAGCTCGATCCTATCGATGTTTGATTGGTAGGCTTCTATCTCTACGCCCGACATCACACATGTTGTCCGCCGTCTTAGTAACTATTTAGCTTTCGGCCTTGTGAATCCTCACCTCAAGAAACTCATCATTTGTTGAATATCTCGAAGACTAAATAGAGTCAAGAGACTTTTCTTTGTGTTTAGGTATCCTTGGGTTCTTTACTACAAAAATAAATAGTGTTTAATTAGTTGACATTTTCAAAAAACGTCAGTAGTTAGAGGTATATCATGAGTTCAATGTGCTATGAAACATCTTATCAGTGATGTTTTTAATTCATGATATTAAGTATCATTATTTAATAAAGGCATTTCTACATAGAATGATACTTATTTGAAGCGTCATTATTTATAGAAGGTAATTTTGCATAGAATGATGCTTATTTGAAGTATAATATCATAATTTATTACTTGTATATATTTATCTTTTTTAATTTTTTAATTTGATTTATTTTAAGATAATAAAAGTAATTTTTTTATTGAAAATACATATTAATTTTTTAAATATTAGTAAAATAAATTGTTAACATAACTTTTAATAATATGTATAAATAAAAAAATAAAATAGTATATTTTCACATCTATTAGTTTTCATTGAGATTATCTATTAACTTTGAACATATAACCTAAATGTAAATAAATTTTTTAGAACTTAAATCTTAATAATAAAACATTTACATCTAGTTTAAAAGTTTTTAAAATAAATAGTTTGAAGCAATCATTTTAAATAAATAAAAAACATATATTAAAATACTTTTAAATATTTTTAAAAATTATTATCTTCATAATACCTACCTTAATAACATTAAAATGATTTAATATGTTTTTTATCTTATCAATTTTTTTAAGTATTTAAAGAAATTTTTGTGTCCCCCACTATGCAAAGCTCGTGTGGTTCTAACATTAAAAGTACAAATATTAAGTTTTATTAGTGTTTGGATTTGATTCGATTGATAGATATGTTTTATAGGAATTGATAGGAATAATCCATATTTTTAATTAGATTTTATTTCATTGTCTGTCTACCAGATTAAGTGAGACCAATCTCACATTTTTGGGAGTTACGTATTGCTTATTGGTCTCGAGGCATGGGTGATTTACGTGTCACTATCTAATTAGCCCCATAATTTTTATTTTAAAATCAATTGATCATCCCCTCTTATCCTCTTGCCATGTGTCATTATTTAATTTAATATTTTTTTAAGTAATTTACCCACCCCTCCTCTCTCTTAGTACTCACATGCCTCCTTCCTCCCCTTACTAACATAAGTACCATTCAATTGGCATTATTTTTGAGTTTACGAAACTAAAAATTCTCCCAGTGAAGAATTTTCTATTTTACCTTGCCCTTTTTCGATCACCTTGTTTCATCTTCACTTTCATGTTTTTTTTAGTTTTGCTTTATGTTCATGATGGCTTTATGTTTCGAGTTTTCACTTTTGAAAGTTATGATATTTTCTTTGGTTGTTTGTTTGGAAATTACGAGTTTGATTGTAATGTTTTGAAACCTTAGCAGTTTGATTTAGATTGCTAGAAAACATGGGTTTTGTTTGGATTATAGAAAATTTTGATATTTTGCTTTGGTTGTTTATGAAATTACAAGTTTTGTTGAGTTGTTGTGAGTTTTGATTGTGATGTTTGAAATAGTAATTTTATTTGGTTTGCCTCAGAAAATCTCTAGTTTATGAAAATTTGGAGTTTGTTTGGATTAACTAGAAAATTTTGATACTTTCTTTTTGTTTGTTTTGAAATTTTGTAAATTTATGAAAATCTTGCAAGAATTGGATTGTTGAAAATCTAATTTAGAAAATAGAAGTCTATGGATTTATTTGGTTAAATTTTTTAATATTTTCTTTGCCAAACAGAATAAGAATAAAAATGGTTATCTGAAAAGATACATTACAGCATTCAAACCATGTGTGTAAAAAACGAATGAATCAAAACGAAATAAACATCCAAAAAACTAGGGCTGTGGCGAAATTTTGGCTGACAGCGTGAAGGGGCGGGGATAGAAGAAGAAAAGTTTTTAAAACTTATAATTTTAAAAAAAAATTTAAAATTTTTGGTGGGTGATTCAATAATGACATCTGGCAGAGAGGAAGAAGAGAAGTGGTGGGGATCTAGTGATTTTAAAAAATATATAAAATTTTGGGGCCAAACATAATGACACGTGACATTACAACCGGCTAAAATTTCGTAGGGTGTTGAGATATGAGACCCCAAACATGATATTATTCCTTATTAAGCGTTAGGTGAAACTAATTAAAGAAGGTCCAGATCAAACTACATTATTCATAATAAATTAACCTATTTATATTTATAATATGTATGAATCAAAATTTTTATTTTAAAAAAATGTTGATTGTGTAGAAAGATATATAACTGCTCTTAACATTCAGAAAAAGGCTTAGCACTAAGGAGGGGAGGGTCCTAGTTCTAAGTCATGATGAAATGGATTTACTATTATAACTAAAATATTAACACCTCTCATGGTTTTAATATATTTTTATATTTATATTTTGAAAAAAAAAATCAATAGAAGTTGCACGAAGCGGATTATTAGTTGTATATGTCGATTGTGCTAGAGTTTCCACGAAATTCGATCGCTTGCTAGCCATTTCATCTATGCCTCTAAACAAATTACCGTTTCTCCTGCTTCTGTTTCACACGATCTGTTTTATATATATATATATATATACCTTATATATATATATATATATATATCATACCTATATCTCTCTCTATATATATGTTTTTAAAAAGCGAACGATGTTGATGCGATTGGTTGGGCTAGTGACAAACATCAAAATGAATTAATTAAAGAGATTCATGTTTTTCTTTGAATCGGTTGTCTGGCCGATTGGTACAAGTAATTAGTGAGTGAATGCGGTTAGACAGTCAAGCAGCGGTTGAACTTATGAATCAGAGAAAAATTCAAATTTTAGAAAAATGAGTAAAATAATTCGGTGAAAATCCAGTACTGATCTTGGATGGCAAGCGGACTTCACCTTTGAAATCTCTCGCGAATCTAAATTCTGGCGTCGAATTTAAAGACGGTTAAGATTGTGTTTTGAACAGCGAAAGGTGATGGGACAACGGCCCAGCGTTTGAGTGGTAAGAAGTCACGCATGTCATGTGCGAGTGTGGCGTGAAGGAGAACCGAGTGTAGGCGTGGAACGTTGCTGGCATGATGTATTTGATGAAAATCGAAAAGTAGAGGGATAAGTGGATGAAATCCTGTAGACGATAGTACAGTTGAGCAGCGTGGCAGAGAGAAAGACCATTCTCGGCCCATGCTTGACCGTGACGGTTGGGAGGAGATAGCAAGCCCAGAAGGGGAGATAAAGGGGATTTTAGGAAGAGGAAGGCTCTGTGCCTGGGATTACGTCGGTCCGTCGAATCTCGACGGTAGAGAAGCGAAGTTGCTCACATGCGGCGAGAGCTATCGTGGAGTCTGGGTTACTGTGGAGTTGTGAATACGGAAGGTAGGGGTCTTCCTCTACTTGGTTATTTATTATTTAAAATGCCATGACTAGTGTTTGGGAGGCTGCTGAAATTTGGAATGGCCAGAGCATTTGGTCAGTGGTGCATGTGATGGGGGACTACCTTGGGCAGTCCGGCTGGACAGACGTGTATAGTCAGGGAATTTATTTTGAACTGAAGAAATTGTCGTCAGAAATTGTGATGCGTTATTGTGGAAAATGAATAACATATTTATTATCATTTTGGTGCTTAAGGCCATTTTGGTGGCGAAACGGTAAAATGAATGGGCAAGACTAGTTTGAGGATGTGTGTGAAGTGACATTTGTTGGATTGAATCTAAATTTAGGATCTTTTATGTGTTATTGCTTTATATGGGTAGCATGTTTGATGTGTGGAGAATGAGAATCTTTAATGCATGTAATTGATGTGTAAATATGAATGTTTGAATTATATGAAATATAATTGCGTGTGAGCCATTAGTTGGATCCTTCAGTTGACGTCATTGCTCTTGGTGTATCCATTGATGGGGTGTGGGTGCAGTGATTCTTCTGCTCTTGGTGAATGTGGTTGAAGATTTATCTTCAGTTGATCCAGTAAGAATATAGTTCAAATCTCAAATAAATATTCAATATGTGTTTAGATGTCATTGGAACTCGGGTGTAGGAGACTGTGGTGTGTCGGAGTCTGCATAGGTGTGAGGGCAGATTAGGCATGAGGGCCAGTGGTACTATATGAAAAGTTACACGTATGGGTGTTATAGACCCAGCGGTGTAATCGAAAGTTACATTTGCCTAAGAAAGGCACCGGGTCATGTTCATCACTTAGACTAAGTTGAGTGATAGGAGTGGGATTGACTCGGGATGGTTACCATTGGCAAATTACCTTAGGTGTTGGTGGTAGACAAAGGCTCGGTGTTTGGGTGTCATTGTGGCCCACCTGTGATGGTTCACTTGGCGCCAGGCATGTGTGAGAGAACCGATTAGGTGACTCGGTATGGGCATGGAAACATTTTCATGCATGATATAAATCATTCGGTGTCATCGTAGGTGTCGAATGTGGATGTTGTGATGTGTACTTAACATGTGCATTTTAGATTGGAAACAACACATTATGGGATAATTCTCATTACTTCTGCCTGTGGGGAAAAAGTGTGGGTGGGAGGTGTTGGAATACGACGCTCCTTAGAGGTCGGGGTTATGAAGTGGGTCGGACTGTGGCCTTGACACATGTTTGTGTATCTCTTAAGGCAGACTAGTTTTTCTAGCCACCATTTATTGTAAGAGTGATGTCTTTACTTTTGCCTTCATCGTATCTGATTGAGTGCCCTGTTTTTGAAGAGTCTACGGATGTATGGGCCCGAGGCGTAGCATTTTTACTCATGTATGGTCTCAGCGATATGAGACCACGCTGGTTGTAGTTTGTGGTTATCGGCGGGATTGGGATTTGGTGTCTGAGTGGTCAGCGGCGTTGATTGATGAAACCGACGGTTGAGCGCAGGTCAAACAAAGGTTGAATCGTCGAAACCAAAGTTGACAGTTGATTGGTAAAATATTTATAAATTCTTTATTTTGTAATAGTGATATCTGTTATAGCATCAGCGGTTCAATGCAGTTCGATCGTTGTTCAGCCAATGGTGTGAACCAACAATTTTTCTAATTCGAGCATTAATTCGATTGCCGTGTATACCATACATGTATATATATATATATATGCATGGAAATTTTACATCTCTTGCGACCACCTGTAGCCTTACATGGCTACTTGATATTAGGGTGTCACATCATATCAATGTGAATTTAATGTTTGCAGCCACCACTTATATTTGGGTTCAATGGCAGAGCTAGACAATTAAGTGAAGGGAGTATTAGTAGGTGCAGAGGAGTATTATAAGTAAGTAATTTTATACTTTGACATTCTTTGAATTATAAATCTATTGGCAGCTGTCAAACAGAAATTTTTTCCCTCTTCCTATTTTGTTTTTTCCTCCTTTTGCCTGCCTTCTCCTGATCAGTTCGTGTCAGATTTATCTGTCTGAGTGGCTAATGTCAAACTCTATATTAGAGGCTTCTTCATCCAGTTCCATCATCAGGCAGAAGAAGCATTTTCAGACCAAATAAGCAAATTTATTTCTTTTAATTTTCCTTTTCCCTTGTATTTCTTTTCATTGGGTAACACAATGAAACTATGTACAAGTTCAGGTTCCTATTTTTAATTGTGTAAAAAAATCTACGTTTTCAGAAACTATACCTTGTTTTATTTATAGTTTATTCTTTTTAAAAAAAATTTGGTAGACCAGTTGTTCCTTGGCTCGGTTCCGAAAAGTAGGGTTTGTGCCGACAATTTCGCCAGTCTCAGTTTTCAGAAATGTAGAAGGTTGATCACCTTCTATGGATACATTGTTTAAAACCGGGTTTTGGGTTATATGTTTTTTGTTTTATTTGTTGACTTCCAGTTTGCTCTGTCTCTTACGTTCTGACATATCTGTTGCGTTCAGAATTGCCTAACTAAGCTAATTATGGGATTACTGTTTGAATGTTTTTGTTATTAGGTGTATATAGCAGTTCGGAATGTTATTTGTTAAGAAAGTGGGGTTGAGTTTTTTTTCAATATCATTTTGCCCATCCGAGAAGATGGTTAAAAGGTTTCATGACATCCATGAATCCTTTGTGGTATTATAATTTATATGCGGATAAGGTATCTAATAAACACAAAGGTTGCAGAATCAGAGCACCATAAAGGACCAAGGCGGATGCAAAATCTTGTTTCTGTGATTAACATTGTAGACACCTGACAGAATGTTGTTAAAAATCTATAAGGCCAGATAAAATAAAACAGAAATCTAGGCTCAAGAAAGATTTGAGCATATGAGTCATTTGCTGAATTTTCCATGCGTTAAGGTGAACGACATCTCTTAATATATCAGATATATAGAAACTCTCTACTATGTTCTCAATAACTAATAATAATAATAATAATAATAAGTTAGACCATAAGTATCTTCACTTCAAGTCCGAGAGGCTGCAAACAATGTAAAAGACAACGATAAAGACAATTAAGTTAGACCTGCACCAAGAAAATTTCAAAAACATTCAAAACGAGTGTTGATGTAACAAATTCAATTGAAAAGAATATTCCAGAATGTAATGTTAGTTAGAAAATAGCTGAGTTAGGAAGTGCATACTATATATAAGGGTCTTGTACTCTTCCTTCGTTCAGTTGAAGTTCTTTGGAAAACTTCTCTCCAAGTTTGCTCTATTTGACATTTTATCAAATATTAACATGGTGATTTTTCTTCTTCACAGTTGATTCAACAATGGCGTTTTACACTTCTTCACCTTCCTGCTTTGATACCATGTTAATATTTGATAAAATGCCAATGAGTGACTTCAGGAGAGAAGTTGCCAAAACTGTGAACAAAGGAAAGTACAGACCTTTATATATGTATGCACTTCTAATAGCATTCACGTTTTGGAATATTACTTTTCAATTAGTTACATCAACAAAAGAGGAAGATTTTCCCAAAGAACTTCAGCTGAACAAAGGAAGGTACAGACCTTTCTATAGTATGCACTTCACCAACACAGTATTTCCTAACTAACAATGCATTGTGATTCTTTCCAGTTAGATTTGTTACATCAACATCCCCACCGAAATGAGGGGAGATAGCCGTCAAAGATTAGTACAAAGAGTGCAAAGCAATCTAAATAATGATTACCTTAGTGAAGATATGACACCCAGTACTATGTGGGCGTCTGCCCTCATGAGAAATCAGTAGTTACCTCTAACATTTGAAACTCTGTGACGAAGCCGACGCCTTGCTGAAACCTCTATAAAATTTTTCTTTTATTTATGACTTAAGTTTGGTAAAATCTTAGCGTGGAAAAACTTGGCGACATAGCGGGCGCACCTAGTATAATTCAGTCACCAGCCACATGCGTTCACTATGTCAAAATATGGCAGCGACCGTATGACGATTATACTAACCTCTGCAGTGTGCATGCATTATGTTCCATTATACATATTAGAGAGAGAAAGAGGAGTCTTAATATAATATTCTTAATTTCTGACACTTGTACAATGTCGGGAGAAATCTATTATATCAGAGTCTTCGCGTTTTTGCTGAATATTTTAAAGTACAAAATAATAGGCTGTGACTGGGTGATTATCTTTATAAAGTTTTTACTTTCTTGAAAACACCTCAAAGCGCAAAACTTTATTTTGCAATATTTTCGAAGCTTTACTACTTTGCTTTAAACATTCTAAACTTTTCTTTGTTGCCTTTTCTTACTTACTTTGCTTTAAAAGTTTATAATTTTCTTTGCCTTTTTACTTTATCTTCTTAAAATCTTATAAAAACTCTATTGCACTTATGAAGTTTATAAACAAATTCCTTATTTTTAACTATCTTTGCTTGAAAGTTCATTAAACCTTTGACCTTTGCTTCAAAAGTTTATAAAACTTTTTCATGTAGCAGGAGCTTCAGACAGCAGCATGCTTTGAAAATAAAGCGGGCACAGAACCAGCAGTTAGTTTTAAATCACGAGACTTGGCTCGGCAGTGATTTGAAATCTAGCGGGACACTAGGCTCGACCGTTTCAACAGCTCACGGGCTGGCAGATGTGGTTGATTTTTCAAGCGTAGTGTATAGGCATCGCTGCTTTGACTGTGCTTCTTTGTATATAAGTAGACACTTGAAGGAACTGTGCTTTCAACCGTCTTGGTGGAAGGACCTTTGTCGTCATCTTTTCAGATGAATATGGTGGAATTGACGTCGTATTATCACTGTGAGTTGAGAAACGTAACCTTATATACTCATATACGTCATGGTCTTTAATCATGATGTATGTCCTAGTTTAAGGCGGGCGTGAAAGCTAAATGTGGCGTGGATTTAACTCCACGTGCCGTGAGATACCTCCCGGTGTGCCCCAGCGACTAGGAAGACGTTTTACGAAACATTCTTGCCATGCTCTTTGAAAATAGTTTTGGTGAGCTGTTTGCGCCTTGCCTTGGAAAAATGGTTTGGTGTTCAGTCATTTGTACTTAGCCTTTGTAAAATGGTTTGATTAAGGCCATTTTAGCATACCAACGACGTCGTTTTAATTATTGACCATTGCCGCCGCTTCTGCGCACTGGTGCGGTTGATAGAAACCATTCCCGCGCACCATTCTAGTTCAATCAAAACGTTGCGCTCTAACTCATTTGTGCTTCAGCGAAAGCGGTTTGACATCGAACCGCGAAATCTTGTTCAAATGGTTTATAATTATAATAATACCAATGTTTGATAGGTTTGACATATCTTTGATAAACTTAGGCGGGTTCCACGCTATTCCACAGCGCGGCACCGCCTATTCTCCGACGAATGGAAAATATTGTTTTTAAGTATTCATTGGCCAACACTTTGTAGCGCCGTCACTGTGAAATCTTAAACCTGGCGGTAATGATGCGCTCTGCGTTGCCCCGGTGGTCACGATCTTATTGAACGCTGTCGCGTCATTGACCAAAGGTTCTCGTATGGTTGTCGATGAAGCGGTATCGAAAACCATAGCATTCACGACGTTTGGACCACGTGTTAACCGTTTTACTGATTCTCTTTTGCATTAGTTGATGAGATTAATGCACGGTACCACCACTGAGCGATGTCTGGTACTTTGTATTGGGGTGTCGTTGCACACTTTTTGCAAATCTCTGCGTTCGCCATTTTGAAGCGCCGGATTTGTATTTTTACTCTTTACTGCCGTTCTATCATTATTATAATTAACACTTAAATTATCATGGAAATCATCAAAAACAACTCACGGCGCGAACGTTTGTGGATCTCGACCACGAAGCCCCTAGGTGAAAATCAAGGCCGACCCTAGGTCCGCCAGTTAACGACCTGTTTGATGGTTTCCATATATTTTCGCCGATTGGTTTATCATCATACTTCAACGATTAAGGATTTGTGCGATCTTTATTTGACTAAACCAAGGAGCATCTATTCTCTCTTGCTAATAAGATCAAAATATGTTTGGTTCCGGAAACGACACGCGGTCATTTGGACTTCTCCTCTCTTATTCTTTATTTATCTTCTCCGCGATATATTATATCGAACCATGGTGCCAGCCATTACGAAATGAGGACCGAAATATCATTTGAAACACTTTTCTTATTTTTCAATTCTATCTTTAACATTTAATTACCAGGCCAGTATAAATATTTTAATTTTTAATTAATAACTTCATTTATTATAATTGTATTTATCTCTAACTAATTATTATATAATCTTTTTTTCATCAAACATTAACTATGGTTAATACCCATAAAATTCAAAGTTTATATAAACTTCTTTCTACTTCAAATTATCACAAATACTACAATATGACAGCAGGTACTCTTTTCACACTACCAGTGTCATGCAACATACCTCTCAGACAGGGATGTTAAAGATGTCTGTTGGCACAGGCTTTGTAAGGAATGTATGACCGAGTTTGTTTTGAAGCTTAGATTGTGAAAAAGGACATCAAGTTAATGTTTTACTGAGCATGAGCTGGGTTATGACTCGCTCAGAGGCTCATATTGTCATCTGAAAGGATGGGTGACGGGACTAAAGGAAATACAGTTACATAGCAAATTTGGATCAGTTAAATCAGTGGCTGGTGGAGAACAATGCCAAAACTCAGTGCTGGGCCTTTGCCCTTGAAACTATTGTTTCGCGAGAAACTTACATGTGATAGATTGCCTGAGGAAGACCTTCAGATCTTGCGGACTACTGTCAGCATCAACGCGATCGCATCATAATAGCCTTAAAGTTCCGTGTTTTGAAATTTTGAAGATGGGATATGATGTTTGCTTTTATATATCTCAGATCAAGTTTCTGAAGCCCGATGAATGCGATGGTGCCTTTAAAAATTGATAAACGTTCAGCGGAAAAGGCCCCGGTCAAGGCGGGTTCAAATTAAGATATTAGAACCAGGTGCTTGTGACAACATATCAAGGATCCGGTTGATACGTCAACTTGCGGAAGAAACTTGTAAATATTAAGGTGTCAAAATATCGCATTATTAAGAGACCATTCCTATATTAATTACCAAATATAATCTGGAATGAATATTGTATGGTCGTTCCTTGATTATTTTATCGACAAAAGTGCCCATGTTTTTTGGTTATATAGAATGTAATATGAACAAAACAAAACGGCGCGACAAACCAAATTCTCATGGATCCATCTGGTCAAAGCTTCCCACCGAGTTGTACTAAAGTTCCCAGTGAGGTGAACCATTGTTGAAAGTTTCTCTGGGGGTTATAAAAAAAGCCTCAAACTCACATCACGATAAAGTACCTCAGCGTCAATAACGTTTCTGCAGTTGTCGACATGCGTAAGTGTTCACGTATCCATCATGGATCAGACCTCATTATCTGACTGATCCTAGCAGACTCCCCATATGTTATGAGTCAGAAGCTAATGGTCAGTGTTTAACTAATGACTTAAACTGATGGATGACCTCAGTTTGATTTTATCCGTCTTCCTCGTTTTCTTTTTTTCTTTTGTGATTGCGGATTTGGTTTTCTGCAGGCATGTTCATTTCCACATTCCGTGGGCTTCTGTGAAGTTCATGTATCTAACATACTGAATAACATTGGTTCTTTTCTTACTGGAGATCTACCTGTTATCATAAAGCATTACAATTTTCAATTTGCATCTGAGTGGATCTCAGAACTTTGGACTTTGTCCCATTTTGACTCTGTTAAATTATAACGGCGGTGATATCAATACCATGCACCCACCCAGGCTCGACCAGATGGTAAGTTATATCAGTATGATGTGATGCGTTCCATTATAATTCCACATATATATCATGGCCTTTATGACATTATAATACCATGGACAATTATCAGTTTTACATGATTACGTCCGCGATCCATGTTAATGCATTGATCAACATATATTGTTTGTGATACTCTTCACATGACGTATTATTAGCAAACGATCGTACCTGATAAGGTCCTACTTGGACCCATCCAACAAGGTACCTCATGGTCCTCTGAGCAAGAACGGTTTGTTTATTCCATGTCATTTTAATCACCAAACAAACATTGACAGATTAAATCGTCTTGAATAAACTGACCTGACTGATCAGGTGTGTGACGACATAAATCTCTACCATCCGATTAATTTTGGAACTAAATTTCAGCGACCTCTCTATAGCTCGTAACATCCATGCCATTTGCATTTTGTATAAATGGCGGTAGAAAATCCTCTCATAGCAGGTTTTGTGACTCCAGATTTTAATCATCGCATAGATCTGTATGGCGTATTGCTAGTGCTGGACGATGACCTTGTTGTCCCGAATAGAAATCCTCGTATAACATAACAGCGCCTTTTTCTTCACTTTCTCTTTCCTTCCCTTTCGAACTCTTTATTATTTCTTTGATCTTTGCTCTTTTTCTTTTCTCTTTCTCATCATTTCTTCTCATTTCATTCCTAAATTATTTTATTCTGCTTCTTCCTTTAACCTTTTTGCTTTTTCTCTTTTAATTTCTTTGTTCATTTCTAAGTCTTTTCTTTTTCTCTTCTTTCTTTATGTTTTCTCTTTCTTTGTTTTCTCCCCACTTTGGATCATCATGTTGACAGATTGATTGAGAAGACTTCCTCCACTTTTCTCATGTATATGTGCTACTTTCAAGAAAAAATACCTATATTGACATATTTTTTTTGTTGCATTTAAAGTGTCTCTTATCATTATATATTGTTTGTCAGAATATAACTTCTGGTGGTATATAAAGCTGACATGACATAATATTAATAAATTTAAATGGTGAAAATTATTATATTATTCAACGACATGACGATACAAGCCGTACCGATTTTGATCATATATATTATGTGATTTTAATATAATAAATATCCCAGTAACAAAGGATTTATAAGTCAGAATATCATGTTATCTGCCATTGAGTACTCTTCTCATTCTTATCCACCCATAAATGGTTTTGAAACTTAGGTTTCATTTCATTTGCTCTAAACCTTAACTCTTTCAAATATTGATTATTTCTCTCTCATTAAATCAGTTGATTGGACATTGGTTCATCTTAAAGGAGGGATCTTTAAGAACGTTTTATAATATGGCCACTATTACAAAGTTTTCTTTTGAAATCTTGGAAGGTGAGAAATTGGGGTTTGGGTTTTTATATATATCTTGAAATGGTGATGGTTGAGAAGAAAACTTAGTTTTCATCGCGGATTATAAAGTGGTGATTGGATTTTCAGTTCTTACATTCTTGTTTGATCTTTGTTTGGTTTCTTTACCAAAAATGGTTTCTGCTCTGTACGTTTGAAATGACATAAATTGGTTCATCAATGGTTCTAAATGCCATTGTAAGAAAGCAGGCAAAATGGTGAGAAAATGATAATAGTAAGAAGCGGAAAGAAGGCAGCAACCTCACCGTTCAGTTATTAATCTTATGAAAATTCAAACGATATCGCACAACTATTTAACGCATAATGATTTCTTTATTTTTGGTTTTACTTTGGTTTCTCTTTTGGTTTGTTCGATTTGATTAGTTTCTTCTTTGAAAAATTGCGATTTAAATTCCCCAACATACTTGTTGCTTTTTCTTCATTTTGTTGTTCTTTGAATTAATATTTTTTGATTTTATTATTTAGTGAAAAATTATCGATTGTTTATAGTTGTTATTTTGTTGCTTTTCTTTTGACTTTTATCATTTTTGAGCAATGGAATCAAAATAATGTATTTGCATACCGATTTTGTGATGTTCTATTTTTATGTTTCTTTCTCATATGGTTTAGTTATTTATTTTACAAATTGTTCTCTGTATCTTTCTTTTTCATTTGAATTATCTGTCAGAATAAAAAAGAAAATATTCTCTTTAAGTTGAAGGTGAAAAAATGAGTAATATTTCATGTGTTTGTCCCATTATATTATATTATTAGTGTTGTCTCTTCAATCAGCGAGAATATTATCTGATTACAGAGATTATGTGGATGGTATAGTTGATTCATTGTTGGATTTTAATATGACTTAATGTGAGGAAAAAGTGTAGATTGTGTGATGGATTATGAATAATTGATTATTGGTTTGTCATAATGGATCTCAAATGATTCATCCATTATGTTTATAATTGAGATTATCTAGACATTGAATTCCATGAAAATACATGTGCTCTTGTTGCTTTCTACAATTTTATTTTCTCTCAGTTGTTAAAACAACTTTTTGATTCTGAAAAAAGGTTCATTCTCATCAGTTAGGCACGAAGCATTAGAAGAATATGGGATTTTGAGTTCTCATACTATTAGGATTAATGAATTTGATGCCCTATTCATGGCATGTTGTAACACTAACTGAATAACATTATTCCTATAAGGATGTGACGAGAGGTGTCACTTTAGGATGGGACTCATTTATTCAATCTTCGGAAGATGAAACACAATACCATTGGGTTATGGACCCCAGATCGATACACAAATTTTTTGTGACAAAAATCATACATATATGTAAAACCATGTAGTGATGACTAATGAAATCTATTTTATATACTGAGTCCCAATTTGCCATATATGTATGATTACTGTGAAATATATTCCATGTGTGAATACCATGAAATATATTCATACTCCTTCATTGGAGTGTTGACTTATACAAAGTATATATCATATATAGCTATCAAAAAAAATAAATTTAGAAAGCTGTGATCAGTGAGCATCTGTCTGCAGATAACTCATTTATTGATCTTGGATACCTCTTTTTCAAGCCCAATTACTAGTTGGTGCGTTCTTTAAGCAACTTAGTGGGAACATAAATGGGCGGTACGGTGACATACACAAGCTTATACACATAGTTCTTATCGCATAAGGCCGCCGCGGCATGCAATAACGCCCATATGCGTCTCTTTGTTATGGTTCTCCATTATACATCTACTCTTTTCATATGCATTTTGCTAGTGCTGTGATGCGAAGTCTGCGTCTGTTCTATGTCTTTTACGGCATGTGCTATGTCTATCTTTCTTACCAGTACGCCATTCTACCGCTATCTCTTTGATTCTGACATTACGCTTGTAGTACTGTGCATAATGTTTCACCCTGTTGTGTATATATGTTGTCATCTTCATGTATTGCTTCTACTTTAGTATATACTTTTCATTCTTCATATTCATACTGTACTATCGTATACTTTGTATATAACTTTAAATGCACTTTTTGTGACCTCATCTACTCTTATTATTACTTCATACTTGTTTATAGATTCTGATTCTATCATATCTTTGTACTTTGTATACTTTATTGCTGTATGTTGACCAAAATGGCCACTTTATATCATATCTTTCTTTTTCTCTTATGTGATTTCTCATCTCAAATCTTTCATATCTCCCGTATGAGTACAAGACTTATACTTTTACTATCATATCATATACTATCATATGTTTTCATATATGCTTTCATATACGTTCATATTTTGTACTGTCATATCATATACTTTCATCTTATACTTTTTATCTATTCATTAAATTATATTCTTATGTTCTATATCATTTCGTATTTTACATGTTCTAATTCTTCTTTTTTTAACGTTTCGGAATTATTTCATATCATTATCACTTATTCATCATTATCATATTATTATACAGACTCTTTTGTATTCTCTTACAGTAGATTATTTATGATACTTTGAATCAGTCATAAATCAAACAACAGAAAGAAACTGGTTTGAATTAGTTAAGTTAATTTAATAAAGGTTGAAACTTCCACTTGTGTCCATTCACTAAATATGATTATGACTGATGGGCTTATGAGTCAAAACTCATAAACAGATTGAGACGAAGAGTTATGATGAATTAAAGTTATAATACAGCGGAAAATTTGCTACGGTGCGAAAATTTATACCAATAAATCAGTTATGAAAGTTGATTTTAACAGATTCAGTGCGAAAATTTTCGCTTCTGTAGTGAAGAAAGCTGATCTATGAGTTTTCACCATGATTCTAACAACAACATCTTTTCTGGTTCGACAATGATTCATTCGACAAATGGCGTTTTAATTGCCAATAATGCTGACCGTTCTGATTGTGAAATAGCTGGGAAAATCTATGAACATACTCGAGAAGGTTTTCGTTGTGGAAGAAAAACTCAAACACCCCAAACCCCGAACCCAAAACTCATTATAGGTTCATGAGGTTTTATGCATTATATATGTGTATGCATTTTCTAATTAACCACATGACTCAGTTAGTTTTGAAAATTTAGAAGATGTATGTACATGGTTATAATATTTTGATTCTCATAGTGTTCAGTGTTGTTGAGATTAAGTTGATTATTAAGTTTCTTCTGGGTTTCATCTATATAATATATTGATTATCATCAACTTTATTTCTTATTTATTTATTTTAATAGTTGTGAGACAAGATAATATTTTTTACAGGAATTTTAAAGTGTATATCTGAATCTTAATTTACTAATATTTTTTGGTTCTTAATTGTATTACCAGTAAGATTAGAGTTTTTGACATGATTACCAGTTTTATACATGGATTTCTATTAAACTAATAACTATTAGTGTGTTTTTGTTTAATTATTTTTTATTTATAAATTAGATTAAGTGAAAAACTCAAATTGATTTTTGTAGACATTAAGAATGTATATAACTTATAGTTATCAATATTTTGATGTATAATTTATCTATTGGTTCTGTAGTTTCTGTTTTGATGTATATTATAAATGAGAAATAGTTTGCTCTATTTGATATCTTAAATCTAAGTAAAAGTTGTTTAATATATTTTAGATATATTGTTTATTTGTATATTAGAAGGAACAAACAATTCAAATTCAACACAATATATGCTTGTGTTGTTTTAACCTTTTATATTATCTAATTATTGATAGTTAACTCAGATAAAGTCTTGATTCTTGAAATATAGGTATGTTTTATAATGATCTTTAATTAAGGTAATTTTTCAATATTATTAATTCATTTTGTCATGCTTTTATCTTCATTGCAACATTAAAAGCTTATTTTGAATTTTGCAAAGGCTGTCTTGGCTCTATTTGGTATAATATATGGTGGAAGATCCTTGCATGACATATTTTAAAGAAACCATGGTTGCCCGGACTGCAAACCTTGACATAATAACAGTGGTAGAAGAAGTTATATTAGATTTGTGAAGGCACATTCATTAACGTTTTATATATATTAAGTTCGGCGTGCACCTACCTTATGCTGCGCGATAGATGATATATAAGACTAGGAAGTTATGATGACCTCTCTTTTATCACAAGTGACGGTTCAGTAGCATTATGAATGGATATTTTTTCTATAAGTATTATGTTTTTAATTTTTCTTATTATTGTAACATTGATTCTTTCTTTGCATTGATATCATGTATTGTTGTACATATTAAGTGCATCTGTGGATCTTATGTGCTCTTAGTTGCGTGACATCACATGCCATGCCGTGATATCGACCATACTATCTGCTCGAAAACGTGGGAAATTGGTGCATGTCTACCAGATTTGTGAAGTCAGCGTGGTGACTGATTTCGGCGGGCGTTTCCACGCGGTGAAGTGGTTTCATCTCAGGATCCCGAAAAATTATTTTTTGTGAAATTTACCATTTTGTTTTCAAAATTGGATTTTGAAGGTTTGAGTATTCTATATAGAGGTTGGTCGATGTTTACTATCAATAAAGACCAGTTGGTAATTCAAGATCATTACGATGAAACATGGTTTTGAATACTTATATTATTAGGGTAA
Organism: Tetrastigma voinierianum; assembly: GCA_016808115.1. Classification (NCBI taxonomy): domain Eukaryota; kingdom Viridiplantae; phylum Streptophyta; class Magnoliopsida; order Vitales; family Vitaceae; genus Tetrastigma; species Tetrastigma voinierianum. Next base: position 4,522 of record JAEQBH010000428.1, on the reverse strand, counting down.
GAATCTATTACATTACTTGGTTGACTCTAAGTGTAGCGTGATTATTCCCATGAAAGCTGAAGTAAGCTATGGGGCCCCGAATTTAAGACAAAGCGGTGATTAAATGTGACAACTATTAATGTCTTGAACTCCCATTGATGGATGTCATCAACATACACTTATGAACAGTGTGTGGGTTCCCATTTTCATGATTATAAAATAAGAGTATCAGACTATGCTGAGTGAGGCCCTTGCTGTAGCACCTCTTAACTTTTCAGACCAAACTCCTGGGGCCTGTTTGATCCATGTAGGCTGTGGCGATTTTCAACATGGTGAGGTTTATTGGCATCTAGAAAACCTTCCGGTTGAGTCATGAAATATCTTCATGTAGCTCTATTCAAAGGCATTGCACATCAATTTGTTGAATATTCCACACCCTTTGGAGACAACTTGCTCTATTTGGCATTTAATCAAATATTAACAAGTAATCTATTTTAAACTCGACTGTTTAATGTTTATAATAAAAACGATAACACTAAGTAGTGCTGTAGAGTTTGCTAAGAAATCCCATAGAAAGTAATTCCATGATATTAAATATTGCTAAATTGATCATATTGAAGAAGATTTTTCTTCTAGACAATTCTTTTAAAACTGTACCAATTGTCTTTGAACTATTAAATGTATGTTTTATTTTAAGTTTATAAATTAGAAATTATCATAGTTGTTACATATTGTACGATGTGGCATTTCTTTTTTATTGACATGGTTGTTACATAATATTACCTGTAATTACTATATAAAAAGCAAGAGAAGCTCCCAGTGATATTTTTTATAACAGCATTGTGTGTCAAGTCAAGACTACGATCGAGCAGTCGACTCGGCCAGTGGGTTGAACCCATTAGCTAAGGCTGAATAGGTTGGGCCAATTTGTCCCTTTTATTGGGCCTAACTTTGGTATGATTATTACGGTCCCTGTAAGTACAAGTTCAAAATAGATAAACATTTAAAAATTAAAATTAATAATATTTAACAATTTTATAAATTTTTATATTTTATAAAATAAAGCTTTCTTTGAAATACTTATAATTTAATTCTTATATTCTTAAAGATTATATAAAATAAATTATTTAGATTATCTTATATATTTATTTATTTATATTGACATATATTATTATTTTATTTTGTAAAATGAAATTATTGTAACTACTATTTTATAAACAACTATTTTCTATTTTCCACGTGTCTAACTAATGTTTTTAACAATTAAAATATTATATAATCATTTAAAGAATCGTAAAATAAAAAAATAGGCCAAAATGTGCACAAGCCCAGTGGCATTAAACCTAATGGGCCCTGTCGGGCTAGGCCAATGAAACATGTCCCTATTGGAATTTCTGATGTATCAGCCCGAAGTATCATTAACATTGAAGCGAAAGTGGTGTTAAATATTACTTTCTCTTATTATGCTGTCAACTATTTTAATACTAAATTAAATCATGATAATTGAAGTTCATGTTTCAAATGTACTAAATGACAGTATCATCATTTTTAAATTGGGTGTGAGATATTATTAGTATTCTATTTAGATTTTGAGCAAAATGGAAGGAGAATTTAATTCTTCTCTCATGATGCCTCGTTTGAATATGGACAAATACATAATATAGATTGTTTGCAAAATAATTTGAATAAATAGTAAAGTATATAAATTTTTTTAAAAGTGATTGTTAAGCAGTTGATCCATCAGATGAGCTTTTTACAATATATTTTTTAATAACAATATAATCTTCTAAAAATATATTTTGGAAGAATGAAAATTCATTTTGGTTATCAACATTTGAAAAATACCTCTTATAAATTCATAAGGATTTTTTATGTAGTCTTTTGAGGGAATTTATGATGATTTTGTTATCTAATTTTACTGTTTCACTTCTAAAATTCAGAGAAATTTTGACTAATGCATCACCTCTGTCTTGATTTTTCAAGTCTCCTTTTTTGTTTAAAAGTCTTTAAGATGGTTCATTGGATTTTTGCATACTAAGTGAGAAAGTACGTACATTGAGTGGCAGAGTTTTGCTGCACAATTTTCTTATGTGGATCAAAGTTCTGCACTCTTTTATATTGTCAAAATAGATCATTATTTTATGATACTTTAAATAATATCAGTTCTGTAAATAATATCTCTACTTTCTTCTTGGTTGTTGCTATGTGGTGTGGCTTATAATAGAATTATCTCAACTTATTTCCCAGTGAAAATGAAACATTTGAATAACTGAAACAGTGTATTGGAAAAGGTTTACTTACAATCTATATGAAACTTTAGAATGATTTGCAGATCAAGTTTAAAAAACAAATCTATCCTTTACCTTATTTTAAATTATCTTGCTATTTATATAATTATCTTTTAAATTTATATAAATTAGACAAAATAATGATATACTAAAAAAAACTGCTTTGGTTTCAATAGTTTTCTTATCACAAAATCAACTCATGATTTTCATATCTTGCACTCAGCCATTATTTTTGGTTCCCACATGTGTTTAGGTTCCCATTGCATTTTGTTTGATGCTTTTGAGTGCTTTTCTTTGCTATTTTCCTTTAATTGTCCTTGTATTTTATTTCTTTCTCTTCAAAATTTCTCTTGCTTCAGGCTGTAATTTTTATTTGCTTATACAGTGAGGTTATTAATAAATTGTTCTTATTAGTTGTTTGTTGGATATGGAACACAATTTCATCTATCGCTACGTATAATGAATATACTTTGTTATTAAAAAGATAGGAAAGTCAAAGATTATGTGGATGGTTGAAAGCTTTATTGCATTTGCATTACAACACTCCATATGTAAAACTTAAAACCAAATATCATATAGTAAAGTATATGGAAATATGGTATCACTGTCAAAGAATTATAGAACATCTATTTTTCTATGGAATCAATAAGAGTTACCAGTAATGTTGTAGCGTGACCCTGATCCAGTGGATCAATAACTAATAAAGTGAACATATAATATATTTCCATTTAGCAATGTGGATAGTACAATAGAAATGGTTCAACTTAAACCTTTTTCTGATGCTGATTGGCGTTCTTGTCCAGACACTAGGAAGTCCACTACTAGGTTTTGTGTCTTCCTCGGTGATCACGTCATAGTAGAAGGCCAGAGCAATCCACACTCTCACTTACTCAATCTGCTTCAGAGCTTTTATGGTTCATACTAACCATTGTTTGGATACCTCCAACTATTTTTACTTTTTATGCATCTCATCCTCCATTTATTGTTTCGTGTAATGTTCTTCTGCACATTACCACCATCCTGTTTTCCATGATATATAGCACATTGAGATTGATTGTCGTTTGTTCGGGATTATGCAAGAATATACGAGGCTAGTCAAATTGATCTTATATCGGACTCAAAATCAATTAATTGATATTTTTACCAAGCCTTCGCCGGCTCCCATTTTATTTCCTCTTCTCTCCAAGATGTTGTGAAAGACATTTGATAGCACATTTTGAGGGGGAGTATTAGGGTTGCGATATTTTTTTAGCATGTTAAGGTTTAAGTGACATGTATTGCTTTTATTGTTGGTTGGACGATTATTATTTCACATTCATCTATTGTTGCTGTAGAAGTAATATCAATACCAGAAAGAATCATTATAATTCTACCCTTCTTATCTATTTTATGATAATGGGGTTTAAGTGTAGGTGGTTATAGTCCCAGATTACAGTTGAGATCAAATATCATCATCAGAAATTGTGAAGGAAAAGTTAGGTTTGAAATATCGAAAATTTCGATCGATATTTCGAGGGATATATCATGTCGATGAAGGTCATACAATATATATCGTAGTGATCTTGAAATTTCAGCATTTCATGCAATTATTAGCGAATATTTCATTGATATATCAACATTTTATCGATTTTTGGGATATTTCCCAAAATTTTGGTAATAATATAGATCATTTGGCGATCCGAAGCCCCCTAAAATGGTTTGGTTGGGGAGATTCAGTCTTAAAGCCTTATAGTGTGACTCTCTTTCTACAAGCTAAGTTAATCTTTATTATATAGAGTGCAAAATATTTTATATATTGTGTACATTATTTATGGATGCCTAATAAATTTATGAATATTTTTTGTTTATAGTAACTCAATACAATATCTCTATTACTTAAAGTATTATTATTATCTTTACAGTGATGCATTACAATTAGATTTTCAAAAGTGCTCTAGACAAAATATTTTGTATAAATCATATGAAAAAATTTATTTTTAAAATGTGATTAAATATATTTTAATAAAATAAATTTATTTTTTAATAAACAATATAATATATTAAAGAAAAAATAAAGTCTTAAAGTTGATATTCTTATTCCCTACCTTTCAAAGTAATTTGATAATAGTAACTTAAATATTTTTAATTTTGGATAATTTTTAATTCTACAGATATTTGTGTAAATATCCCATGATATATATAGTGTATGTAATTATATAAATAAAATCTAAGTATCGATATATCAGTGAATAACTATGTCTTCATCATTAGAAAGT